>OX411310.1:82593246-83805746 GCA_948150685.1 Rhaphigaster nebulosa
GCATTTGACCCGTTCTTCTTTAGCAATCCTTAGGGAACGGCCAATGTGTTAATAGCCGAATGTATACATATTTATGTAATTATATTTTCGCAAAAATGTAACAAATGAGAAATATTTAAGAAAAGAAATACTGAAGCTGTAGAAAATTTAAAAAAAAAGAAGAAAAAAATCGCAAAACTTATACAAAAAAAAAATTAACATTTAAAATTCTGTACTAATGCAAGGGACCGGATTTACATGTGAAATAAAATTTGAAATCTATACATAACTATGTATTTATTTTTTGATATATTAATGTGAATATGGAAAAAAATGTTTTAAAAATAATATATTTTGAAATTATTTTTCTTATTCTCATTTTCCTTGTGTAAGATTGTTGAAATATGTTGTGTAACCCCAGATCGTTTTCGACATTTTTCCACTGATATCACCGAACAAAACATCACCGTCTCCCTCTGCATAACTTCAGACAGCTAACGAATTGAAAAAAACTAGGATTAAACCCTGCATTAAAATAGAAAAAGCCTATCCTCAAATTTCACTTCTCCTAAAGACAAAATAGGCCCTTTCCAAAAAAGCGGAGTGTACGAACTAAATTATAAATGATTGTGCAGCCAAATACACGGTAAAAACTGGAAAATCACTAAATCAGAGATTAAAGGAACATATGCGTGGATATAATAATAAGACAGAGAATTCCAACTTTGTAGCTCATTTAAATGAAAAAAACAATATAAATTCATCAAAGACTCAGGAGTCAAATTAATACATCACGTTGAAAACAGCTGCAAATTAAAAATATATATGAACACTTGAAATAATAAAATCCTTCAAATCCAATCCAGATTTTTGCTTAAATGGACAAATAAATATCTCTAATAGTCCAATCTTAAATTTATTCCCATCCATAACAGAAAAACCAATTACTCACCGGAATTACTGGAAAAAACCCAACCCTTAAACCGTTTACCTATAAGCACCCCACTTTTCTTTCATTGTTAGTTCAGTGCGAGAAGAAACCAGTACTTTTCTGTTTGATATAATCCATTTAAATCTTGGTGAGTACCAACATGTATTTGATTTCTTGTCTTAATTAAATGTTTTATAATACTGATTTATATTACATCTAATTTAATATGTATAGTAATACAAGACTGTATTTTGCATTGCTTATTTTTGAATTTGTGTGTGCTTTAAGAACTAAAGATGAATGTATAACATTCGAAACTAATTTTCAATAAAAACAAAATTTTAGTAGTGGCAAATAATTGATCAATTCCTAGTTAGATCGATCCTTATTACCATCATGCGGACGTCTTGAATTATATTTTTTACACTTTGATTCGTTTCACATTCTTTCAATCTTGTGAACCAATTCCTAAGTTGATTATTATTTTAAAAAAAGGAAAAGATTATTGTTGGGCGCATGCGCAATATAAGGTTTTTCCTTAAGTCGTCCCTCTACAGGCTAATGCTCGTTTGTGCAGGCATCGGCCGTTCGAGAGTTCGCTAAGTTTTCTTTTTATAATTGGCTCACTGTTGTTGGCTAGTGTGTTTATTTTACTAATGTGATTTTGATAGCTTTCTATGATTCAGGCTTGACCTGGTTCTCAGTATTAATAGATAAATAAAAAAATAGATGAGGTGACTTCCAAAGTGTATTAGCAAGGGGTCGATTGATGGAGTAACGGATTCGCAGAATCTCTCGGCGAGGTATCATTTACTCATTTGGTGATGGGAGTTCCTGTTAAGCTCAGGGTTGCGCAATCAATCTGAATTATCTTGATTTTTCTCTCTCTCTTAATTATCTCAAAATGAGATTATGCATTTAGCGCTCCGTTTGCATAGATTTTTTATTATTATTGTTGTTGAGGATGGGATTATTAGTGATTAATAAAAAAATCAGAATGAAGTATTATGATCGAGGGACCATAATATTTTCACTGGTAAAAGAAGCGGTTTTATTTTCTGTTTCTTTTTAAGTTTTTGATGATTTTTTAAATTCTATGGTATTTTATATCTTTTCCCTTCTCATGCATCTTACTACCTTTTTTTTTTCTTAATTTTTCTATTTAAATATACGTAAATATCACGTAATATATATAATTACCTGCTCGGATAAGCTTATCTTTTTCCTGAATCTTTGTCTTTACTAGTAGGCACCTTAAGAATTTACAGCCATGCTTCCCATTTCCCTGCAAATCAGTGTTAATCAAAGACGTAGGGGATTCATAGTCTATAGGTTAGACCAAAGGTGCCAAGGTACGTAAGGACGTTCCAGATGGTGTGCTAACAAACAAGTCATGAATAAAGCCAAAGTTTTGACGCGTTCAATGAGGACTAATAATTTATTGAAAATTATTATTGAATGCATAAATTATAAGATGAATAAACACGATCTACAATTAATAAATATGACTCAAGATGGTTACCGCTGTTAAGGTGAAAACAGTCAGTGTTGAAGAGGACTTAAGAATAAAGTTGAGCCCAATCAAGCCTCTAATTGATGCTCTGATTGTAAATAAACAACAGCTTTCAACTTAAAAATATTGTCCAAATTTCATATTTTTGATGGATACACTTTTATTTGCAGAAATTTTGGTGTTGTTAATCTTAATTTTGCAGGTTTTATTTGAACTTTATTTTCAATTTATTATTTTCTTAAGCACGTTTAATGTAATTTATATTGTTTTTATTGTTTAATAACCTTCTGTTAATCACTTAGTATTTCCTGCATGAAGACGAATCTTTAATACTAATGTCATAAGAGGCAGTGGTGCCCCCAGTTATCTGAAAAGTGGTGACATTAAGTTTATACCATAATTATGTCGGTTTATTGTTCTTAACTAATAAAATTTAATTGACGATTTTAAATTTATAGTAGCAGTTATCATTATTATGAAACATATACCATTGTCAACATATAATATTTACTCTTATAGCCATTTTGTATTCTTACTATTGGTGTTCTATATCACATTCTTATGTTAATACTGCCATTTGTTTATAGATTCGTTTGGTTTTCTACAAAAACAATAGGGTCTCGAAACGCTAACCTTATCATTCTTCACAAGTCAGTTATGTTACAAGAGTCGTACTATGATGATAACAGTTTCACACACCAGAGATAAACTCTACCGTGAGAAGCCTCGGTATGGTCCTAACTCCAAATCATTTTTTGAAATACATCTTTGTGTTCTACCCTAGAATGATTAGGTTGGATCCTGATCATTGGATTTAGGACTTTCTAATGCAATGCGGGTACGATACAAAAATGTATTTAAAAAATGATTTGGATCTAGAACCTTTTAGCTAAAGAAGACAGAACTCACTGCTTCACAGGTAATCAAAAAGAAGTTTTAGATCGCATTGTATTGCTTGTTGTTGGCAGTGGACAATCTTGATATTTGAAGTGTTTTTTATTTGTTTACACTTTTTCTTACCCTTTTTGCTTATTTACTACGATACTCTCTATGCGAAAATATTGCATGAATAACACGCGTATCTTTTTTCCGAATCTAGGTCTTAATCAATGACACTGCAACCTGTTTATTGGTTTTAATTAATAAAGTTATAATTTACGTTCAATTAGTTCGTTGAAGAAAAAAAGTTTTTTTTTTTGTTACAATTTATAGTATACTGAATACAATAATGAAATCAAAATAAGCAAAATTGTACTGCCGAGAGTTTACCTCTGATGTACAGAATTATCCTCAATATCACAAAGCACATAAGAAATTAGTATTATAGAGATAAAATATTTAAATTTTTTTTCATGTGTAAAAATTGTCCATCTTTGGGCATAAGGCTTTCCAAATTTATTTCCAACTCCCCTTCTATTTGCTGTTCGCAGACATCCGAGGAAATCTTCAATGTCTCACTATCTTCAACTCATTCTACTCTTCTTTCGAATTTCAATAGGGTTCCAATGAGTGATTCTTTTTCTCGTTTTCCGATGTCCATTCTCATAATGGCCTGCGTTAACATATTTCTTGCGGTTATATTCCTATTATAATTCTTTAAATCATGTGCTTAAATCAACTACTCATTATGCTTTAGGAGGTATCATTCAGCAAATTGTGGGGTGTAAATATATATTTAAGATATTTTTTCAATATCTTTAACCTTTTTTTTTTTGCAGAGGGCTAGGAAGCGCCGATGTCGAGAGCATTTAACAAACTGTGTGGAATCTTGGAAGGTGCACTAAAATATTTTACTCTCCAGATTCATTCCGCCTCGGAAGAGTCACTGGAAAATCCAATTAAGCGGCTGTTGTTTGTTAGGTCGGCCGTAGCCATAGAAGTCAGTTTTTCTTTTAGTGCCTCTTTCCATTTTTTTTTTAAATCCCGAGGGGATTTTTATTAGGATCATAAACCGCGGGCTGCGTTAATGTTTTTCCCCCGCTTCGGGTAAGTATGCCGATTTATTTAAAAAAAAAAAAAAACTGGAATTGATTTTTTAAAATTTCGTAAGATTGATTTTCATTTTTTTTTTTTTTTTATCACATTCGTGCCAGAAAATTTATTCATTAGTTCGTTCGTTTCATAGAACAACATTATTACTTACAATATTAATTGAAACGGTAGATGTAGAAACATTTAATTGTTAAAATGTCACTAAAATAAATAGAAAAAGAATTGTGTATAGCTCTCTGTATGTACTTAATGAGTTTTATAGGTCCGTATTTCTCAAAAGTATGTGGCTAGCGGTGGAATGGGTACATGGTTACTGCTTCTGGTGGAGAAAATTAGCCCAGAACGTCGGAAAATCCGTTGATGTAGCGATATCGGTCCCATTGGATTGAGCATCAATAAAAAGATTTTTTCTAACTCTATCCGTGATAAAATGCTCTTCTCCGGTGGGGTTTTAATTTGGCAGCCCAGTGCATTTCAAACTAGAATTTTTTCACATAAAATTTAAACCTGTGAGCAGTGAAGTCAACAGGACAAAACGCCTGAAATTTGCCAAAAAGTATCTCGATAAAACTAACTAGTTTTGTGAGATAGTTTTTTAATAATAAAATACTGAATAGAAATAGGGTTTGAATAGATTTTAGGTAGAGGTGGTATATTAAAGAATAATTTTGTTACATTTGTAACTAAAGTTTATGTTTACTTTACAACGTTGAATAATGCTTGAAACATTATAATAGTCAAAATTTTATAATATTTTTAATGCTTTAAAGCTTTATATAGATATTTATAATCATGGAAGAGATTTGGGCGTGTGAAACCTCTGGTCAGCCTCCATTTTCGGACCTTATGGCTGATTGAAATGTTGAGTTCCGAGGATCATCTCGGGCGACCTGTGACTTAGGTGCCAAATAAAAAAATAATGGCGCTAAAGTCTCAGAGAAAAGCCGAGGAAGAGGAGTAGGAGAGGCAATTTTTTTTTTCATGGTTGATTATATCGCTTCATCATTGAAAATAATGAACCAAGCTTACTACTTACCAAAACTTTTTAAGTACATTTGTAATTATTTGACAGTTGTCGATATGAGCAATCAATTCATACTAGAAAATTCAGGTGTTCAAGTTTTTTTTTTCTTACTGTTTCTGAGTCTATCTTGATTTATTATTGAACTTTGCAATCGACGAAGAAAAAAAAAATTAACCCTTATCAAAATTTGAAGTTTAACTTTCTAATATACGTAAAATCAAAAAATAGAATAAAAGTCCGTCCGGCTCAGTGGATTTTAGCTGAGACTAATGTGTTGATTTTTTTTAGATTTGTCGCTAATTCACAGGTCATCCCGGGGTGATCCTCGAAACTCGACATTACCATCTGCCATTTCGTTCCAATATGGCGACCGATTTATCTCTTATTATTTATATATCCCATATCTCGGCCATTTATAAAGATACAGGAAAAATTAAACGTGTTTTGGAATCAGTGTACCATAACCTGTTGAAAAAATTACAAAAAAAAAACATTCAAACCTAATAAATTTTTATTTTTAACTATTTGGAAATTGTAAACCATAGTGTAATATTTTGCTGTGCTTTAAATATGAAACTGTCATAGAAACATTGCAGAATTAAGTGGGGATATGACGTCTATAAGACAACTTGGTTGAACTGTTATCGAAATGGGGTTCCGAATGCTTTGTACTAATGACTAAGGGGTAGTTTCATCCCTTATCAACGGTTAGCAGTCGATGGATTTACTCTATCTGCCAATCCTACACTGTATTGCAATCCTACCCATCCATTAGGTCCAGATATTCCAATTTGTCAAGCGGAATTTTTTCTGTATATAGTTTAATGAGTAAGTAAGATTTTTTAAAACAAAACGTCATTTCAATAATAATAATAATAAATTGAAACAAATAAGAGGACCGCTGCTCTTCTTTATGCCTGTCATATCCTTTTAAGCATAGTTTTATCGGCAGATAATTTGCTGATTTTAACTCATATACTGTATGAAGAAAGTATGATGTATTTGACTGGTGTGAATGTAGGTTCGATTATTATTATTATTTTAGTGTGAAAATAAAAATAATGAATATTAATCCTATAAGTTTTCATTTACACTTTTGAAAAGTATGCATTTTAAGGTTTGAATCTTTGCGTGAATTAATAATTAATTATATTGCTAACCATTGCTAATTGAATATTTATGCTAATTAATGGTTACTGTACAACAATGCTAATTAGTACTTACCTTTCTCGAGAATGACAGGGCTCATCTTCCGACATCCTTGGGCTCCTCTCTCCTACGCCCCTAAAAAAGAAATTTTTAAATTACTATTTCGAGTCAATAATTATTACAATAATAACTTATTAAGTTATGCAGTGGTATTTTGTACTAATAAAATAAGCAAATATGTATGGTAAAGGCGAAGAAATCAAATCATTCTACGACCATGTTTACGAAACCTGCCTTGCATATAACCTTAAAATTGTTTTAGGAGACTTTAATGCCCGAGTGGAAAAATAACCAGAATTCATGCCCATGATTGGAAAACTGCTATACTGGCATCAGCCTCATAGATTGACTGTCATTCAGAAGTGTGTGATGATTTTTTTCCTTCGAAACCCCTATGTGTGATGTGTATTTTCTTACCGTTTTGACAAATTATTTTTTGATGATGATGTAATACTATCAAATAGCTATATTTTTTCGAAGGGATACAATTTCAGATGTTTTTTAATTTGGGCAGTTATCGTTCTATAGACGATATCAAATCGGAAGACCTCGTAAGGTAATTTTAAGTGACGGAATACTTTTGAAATAATACGAATCAATATATCATACACGAATCATAAAAATAACACGAATCATAAAAATAACACGAAATCATTGAACTGTATGTTGGCAAATGAAGCTCTCTTCGTATCACATCTCCCCAATCCTTCGTTTTGTAGTTTGACTTTGGAAATTATAAAAATGTGACTTTATAGTGAAGTGGCATTAAAATTAAGCAAAAATAGGATCGTAGAAGCTCGAAACTCAACTCGTTTGAACTGAATAATAATTGGAAAAATTAAGAAACGCAAATTTATCAAATTTTTTTTTTTTATAACCCAAAAGAAAATTTCGTAGACTCCAACAATATGGAGTTTGAGATTAGGCGTCAGTATACCCTTCATTGTAGCGTGCAGCAAGTAGGACTTTTAGAAGGCAACTGAATTATAGAGAGAACCTGCCAATGTCATGTCATAAGGGAGATCGAAAATGTCGATTTTCGAGATCGAATGTGTAAAAGGGGTAATTGTGCTTGCTACTTGCCGTAAGCGCCACATGAGCGCAAGTATTGTATCTAAATATTTGTGTATTTATATATTTTTATTTTACATTTTTAATTGTTTCTTTATAAAATAAAAATAGTCGACAATGGTTAGAATAGCCGGAACAGTAGCGTGCGGATAGGTTAGTTTGCTAGTTGAAAGGTTAATAAGCTTTTTCTACCTCCTTCAAACGTTTGCCGTTTGACTTGCGTAGACATGGCAAAGGGGATAACGCAACTTTATACGGCTGGGCTATTCCCCAAGATCGATGTTAATATTTTTTAAATATTGGATTGCATTATTGCTAATCATAAAAATACTTCTAGCGAATGCTATTCTTATTGTTTAGCTTCTTTTCAGTTATTATTTTCTTTTCACTTGGTCGTCTCAACTTTTTCCAACTTAAATTGTTTCCGCATCGATTGTTCCGGACCGTCTTTCCTTATCCACGCGCAAACCCTCTTTAGAAATCAGCTTCCTCGAACCTCTCCCGGTTTTATTTCGCCAAATTAAGACTTTTAATTGACGCTAATAAATTGTAAATTTAACTAACTTGGTTGTGCTAAGCTAATTAATTATACGACTGATTAAGAAACGTGCCGCTCCACTTAGAATGCAAATAGACCGAGAACATTTGAAATGGTTAACGGGTGTGGATTTAACCGTTAGAACTGACACCTCTGTATTATTGCTGAAAACCTCTACTTTGAATTTGTTTAGTTTGTTAACCTTTATATTTGTTAATTTGATAATTGTATTATGTTATATTGATATATGAAGGTGATATTGATAGACTTTGTATCGTGAACTATATTTAACCTTTTATTTGTAAATCATAGCCATTGTTTTTCTGTTTTTTATGTAACTTGCCAAGGAGTACTCATCAATTTCAAAGTTTTCCTGGATACAGAAGAATGCGTTTTAATAACCAATTCTTTGCAAAAATAACGCTTCCACTTACTAATTATTTTCTTCCAGCTTTAATTTACTGCAGGAAATTAGAAATAATGACTCCATATTTTAATACACGTCATTATTTTAACGACTTGGATAATTTGTGTCTACATTCAATATTGTTCATTATTATAAGTAATGGAGCGGGATGGCTGAGTGGACTTCTAATTTTGGGTCCTGGTTGGAGTAGGGCTATGGAAGGTAATTTATTTATTTTGTAATACCGGCCGTGGAAGGCACTTTGAGGCACAAAGACCGTTATAGAGCATAACCAGCCTCTATAAAATGAGTAAAGTAGCCCTCATTGATTTGCAGGATAAACCTGGCGGTTGAACGTGGATGCTGAACACATATTTTATAACCATTCGTCAAGTAACGATACTTCCTTGCCAAGTACCGAATCCAAAACCATTCATAGGCCGTATTGGTACAGGTTTATTTTCTAATTATCTGTTCACATTATTTTTCTGTTCTAAAATTCTAACTCCTCATACTTTGTTTTCTTAATTTCTCAGAAGGAAAAGTCACTAGTGCTAACTTTGATCGAGGTAAAATGTCGCCTGCAAGTCACAGGTTATATAAATAGTTTCCATATGACTTCATAAAGCATATTTATAATAATATATAGTTTTATCAGTAAAAAGTTTAATTTGATCAAAAGGTTGTTAAGCAACCCTCAATCTCAGCCTCTTACCGATAGAACCAAAAGTCAATAGCCCTGATAGATCTTATTTTACTTACTATACGTTATTTTTACTTTGACATTTGATAACTTCTCCTTTTTATAGATTATATTTAGTACCCAAAGTCCTAATTTACTCTAAGGCTCATAGATGGTGCTTTTACCAAGTGCCATGTTCATTGCTTTACAGTTCCTAGCTGCTGTTGGAAATGGAAGGTACTGTACTCTCCTGCCTACTTGCCTCTAATAACCTATTTTTTCGATCCCTCCTGATCTCCCTATTACATTTTATAGCCTTTGTATGCTAAATAAAATAATGTATATATATATATATATATATATATATATATATATATATATATATATATATATATGCCTTGGATATGCAGAGCTTGTAGTGCAAGGAAGGTCAAACCTTGCCATTACGAACAAATCCATAATTTTAACAATATGGATACTTTTTTTTCCTCATAATTTTTCATTCTGTTGCAGTAGTCTTTTTTCTCCTTTTTCATCATTTTTATATTTATTATTTTATTAAGTATTATCCATATAATACTTTGGATTTAATAAAAAAAAAAGTATAAAGGTTAAAACATTACACTTCATTTAAATAAATAATTTAAAATAAACAAAAATATATGCCCGATCGTAGAATTGATTAAATCATGAACTAGTGGCATTTATCAATTAATCGTCAACGTTTATCGATTTGTTCATCAACGTTTGGTCATAACATTAATGTATAGTGTCCATTCAAGAGGTACTAAATATTTAAAAATATTAGGAACTTATTTATTATTCTTATAAGGACAAAATTAAGTACTTTACAACAAATTAGTTATTGCTTAGGTGCTAACATAAAAAATCGTTTATTTTTAAAATATTTAAAAAACGTTTTCTAAAAATGAAGTGATATCACAACAAATCTGAGATCTTGGGTAATAATAAATCTTTGTAATTCCATGGTTTCTTGACGTTGCGCTCGGTTTTTGTGTGACGCGTAGGAATCCTGCAGGTTGTTATCGTAACGACATTTCACTGCTCTTTCTTCTTGAATTAATCCCTTTTAAAGCAAGAAAATCGTCATTCCTCCATTGTCAGCCGCTGCCGTTATACATTGTAAATAAACAAAGCGCTGTCAGTGCTTCTAGTGGTAGATTCTATGACTATTTTGAGATCTGTTTATTTATGTTTGGCCATTTAATGAAATTGTCGTACATCTATTTGTCCATATTGACAAATGATTTTTGTTCATTGATCTTCGCAAGACAGATCATAATGTAGAAAATAGAACGTGTAATATTTCAGGAAATACCACCATATCTTGAAATAATCGGTCGCTTCACGATTTGGGTAATTCTACGATTGGGCACCGACATATAAGTCATTAATAATTGCTTTAGGAATCTGTATAACTCTTGCAGTGTAGCTGACCATCATATTATTCTATTCTCTAATTAATTATACAGGAGCGACCAGGTAGGCCTAATACTAATCATAACATTGTTGAGCCTCTGATTTAATGTGTTTTTAATTCTGGACCAGAGCTTTGTTATTCTTAATTAAGATGAGACCCATCAGAATAATATAAAGTTTAGTTATAATTGACTGTAGTAGAAAACTTTCCAAGAAAGGGGCGCGGACCCTCTTGGAGTGATCGCAGCCTCTAGTTAGTTCTGCCGTTATTAATTGTCCCCCAGCTCCCCTCTCAAGATTTATATTTTTACTTTTATTCATGAACTCCATCCTCTGTCTAATCTGTTCCTCCAATTAAGTGGAAATTGGCCTGTTATCCCACCGAGGTGGAAGACTGCTGAATAAAGACCGAGCATCTTATCTCAAATCCGTACTTCGCTCGAGTGGTTTAATAGCGATAGGGGTCTTTAGTTAATAGACGTCGTTGCTGAAAATAAACTCATTTCCGAGGCGATATTGTTTAGTATGTTCTATGGCTGGGTTATCAAAGGCACGTGGATCCCATCCTATAAAGCGATATTACTCCCAAGGGGGGATTTATTTTAAATAACTTTTGAGCGGTTTAGTCTAATTTTCATCTAATATTGAACGAGATGAAGACAGTGAAATTCAGCAATTCTTCCGTTAATGGGTATCCTTCCAATACTTCTTCGACCGACCTTCTTCAATTCCGGCTGTTTCTTTTTACCATCTTACTTTACTCAACGACATGAACATATTGATACTTCCTTGTATTCATACCGTTTGATACCAGTAATCTGTTAATAAATTGTGTTTGCCAGGTTTCGCACTTAAACCGCTTCATTTGCATTCGTCATCTTCCTTTTAAAAACCCTAGGTTTCATGTTGCTTCCTTAATTTTCCTTTTCTTCGACTGTTTTTTTTCAAATATAGGACAAAAATCTTTTGTTGGTACTCACCAAGGTTTAAAGGTTAAATCCATTTAAATCTTGGTGAGTACCAACATGTATTTGATTTCTTGTCTTAATTAAATTCATAATTCATAAATGTTTTATAGTACTGATTTATATTACATCTAATTTAATATGTATAATAATACCAAACTATATTTTGAATTGCTTGTTTTTGAATTTTTGTGTGTTTTTAGGACTGAAGATTATATTCGAAACTAGTTTTCAATAAAACAAATTTATAGAAGTGGCAAATAATTTATCAATCCCTAATTACATTATTAATTTTCAATAAATCTTTCTTCAGCTGTCTACGTACCAATATAGTATCTACATGTTATAATCATGCTTCCCTCCATAATATTCATATTGTTGAAATTGATCAATGGAATAGTTCTGCTGGAATGTGTCTGGAATAGATCTTGAAACATGAATATTTTACCGCTGTTTCTCTAAGAGAACTGGTGCATCATAGACTTTTAATTTCATTATTTTTACTCTGTTTTTAGTTTCTGTTTCTCTGGTTTCTGAATTCCAAGAAGAAATCTTGAAATCATATTTTCATTTTTCTCTTATAATGTCCTTTTGTTGCCTAATATGACAAGGAACTGTAAGTCGATTGCGACTTGTTCAATTATTATTACAAATGTTATACCACAATAGAAACCTGCTTTTTTACCCGATTCTGCTGGAATATCAGCACAGCTGTTTTCATTAATACTTAAGTTGATGGGATCTCCAAATGTTGATCCATTCATCCATCATAACGTATTTTTGGAATTGTTGCATAATGAGTAGAGCATTATTAAATCAATGACGACAGTTGATTTGTTTTGACTTGAAGCAAATGTATGGAATTGTATGGAAAATTGTCCAACAACTCCTGCTTTAAGTCTGAATATTAAAATTGAATATGTTTTTAACTGATTTATATACTAATTTACTAATTTATATACTAAATCTTTTTGAGCAGATTGGCGGTTTAAATTCTAATCCTAAGGTTCTCAACATTTATGAAAGTTGATGTAGTATATCTCTCGTTTCATGAAAGCTATAAGGATATAGTGTCTTGCAAAAATTTGACGGCAGTTCCTTGAAGGTCGGGCAATCACGTTCATGCGCCAACTTCATGCATGGAACATATTTTAGATATAACAAAAATTATGAACAGTTGGTGTGCAATATTGAAATTCTCCCTACAGAATGCAATTTCCAACAAGAATTTTTTGCAATTTTGAAAGACTTGGAATTCTTCTGTAATCATACTCAGCTGCGTATGTTAACATTACATCTTCATCTTTCATTATTAAAATTTACACCCAATAATTCGGGTTTGATTTTATGTAGGTAGCATATTGCTGCAAGATGAAGACTTTGGTTCGTAGCTACGTAAGACATGGTTTTTAAAGCTCTTGGTAATCCATAACTTCTGGTTAAATGTTTCACGTATGCTGTAGTGCTTGCCGAATATATATTTATTGTTTTATAAATTCAATAAGATTTACATTTTAGTACAATGGAACATCTCTGTCTTTTATCTAATAAGTATACCCTGCAATGCGGTGGAGTTGTTGACAACCGAAGTGCTCCATATGAAATAGTCTCCCATTTTAGAGCATCCTTTATGGCACCGTAAAATGCCGCAGCAAAGAAACTGCCACTCTGAGGTCGGATAACAGATGTAGTAGAATTAAAGCCAAAAAGTCTCTAGCAATATCTAATTGAATAGGGTTCGAATGTATTTTAAAACGGTGTAAAATGTGTTTACATTGTTTTAATCTGTTTCCTCATTGTGACTTTTACAATGTTATAGATAGCATTAAAAAATGTTTGATTTGGAATATAGACAAATTTAATAATAAATAAATAAAACCGAAAATAAAATTAATCAAATAGAAGCTAGAATAAGCTAGAATTAGGATAATCTAATACTAAACTTTATCGCATTCAAGAATATGGTGCTTGGTTTTTAAACACTACCTTCCAGAAACACTTAAGAGGCACTGTGAGATCGACAATGCTCATTCTCTCCGTAGCCTCGCTTTCACACTTGCACACGACAGGCCAAACTTCTTGCTGGTGTGAATAGTTGTATCTTTTCCATAAATTGTGGTTTGGCTACTGACATTTAGCTTAAGGATTATTATTATCAGGAGTATAAACAAAGAATCATAGAAATAAGGACTAAGAATAAGGTTATTTTGAATATATATCTAGTGGAAATGATGGGGGTACTGCAGTTCCTATTAGCTAGACACTTCTGTATTTTACACTTCTGAACGGGATTAAATATGCCATACTGAGAATATTTTTGAAAACTGTAATGTTTTTCAAAATTATAGAAATTAAAATTTTGCCTTTTTTAAAGTTTACTGCAATGATCAATAAAAATGAAAAAAAAAATTAACAATTCACTGCCCAAAATCTTTCAATGGTACAGGATATCAATGTAAGATCTGTAAACGAAAGCAAGCAAAGTTTGCTATTACAATATTTGTCGAGCGAGAAGAGACTATGAAGGAAACGACTCTGCGGAATGTTGCCCTTAGCCCAGGTCAGGGTGTCAGCTACCAAAGGCCGTAGAGTTATCTCTTTTATCGGCCTGCTAAGTCTCTAAGTTGAATTCTGTTTCAGTAGTTTGTGGTATATGATTCCATTATTTGTACTTCACTATTACTTCCTAGTGGTATGTCTAGCATCCATTTTGCATATTCTTCTTAAGAAAGGTTTATATTAATAACAGCCGCGGATTTATTTTACGTTGTTGATTTAGGATCAGACATTCAGCTTACGTATTGAGCGGTCGACCATGTGGTCTGTTGTCCCTCTTAACGTGACTCTGATCAAATGTTCATGTCCTTCTTCGTATTTATGGGAATTTATAAGACGATGTTCAAAAAATAATTTCCTAAATTCCATTATTAAAAAAAAAAATGAAAAAATTTGAGTTTATGTGGTGACGTTAAAAATGCGTGTTGATTGTGATTTTGAAAAGTATTACTGCTTTAATTAGATATTTAACGGAACAGTGGTTGACTTCCGTTTGGAACGCTATGTTTCAGAGATAAACAAACTCACCAACGGATTCTTTTCTGTTGAGATTGGGGCATTACCATCATTTTGTTATTTATGTGATGAAAATATCATGATTATTCTCATATTCTTTTCGGTGGAATACTCTCAACGCTTTGAAAATACTTTACTGCATTTTCTGCCTTAAAAGGTAATTTCCATCCTTGTATAATTTTTAAGTCAAAAAACAGGTTATATTTATAAACAGAACAGAAAAAAATTTTAAGATAGGCTACAGTGTAGGTTGGTTATAACCAAAACCTACAGACCATATGTACGACCGCTTGGTACGTAATTTCCAAAAATTATTTTTTTTTATAATTTATTGTGAATTTTTTTCATAGGTATAAGATTTTTTTCTAATTTGTTGTACTTTGTTTAAAATAACAATATAGCTATAAAGAGCAAAATAAAAGACTATTGACATTAACTAAGAATTCAGATACGAATGTAATACTGCAAAACCTGAAGATCTTGGACCGAATAGTGCCAACAGAATCGAAAGACTTTGGTGATTTGATCTAACAAGAAAGTTTGGCTTGGGCTGCCAAAATAGTTTGGCCGTGGTTCAACTGACTGGCAGCTGCTTTGACATCGCACCGCTTTTATTCTTCAGACTATAACATGGCAGAGATGGTCTCTAAAGTAATTAATCTCATTCTTGAATAATAGCTATCCTGAAATGGCTAGAAAGATGTTAATAATAGCGTTGGGTCCAGTTTGTTTACTTTTTCGTTTTATTTGTTTAAAAAAACAAAACAACTTTTTACCATTCTTACTTGCAGACTCGTGAAATAGTAAATGTTCATCGTGGATTGTGATAAGAATCTGAACAAGTGGAGTTTCGAATTTTCATGATATAGCTTGGAAAAAAAAAGTCCGTGAGTAGCAGAACTCCGTCACTAAAGTCGTATTTTCACTTTTAAAAAACAATAAAAAAAACGGAGGAGTAAGAAAAAAGTAAAAAAAAAAAAAATAATATATATACAATATATATATATATATATATATATATATATATATATATATATATATATATATATATATATATAGCCCCCTTCCTTGAATTGGAGGGGTTTTAAAGGTTTTTAAAGGTTAAACCTATTTTCTTTTGAGATTTGGCAACAAAGTTACATGTCACCCCAAGATAATCCTCGGAACTATACATTACCATCGGTCATTTCGTTTCGAAATGGCGGCCGATTAGAGATAATATAAGCCCATTAGAGTAATATAAGTCTTTATAAAGAGAGGAGAAAAATGTGAAGTATTTGGAATAAGCATACCAACAGATTTAAAAACAAAATTCTATATAAAAGCTATTAGTTTATTATTTTCAATAATGAACCTTTGTTATTGGCCAAGAAAAAAATAATTAGCCTATCCTCAAAATTTGAGTTTTACTTTTAAAGATATCTAGAATCTAAATATCGAATAAAATAAAAAAATCCGTCCGTCCAAATGTTTTATCTGTTTTTTGTTATGGTCAGTCTATAGTTAATAATATTCCCTATAAAGTGAAAAAAAAAATCATCGAAATTGGACAAGTATTAGCAAAGATATAGCATAGTGAAATTTGTAAACTAATTCCACGTCGCTCGTGACATTTTGCCTCCTGGGTTATCCTTTTCCATTTCGCCTATCTCTTCCAATCGCGGACTCTCTGCTTCCTCGTATCCCTCTTTTTTTTATTTTCCTTTTTCCAATGTTCTCATTGCCATTGTTATTGCCAAATAAATACTCCAAATTAAGTTTTTAGCTGAAATTAACTAAGATTTTAAAATTTGAATTGCTCTTAAGTGAAAAAATACTTATCGGTTATAGGGCGCTCTTACCCATTGATTTCGTGTTGATCATCCTTTCTGTTAATGGTTCGTTATCTATACCGACTTTATGTCAATTCAATTTACCGGATGTGCATCACGCTATTCGGCTTTGTGTTGCCGTTTTATATTCGACGCCTGACAATTACTTACAATTAGTACTCGTCTAGTGTCTAAAAACCTGAAATTAAGAATTAACAAAACTATACTATTTCTTACTGTTTTCTACCAATGCTAAAAGTGGACGCTTACGTTAAGGAAAGACCGACGCCTAAGGTTTTTGAAAATAAGGTATTGTGTAGAATATTTGACCCGAAGAAGGATGTAGCAAACAGTAAGAAATAGTATAGTTTTGTTAATTCTTAATTTCAAGTTTTTAGACACTAGACGAATACTAATTGTAAGTAATTTTACTCCTTTAACCTTGCTTTTATTCTTGAATTTAGTTTATTTTAGCTATTGTGAAGCCTTGATAATTCAAGCGCATTACTTGATAAGTCGGGGTTAGTGAATACTCGGGGCAAGTGCATGGGTATTTATTTCAAATATATTTTGTTGGGAAAACTGTCTTCTATGGGAATTTGAAGTAAACAGTAAAATCCCCATAGATGACAGCTCTCTCAACAAAATAAATGTGAAATAATTCCTCATAACTGCACTTACTCATGACTTAACTTATATATTTTCTGTTACTACCATATTCATACTTTGTATTATATTTATTTATTTCAACTACTAGTTCTTTACCGGCTTTCATTAACGCTGTTATATTTGAAAAAAAAAAAATTATAAGTATGATATATTAAATTAAATTATGGAGTTAAGTATCTGTTTTTTTTTTCAAAAGAGTACTTCAAGTTTATAAAAGATTTTAAACCATTTGCCTACTGTTCTACAATTATTTTCCACTAACACTCCGCAAGGCAAGTCTACGATGCTTAAACCTATCCTTTTCGTAATTTTTCTATAATTATTACTAATTCTTTTCTCCCCCCATTAATTCCGTATAAGTTCAGATTGATTAATTGTTTGAACCACGAAACCAGGCACCAGTTCTGATTTAACGTGCGTTTTCTTATGTTCCACTGTCATCCACGTTTTTCAGAAACATTTTATTTCTTAGTTTGTGCTTTCCTGCGTGTTTTTTCTTCTTTTTTTCAGTTGTTTAAGTACATTTTTGTTGACAATTTTTTATTGTTGCCATTGATAAAAAAAATTGTCTGAAAATTGTTATCAGAATGTAGTTACTAAATAAAGAAATGGTTATCCTTTCTTGAGGGAGACAAGAACTGTCGACGAAAATAGAGGCACCAATTATAATCAAGCTCGCTTATCTTACAAGAGACGCCTTTTATCAGACTTAATCTCTAAGATTACTTGCCGATTCGCTTTTCACCACGTTTTCTTCGTGCGGTTACCAAGTAACAACATAATTTTTAATGTTGGTGCTTAATAAAACAAGTATGGTTATCAATTAATTAATCAATCATTAAAAATTACTGCTCTGATTTACTAGGATGATTCATCAACTATCTGATGAACCCTCCATTACTCGAATGATCGTTCATTTTATTTTTTTTCTGTTAATTTATGTATTTAACTTTAAAAAAAATAGATACACTGAACTAATCTGAAAGATTCCTGTAATATAAACATCATTACAAAGTTTCTGGTAAAAATATAAAAATTTCGAATTCTTCTCTTAATCTCTCCAAACCTTTTATACTTTCGATATTCATCTTTTACAAAAAATTACTCCGCTTATTTTCATCGATTTTAGTTCTGTATTAGAAATTTATTTATGATGTTTAACTCGACTGGTTACCAAATTAGTTATTCGGTTAAAAAGTTAACAGCTGATAATTTTTTTCTGTTCTTATGTTGCTGTTAATTTAACAATATTTAATGAATTATCCTGTTATACTTTTTTAAATTATTAATTAATTAACTATTAAATTAAATAATTAACTTTTTTAAATTCTATTAATCCCATTTACTTACGCTGAATTGTATTTGTTTAATATAAAATATTTTCAGAAAATCAAAATTTGAATAAGTATGAATGCCTCTTATATGTACATATTAAATAACTAATATAATTAAAGAAGGAGGGAAACACTTTTAATCAATAATAAACTCTTTGAATGCTCTTTCACTATTGTATTTATTTATTCTGACTAATTTCTTGCATACTAGGGCTTCTGGATAGTTTCCATAGTTTTTTGACCTAGTGAATATTTTTTCATTCGAACAATATAAGAAAAATAAAATAGATATATTATTTTATAGATAATCTTTTCTACCTTACTATATTGGTTTATTTCAAGCTTTAAATTTTATAGCATAATATGTGTTCACTTAAAAAAGATAGATTAAATTGAAACACTTTTAATCATGCAATGACAATTAAAATAAATGAAATACGTCTCTCGCAGGAACAAATTATTTGTTTATTGATTTTTTATTGTTGATTTGTTTTTACTATTTTCTCATCTTTTTTCATTCGTATTTTTCCCTCGATTTATCCTTGGGAACTTTTTTTTTCATAGGTTAGTAGTAATTAACACGAAAGTTTTGTCTGGGGGAATTATTTCTCATGGAGTTCAACTTAAAAAAATGATGTATCATAGTTGCCATTGTTTAAATAATAGTAATTATTGTAAAACAATTAGTTTTATTCTGAAATACTTTGTATCGTGAGCTCCTTTGTTTATTACTAGAGACAAGTTGATAGAAAGAGAGGGGATACTCCATTAAGTATTTCCCTTAATTTTCCTAATGGTTCAAGTTTATTTCTACCCTGTTATCCGATAACTTTGCTTGGGTGGTGTTTCGTTTATTTGCACAAACTTATATTTTCTTACCAAGGAAAATTCCTTTGTAATCCGTATTATATACCTTGGAAACGCAGTTGTAAAAGAGTCGTTTTATATATATTATATGCATTTAAATAATAATTCCTCACAATATACAATACGGCTTTTATGATTTTTTTTTTCGTTATTTGCTAAGTGATATAGTATATCGGGTAAGCATGAAATGACTGATGAATTCAAATCAGGTGGCAAACAAAAATAAGTTAACAAAATTGAATTGTTTAAAAATTTCCAATAACACTTTTTTTTTAGTTTTAAATTAATTGGGTTTAATAATTAGTAGTAGTGAAGCACCGAGTATTTTTGTAATTCCCATATATTTTTAATACAATTAGATAATTTGTTTTGTTTATTTTTTTTTTAAATAAATAAGAATATAATGATATTTGTAAATATTCTTCTGACCAGGAATCATCAAAATTATATGATCGTCTAAAACGTGTAGATGTAAATATCTGTTATAAAAAATATACATAATTCTGGTGTTTAATAAACGCTTTCTGATGTTTGTTCCTGTAGTAAAATGAAACCATGAAAGTTTTTGAGTTCAATAACTCACAAGTATTGAACTCATGACTTCACTCTTGACCAACGCCTGTAAGTTTTATCGCCTAACCTATTGAAGAGTCAAGTCCGCCCTCTTTAAAGCTAGGTAGGTGTACAGGTATTTCCAAGGAATGTCTTTCTAATTCTTGGGCAGCCCATGACTCATAAAATAGGAATTAAATCTCCACTATACCCAGGATCGAACCCCTAACATCAAGCCTAATAACAAAAAAATAATATAAAAATTAAGGAGATGTGAAAAATTAGGGTGTTTGTGACGATTAACGCAAAAATACTATAAAAAAAAAAATATTTTTTCATTTTATTCTACTACTTATTTACTTTCATTTTATACAGGTACTTCTTTATTTTTTATATTTATTGCATCTTGTTCTATAAGGCTCTGAAGAAGGACTATAATAATGGCCAAAACGTCTGCATTCACTAATTAGGTTTTGCTACCACCAATCTGACCATTTTCTTCTTAATTATTACTGCGGTTATTTTTTATATATATATATATATATATATATATATATATATATATATATATATATATATATATATATGTGTGTGTGTGTGTGTATAGGACCGGTATAACATATATATTTCTGTTAACTGTTTTTATTAGAATGTGTTTATATATTTTTTCTTTATTTGTCTTATTAATTATTTTAATGCATAATTACGTTCCTCCATCCGGGATGTTAAGACTGAAAAATTATAAGACGCTCTTGGTGTCATTTTTAAACGCTCATAGCTCCGCTTCTATAAATGCTAGAAATTAAGGATTGTTATAATTTAACAAAGAAAATGTGATATTAGAGATTGCAAAAAGAGATGAAAGTGCAGTTGACAGATTTCGTTTGAGTTTATGCCGTCATTACTTAAAATATAATTTGCAGCACATGATTTGATGTCCATTCACGAGATGGCCGTGGTATAATTATATTTTCTTCTTTGCAATTTTCATTACTTGCACTAATTTTCATTACTTGCACTAATTAACGTAATTCTATGCCTTTCAAATCCCGCGGGTGTGTGGTAGACTCAGCCCCTGCCCGATTTTTTTTCTTTATAAACTTGCAATTTTAAAATGCTAGTTATCATTTTACGACATGATAAATAATTACTAATCACTGTTCGCTAGAGACACCCTTACAGTTATGAAATCTGATGATGATGAAGGGATGAACAGTGCAGAGTCCCCCGGACATCTCTTTTTAAATAATGAAAGGATAAAGGAAGAGTGGCATGATAAAAGAGCTATTGTTGTTGCCCCTAATTCGCCTGATGGTTCTTTTTTTTTTTCCTCCATTTTTAATATTTATCTTTGTACTATCTTTTTGATTTATCAGGGAAATTATATTCTTTCCCGGGTAATTGTAACATTGTAGCTATTAGCGCTATCCATCTTGTTCCTGGATCTTGACAAAATATTAAAATGAATTCTATTGATCCTGTCACTGAGAATGTTTATCGTTTATTTTTCGCATCTTTGGCGTGCACATATTGTGAGCAGTTAAAAAAAAAAAAAATCTGATGCAGCGCACGTATTTCACAGCTTTCACTTATCACCCTACTTTAAATATTAATCAATTTCTGCTTAAGTAGGGCTAGTGGACGAAACTTCCATTTACCATAGTTTCCTTGGAAACAATTAAATATCATTAAATAATATAAATTTAGAAATTATGAACTACAATAATTACTTAAGTTTATACGTTTTTTGTCACTCTCCATTAACTTCTATGACTTTATATGTTAGTTTTAATTTTAGTAAAATCTTTTACGATCCAGCTATACGCCGTATTCCATATTACTTATGCTCTTATTTCCGGAAATTTGTTTTCAATCCGGAAAATTATACCTCCTTTTTTTCTACTTTAGTTATTTATCTAATTCTTTCATAATTTATGTATAATCACTTTTTATTGCTACCAATTTTTTTTGGGTATTTAACTTCCATACAAACTCCTATTGAGTTAGACAGGACGGGTTATGCTACAGATCACTAACCTATCTAACCAGAATGGGATGGCTATTCATTCCGTGGGTCCGCAATGAAATAAATTTCAGCCTGTCCTGATCTGATTCGAACCGGCATGTTGCAGACTCAAGGTTGCTAAGGTGACACTTTAGCACTCTGCCACCGCCTCTCTTATTTTTACTAACTATGAGAGACGGTTAATTATTTCAAATAAACAAAATTAAATGTAGGTACTTTAGAGAAAACTATTTTGAAAATTCGTTATTTAAGCCCTGTCAGACTATTTCAATAAGGGTAAGAAAGATATTAACAACTATTTCATTGTGCATTGACATGACTTGTTTGATCAAAATCGTTTGAGCCTTTCATGAGAAAATAGTAAAAATAAATAAAATCGATGATATTAAGTGGCACTTCCGGTAAGTTTATTGTGGCGTAAAAGTTGTAACATCCTAGGTATGTACATTTCAGTAATTCAGTTTCGGTTCTATAACCAAGCCTTAAATATTTTTTATCGAACATGGTATGTTTATTATTTTTCTTTGCTATATGTATGTTCTATGAAAAAATCATTCATTCGTTTTGGGCTAGACTTAACACTCTTAACTTTATTTTGCGAGACGTGGTTATTTGGACGAAATTTTAATCAATAGTTTTAAGTAGGATAGTAGAACCTTTTTCCTTTTTAAACTATCAAAGATATGCCATACGAATTATCTATTCTTCCCTGTGTGTGTGTGTGTGTGTGTGTGTGTGTGTGTGTGTGTGTGTGTGTGTGTGTGTGTGTGTGTGTGTGTATATATATATATATATGTATGTGTGTTATGTATGTATATAAATGTATGTGTGTATGTATGTATATATATGTATGTGAGTATGTATGTATATTTTTGTATATATATATATATATATATATATATATATATATATATATATATATATATACATATATACATACATACTCACATAGATATATATGATCCATATGTCAGATATTAGCAACTGAGTTGTGTGTTACTGCTGCTTTGTTTTGGATCGAATTTGTTAATAATTTTCATTTTTATTACGGTCGCATCATTCTCACTCTTGCAATTTATTGTTTGTTAACTAATTATTTATTCTTTTATTTGAACATAAAAGAAGTTAAATTTGAATAAAATAATTCCTAAAATAACTTTTAAGGGCATTTTATTAATCAAAAGAGTTAGTGTAGCTAAAGTTAGGATCCTTTGGAATGTTTTCTTCAGTTCCAATTTCCTGTCCCGTTGAAAGACCAGAACGGGCCAATCCAATAATAAGTTTTCTCGTTAGATTCTCCTCAAGAAACTCTTATATATATATATATATATATATATATATATATATATATATATATATATATATATATATATATTTTTCTGTGGCATTTATTTATTTACTTTCATATTTGGTTTGTTATGGTTGTCACATTTTCATTTTGAGATTGTTTAATGCATTATTTAATATATATTTTATTTTAATTTAAGGTTTTGAACCCGAATGATTGAAGACGTAATTAACAATATTTTTGTGGACCCGTTAACTATTTTGAATAAGTGTTCTGAGCACTTTTGTAGTATTTTCAGTAGAAGTAATAACTATTACCCTTCTATATATCATTCTTCTTCTCATAATTATATTCTTCTGAGAATGATAACCGATTACGGTCTTAGTTCACTAGTCAAGGCATGAAAAGAAGATGGTGTATATGATATGCTTATATTAGTAAAAATATCTGGGAAAAATAAAAAATCCTAAAAATGGGAAAAATCTATACCAGGGGTTCCCAGACCTGTGGTCTATACTCATATTAATACACACACAAAGAAGGCTTGACCCGATTATAATAACTGATTGGAAAATCTTACTCATTTTAACATGTTATACAGAACTTACAGTCATTATAACCAGTGGAATCACCGAGCATGTCATTGAAATTATCTGGTATTATAGGTATTAAGTCCTGATCCTGGCTCATTTCTGGCTTTGACCCACTTTACTGGTTACTCATAACGTTAATACCCTGTAAATTCGCTTTAAAGGTGGGTTTACATCGGATATAACTTTGTTAATAACATTAGCTAATTACATTTGCTGATAATATTTTTGATAATAATGTTGGCTGTGTAAACGGTAGGGATCCAAATTTTAATAACAAAATACTATTAATATTTTGCCATTAACATTTCGGTGTAAACGCACCTTAAAGTTCTCAATAGGGTTGTACAGTCTAATTGAAACAACACTCCATATTGCATTATATTGTAGTCAATAATTATTAAAAAATTGCTTATATATTCATTATTAGATCCGAAGTAGAATGAGCAAAAAATGACTGATAAGTGAGCCCCAAGTGACCATAAGTTTAATGAACTAAATGTCTTGCCCAATAAATAAACGGACCGTATAACGCAAGACTGCTGAAGTTGTGAACCCTGTTCATTGCCGGACTTCCAGGCCAACTTTTAATTTTCTTTTCTTTTTCTCTTGAACTTTCTTAGCGGTTCGCCCCTAGAGCACAAATAAAACTGTTATGTGTTTGTGGAGTATATAGTTTATCTTTCGTGTTTTAATTGTTTTATATGATATCTGCGTGTATTGAAGTTTTATTTCGCTGCATTAATCATCATCATGGTTTCGAAATAGTCTGTGAGCTGATACCATTAACGCCCTTTGGCCATATTCTTCCCTCCTGCATACTTTTCTATTGTCCTTTTCTGAATCTCCTGACCGAATTATTGAAGTTATACTCTCCGTTTAGAATTAAAAATGTTACATGAAGGATTTTATTATTTATTTTATTTTATTTTCCACCCTATCCTGCCTATAAGCCAATCCGGGTATTGTTATGCATTCCTGCTTAACAACACACTTCTGCAAGTAGATCAGATAACAATTTTCTCAGAAGCTGTGCACACAGCCTGTCTGTTCTTCGTTGCTCCTCAGTTAGGTCACCATATTCATCTTCTTCTCCTTCTGGGTCTTCTGTCCGGCGTTCTTCCTGCCACAGGTGCTTCACTCCCCAAGGAAAAGTGCGTTGGACCCACTATCGTCTTCCAACCTCACACAAAGTTTTTGAAGTGAGGTTAGTTCTTTTTGGTCATCAGCAGAGGGAACTCTCTCTCCGTCTGAAGAGCCTTGTCTCCCTCACTGCCTCACAAGCGGTGCAGACTACGACGATGTGTTCGGTGGTTTCCGGTATTTCTCAACTGGAGCATTGTCGATCGATGTCTTTTCCATGTTTAAAAGGCTTTGAAAACCCCCTGCCCTGTGAGATTCTGCGAGACCCAGTAATCTGGGAGGACTCTTGTCGATTCTAGTCGCGATCCGACGGTGGGAAAGTACTTTAGATCAAGGTAGTTCCTTTAAAAGTTCTTGTCCATTAGTATAGCATTTTTTCAGATTACATATCTTAAACATTATTGAATACTACTTTTTAGAGTAAAGTCCATTGTTTTCAACTATCATCACTCATCTTTCTGCCATTAATTGGATTTGATTCCGGTTTTGAGGCAAATAAACTCTTCACATTATCAAAGACCCGACTTTTTAAAAAATGAGCTATTGATCTAAACAAATCGTAATGTGATGGCGCAATATCTGGGCTATACGCAGGATGAAGAAAAACGTTTACTCCTTGCAGTTCCGATAAGTTTTCCTTGGTCAAACGAGAGCAATGTGCAGGGGCATTGTCGTGTTACAAAGTGGCTTGATTCCTGTTGATCAAAGTGGGATACTTTGCTCTCAAAACTGCATAAACTGTGTTTCTGGCTGTTCACATTAAAGGTTTGTTGAGTCCACTGCTCGACCATCAGGAACAAGCTCAAAATACAAAACGCCTTCGAAGTTTCACCAAACACAAAGCATCACTTTTTTCTCAAACCAATCTTGGCAAACCTTCGGTTGTGCAGCTTCGCCTGGCTGTACCCACTGCTTATATTTGCTAGTTTTTTAAAAAATATCCACTTTTCGTCACTCGTGATAATTTTTTCCGGAATCTGTCATCTTTGGTATTTTCAAGCAAAATTTTGCTCATATCAACTCGCTGCTGGGCTTAGGCCTCTGTCAAGTCCTGTGAGTATGACCTTAGTCTTAAATTCCGCAAAGTTTTAAGATGAAAAGCCACTGTGGCATTAGAAGCCGGTAAATCACGAGTAGTTGCTTGTGGGTCCTGATTAACACATTCAAGAAGTACGTTTTCATCAACGATCTAAATCCGGAGTTATCTGTAAGGCTCATATTCCCATTGTTGAAACGCCTGAATCAAAGTGCTTAAGTATTTCGATGGATAGGCACAAATTTCTCTCTTTCTATGGCACAAATTTCTTCGGCGTCTGCATTTGCGCTTAAAACTTTTTTCCAGTAATTTCTCAAAAGACCGAGAATCGCGATTTTTCTCTTTACATTTCACGTGCGCTTTATAAATATAAATTACCGCATAAAGCCAACTCAAGTCACAAGAAATTAAAGGATTTGTCAAAGTAAACATTTACATGAATAGTAGGAACAAAAATATTCTTATAGAATTAATTATGAGAGTTGGAATTAAGGATTGTCTTCATGCACAAGGACTTTTGTAACAACCTAGTACAATAAATAAATGTGATGTGAGAATATAAAAGATAATAATATGGCTTGTGAAAGAGACGTTTCGGATGGTTATCAGGAATGGAAGGTTACAAACTATAATCCGACAAGATTGAAAACAACCTTCTCCAAATTCGGAGGCGGGACTGAAGGGTGTCGAAGAGGGGAAGGTAGCTCTCCCAATTCACACACAATATCTTTATTATCAGTACTTTTTCCGTATTAACTTTTTCAGTACATTATCTTTATTATCAGTACTTTAGCATATATTATATCCAAAAGGCTTGCATATATAAAAACCAGAACTATCATGATAGAAGGAGAGGACAAGTATCCCCACCATGCGCGGCAAGCTGAGCCGATTTCTGTGCAGGTCGTTTTCTATCTTGCCAGATTCTAGTGGTTTAGTGTTGGCAAGGAGTTTGTAATTAAAGGAGTCATATCAATTAAGGGCTAAATCTGTAGAAAATGGAATATTGATCGTAATGGATATATCGTAATGGATACTTCTCTTTGTGACATAATAAGGATTCTTCGAAGGATTTTGTGTCGTAAATTACGAGAAATTTGAACAAAAATCATCAATACCTACCATTACCTATTTCAGATCTACACTAGTGTAGCAGTTGGGTTCGAAAATCCCTCATCCAATTCAATCCTTTATCAAATCCTTAATTTATCATGTTAATTATTGACCCGTTTTTTTATATTCATCATATTAATTAAAGTTTCTGCCGAAGGATTAAAAAGCTTTCCTGTTGAGAATATTATTTTTTAATATACTACATATTTCTTTATTTTAAATATATGATTGCTCTGAATTTACAAAGAACTTTTATTTATATTTTTATTTTATTTATGGGTAAACTTTAATTAAGTTAATTGTTTCCAATTAAATTTTTGATTGTTATCATTTAATATTTTATTCTATTTTTATCCTGATCGATTCTTTGTCTTGTGGGCGTATTCAATTTTAATGCATCAGCTCCCTGCTGGCGACTTAAATTAGATTTCAATTTGAAACGTAATATAAAACTGATTTAAAAATCTTCTGTAGAAATTTTAATGAAAATCATAATTCACTATTACTGAGTAGGAGGATTGAATAACAGAATTTTTTTTTTTCTTGGAAAATCGTTTGGAGTTTTAATTAATTCTTGGAAAATTACGTTAACCGGTTTTACTTAACTGTTTTCGTTCTCATTTTGTTGAGTTCTTTCTTATAACAACAAACAGTAAATGGAAGACGAAATAGATGTTTCGAAGAAGGACTAATCTAATTTTTACATTTCGCGGACATATTCCACATCTTCAGAACATTGTCACTACAAAAATATCAGTTATTGTACCTATATATAAGAGAAATATCCTATCACATACTTTTTTATATGATCAAATTATTCTTTTTTTTCCAATATATATAAAAAGGACTAAGAAAAATAAATGGTGTCCGCCGATTTACTGATAATTTATAAATGTAACTTCATGTTAGAAAAGGTTGGCGACTTCTGTAGTAATACATTTTAATTGTTATTGTATTTATAATATCTACATAATGGGTGCCCACATTTTTTATGTTGTTTTTATAAATAAATCTTTTTTTATTAATTTCAGTCATATGAATGGCTTCTATTATTAGTTTTCTGTGTTCTGCCCAATTATTATTATTATTATTAACGCGGCAAAGTCGGTATCGAATCTTTGGCTCCTCCAGGCGCTCCCGGACACAGTCTTGGTCTGTTGTAGTTACCATCCACTTCCGAAGCTTCAGAATGTTCCTCGGATTTGCGGCAACACCACCTCTTTTCCTGTTACTATGGAGTGGCTCCATCAGCAGCTGTCTTGGTGTGTCCTTGCTGCCCATCCTGACTACTTGTCTTGCGCTCCTCATCCCTAGGACTATATTTGACTCCTTAAGCATAGTGTAGTGCTCCTAGTCTCCGTTCTCCTCCGTCCAGAAATCCACCATAGATACGTCTGAGGATTTTCCTTTTCAAGTTCAACTAGGAGTTCCCGAAAAATAATCCAGGTCTCACGGCCATACAGCAAGATTGGGACCCACTATCCTATCATATTGCAGAGAGACAGATTTGATCTTCTGAAGAGAGCTCCACTCCAGAACTGCCTTGTGATAGAGAAACAGCACCGACTTGCTACGCTGGACTTCTTTTTCAGGGAAATTGTTTGGACTCTGTCCAATATTTTGTGTTTATCGAACTTATGCTATAATTTTATTCTATAATATGTTGATTGAAATATTTTCAGTAATTGAAAGTGAGTAAGATAAGCATTTTTTAATCCTTTTTTTATCAAAGAACTTTAGGAAGTCTAATATTTACTAACAACAATTAGCAATAGTGATATTCCTTAAATTTTTGTTGTTCCTATATTACATGTATTTTCACTTATCCTCAACTATATCTACGTTTGAGGGTTGTTTCCCTATCTTTAGGGTTACCTTCTTTTAGTCAGCATAATTTTGTATACAGGATACTGTATTTGTTCCAAAAGTTACAAAAAAGTTCATCAGCTCATACTTGTCAGGTCAGTTGGGAAACAATAGTTAGAAATTTGTTTTTTCGATGTAAACAACAACAGTTTAGTTAAAATAGCGCTAACGTCGTTGAGGTTGAAGCTTCTACCAAAAGATTAATTAATTAAGTAAAGCGGGCAATTAAAGTTTTTACTTACTGGGGTTTAGCAATAGGAGTAGCAACGCTACGTCACTTGCGCTGGATCCATTAGAAGGTGCTATTATGGTCTGCTAGGTGGCGTAAGTCATACATAATGTAGGATACTACCCGGCCTCCCTCCCTCCACCTCTACAGCTGCCAAACACACTTGGAAGTGGTTTCTCTATGGAACTGTTAAAACTTCGCCGCGTCTACGTCTTTTGCGTGGTTAGTTCCTGTCTTATTTGCCAACGCTTGCCTTTGTCTGAGCTTATATACGTATTCTCGTCGTACAGATTTTCAGTTGTTGAAGTTGACGTAGTACATTAGCTATATTGCCTAGGTCTGTTTATTTCGAGTATGCTTACTTGAGTTGATTGTCCCAATCAGTTAAGTTGTAACTACCGTGTGCTTCTACGGTTTTACCGACAACGTGTTTCCATTGTCACGGAAAAACTTAATTAAATCTGAATTTTTTAAAATATTTATTATTTTATTATCACGAAAAAAAATGGCTGTAAATTCTTATCTCCTTTGTGAAATAAATAATTGAAAACTTGAGTGGATGAAGGGACTATGCAAAAAAAATTCTGATATTATTTCTTATGACTCCAGGTATCATGTTCGTAATTTAGCATTATAACATTAACGAAACATTATTCTTGGTTAATCGCATGATTTTTCTGTTGATTGGATAAATCATTTAATTGTCTTGGATAGATAAATACATTAAAAATATCTGATGTGGACACCGCATGACATCCTTGTTCGCTTATTAAACTATAAATCGGTGGCTAAAATGTGATCCTGAATTTGGTTAATAGTTTCCGAAGATAGCAGTATCTGAAAAACGACATTCGGCGTCGCGATGTCCACCTATTGACACAGAGGTATACACACACAAAAGCTCTTTTTTCTGGAGATCTCATTCCGTTATTATATGTAGTTTTCTTTCAGTAGGTATCAAGTTCCTGAGAGATTTCTTCGTGTTCCGTGATAATATTAGAACTGTCTATATCACTGGATAAATCATTGCAAATCGACGGTTTCGAAATTTTAAGCGGAAGAACCTGCTTAACTTATATCTTTTTCTCCTGCTAAAGACTTGTTCAGCTCACAAATAGGGAGGAAAACAAGTATTTTACATTCTATTTTAATACTCAAAACAAGTTATAAAATTTTTTAACTAGAATGGGGAAAAAATCGCGTTTGTAACCTTTATCACCGTACCATATGATCTCTGTATTTAATTTTAATATAATTTTGGATATGTTTATTATGACCTTTTAGCAAAGTACCCCTTCCGGCTCACTAATTTAATCCAAAACCTAGTGTATTATTTATACTGATATAAAAGTCTTATTTACCAAATTTGAGACGTTTTACGTTATATTTTAATATAATTTTTGATGAAAGTTTATTATTACCTTCGAGCAAAATGCCACTTCCGATTTGCCAACTTATACCAAAATCTATTATGTTATTTAAATGAATATATAAATCATAAATACCAAATTTTAAAAGCTTTGCATTATATTTTAATATGATTTTTGATGGAAATCAATTTTGACCTTCAAGTAAAGTACCACTGCCAGTGAGCGTTTAGTAACCAAAAAGGGAGGCTCACAACTAGATTTTAGAACAATCTCAAATACAAAATTTTAACTTTCTACGGCTAACCATTTTTGAGTCATGCGAGATACGCACGAATGAATGTACGTAGATAAATAGAGTGTCCTGCAAGTCACGGTAAATATTTAAAAAGGTGATAATAAACCTCAGGAACTACAAAATAATCGACCAAGGCCCGGTTCCACAGAGAAAAACAGGAAATTTATAGTTTTTAAATAAGCCACGTTTTATGTTGAATAGGAAACGATCGCTCAAAAACTATTGAATATATCGTAAAGTACACAAAATTCCCTTTAAGAAATATAGTTTGGTTCAACTAAATCAATCAGCAAGAGGGATTTAGGGCGAATCAATAGGGAAAAGTTTAATAAAATACCATGTGCAAGAGAATAAAGCAGCGACAGGCGGTTGTTTTATTAAGGGCGTCTATATTGTATATAGTCATTTTGTATTTTTTTTTTCTTAAATACTTTGAACTTACAAATTCTTTCAAATATTTAAGCTTCATTGATTTTAATTTGCCAATATTTATTTTGTTCCTATTTTCAGGGACAGTTTCATTTCCTATTTAATTTCAATATTATTTTGGCTAATTTACAGGGTTTTTTTTTTTTTTGGAAAGTTTTGTTTTATTTCACAAAAAATATTTTATTCTGTATTTCCGTGTTATTTGATTTACTAGATACAAAGTGAGTTTAATACGTTTCATTTTTAAAAAATTTCTTTGTCAAGGAAACCCAATCCCCACACCGCACATTTTGGCAAATCAGGATATAATTCTAGACCGATCCCAGAAGAAACCTCGACTTCTTTTATGCGCAATTAAAGCTTAATAAAAATCGAAGATTTAAAATATATATATATACTAAATCCATTGTAAGGGGCATGGAGCACATATATATATATATAGAGAGAGAGAGGGAGTGAGAGAGAGAGAAAAAGAAATATAGTTTGGCTTAACTAAATCCATTGTAAGGGACTTTATATTTTTATATATGTGTGTGTGTATATATATATATATATATATATATATATATATATATATATATATATATATATGTATATGTATATATACATACATAAAAATATAAAGTCCCTTACAATGGAATTAGTTAAGCCAAATTATATTTCTTCAAGGGGTCTACTTTAATGTTGTGCAATTGAAAATTAATTATCTTAAATAATTTTATAGTGATTGCTTCTAAAAATAAGCGTGACTAACTTAAAATACAGACAACTTAAATTTCCTGCTTTCTGCGTGGAATCGGCCGGTAGTTCGTATGATTTTTTTTTTTTCTCTTGTGGTCTACCAGTACTCATTTTAATATTTTTAATATTTCCCATGGCTTATGGGATACCGTACACATAAATTAGGTTTATATACGTAATATTATATATACCAGCATATTTCCTGCATAATAATGGTGAATAGTTTTTCACTAAACTCTTCCATTATGGATTATAACAACACTGTAAATATAAAATAAATGCAATATTAGTATTTGCTTATTTATTTAGTTAATGAATAGATGGCGATAGATGATTTAAACCGATCAAATATTTGTATTTTAATATTTATTTCTGCATTAAAAATTATAGTTCATAATATCGTTTATCTATTCTCTGCACCACGATGAATAACGTTATTCACCCTTTTGTTTTGTCCCATTTATCCGCCTTTTTTCCACCAGCTACTGATACTCATCTGGTTTAACAAATATTAATATATTGCATCATTATTCATCTTTCATGCAGTACATGGTACAAATTTTCAATATAGACATTAATTAAAATAGTAAAATAATTTCTGAAATACTATGGTGCAGTTTTTGAAAACGGAACTATAAATCATTGTAGAGCTGGATATAGTTCCTAACAATCTTCAGTTTCGTTTTTGGAATCACCCTCTACAATACATATACATATAGCCAACACTAGCGGGAGAAAGAGGGAAGGAGGCGTCCTACATACGGTTTTAATCTCAGAAAAAAATACAAAACATAATATTTATTTATTTATTCCACTTCATCATTATCACTCCTTCCCTCATTGTCATAATTGATAATAAAATATTAAAATAATTTATAGCTAATTTTATGCTTAGTCATATTTTTATATAAAAGGACAGACCGTTTTTCATTTGTAAGGGCTAACCGCGAAAGCTACACAACCAACCATTACCAAATTTTAACTATATCGCCTTCATGGTTCCTGAGTGGTTTTCCAATAATAAAAATCTACAGATATCAATAGATATCCGCGGCCGCGGAAAAGCCGAAAAATCACTTCTGCCGGAAAGAATATTTTATTTGCCCATAACTCGAAAATTATACATTTTTCGAAGATTACACGAATACTCATTTGAATACTAATTAAATTCTATAAACAAAAACAATCATCTAATGCACACCTTAGGAGTTGAGAAAATAAAAATAAAACATATTGAAACTGTTATGTGTTATATCTCGATTTTGAACAATGATTTCAGCTTTTTTTTTTCCATAGCATATTAAAGGAAAAATATAAATGTTTGAATTAAATGATTTTGGTCTGATAGATTAAAAAAAAAAAATTAAATTATTATATAAATTAATATTATAGATTTTTTTCACTTCAAAAACGATCGCGAATTTTGATTCAGCACACCAAAAAAATAATTCTATTTTTTGAATTTCAATCAATTCTATTTTGTAAAACTACATTTATGTACAAAATTATTTTTAACAAACTATCAATTATATTCATTTAATCTCTTTCTCTCTCTCTGTCTCTCTCTCTCTCTCTCTCACCCTCTCTCCCTCTCTCTCTCTCTCTCTCTCCGTCTCTCTCACTCTCTCACTCTCTCTCTCTCTCTCTCTATATATATATATATATATATATATATATATATATATATATATATCCGATTTGTTCGAAATGGGACCATAGATGATGTATACGACCAAGGCAAAATTTTTAACTCAAAGTTGAGAACATTGTGTTGTCTCCAATTTATAATAAGTTCCTATGTCCTAATTTCAAAGCTTCATTACAATATTTTTAAGACGTTATGATGGTATTTATCTGTTTAGTATCTAATTTAAGCATGTTTGTTTCTTTTTTAGATGTATATATTTGGAAATTGATTTGTTAGTAGTCTAATTTTTCCTCTCCCACATTTTTTCCATGAAAATTATTTTTAAAATGGGGCCACAACTTATATTCTAGCAAAAACGGTATTTGAAATGCAAGAAATTAAATCATAAATTAATTAGGTTTATCGCTCTTATAAAGCATAACATAAATAAAATCCGTATGCTAAGTATTTCAGTATAACTAGCTTCCTCACTATTTCTATAGGATACACAAAGATAAACAAATTTAATGTTTTAATTTTTTATCACTACATATTTCGGAAAATTACACAAAAAAAAAAGTTCTAAAAGTACAAGCGCGATGATATATACGATTCGTAAAACGGAATCAGAACCTCCGAATACCTAAGATACGATCGCTACACGTAAGATATATATATATATATACACATAAATTCTCAAATCAAACAATATCGAACTATTGCCGGGTCAGCTAGTGAAATATAAAAGCATAAATTATAACAATAAAAACAATCGGATTTTCAAACAATAATTTCACACTTATTAAAAAGTTTGTTTAGTTAGCTTGCTTCCACAGGTATATGGAAACGATTACAGACACGTACGTACCCTAGCTTTTTATTGTTTAGATGTTTGTATGTTTGACCTCCAGTCAAGTTTTAGCCTGAGTATTAGTTTACACTCGAGGTTTTGAATGTAATTCAGGTCAATTAGCTATTATAGTAAACTTGTCCAACTACCAATAACCTCCTGCTTGAACCTCAAGGGTTCATTACCCCAATAACATCTATTAAACCTCCGTTATCTTGTATATTAGGTTTCTTTGACGTTTCCGAATAATACCTTTGTAAGGGTAAAAGTAAAAACTATAAAAGTGATGTATGCTTAGTGTTTGTTCACAGATCTTTATCTAGAGCTTGATTTTTTTGGTTTGTAATTTTATTATTTTGTTGTCCTCTTCTGTACATCTGATGATAACTCGTTAGATGTTATATACTTAATGATCTGTATATGGTGGATAAGTGCATTTGTCTTCGTTTCTTGACTGGAAAAGGGAGATTGTTGATCTTACTTTATATTAATTAATTAAGCTTCAAACTAATTAATTTCAGAGCCAATCAGATCATTTTCTTCAATATTTATGTCATGCTCTAAGTAGGCAAAGGAGGTAGGCAAATTTGACTAACTATGGTGTAAATCATATATTTAAATGTATACAAAAAATTGTATCTCTGTTTTGGACGTCATCCAGGGAATGTTTTTGAAAGGAGAACTTTGTGAATAACATCAAAAAGTTGTTGAGAAAGTTTAAATGCCTCAGTGGTAAACATGTACGAAATATAAAGAATGGAAATAAACTAATGATATTGTAAATATATCTATTCTGTACTTGAGAATATAAGTATCATATCTGTATAACATTCTTGAATGTTATAATATATTTTGTGTACGCTGATTGATCTCTACATGTTGACTTACCAATCTTTAAAATGGTTTATTTTCCCAAGGCTTGGGGTTTTTCCACGAACCTGAAACACAAAAAAATTACTATTTATTTATTGATGTTTTCTCCATTTCTTTTTAATTTTTTAAGTTTCCACGTTTATGTATATTTATTAGACTATAATTGGGTAAAGGATCTTAATCAAAACCAGGGAGAATAATTTATTTATTTATACAATTAAAAATTAATTAATTTATTGAATTGTTTAGCACAATAATAGGGCAATTATTTCTCAGCAACGTGAATGTGGTGAGATTTTTGGAGATTAAGTTTAATTTTAAATTTTTAGAACCACTGCTCAAGATCTAAGGTGGTCTTGAAGGGCGAATGAAAGAATAGTAGTGTATTTTTGCGATGAAAGGATAACTTAAAATAAGGGAATAAATTAAAAAAAATATGCTTATTTTTGAATCAATAGGCTTAATCGTCTAATAATCAAAGAACTCATCTATGATAAATAGTTTGAAACCAACTTCCTGAAAAAATCACTTGTAGTATATACATATTTGTGTGCTTGTATATATGTTTGTGTGTGTATATATATATATATATATATATATATATATATATATACACACATATATACACTCTTCTCGTGGGATTATTCTGAATATAATTTATCATTATATATACTTTAATGAACATTAATTACACAGTCAAACATTTAATTTTCCTTAAATGTTTTTTCATTTCCTTTTGTTTTTACCATTTTTTAAATCCTACTAGATAAAACATGTAAAAGTCTATAGGGGAGTGAAAATCTTTAATGAGGGATGGTGTTTATGCTTATTTTACACGATATTTATTTATTGGAAGTAAAAAAATATTTTATAAAATTTCTATTCGATATTAGTTTTTCGTTTTATACGATTCGTTATATTTACTTAGTCGTTTTAACATTTTGATTTAAAAATTCAGAAAATACGAGAAATATTATTTTTGATTTTCCAAAACTAGAGTGACTGATTATTACTTGTTGATACTGCGGTAGAATCTCATATCCTGTTGGGGAAGGTGTGCTACTAACAAACTTATTACCCATGATCCGGAGTCAGGAAATGTTGTCTGATTAATTCTGCTTGTTGACTCGTCGTGTACACGCACACTCATCTCGTGGGAGTATTCTGAATATCATTTATTATATATATATATATATATATATATATATCCGATTTGTTCGAAATGGGACCATAGATGATGTATATATACGTATATGTATATACGACCAAGGCAAAATTTTTAACTGAAAGTTAGAACATTGTGTTGTCTACAATTTATAGTAAGTTCCTATGTCCTAATTTCAAAGCTTCATTACAATATTTTTAAGACATTATGATGGTATTTATCTGTTTAGTATCTAATTTAAGCATGTTTGTTTCTTTTTTAGATGTATATATTTGGAAATTGATTTGTTAGTAGTCTAATTTTTCCTCTCCCACATTTTTTCCATGAAAATTATTTTTAAAATGGGGGTACAATTTATATTGTAGCAAAAACGGTATTTGAAATGCAAGAAATTAAGTCATTAAATTAATTAGGTTTATCGCTCTTATAAAGCATAACATAAATAAAATGCGTATGCCAAGTATTTCAGTATAACTAGCTTCCTCACTATTTCTATAGAATACATAAAGATAAACAAATTTAATGTTTTGATTTTTTATCACTACATATTTCGGAAAAATTACACAAAAAAAAGTTCTAAAAGTACAAGCGCGATGATATATACGATTCGTAAAACGGAATCAGAATCTCCGAATACCTAAGATACGATCGCTACACGTAAGAAAGCTTAAAGAATATCAGTAAATCGAAAAACGCATGCGCAATCAATAAACCGATTAAAAATATTTGGTGTGCCCACTCACTCGACTTTTTCTACCGCTTTGGGGAAAAGTCCAAAACAAAAATTGATCGATATATCTTCGCTTGTTTTATTCCGATTAAGTTTTGTTTGTTTTTTTAAATATATTTAACTTTGTAGACATTTAAATTATCTTTTAAACTGCAATGGCATCTGCAATGTCCAAGAGATATATAGTTTTCGAGTAATCAATAACCTAAACAAAGCTGAACCTATTTTCCTAGGCAAGTTTCATCATAATCGTTATAGCCGTTAGGGCGCTACTGCCTTTAGGAAAAAAACATGTTTTTCTGCTATTGCACTGCCCCAATTGCGCACAGGAGACCGATTTGGTAGATAGGCATAACCCTACAAAACAAAATAAAAATCAACAAAATCGGTCCTTACGTTTGATATAATCATGGCACAGACACACCGGACCAATGGTCAAAACTGCGCTTTTTGGACTCGAAAATTTGACCCGGTTGCAATACCTTCCGTACTTACATTGTAAGGTAAGTAAATATCTGATGAGTCCACTCATACGAGTCAAATATTTTTACTATATCTTCCCTGATATTAAGTCCGATTAAGTTTTTTATTTTATGTTGTTTTTTAGACGATTAAATTTTCTGGTAATGAATAATTTTTAAATTATCAAAGAACTAAACTAAGCCGAACCGGTTTCCAGACTTATACCGGTGTGCAGAATACTTTTTAACATGTATACATGAGAACAATATGCTGTATCTCTCTAATAGTTGCCGATATTGATGATTACTTTTTCGTTTTGTAGAGAATTCAATTATTATGTATATTTTTTGAGTTATGCGCGAATGAAGTTTTATTTTTTTCATAACATTTTTTTCTGCTTTTTCTGGGATATTTCTGCTTGATCTGGGATATTCTTGCTTGATCTGGGATATTCTTGCTTGAACTGGCACTATTTAGGAAAATTATAAGTGTTTTTAATTTTGGCGCTACAGTCTAAACAGTCTTGATTCCTACATCAAAGAAAACTTCAAAAATGACAGTAAATCAAAATGCGCGATGATAAGTCTATTATCAAATTCGTATTTAGCGTCTTTAAAAACCTGCTTTCTTTAAGTTTGGGCGAAATCGGACGAGCCATTTTCGAACTATTTGCGTCGAAGAAAATACGTTTCCGCTTGCGTAAGTGAAAGTAGTATATGGATTTTGATAAAATTGATATGGAACCATCTAGGTTCCAACCCGCACAATGTCATAAAATATCATTAAAATCGGAATAATGGTAGTACTTGTTATGCTTTTCACATGGATTTGTCTACAGATAGACAGACTTGATACCAAATTTATTCCTTGATGTATAAATCATAAAACGCGAATGAAAATTTTCGATTCTGAGTTCATACATTTTTCCATGAACACAAGGCATCGCTATTTCGGTAGTGATGAAGCAAGATAAAAATAAGAGACAAATAATTGTTTTATTTTAACTCTGATCGCGCTCTGAGAATGTATTTAGAATTTAATAAATACACTATTATTTCTGGTTTTTATTAATTTTATTAAATGGAAAAATTGGCCGACCCTGAGCGAAACAGGCACGGAAGTGGAGACGATTATTATGCATGCAGGAAGAGAGGGTGCGAAATAAGGTGCTTACGTTGTGAATGGGGAAAGAAGACATTCGGTTCCATGTTCCGAAAGGCCTACTAACCTGTGAAGTGTTCTTGGAGGACACGAATGTGCTATGGATTCTTGGGGTTGTGTTAGAAGATGGAAAAGAGGAGAAAGTTGTCTAACTATGGGTGCATAAACACGTATTCGAGTGTTCATTTTGTGTACAATCATTACATAGCAACAGTAAATTTCAAAGATCTTTGAGAATGAGTTAACCTTCCATACATAAACCTTTTATTTAAATGATATTAAATTTTAATTTCACTTCGTTCACTACCTAATTATCCGTCAAAAAAATGCTTGGAACTGTTTGCTGAATCAAGGGTTTAAGTAGTCTTGGATTTAACCTTATCTAGCTTATGCTTATAGACTATTCGCAGTCTAAAAAAAATTATTTCGACCGTGGAGTTAACTGGTTCAGGCCTTATTTTAACCTTAGTTATCTAACTCCTAGACCAGTTTTTCCAAAGTAAATGGATGGGATTAGGTCTAGGGATTAGATTAGGTCTAGTATAGAACTGACTTAGAAACCGGGTATTAGTAATTTTTTATCTCCAGATCTTGAAATTTTGGCTAAAAATGGTTTCAGTTTCGAAGTTATATAAATGGTTGCTTAAAAAGTAACTATGTTATAAAATAAATGTATAGCTTACATCTGACTGATTAGAAAATCAACTCATACCTTTATTCGACATTAATTTTGCCAAATATCAGATCTAGCCTTGCCTTATCCGATCCAAAACACCATGAAACCAGCGTACAACGTATTAAGAAAATTCTATTTTCTGACAGCTTCCTACCTGACATCATACAGAAACGTGTAGATTATTATATAAACACAACAAAAACTGTCCTTCCTTCCCTTAACTTTTCACAACTTCCCTCTAACATTTTTGCTATACAGATCACTTATATTCCCAAATTCACTGATAACATTTAAGACATTTTGAAAATCCACTATCTCTATCCACTAAGTCTTGGGCTTAAGTCCCATTTAAGCTCTTTATCATGTTTACAAACTTAAAAGATCCTTTCCCATTCCTATACTTCTCTAGTATTGTTTACCGCATCCTGGTTTTAATTCCTCCTGCACTTTCGATTAAATCAATAGTTAAATTAAAATATTAAAATCTCAATATGAAAAATCTTCTTTCAACACAAATTATCTGTTTCTTTCCATAATCCTACCGCCTCCAAACTGCCTTACCATACTAGGCTCTTAAATCATTCCTTTGATTCAGATAAAACCTCTATTCTAAGCACAATTCCTAACCATGAGAAAAGGCTTATTTCTGAATCCATTCATATCCTCCTTGAACTTAATCCTGTAAATCATGAAGTACAAAAGCACTTTATTTCTCTCACTTATATACCATGTAGTTGGAATTTATTTAAAAAAAAAAAACAGTAATTTTTATGAAATTCTGTTCCTACCCTACTACTTTTGCGCCTTTCAGTAATTACTTTATCTTGTTTCCTTTTTGTTTATTTCCTTTATTTTGAACTTTGTTGTCATTTAACATGACGGAATATTGTAATTAGATTTTATAATAAAATAAGTATTAGTTTTAAAAAATATATTAAACATCAAATACCCAGTATTGAATTAATAGGAATGCATTAATTTCATCTGCTCAAATTGTTACCGAAATGTTCTTTCGCAGATACGATTAAACAATGCACTTACCTCAAATTCCTCTTAGAATAGGTTGGGTCAATATTTCTTTTAGAATTAGCCAGTTGATGGGATCTTTTAATAGACGTTTTTCGAGAGAAAGGTGGACTATTAGGTAGTGTTTTCAATGATTAACCTAAGCTGGAATAGAATTGGGAAATGGAATTAGCCTTTGGTGGGTAGCCGCTAAAACAGGGAGTGTTGTTCCATTGGGTTCTCCCCTTTTAGCAGTTGGGTGGGCCATCGATCCGGATTTATTGTCCGTGTTAAAGGTTCTCTGAGGGGCCATTTGACTAAGGTAAAGGCCTTAGGTGGGTTGCGATGCACCGCCACTAACGGCCAGTATAAACACTAATCTTCACTCCTAATTCTGGAGCTGTTCTCTATTTTTTTATTATTTTAATAACGATAAAACTGCAAATATTGGCGTAATCGTTTCTGCTTAGAGTAAAAAGGAGTGTTGCCGAAATACTTGTTTAACTTAATTCGAAACATCTAATAGCAACAAGTTATTTTACTGGAAGATACATCATGGGGTCAAATTATTCTTTCAAATATCAAATAGAAATTCGTTATTTTGTACGAATCCATGTCAGCAACAATCGCAATTATTTTTCTCTTAAATTACGAATTCACAAATGCCTCAACTGATAGATAATAAGAACTTCGAAATCACAAAATTGCGAATTAGCCTGTAATCACAAGCATGATCTAGTAAAATGTTTCAAAATATATTTGATGTATTATATCATATGAAAAGGAAATAAATAAATATTCACAATATAATTGTACTGTGTTGATATAAATGTATAGTTTTAAAAATATATTATACCTTCCATAACGGTTGTCTTCACAAGTTTTCCTCAAGGTCAATTAAAACTCAATACCTTTCATGAATATACATTTTAGACGTTTCGGGAATGCTTTGTTCCATTCTTCAGCATCTAATCCAAGCATAACAATTTTTTATATATATTTACAATACATCTTTTTTAAAAAACGTTCTGCTGAACCAGTCAATTTAAAAACAATTTAATTAATTTCTCTTACCTTAATAATATCTCAAAATTGTTGAGTCAACTAGTTACTACTCTAATGAGATAAGGTCAATGACTAAACATCTTCCCTCCTCTTTTCAAACTTTGAACTTTCAAGCTTTTAACCATTGGGGTATTATTAAGGTAAGGATTTTTATTAAATTGTTTTTAGATTTTATAAATTGACTGGTTCAGTTAAACTTTTTTAACAAAAATAGTGTATTGTAAATATATTTAAGAGATTACGAGCAATTTGTGATAATTTATGTTTCTATTAGATACCAATAAAAGCGTCTCCAAAACGTCAACAAAAATATTTACATTAAAACTATTGCGTTTTAATTGAACTTAAACTTGTGAAGACAACCGTGTTATTATTATTCTATATAATTGTAATTTAAGATTGGGATGTGTAATTCCAAAAGGTCATATCATGAACGGGGTAATAATGATAATATTATATATATATATATATATATATATATATATATATATATATATATATATATAAATACTGAAAAAAAAAACCTTGTAAAATATGAAAAATTGATATTCATATTCTATGATATGATGTTATAAAATATTATTTGACTTTTTTTTTTTTTTTTTTTTGTCAGTTTAGGAGATCTTTATTCCAGCTTCTTTGTAAACGTTGTCATGTGTCGACTGCAAGTTTCGTGTTGGCAGTTTTTGAATACTTGAATGGATTTTAGTTTGCATTAAGTTTGTCGGGAATATCATTTGCATAATTAATTGATAGCTAATTTGACATATGGATTATTAGACAAACTTGGATATTCAAACAGTAACGATACGACACATCATATTTTATTATAAAATTACTGATATTGCCTTATATATTTATCTTTATATTACGTTTTTATTACGAGATGAGTAAAAACTGACAGAATGATTGTACTTTAATTGAAGGCCAGATCCTTTCTTCAAAACCCCTATAAAGACCATCCATTATTTCCTTTTTTGTCCCAACTTTTTTTATAGATATATAAATTCTATTAAAGGGGCAGTATTAAAAATAAAAAGTCAACTAGTCAGAATGCTAGTAAAAAAATTTAATCATGATCACATTTTTGCTGACTGATGCCACTGGCTAATAGCAAATCATTATTTTTTTTATCATTTTTATAGTTGTCAAATTTTTAGCTATTATTTTATTACTATATACTGGCTATAAAATATTCTTTGTAAGTCTATATTTTTTTGTTCCAGGTAAGTGGACATTTCGTACAACATATCTAAGGAGATCAAGTAATTTTAATGCCTGGTAAGAATCTTTATTTATTTTTTAACTTAAAATGTTTATTCATGCCTGTCAATTATCTTATTAACAACCAGCGAATAGGATGAAATATCTCAAGAAATGGCATGAGGGGCAGCAGTACCAGCCGCACATCCTTCTGGCGTGATTTTATTATTCACTAGTTAAACAAGAAGATCTCTCATCCAGCTCCTCTTCAGCCTTCTACGGATGTTACGTTAGGATGTATATATAAATAAATATATAAAGTGTGTTAGGATGTACGTGTAGTCGGTAGTGAAGCCGTGTCGTATAGTTTGGTGTAAAGGTCAGTTTATAAAGTTATATTGCTAACATATCAAGATGTTTTGTTGTTCTGAAAGTGTTTGCCTAAAAGATTTGAAGTTCGTTAATGTGGGTCTTTTTATTGAGATTGATTAGAATAACTCTAGTTCTATGTTTTTGTTCTTAAATTAATATAATATAATATAATACGCATAATATTGTGTATTTTATAATTTTCTAATCTTTCGTAAAAAAAAAAAAAAAAAAAGAAGAAGAAATAGGTTGAGTTCTACTAAAATTTAGAACTTCCTTGTGCAAAATCGGTAGAAGGAAAAGGCTAGTCAGTCAGTGGAATGGAGTTAGAAGGGACTATTTAAGGAACGATCCCTTCTTCCTTAGCCTCAAAGGGCCAACTACTTTAGTTTGAATTTGTAATCCTCTTGGAAAATCCAATAGTGCTGTAAGCTATTACGATCCCTCCTGCATACATTTACCTGGATCAAGAAAAAATAAATAAATAAAAGGAAAATATATACATGTACATATTTATTCAGATTACTTATTTGTTCAAAACTTCTTTCTGGACCGTGAAATTCGGCCAATACAGACTATTAAATAGTTGAGGAGTTAAGTTAAAGTTAATTAAAAAGAGTATTTTTTTGTTCAATATACTTAATAACTCATTTTTCTGTACGAATATTCGGACAATATGTAATGTCGAATTTTATATCTCACTCTATATGTGGTGGTTTGTCATTTTCATTAGTAAAACAATATCTCGTTCGTTGAAAGGAGTTGATAATTTAAATGCATCATTTTAATTTAAATACATTTATTCAAATGGCTTTAATTAACGGTTTCAGATGATTGTGGTAGCTCATAATGTACATGCATATAGGTATTTCACCCTTCTGGTCCCACCAGTTACAAGTATATAAACGCTTATATAATTATATACATGATAGGTATTATGTCTATGGCGATCGTGAACAAATTGGTGATATCACTTATATGAAAAATGATTTCATGGTATTAATAAAATTCTAAAAAATAAAATCAAGTATTTATATATTAAAATTAAGATATATAAAACAAATTATAATTTTGGTCTAACTAATTTTTTTTCTACCACCATATTTTTTTAATTTATACGTACATTGTTTGCAGAAATATATTTATTATATTTTCCTAATAATAAATAATATGTTCATTTTAAGAACATAATAATAGAATACAAAAAATGGTTTCTTTTTTCCCTTTGTAAATGATGTTTAATTTTCAATATCAAATGTCTAATTTATCCTTGTTTGGCTTTCACTTTTCAAAGTTTTGAACCATGCGTTTAGCAAAAGCTTAACAGTTGAGACGTTAAGCATGGAACAGCTACTAAGAGAATTATTGGTTATGGATCATTCAATGGTAACATTCAATGAAAATATAGAATAAATATATAACCATTTTGTATTGGTATTCCAATGCTTCGGACAATCGGTTTTGGTCATCTGGGCTACAATAAAACTATAAATGATTATGAAAATAAAACTAAAAAGAAATATAGATAGATGTAATATATATTATATGATTGAGTCTTGGAGTGGTCTGAAAAGTACAGCTCATTGATGGCCGTTCCGGAGGGCCTGGATCACCACTAAACGGTTGTCACAGCAGTTATTGCTCTAGACCGTATAGAAACTGGCCTCGTGTACAGCCTTCTCTTAGTACTTTTAAATGGCCCTTCGTAGAGTTGTTTTGGGAATATCCAACGCACGACTCTGCCGTGATAAGCTAAAAGATCCTAGCTCCAAATATTTTTTTAAAATACATTTTTGTTATTGTACCCGAATTTCTCTAAAAAGTACACATTTTTATGACATTAGAAATACCTAAATCCAATGGTTAGATCCTAATGATTGATTCAAGGGCTTTCTAATGTCATAATAAGGTGTATTTTTTTAGAGCAATTCGGGTATATTAGAAAAATGTTTTTTTTTTTTATTAAATAATTTTTTAATAGCTTATCAGGGTAGTACTGCGTAACGCTCTTTTCTACCTTCTTCGACTATAGCCAGAATTCTTGCCACTCTTTCCTAATTAATGACCGTATTTCGATGTTATATAATATTAAACCATAAAAAGTGGACAAAAAAAAAAACAAACAATGAATGTGCTATAACTTATGAAAAAATGAGAAAAATAGAGAAAAGTTATCATAGTTCAACTAACTTGAAGTCTAACTGTCCCTTTTCGCTGAATCCTTGGAAGAGTGTTGTGTGTAATTAAAGGTATATTATTCTTTTAATCTAATAAAAACAAATTTTTATTTTAGGGCACTAATTATCTCCATTATTGAGTTTTAAAACAGAAAAATCTAGGTGATCCATTTTTTTAAATATATATTGTTGCAATCAGTGTAGGAAATTTTTTAGCTCGCACTACCCAAGACCTTCAGTTATCATTCCTTTCTTTTTTACAATTTTATTGTTTAAAGAAGTGTTAACATATTTAAAAAAACAGCAGTAAAGTTTGCTCAATAAGTCGAATGAGATAGTTTTCATACCAATGATTGAAATATAAAAAAAAATAGCCTTTGAAATTTGAATTGTTGGGTTTTAACTTCACGATTTAGTCTAATAAAAACAAAACAAAATGTTTTGAGACAGTTTTAGGCATTATTAAAATAGAATACGTCTGCCGTAAAAAAAAAAAAGAAAAAGAAAAAAAGAAAACTGCATTTGGCTATGAGAAATTATAATTAAAAGAAAAGGGAATAATTTATCTTTGTAATACATTCCTGGCTGTGGATTCAACGAATACGATAGTCCATCTACATCCTAAATCAAACAAAACTGAGAAAGTCTCAAGAACTGATTCAGTTCACTCAACTTATTCTTATATAAGTTAATTTATCTTTTCAATCATTAATAATTGATCTGTGTTCGTAAGTACGTCTATCTCCACATATCGGAAGTGAAATGAGAGCCTTCGATTGTTGAAAAACAATCTAGACTTAAAAGGCGTATTGAATCAGAACTTTGATACAAAACAATGATACTTACTTATTTAGTTGTAATGTAAAATTCCATGGCTGCTTTTATAATTTTTTTTTTTTAAATTTTAATACGGTGCATTTCTAATTCGAAAACACTAAGTTTATCAACCAAAGCACCTTATTTCCCAGCATTATATTACTAGAGCAATAATTATACAGCAACGTCCTAGCAGACTAACTTTTGTAGTGCTTTATTGCAATTTATTAATGGCGGATTGATTTTTTTTTCCTCGTCTGTCGGAAAATGGGCTGATTAATTTCATCCTGGCCTTAAAGAAATATCTTTAATTTCTGCTCCAGTTGCGTTTATTAATTATTTTTCTGCTTTTTGCACGTCTTATGACCTATTTCAGTTTCACTGAATATTGAATGTTTCACCTATATCATTTCTGGGCACATTTATTTATTTAAAAAATGATTCAACTTTAGTTTTTCCTCGGTAAAACAAAAATTTTATGAAAGTAGAAAAAAAATATATAATTATATAAATTATTATAATTATAGATAAATAAATTTAATATCTGATTACTTGTGGTTTATATTTCTTCTTTATAAATTCTTAGTCTATGTAGTTGGACTAAGACTTGGGTCTTCGTTCAGGTATTTTCAGCTTTATATCATTTTTCAATGCCCTTTCCTCAAAGCTTATGTATTCAGATTGCCAGGCAAGCATCTTAGCTTCCTCCTGTTCTTATAAATAGATTGGGAACGTGGAAGACCTCGCAAGTTGCTGCGGTTGCTCGTTGTATTTTCATAGCGGATACACTGCTGTATATTTGTATTATCTGCATCAGGAGTTTTCATATTATTTCTGATTTTGGCCATTCCTTCTGTATGCTATTTACAGGTTCATAAAATGGTTTGTTAGTAATTAAAACGACCCTTTAGTATATGATAATTAAAACACGTGATAGTGCTATGGTCAGTTTGGTATTAAGCACTTTAGACAGCTACTAACAAATTACTGGTCCTACTTAATTGTTTCCCATCCTAAAACCTGCAAACAAGGAGATGATCATCCAACAGGTGTCTCCTAGATTTTTATGAAACTTTTCGGGTCAATCTAGGCCTTAAAATATTGGTCTATGTCTGAGATTATCCGCCAACGCGTCCCGGAAAAAAAAATCGGAAACTTTGCATGTCTAAAACATTATCTTTTATATCTCTAATTCTGATGAAGGCAGAAAAATGAGTTTAGTACCAAATGTTCTTAATGCTAAGCGGAAAAATCAAAGATATATTCCATCAAAATATATAAGTATTAAGCTTGGTAACAATTCCAAAAATATCAAAAACACATTCAAAATAGTGATATTGTTTTTTGGAGGGGGAGGGGAGAACGTCAGTTTTCTCAAAAACCAAGATCAGATTAGGATTCTCTGTCTCCCAAAAACAGTTTATTTATAATTTTTATAAAAATCGAAACACAAAAAGTTTGTTTGCTACAAATTCGGTCCTTCGAGTTTTTTTTTTTTCTAAATAGTTCTGGAAAAATGAATAATTTTTAAATGAGTAATTTAATTAATGTTAAAACTGAATAATTTTCTGAAGAAATAAAATTGTTTTTTTTTTTTTATTTTCATGAAAAATAGGTATAAATAATTTTTCTTTGGATGGGGAATCCTAATCTGATCTCGGGTTTTAAACTTTTTTTTTTAAGTTGATGCAATAGTATAACAAAAAAAAAGTTTTTATAGAAATAAATTTTTTTTTAAAATATCTAGTTTAAAAGTGCCCATTTCCGTGAGAATGACTCTTAGATACCTTATCATCTTAGCAAAAATAGATTCTTCAGGCTCCTGTTTTTCTTTCTATTTAGGATAAATTAATAAAGCCAAGAATTTAAAGGAAAAATAAAGGAAAAAAGACACTAAAAAATTTTGTCATAACATCTCTTATTAAAATACAAATCTGGCTTGTTTTATTAAAGATGCTAGGGATTCAACGAAATGGAAACTTATAAGAGCCAATATTGACTTTATGTTGTCACAGCTCCGTTTGGCAGCATATTTGTTCAGGATTTCAAAATATGCTTGCTAGTGTTTTTTTACTCTGATCCAGCACAGGATTTAAAGGAAATCTCCCTTTCGGCGATTTAATGTCAACATTGCAATGAAAAGCAGTTGGTCATTTAATTTAATTGGTTACTGATTTTGATATAGTAAGTTACAGTTTTTAATTAATTAGTCTATTTCTTTTACCTGTGTCGTTTGAATTATTTCTTAGCTTTTAACTTATTTTTTATTTCATTTAAATCATTAAGACATCCTATAGTAGTATTTAATAAAATTGATTGCATAAGTATATTACCATTACTTTTTATAATTCCTCTTGCTAGAAAATTTATTTTTTAATTTAGTTTGAAATTATTAAGACGATTATTCGATAGTTTGATCTTTCAGTTTAATGCATAAGTCCAATCAATGTTATTATTGAAACACTTGAGTTTAAGTGAGATTAATATATGAAGAAATGAAACTTTGAGTTTAAATAATTACTAATATGATACTCGTTTCAAAGCCAAGTTTCATTTGCGTTGTGCCCAATGATAGGTGGCCATTCATTCTCGAATATATCATACTTATATATTACAAAATTAAAAATAATAATAATGAAATACAATATAAATTAGAAAAAATAATATAAAAATAAAATTCATCCTCAATTATAAGACTTAATCGATATGGACGAAATTTCATTTCTAATTGTATCTCTTAGTGTTATTTAACTGTTATAAAATTCTAATTTTTTTCATTATTTAGTAAATTCCAAACTTTTGGCATTATGTTGACCGGTGATTTAAGGCTAAGTGGGTAATTAAAAATCATTTATTGCTCTGCTTCAAGTCCTACTGAATCTAAAATTCAATGTATTCCAGTGTAAAGCTATCATCAGCATTACTTTTTACTGATTTTATTCAATGCATTACCTCAAAATAAATGTTCAGTTTCTTTAATCAACTTCGTAGTATACGAAAGTATATACGAATATATACGAGTATACGAAACTCAAATTTGGGTCAAAATTGAAATTGAGCTCTTGCATTATGCCAGAGATTAATAATTATTAATTGTGAGATTTTTTAAAATGAAACCTATTCTGTATTTCAATTGATGCATAATCATTAAGAGTAATAATAATATAATATAAGCATAACTATGAACCACTGCGATTCGGATTCAATTCTTACCTCGAACGTTTTTAGTAGGTAGCTACTGCAGAATGGTATAACATAATATAGTAAATCTATGTGATGTGTTTAACTATAGCCTGGTAAGTGTAATTTATGTCACATATAGTAGGTTATATAGTATGGTGTAGGCATAGACGAAAACTTTCGAAAGTATATCAACATAAATTTTATTTCAAAATTGTAAATTTACGATTTATAATAGTGATTTAATTTCAACTTGAGCATGGAATATATTGTATTATGTTGGTTTAAAAAAAATTATCTTGAGATCGGCAGGCGTTTGAAGTATACTATGGCGCATAGCTTGCTATCGGAGGCTCAAGCTACGCCAAACAGATTATAATAAATGATTGGTAGGATCCAATTCTGTCGTTGATTGCCGAAGCTGAGATTGGGGAGAACCGCATGCTAAAATTTGATATATCTCACTGCGTCATGCAACTACTACAATATTCTTCGTCTCTTCCATAAAGATGTGTGACCTCTGGTTTAATTTAGGGCAAATATATAATAGGCAAAAAATTGACTGAATGAAAAATCATAAAAACGTTTATCAGAAAATAGAGACAATATTGATCGAATTCAGAAGCCATAAAGCATTTCACTTGTGGAATAAGCTTTATGATTTAGGTTCGGGACAAGATGGCGGGAGATGTTGATGTTGATATTGAATCTGCAATTCTGAAACCTTCATGGAGGTTAGACAGGTTTGTTTGATGAAGAGATGAGGCCGATGATAACACATCACTGCTCTGGATCTCATGCCTTAGGGCGTTACTGTAGGTTTTGAAAACAATCCTGTTTGCATTCCACCTTTCCTGGTATCTCTTTTCCATTTCCAGGTGGAGACGCTCGTCTTGTTTGTTTGTTTTAGGCGCAAAATATCGAGGCCTTTAGTGCCTTTAGTGTTTCATAAAAACTTAAAAAAAAAAATTAAATTATTAAATTTAAATTATGAAATAAATTGATTACTATAATAATTTTATATTTGATTATGGGTGTGAAGTCAGTGTTTTACTTTTTATATTAATTTTTATTAAAAGTGATTTTCACATTTTTAGATTATCAACTTTATCAACGTTTCGGGATTTTCTCCATCTTCAGGACAACCCATTCTAAAATTCTTGAAACAAAATAACATTTTTCTTTATAAATAATTAAAAAATCTAACAATTAGCCAAAAACTATATAAACTAATATTCAAATATAAAATTGTTATAGTTAAAAATTACTCACTATTTGTCTTTTTTCACTCTTTTAGTCTATTATCTATAAACTCATTTTATATTGTCATATACAGTCAAATATTTCTCACAAAAAAACTTTATAATGAGAGTAACAAAATAACTTTATATCAATGTCCCTATGTAACATTTGATGGAATTAGACTTTGTTCTAATATCCATTTTAATTATTTTATCCCCTCTCTAAAATAAATATAATAAAAATGAAGAAATTTACTTTACTAATTAATTAAATTACTTTTAAAAAGAAGATCTTCCAATATAACAAAATAAGATTGATTGCTAATTAATTTATTAACACGTATTTATTTATTAATTATATCTGCTTCAATAAATTTACTTTGACAAAAAAAGATTACTTTGTCAGCTCTACTTATTATCTTTACCTAAAGCTTTTGAAATGTTATGCAGTATTGAAATTTCATTTAATTTATTATCGTTTAATTTTAATTTATTCATTCATTTTGCATTTCGGATGTTTGTTAATGCCCAAAAACTAGTCCAGAACTTCTTTAAACGAAATTCGATCTCTTTTTGTCTACTAGATTCATTGTAATTTCAAACATTTTCTGCGGCCCTATAAAGATCCCTTCTTTACGTTCTTTTATCTTTGTTTAGTAAAGGAAGCAGCCAACACCTTTTGGGGAGTTTTTGTGATCTATTTCATTAATCTGGGCAGAAGAGGTTGAACAAATGATACATATGTTACAAGGACATACGTATGTTATTTTCTGTGAACCGTGTCGGAGAGTTTTTCTCCTGGCCTTCCAATGCTTGGCCTTTGCTCGGCTATCCTATTTACAAATGAAATATGGCATTTTAAATAAGCCGGAAGTAACACACCTACTTTTATGTCCACGCGAATTCTCCAAGACTGTTTTTATAGTTCACATATTTTAGCAGAGCTTTGAGATTTTCATATGCTTCCCTGAAATGCACTGAATGTGTAATAGATGTTGAGCCAAAAAAAAAAAAAATCATTATGAAAAGTGCATCTTTTAGGCTACGTTTTGACAACTCTGCAAATAACTTCTGCTGACATGGATTATAAGTGATGATAAAGAAATTCCATAAATCCTTAATATCACAACAAATAGGGCCTTCTTCTTTAAAGCATTTTATTAATTCCTCCTCTCTGTTCCTATACCACGAGGAAGAAACAACGAGCAGTAGAAGATTTTTAGCTTTCAGTCTTGATCAATGAGTTAAATCAGTAAGTTCATTTTGCCTCAATAATTTTGGTAGAGAATCTTCTTCCAGATTGTCAGCATCAGCGTTATGGCATTCATTTTCTGAGCTGTTCCTGGATGGCACATTTTCAAGACTGGAAGGTGGATCTCGGAGAAGGGAAAGAAGAGATTCACTATGTATAACCTTCTTCATTATAACTTATTCTTTGTAATGCTGAAGATCTGCAATCTGTACCGATATGACAACATTATTTTGTTAATTTTTATTATTTTATCGGTTTTAATTTTGACCGCCATATCCAGAATTATTTCTACAATCAATTATTTAATGTATAATAAATGTTAATAGCTCTTTAAGGAGTCATGAGCTTTTTTACTGGTTTGGGGACTTCGCTTATGATTTTTAGTATATTTTCAGTTTTCAATTCATCCTTCCATTCAAGTCGTTCTTATAATATCAAATAATGTTCAATTACTAAAAAACCTTGGAAAATAAATAAAGTTTTCTTCGGCTCCAACAGACCACACAGACGGATTAAACATCTAGGCTGAGTGGACAAGTTAATAAGTAATGGGAACGAACGCTTTAGGCCCTGGCTGGACCGCCCTTTCAGACAATTACCGAACAGTCTCCGCTGCAATTTGTCGGTTTAACTGCTTCGATTCGATTCACTGAGGAATTAAGTGAGATTAAACTTGGTTATCGGTGATTATCTGCCAAGTTGATTAATTAGGTGGTAATTCGTTACGTATAGAGGAACAAGGAATTTGTACGCTTTATTAGAATCTTTACTGGATTTTAACCTTCAACTCTTTCACACAATGATTCATCAATCAACAATGGTTCATCAACAGATACTGAATTTTCACGCTGAGGAAAACCTAAAAATATACAACAGAATGTAAAGGAACACATTTTAAAATGTGCAATTAGATAGCCCCATTCATTTGAAGTAAAGATTATAAAACCCTATCAATAAAATAGAAGTTGTAGGTCATTCTATGAGGGGGTAGCAGGAGGTGACTATGAAATTTCTGGAATACACATTATTCGGGTTTTTTAGTTAAATTTGTATTTAAAAAAAACCAAACCAAAAAACAGCCAAAAAAAAATTGAGTTTTGATTTCTTGTTAAAACCTACGTTTCAGGGCTACAACACAGATCTGAGAAATGAACACAGGATTGACACATATTAACATAAAATAAATATATGAGTAGAAAGGATTTAAAAAATAGTAGGACTATGATGAAAATATTATTTACTTTCATCTCGTTCGGATGTAGATATCCTATTTCATTATGATTGTCGCTATTAATTGTTTGCTACATTATAGCTCGAAAATGACCAAAACCTCGACTTTTATTAAATACTTAACAAGGTTTTTTTTTTTTTTAAAGTCACTTTGGAAACCTGACTAATATGTAATCTTAATAGTTAAATAAATTTTTAAAAACGTTAATAATAATGTAATAAATAAGGAATGAGGTAAGTAAGAAATAATATCATTTGCTTTAATGCAGCTAGTGTAATTATTAGTTAATTAATTTTTACCTGATTTCTTAAATTTTCGCTCCTCACTACCGAAGTTACGGAAACATTGCATTCATGCAGGAAGTGACAACAATTTTTGTTCCCAGAATTGAAAATTTCCACTCTTCTTTTTTTTTTTTTTCCTTTTTAACATCAAGAAACAAATTTGGTTTTGTATCTGTCGGCCGGTTGTCTGTCTATCTGTAATCAAATCCATGTGATGCGCATAACACGCACTAGATTTTATCCGAATTTGATGAAATTTTCAGAGATGTGCGGGTTGGTACCCAGATGGCACCATAACGCATTTTCCTTGACACATCTATGTCTCTAAAACGGCTCCGATGTGGCTCAAAGCTAGAGGATAGCTGGAGATTACTGTAAAAATGGTCCGGTATAAATTTTATAAAATTTTGTTCACTGCTTTTGTTTAAACGTGCACAAACGTATTTTGATTGACACGCCAATATTTCAAAAACGCCTCATCTGATTTGGGCCAAAGTTGGAGGAAATATAGGAACTTTTGTACAAATGGCCCAATATCAATTTTTTAAAATTTAAATTATAAAAAAAAATAATGAATTTGTCGTACAATGCTATTATTATGATTTATTTCAATGTTAAAAATAATTAGTATTACTATTTTTAATAATGTTTTTAATAATAAAATTATTATATCAGATTTATGTATAATATAATTATAATGCTAAAATTGTTTTTACAAACCTAGAGCTGTGTTAATGACCCTTGACAAGGCAGTTAATAGCTTTCAGTTATATATTTTGATACAGAGCTGAAGCGCTATAGGATATGGCTGGGTGGAGACTTCAACTTGCCATCCCCTCATGAAAATAACCCCTCGGCAGTGTATAAACTCAAAAATATGGCCCTTTTATTATTCCACGGTTTAAAAGCTTTCAGTTTTAGCCTTATTTTATTATTGTACCAAACGATAATTGTTATTTTTTCACCCTTTGTGATTATTAATATACTGTTCGGAATTATGTATTTTGAAATGAAAATTTCAGAACGGTTAATCCTTTTCGAGATTTGCATTTGCGAAATAGCCAGAAGTGTATTATTTAAATATAACCCTTTCAATAATATCACGTATTATTGAAAACATATCGCACCTGTCGTAGAATAAAGATACAAATCGAAATTTGAAATTGTTAGGAAATCATGTTTACATTATTTTGTACTGTATCTTTGTATTGTAATCGGATCACACTTTCGATGCCATTTTTCAACGGATTTATAAGTTTCACTTCTATCTGAGTCCAAAAAAAAAAACAACGCATTTTTTGCCAAGACCTGTGGGTTTGTGGCACTATTGTCTTTTATGTGGGTGGACCGATTTTGTTGATTATCGTTTTGTTTTGTATGGCTTGGTCCCCCAGTGCTTGTATATGAAATCGGTCTCCCTGTGCGCAATTGCGACTGCGCAGTAGCCCAAATTCATGTTTTTCTATAGACTGTAGCGCCAAAAGGGGTCTACCGACTTCTCTTAAACAAACAAAAAAAAAATCATTATCTCATCGCCAACCATATAATGATTAAAATATGTAATTATGAAATAACTGATTTTGAAAAACAATAATATTACTGCTATCCTTATGAAATATGATCCAAATCTGACTCGACATTTATGGGTCAGAGAGCTCAGCACTATTTCTGGTAAACTTTAATGTGGTAAATAAAAAAAAAATGTATAATTATTTCTATCTTAAATTGCCTCAAATGATCATTTTTTCGTACTTGGTCATTCTGGGCGTAATCAATGTTAAACAAAACTATGAGTTCATGTTTCATTTATTAGTAGTTAGGTGTTTAGGAGGTTATATTTCGTCATTAAATGTTGTAAATTGTTATGATTACAATACAACGAGGATTGTTCTTGTTGTTCAAAGAATTGTTGTTTCATTTTAGTATACGAGCACTTCCTGGAGTTCTTTGTCTTTATTTTTTTATTGCTTTAGTTCAACGAAGTAGTTAAAAATATCTTTACAAAGTGTATTTTAAAATATTTAAATGTATCATATTAAAGATTCAGTTTTTTAAATTATATTTTGATAAGAGGAAACAAAATGGATGACAATAACACTGAGCACGGGTTCATAGTGTTTTCATAGTTTGTTAGTTTATCATTTGTTACCGGAGAAACACCAAGAGCTCTCATCATTAATATGTCCATTCCTCTTTTTTTAATATTTTTATTTCATATAAAATATTTCATAATATAGTTAGAAAATTAAAATATTTAATGTAGTTAGGATAGTTTAGACCATCCTCCCCCATCCCCCATAAGTTGTTGTAGCTAGGTCCCTGCTGATGACTGATTTATTTTCAATTATTTATATACTGTTTTCTATTTAAGGGTAAAACCATGGAACAAACAAAAAATGTGATAACCTATTTTCATTAATATATTTACGTAATGGTTTCAGATCATCCATAACAGATTTTTAAATAATATTCAGACATTGAGACTGAAGATTTAAATGTTTAACTTTTTCTTTTTTTTTCAAATAAAAAAATGATCATAATTTATGTATTTTTATTTGATTTTTCTCTCATGTTTATGTAATTTATTGTATTATGTCGCCTAACCCCCTGTAAAGGAGATAGCAGGTGTGTTTCCGCCCTGTGTTGGGATTACAGGCATAAGCATTACCCACCCAAATGGTGCTATCCGATGTTATTATCCATTCTCAACCATCTGGCACAAAACGTCTTTGAAATTCAAATATAATGGCTTAAATATTTTAAGGATTGCTGTAATATGCTGAATTGGTGTTTAGGATGTCATATTTTGTTGTTAACATGTAAGCTATAACCATACAGCTAAGATTGTTCTTGTTCAAATACTTACACTTCATTTTGGTATACGAGCACTTGCTTGGGTTCTGTGTGTTTACTACAACAAAGTCGTTAAAGAAAGATTTAAAAAGTGTATTTTAAATGTATCATATTTTGGATTAAAGTTTTTAAAATTATATTTTGATAAGATATTTTTTCGCGTACTAAGTAATTTCGGAAACATACGCTATTTCAATTTAATATATTGCACCTAGTCTCCCTTATGTACTTACGTTCATTCGATGACCGGCTGTGCCAGGTCTATTTTTGATAAATAAAATTTTTGTACGTCCGCCATTTTGTCTCTAGGTTTCGGTTTACTGTTTAGTGTTGCTAAAAACCTTTTTTTTTTTTTTGGCTCAAAATAACAAGAAAACGATGTTTTGTCTGAATTGATTTATGCCAATTGGACACTGCTCCAAGAGTGGCCACTTGTATAATTAAATTGTGACAATAAGGCAGTTAAGCTTTGATACAGCTTCAAACTTGGAGTGAATTTAGCTGATACTATCTAGTAGTGGTTTATGTACTTATTAATATAAGTTTTTATATTCTAAATGTTATGTTATTATTTTTATTTTGAAAGCAACCTTCCTTGTTTTTTTCCTTTATTCTTCATTTATGTTACCCCAATTGAATTAATTAGTTTCAAAAAATACAAAATTAGATTTTAATCCAAGAAAAAGTTGTCAAAGTTCGTCCACCATTATCGAAATGAAGTGATTTCCAATGTGTACCACTGCTGCAAATTTGATGTTTAGAAAAAGAAAAAATATTCTAATTACCATCAATTAAAATTTTATTAGTCATGAATTTAAAGGAAATTCAAGGGAGAATAGCTGTGCAATTGCTGGATACATTTGAAATCTTAAAACTACCTAAAGCAACCATTGCTTCAGAAAAAAAAAAAGAAACTTTTCTTTACTGTGCATTTAACTAAGTAGTTTTCTTTGAAACGCAATATTTTGTCTATCTTATGTAAAAACGAAGTGCTAGTTTTTCCCCCCATTTTTTTGACATGGTGGATGGCAAGTAGATTTTTTTTCTTCAATCTAAAAAAAAAAAAAAAATTTTAAATTAGTTTTAACCTAGGACCACCTTCAGGGCAAGGATCTTCATCATTTATTCTTGATTCTTCATTTACTATGAACGTGAAACAAATGGAACGCATTCCCATCGTCTTATTTTATGTTAACTGCTCCCTGACAAAAATAGTCATTATAAACCAACAGTCAAGAAAACATCACTAAATACTAAAAAGCTGCCAGCATAAAGTTCAAATGAGGCTGTTCCTTTCCTTTCGCAAACCAAGGAAAACGATAAGATCTAAGGGCAACTTCCTTAGTGCTATAGCACCTTCACAGTGTACTTTGTTCAGGGTCAGTTCCTAATGGCCTCTGTTCCTTTTTGTTGCTTTGTCATTTTCTTTCCAAGCCGAGGTCACAAAATTCTTGAAACAGTAGAGCAGAAACAACGGAACACAAATTACATTAATATCTTACATCTCAAATTAAATGTTTTAATTTTAATTTTTAATTGTTTGTTTTTAAGTTTTTGAACGATTATTCATTCTGCCGGGTTGAACTTTGGTAACATCACCAGTGTTATGATTTAAATTTATCTCATGATATTATGGGACAAAAAATTACTGTCAGTGAATTAAGTGCTTTCAATTATTAATTACTGTGTTTTTTTTTTTTTAGCTTTTGGTTTATTATTTTCCATGATGAGCCTTTGTAATTGGCCAAGAAATTTTTTTTTAACCTCAAATTTTGAGGTTTTATGTTTAGGATAGGCATAATCCAAAAATCGAAAAATAAAAAGTCCGCCGTCCGTGACTACTGGATCGATTTTTTTTTTTAGATTTCTTTTAGATTTTAGATTTTTTTTCTCACAGATTTCTGTGACAAAGTCACAGATCACTCCAGAATGTTCCTCGGAATTCGGCATTATCATCCGCAATGTCGCTGTATCCTTTATTTATTCTTCACTGTTAGAACTGAATCCTTTAGTAAGAAAATAACTTATTTCTACTTTTGTAAATTATTATTATTTCGACAATCTGAAGTTATGTGACTGTTAAATATTAGAATGATACTAGATCCAAACTAATTTAATTTAGCATTCTGCCTGACTACCTTGGTCCCTCGTACTCCCCAGAGCCTCGTGATATCGTCGCCCTCAAGGAGTGGGTGCAAGGAAGGGCCGACAGTTTATTGGCAGAGAGCCGCTATATGCCTTCACCCCCCTGGCATAAAGTGTACCCCACTTTCATTAGCTAGTTAGGGCTCTCATCGACGCTACTCTATGGCCCAACTTCCTTACATTATACCATACGCCATCTTGGCTATGTACATAGGGTCTTTTCTGAGGAGGGGAAATTATCCTCGCTAACTCAATAAACCATCAAGTTATCCCCTTGCTAATGAACGTAAAGTAGCCCAAATTGTATGTCAAATTTACGTTCGTATTTTCTTTTAGTCTGTAGAGGCTTAACTTCAGGTTTCGTTGGCTAAGTGCGGGCACTGAGAGCATTGTACAAAAGAAATCCACGGTAACTGGATTTTCTTCAACGAGAGGTATTTTTAAAGTCTATAATACATAATAATGATATTAAGGCTGAGCGAACCCGGATGCTCGATGCCGGCAGTACCAACAATCCTTGCCCAAAAATCTCTACACTGAACCCCATCAAAACCCGATACTCAAGATCGTACTCAACATCATCCTCCCATCTACGGTTCACTTGACACCTAGCACGATTACGCTTTAAATGATTCGTTCGTTAGCCATTCTAAAAAAATTCCGTACACATTTCAGTCTTTGTGTTTACGGGGTGTAGACGTTCTTATTCACTTAATGTTAGCCTCCTTGAAAACATTCACTTAATGTTTTCAATGAACAACATTTACAAGATTGGTATAGAAGATAGTCCTCAATCTTTTTGTTGCGCAGGCGCATTTGAGATTGCTAAAGACTGTGGCGGGCGCAATCGGATTAAACAATAATAAAAAAAAATTATATGCTTCATTATAACTTACTTTTTATAACAAATATTCATGTAACAAGAAGAGCGAATCCGCCATGTCACAAATATTTTTTTCTTTCTTTGAAGGCTGATATATATATATATATATATATATATATATATATATATATATATATATATATATATATATATATATATATATATATATATACTTAAAAAAATATAAAAAAAAATAAATAAATTATGAGAAAAAAAAAAAAAATATACGATTAAGAGGAAATAAATTTATTTAAAAAAAAATACAAAAAACACAAAGAATATAAAAAAATAATAATGGTAATACTAATACAAATAAATAATATAAATGATGTATTTATATATAGATAAAATAATAATAATTTTGCCATTAGTAATTTGAGATCTCATTTTTAATTTTATAATATCTATGGTGGAAAATTAAAATTTCCACAAATATGCGAGATCAAAACAGGATTTGGCTTTGAAGGCTCCTATTTTCAAAATATCACACTTCTTATGGTCACCTCAATTGCAAAAGTTTTCATTCTTGTTGTGAGATTTTTACATTATGTCGTTTTGAAAATCTATAAATTCTTCTTCATTGCTAATGAGAAAAAGCCAGTTACGCGTAACTTCCGTTTATTCTCACCTAACCGGAAGACCTGCTCAGTTTTTTGAGGAATGAGCACAGTTTTATTCTATTCATCTAATATTTCACTTTCTCCATTCCACTTCTTTGCGAGAAAATCGAAAAGTAATAATTGTTATGTATTGAAAAAGCGTGCCAGAGTATGATAAATAAGTGTATTTATTTTTCCATTTACCTCACGAAACAAACATTACATTGAATCCCGAATATTTAGATGGTCTACTAAAAAAATAAATTTCCCTCAGAGATGAAGTGTATTTATTAAGTTACCGCGCTGACTCCTTTAGAATAGGAAGTTGTTATGAACAATTTACATAATCGTGTTTTCGTTACTCTAAAAATGTATTAAATTATTTCAGGTTTGACTAAGTAAAATATAACTTTTTTTTAGTGTTTTGGTTTTGCTGAGTTCTTGTTTTGATAGGAGTTTGTATTTAACTAAATTTTATCTTTCTATGTTATTTATGGCATTTATTTGAATTATTAAATAAATTAAAAAGATTATTCATTCCGCCTACAATATAGCCCGTTTTAGCAGGATTGAATTTAGGAAACTACATCAGTGTTATGATTTGATTGTATCTTGCGATTTTCTGGGACAAAAGAATTACTGTCAGTGAATTAAGTACTTTGAATTATTAATTACTATTTTGTTTTATGTGTTTTTTTCGCTTTTGATAATCTTTTGTAATCGACCAAATATTAAGCTCCCCTTTAACCTTTAAGCTCCCTTCAGCATTTGAGGGTTTACTTTTGATGATACGAAAAATCGAATAATAAGAATTCTGCTGCCTTTGGCTTTCCTCCGAGACTGCTTGCCCATTTATTTAGATTAGATACCAAAATCACTGGCCCCCCTTGAATGATCTTCGGAACTCGATCCGACCATCCGTCTTTTTATTTCAAAATGGCGGCCGGTTAAATATTTTATAGGCCCATAACTCGCCCATTTATGTAGATAGAGAAAAAATATAAAGCATTTTGGAATCATTATACCAAAGCCTTACTTAATTATAAGTAATTCTGTGTTCAAAAATCTTTAGAATATCCTAATGTGTGTTTCCCACCTTGACTGCAGCTGTGAAGTAAATTTTTTAAATTTATTTTTTATGTCCTGACCAATATCACGCTGTTTTCTTCTTTCTTCTTCATTTCGTGATCTGCTTTGCGTTTTCTCCCTCCGTTTTATACTGTTTCACTTCTCCAAGCTTCAAACATCTTCATTCTTGAAGCCTTGACATTTTTTTTTTTTTAATTTACACATTTTAATTGAATAGCATATTTTGTTTAGTGGATAGATAATGGTGGATCCATAATTATCAATTAAGAATGATTTTTTCAAGAAAACTCCAAAACATATTATCTCAATAGGAATATTATGTACTAACTGAATAAGCGGGTTAGATCTTCTCTTAGATTTTCATTTGCTTAAATAACCGACAGAGATGCTTTTAAATACGAAGTGAATGTTGCTTACATTCGGAAAAACACTCATGTTTATATTGGCATTGGGTTCAGCCTCTTAAATTAACTTTAATTTTTCGACTTTTGCTCGTCTAATTTTCCCGCTCTCCACAATCTGGGCCGTTTCGATCCTCCAGAAGTCTGTTTTATGAGGGTTTTATTTCCTCATGTTTATTACCCGGCTGAGGGGTCTGTCGGCTTTTCCAGGCGTCTCAGGTCTCTTAGGTCTTTCCAAGACCTTTCTCGTCATTATCAAACTTCCCTGATTTATGTTGGCAATATTTATTTATATAATCAATTGAAGTATATCTATTTCATTATTGCTTTTAATCTAAATATATTTCCTTTTCATATCGGTATCCTAAATACATATCAACCCCAATAATCAGGAGCCGAAATTTGTTTGAATTCACGATTTTAAATTTTGTTTCGTATAAAAAAGAAGAAATGAATAATTAGTACCATTAGAAATGAATATAGCAATAACATAACTGCGGCGAGCTAGTCCGGCAGGTGGAAATAGTAAAATTGCGTTTGACATTAATGATGGCATAATCAATACGAGACTAATATTTGGTGCTCTAATAAAACACACGGTTTCCTCTATAGAAGACGTCAAAGTGCATTATTGCTACTAGAAAACTTATTCCAGTTATAGTATACTACAGGTAGGGCTTTGAATACCTATAAAAAGATTTAGCTTGATATCAACAAGTCAATTTAAAAAAAAAAAAAAAATCCGTGAGCAGTAGAACTCCGTCACTAAAGTCGTAATTTCCCGCAAAAGGCAGTCCCCTAACGTACCGAAATTAACGTATGAAATGACAATTTACCGAAAATGACACATTTTTTCGGGAAAAAACGACTAATAATGCATTGAACCAGTTGAAATAGCCATATCTTTGCTAATAGCCGTTCGATTTCGATGAACTTCTTTTGTTTTATAGGTAATTTAATTTATTTTCGAATGCAACAGGTTTTGAGCTCCCTAACTCAACTTGGAGGGGCTTTAAAGGTGCGCAAATGTTGTAAAAAATCGGAAAACACAGGAGGATGGGGGGACCTATTCGAGACCCCCAAAGGATACTTCTCCGACACCAACTCAATCCACATACAGATTTTCAGCCCTATAAACTAATATGGTGGAGCTGTAGCGAGGCGCAAAACTCAAAAAACGCCGAAATTTCAGGTAAACATATCGAAATTTTGACTGGAATTTGCCCATTCTTTAACGGTATCGTTCTGCCTTGAAGAAAGCCCTACATACCGAATTTCAGCTCATTTGACCCAAAGGGGGCCGCTGGAGGTGCTCAAATGTAGCGGGGAAAAAATATATATATAAATATATATCAGACATCTCCAAATTTTCCATAATCGTGCTCTAGGCGTTATGAAACGGATGTAAATCGCAGTCCAACCGCTCACCGCCGACCTTCGACCCACTGCAATAGTCTATTTTTTTCGGGGAAAAAACGACTAAAAATGAAAAAAGTAGAAAAAAAAGTTGTTTTACTTATGCTATAGTTCTAACGTACACGTCAATAAATCCTTTCGGTATTCAATTACTTCAATTTTAAATGCACTGAATGTTATTTAGTATTTATATACGATATTATTTTTTTTCTACAGTGATATTTACTAAAGGATCCCATAGTAATTCATAGGATAAGTGGTTTCAATCAAATGATCTGAAACTTTGCATACAGCTAGTTTTTGTCATTCTGGGCAAAATACTCCCCGAAACAATTCGATGGCAGGATTATTAGTTATTCGCGTATTAAGGTCTCATTTTACCTTTACGGCAAAGGAAGGGCATCGTATACATAACGTATTCAACGATGTATTTATTTCAATTCTTACTGATTAGATGTATATATGCACCCACATACACAAGATATATATATGTATATATATATATATATATATATATATATATATATATATATATATATATATAAATTAGGCGGCTAAAGATCTTCAAGGTGTGTAAAAAACCAACCGAAAAAAAATATTAAAGAAGGATTGTATTCTTCGGAATTATATAGCACGAGGAAGCAAGTACAGATCATTTTATATATATATATATATATATATATATATATATATATATATATATATATATATATATCTTGTGAGTGCTGTTGTATACCATACATTCATAAATAATATGAATTAAAATTAATACATCGTTGAATACATTATTGTATCCGATACTCTACCAGTCAGGTATAGATAAAATGAAACCTTGATTCGCGAATAACTCAAAATCCTGTCATTGAATTTGTTTGTACCCAGGGAGACTTTTGTTAAGAATTACAATAGCCCAGCTCCTTGCAAAGTTTCAGAGCATTTGATCGAAACCACTTTTCCTATGAAATACTGCGGGTTCCTTTTCTACTAACAATTAGCCAGAAGGATAACCATTTGTCCTTCATCCATTCCTAAGTCTAGTATCGTTTCCAATATACTGATGATACCTTTCAAGCATCTTTAAGCATTATGTGAAAAGGTGACATTTTGGTTTTAGGCCTTGAACTCAAGACGACAACAGAGCGAACACGACGCTTCCTGCCGTTTCAGATCTAATTAATGATAGCGGTATTTCAATTTCCCTCCGACGTTAGGGTGGTATTTACAACCGAAGTCTCGGATTGCTGGAACCGACGTGCAAATAAACCTTGGTCTGTCCAATGCCTTGTTAGCTCGTGCTACAAGCGAGCCTATGGATGTTTAATGTCCTAAGTATTTTGGCTTTAATCCTTTCTATACAAAATTAGATCGGTAATTAAATTTAGCCGTTATTAAAAAATAATTATCAAATTGTACCACTTGAATACGACTGATATTTTTTGCCATACACTCATATAATCACAATGACGATTGATAATATTATTTAAAAATCTGGTGCACGCATCACACAAATTTCACTTACCTCTCTACATGAAATAAATTTTGAATGTTTACGTTTAATTTCCATAGAAATTCCATTTAGTTTCCACTAGATAATATAACGATAGCCATTATTATCCACAACAAGCACTTAAGTTTATCCGTTTTTCGTCACTCTCTATTTCCTTCTTCGACATTAAATGTTAGATATTAATTTTTCTAACACCTTTTGCTTTCCAATGGTATATTGTACATCTATATTACTACTCTCATTCCTTGAAATTTATTTTCAACCTGGGAAAATATTTATCCATTTTTCGTTACTCATAACAAGGAGAGGCGGTTAATTATTTAAAATAATCAAAATTTAATGTATTGGAAAGAAGTGAAAAGAAATTTTGAAAATTCGTCATTTAAGCTCTGTCAGACTATTTCAATGAGAATGAGACCTAACTGATATTAAAGACCATTTAATTGTACATTGATATAATGAGTTTAATCGAAATAGTTTGTGCCTTGATATAATGCGGCATTTTTGGGCAGTCGATTTTGGTGAAAATGTTGCTGTAAATTTACAGGCATTAAAAGACATACCTTAAATACGGAATTTCAGTTTCGTACAACTTTTCGTTTTGAGCTAAACTTACCACAAACGCACACACGCTCGCGCGCTCGCACATGCAGACACTATTTAAAGTATACATTTTTTAAAACTTTATTATGGCAATACTGACGCCTTGGTCCATAAAGAGTTAAACAATTTTTTAGGAAAGTTATTTATAATTAGTTATTAAATAGCTAGATTAACTTCCATATCCATAACTTATTCTCTTCTATATTTTCCATAGTTGCCGTTTCTAACGCTCCTCCCCACCTTTAGAAATTTTACACTAAAATAACAACATTAGACTTATTCACCATTGTACTTTAAGTATCTAATTTAGGCTAATCATAATATTGTCTGTTTGCCTGTAACTAAAAAGATCATAAATTGTTTTTAACTTGCTTATTGTTTTTATTTTGTTATTGGTTTTTTCCCATTAGAATCTTAACGCCCTACTTAATTAATATCCGTTTTGTGGAACATTTTCATAAATATACGTTCACCGCTAAACATTTGTAATTCCGCATTGTGTATTTTTTCAGACTGTATGTTTTCGATTTAATATATCGATAAAGATATTATATTTTATTCCATAACCTTTAGGCTTTGTTTCTGTCTACTTGGATCTACACTTCACACATATACATACATCTATACATGCACTGCGAATAAAAATAATAAAAAGCATATCGAACCTCGAGGTTCGATGCCGTTAATATCAGCATTCTCTCCCTGCTTAACATCCTCTACCTCTCCCCTCAAAATCCAATTCCACATGAACGTCCTTAAAACAATCCTTCCACCAGTAACGTAGGCAGGATTTCGTCCATCCAATGATCTATTTTAATGAGACCCTCCCCAACCGTGGATGTAAGGGGGCCCTCTGTATATATGATATTATCTATGATAAGGTTTATTATTTATCAATTAACATTCAAATAGGTTTAAACAATTTTTGTTTACAGATAAGAATAAGTATTTTGTAATGTCTCCGGACTCCCTGGAAACTCCGTCTGGCTACGCCATTGCCTCCTACCTTGGTATCAGTCAACCTCTCATACCAGTCCCTTAAGCGCTACTTAACATCTTAGAAATTCGTATATCATCTAGTCCATGCCCATCGCTAAGCTACTACATTAATTATATTTGCAGGGCGCATGCGATTCCGTCCCTCCATTCTCCTTTAGATTCTCATACATTTCGTCAGGCCAAATATTCTGTGCAATACTTTATTTTTAAAAGACTTCTTTTTTCTTCAAGTTAAGGAGTCATGTTTCAAATCCGTAAATAAGGCACATAAGAGTATTTTAGTCTTAAAACCGGACAAAATTGCTTGAAACTTTTTTTACTTTCATATCGCTGCACAAAAGGGAAATTGAACTTTAAAACCGGAAAAATTGCCCGATTCTGGAAGTTTAGAAAAACTCCATTAAACCCTCCATTCAAGCTTGATAATTTTTTTCCATTCCTCTCATCTTTCAGGATGTCATATAATTCTCTTCTGATAAACTTCTGGACAGTTTCAATAGAATCTTGGAAAAAAGGCCAATAACAATTACTACGTTGAGACTATTATATTTTTAAAATGGCGGAGGAGGGCGGAAGATTTTTTTGTATAATACAGTTAATATTGGCCTTAATTTTATATTTATAATCATAATTTAATCCGACAAGATCCGATACACAAACAGAAACACCTTATCCGATAGCATTAAGTGAATAAAAAGAATTATCCAGTAATTCTTTATAATCGAGCTGTTTGAACAGTAAAAAAAAAAAACATGAAATGATAATTTTAAAATAAAGTACGTAAATAAACTCACTATTTAGTATAGTAAACAAGTACCGCGGATAAAACCACTGGTGAATATGAGACTTTAAATGTTTTTATATATATCTGAATTCCGATTGGCTTTATAAGAAGTGGAAAGAGTGGGGGAAATTTATTCCATTACAGTTATCTAAGCTCTAGCTAAGTTTGAAGAATGATGGATTTAATGGAGTTTTGACAAACTTCCTGATTCTGACTTTTGCCCGGTTTCAAGGCTAAAATACGCCTGTATGGAACGGTAGGAAGTGTTAGGAACATTATTATATACTCACTGCAAATATATTAAGCAATATTCTTCTTGTCGATAAAATAAACAAATTATTTTTTAAACGAAACAAAAAATAAAATAAAGATAATACTTTGTGTATCTCTGTGTTTTAATATTCTACCACCTTCATTTGATTATAATCATCCTCTGCTGTAAAATTTAGTTACTTCTTATTTTTCTTTTTTTTTATTGTTTAATTTTTTTATAACTTTTCAGTACTTTTTTGGTTGTTTTGTATGCGTTTTTTTTCTGCTCATTAGTTGTTTTTTATAATAAATTTCCCAGTTGTTATGTCAATTCCTTTTTCTTTCAGTATGTGTGTTGATGCCATGGATTGAGGCCTGTCTCTAGTTAATGTTTCTTTTTAGACTGTCGATTTGGGATGCGCTGCATTTTGTCTGTATTTATTTGTTTCTGTCTTGATGTCGCCTGGATTGGCGAAACGTCGACGGACTGCTTACTGGTATTTTAGAGATTCAAGGCTTCATGTGTGGAATCTGTCATTTATATTCTAACAATTATTTAATTTCTCTTGTCGATTTTTTACTCTAATTAATATATATTTATTAAATATTTATGTTATTAATAAATTTGGGATTTTAAGCATCGAAAAATAAACTATGTTGATATTAAATATTACTTATATTAAAAATGTCCTATTTATCGGAAGTGCATAGGCTTCAATAAAATTACTATTATAATGCCAATAACGGTTTATCTTCAGGCGTACAGATATATATATATAATCATTATTTGTTCTATTTTCTAATCAACTAATAATTCAAGAATTCGCATGATATAACGACAGAGACTATAAAAACTCATTAGTGATATAATTTAGACTAGAAGAAAAAAATACCGTGTTCAATTTTTTTTTTTTTCAATAGCATTTATTTATTAGCATACACTGCAATCTGACTCATTCAAGAGCAACAAGTAATAGTTATATATAAATAGTAACTAGGGATTGATAAATTAATTAGATTGGTCCTTCTATACCCTCATGCGGATGTCAACTGATAAATAGTAACCATTCAAACAAGGAATAAGAAATTTGAGATTTCAAGCATTGGCCAAATAAATTATTGGGATATTGAATATTACTTATAGTATAATGTTGTTCTATTTATCGAAAATGCAAAGGCTCCAATAAAATCACTAATATTAATGCAAATAACGGTTTACCCTCACACTTACATTTATTTATATATATATATATATATATATATATATATATATATATATATTAATTATATACCTCAGTCCTTCTTCAATCCGTTGTATAAACTCGTTTTTATCGCGAGGAAATACATTTATAACGTGCCATAGAAATATATATTTAAAAATTGGAAAGTTAAATTTCCGTAACCATATTTAACTGACACATTGTGGTATCTCGGTATGAAGGAGACATTTATATCGGAGAGTTACCAACTTGCCGAATATATAGTTAGCTATTTCCAGAACGGATATCATTTCTCTACCCATTCCATACGGACGTCGAGATATATAGTAGATGGAATATTGATTTTCAAATATAGCTTGGGCTGCTTATTTGTGTTTAGCTCTATCCAGTTTCTGTGTCCCCGTGAGGGTTGGTTGACTGACCCGAGATGTTTAAGAGAGAGAGAGAGAGAGAGAGTGAGAGAGATAGAGATCTTCATCTAAAAGAAAACATCTTACACTAAACACTAGTATGTTATGTTTTAATTTATTCGATCTAATTTATTTATTTAAAACTATATTTACATAAATATAATTCATATATAATATATATTATAAATATAATTTATAATTCAATATAAATATATTTTTCTTCTTAAATTACTACAGGGTTCCCGTCCCAAGGACTATTGTAATCACTGAGAAAATTGTTTTTGAATTTATTTAGTCTTAATTTATTTATGCCCTCCCTCCGTAATAAAGATTTCTACAGGTATTATCTATATCATTATCTCAAATTCATGATGTTTATATTGATAAAACTTCCGAAATAGAAAAGGGATAGGCTATACAGTTCCCGCAATACTGAGCGGTTGTGGGAGTTTAGCGGGTCTAAACGACGGACACGGTTGAACTTAAAGGTTTTATCATATGGATTTTATTCAAAATATCTCTGATCTAAACCACTAACAATTTGACAAAGGAAATTACTTAAGTTTTATGTGCATATGTACATATAATTATAAATATTTCTCTATTAATCATTAGAATTAAATTTCAAGTTATCCATATCCTTCCTATTTCGCATCCTTATCGTTTATTTAATTCTACCTTTTAAGGAAAATTACAACTAACCAGATATATTTTTCAGTAAAGAAATAAAATCTTCTTTATACACTTAATTCCATTATTAATATGTTTACTTGTACCTGTTTCAAACAATAAAATATACTTTAATTAATTTATAATCTTTACAGAAATGTTATAAAAATAAAAAAAATTTGAAATTACTACAAGACTAATCTCGCCCAGTCAAACGGACTATAACCAACGCCCCGTGGTACCTCAGCAACATTATCTTGCATACATATCTTAATATGCCAACCGTAAGCGGACCCACTACAAACGATTTCACGATAATTTACACTGCTATGTTTTTATTCTATAGTGATCTTAGTTATAATAATAGATGTTATGTTACTCTGCATATTTGTAAAGGGATACCAATGCCAAAACTATTTAAGTATATGAATAAATATAAAATACCTTTTAAGTCCTCCGAATTGGACACTCCTCCAAAGGCCTGTTTTTTGTTTAACATTATTCAATAATTAGTCAATATATATACCCAAACTAATGATATTATTATATCATTAGAGTTCACAGTGGTTTTGGATAAGCAGCAAAAGCTTTCTTTATAAAACTATTTTTCATTTGGTTAAAATTTATCTCATATACATACATATACATTTACTTAATTGGGGAGTGATTCAGATTGATTAGATTAATTTATTCATTAAATGTTTATAGCAAAAGATCTGACCTGAGGGAATTTATGATTGAAGAACATTTAGAGGTTCTAGGGATGAGCTTCGGCTGGTCATCTCTTATCAGAATGGCATCAGTACAAGAGTCAGACAAAAGCCAGCAGTCACTCCTCAAGCCCGTCTCCGTCTCATCAGGAAGTCTAGAGTCCCCAAAAAACCCTTGCCTTCCACTTGTCCTGGGCTTAGGTTGTACGGATTTTTAATTCTCTCCTTCGTAAAAATTTATGCGGGATATTGTTTGTTGTCATATTCACTAATTAATTTATTTTCACTAATTAATTTATTTTAAATAAATTATTGAACATATTTTTGTCCGTAAAACTGTGTGCATGCATAATTATTTTGCCAACTATAGACTATAGTGTATTAGCACTGTAGAACATAAAAGGAAGAGAATGGATTGGTAAGGATTAACAGACTTTCCACGAATCTAAAAAGAGCAAAACAAACTTCATTTTTCAGTTTCAGAATTTTTCAGAAAATTGATTTCTAATTAATGTGTTATAAACAGTAACGTTTTACTTCGTGAATCTGTCCTATGCAATTTTGGTTCAATGTTTATATTTTCAAGTAATTAAAAATATTTTTTTAATTACGGGTAAATGTGCAATTTAATACGACAAAACCATAAATGGTGCAATTTACCCAAAATTGTTTAAAATGTGCATATTCGTGCAATATAAAACTTAATATGTTAATCCGGATGCCTTAATGCATGTCAATAACTTGTCCCCGATCGATTTCAAAGATCGAAAAAAAATTGCAATTGCACAAGAATCTGGGTTCTAGTTATGAAACTTAAAAAGAGTCGCTGTGAAGTGACTCCTGCTTACTCGTCAATTACGGTTTCCGACGTAAGTTTTTTTTTCTAGTATCAGGTAGTTCAGCCAGGAACGCCTTCCTTCCGGATGCAGACTTTTGTCTTTACGTGTCACTTATTCAGTATGCATAACTAAATCATATTTATGGTTTAGTTGATACGCATTAACACGGACATCATAACGCACTCATACAAGGCATACCTGACAACACTCGCAGAAGGCTGAAGAGGAGCTGGATGAGAGATCTCCTTGCCTAACTATACTCAATAATTTTGTCAGGAAGAGATGCCGCTGGGTATTACTCTCTATCAGGCCTCAATATCAAGCGTTTGGTCAGCAAATTCACTAGTTGTCAATATTAACAGGTTTGAATATAAAAATAAAGTAAAAAATTAATGATGTTTAATTCCATCGAAGTAATAATTTTGTTGTGAAGTGAAGCGAAAATTCCTGATATGTTTTCCATATAAGCTTTCGTGTGGCATTACAGTTTGGTGCCCTTCTTGCACCATAATATGATCCTTGCGTACAATATATAAAAATTCATGTCGCAATACAAACAATAGATTATGAGCATTTTCAGATCGAAGTACCTGTTTAATTCCGTATCAAATGAAGCGACTTCAATCGATCCGAGGACCAGGTCAAGAAGATTCCAGATAGCTACTGCGTCAAAGGCCCTCTTAGCCAGGAATTTCCAATCAAACCGTGGAGAGTTATAAACTTAAATGAACATTCCGGAATTTTAAGTATTTTATAATTTATAGTTTAAGTTCCTCATGTTGATAAACTAATAGCCAATACTTTCCCCTTAATTATTTTTTTTTTTACTTTTGGCTTAGTATTTTCAATTAAATTTATAATGTACCAAGAACAAGAAAAAATTGTGGTTTCAAGATACGTAGAATCAAAAAATCTAATTAAAAAAAAATCCGTCGTACTCCATCCGCGGCTTTTCTTCGAAACTACTGGACCATTTTTTTGAGATTGGCATTCCTTAATCTTCCTTTAAGTTGGTACAGAACTAGGAAAGAAATATAATTAGGGTATTTGTTCTAATAATAACCCTGGATCATATACTAGTATTGTAGTAATTGTATGCTAATGCTTGCGGTTGTTCCCCGAAGTAATAATATTCCTTAGGGAAGTTCTTGGTATATCCTTGTAGCGCAGAGCGAGTGGTATTCGTTATAATGGGGTTGAGTTGTTTCAGTTGGGTAAGGGTGAGTTCGTTTTTGTACTGTATGAGCATCGATAAAAGCTTAGCTTTGAAAATAACATAGGTATTACATAAAGGAGTGTTTACATTCTAGCTGCGCTTTTAAGCAAAATTGGTATCGTAATGGGTGCGTTAATGTTGAGGCTGTGGAAACGCTGCATAGCAATACAATGGTCGTGTTTATATTGAAAGCCTCGTTTCGGTGAAGATTGCTGCTTCCATAATTCTTTATCGAATTTCCTCTCCTATCATCAATATGATTTTCGAGAGTTCGATGAGTGAACCTTCTACCGTATATCTGCATAATGGGATAAAAAAAAACTAAAAAAAAACTGTTTCAATCGTTCGTTTCTGAAAAAATCGTGGAATGGTATACCTATTGATGGGTGCCAATTGAATTGGAAGTAGGGTGATCTGAATAAAAGTATATTTTCTAATTTATTTTAATAATAACACTAATTATATTTCTAATCGAGGTTTATGCAAATCAGAGGTAAAATTATCTTTACGCATACAGTTGATGCATTAAAAAAAAGTTTATATTTAAATAAGAATTATTTTTTGCAGAAACATTAATTTTACTCAGATCATATTTTATTAATTTTCATTAATTAAAATATAAAAATATTATTTTAAAGCATTTAAAGATGTAGGCTTGTTATCGAAAAACTTTTTTATGAACAAATATTAATAAGTCTGCAGCTCATACTTTAAATTTTAATTTTGTTCATTTTATTTAAACTATAGGTTCAGTTTTCAATTTTTATTTATTTTCTACTATGTATTTTTTAAAAATATTTTGTCTGTAAATATCTCTTGGATCTATACATCTATCCCTCTTGCTTATTGACCTTAAATGTGGTAGATTGTAATATTTGACAGGAATAACACTTACTATCTATTACCAAAAAAAATTAAATGGATTTCTGGATTTCCAGTGAAATTGATAATTTATTTTTATAATTATTTTCTATAGAGAAAAATTAAATCATGAACAGATTTTTATTTTTGTAATTTAAAAATCTTTTTTGATTTTTGTCCAGACATAATCCTGATTCATTTTACAACAGATTAAAAATCAACTCATAATAATTATTGTTAAGTGAAAAAATTAAAATTTAAAATAGCTGACTTTTAGCCTTATTTTTTCTGCTCAAAATAAAAATCAAACTTGATTAAAATTAGAGCTAACGAATTGAGAGTGGTTCCATTATGTTCAGCGTAAACAAAAAATTAAACGACGGTCGTTTAACCACTTTTTTACTATCCATAATTTTAAGCAAGTTTGATCAAAAATAGTATCGCTCAGAAATAGGAGTTTATGTGACCTAAAAACTGAAAACAATATAATTTTTATTGTATTCATACTGACAATTCACTGTAATTATTTCAAACTGATATAAGTCATTATAAATTAACAATTAATTTTCATATAACATTAATATTCATTAATGTTAACGATTAATTTTAACTTATTGAAAACATAATTGTTATATTTTGATTTTACCAAAATATTTATTCTTAAATTCAATCTCTTGCATTTTCGGTTTATTAGCGAAGGCAACAAAAGATTATAGATAAAAAAAATTTCATATTGCCTTGAACGATTCTTGACATGATTTTTAATATACTGATACTTGCTTTTTTTAAATATTTATTATATTTATTTACACTTTGAGTCTGTACTTGATATTAATTTATCAATTTGCAAACTCGTGGAAATAATAACGGAAGAAGTATAAACTAGTGATATGGTGTATTTCAAATCTAGAGTGTTACACAATAGTTTTTGAAATATATTGTTATTAGTAATAATTAAAGAAAAATATCAGGATGAAAAAACAACTTTATTGTGCTAAAAAACAAAAAAACTAGAATTGAAACTGTAAATGAGAAAAGATTATCATTTAAACATTAAAATAATCGTCTCATTACAACTGCTTTGTGCACAGGTGTATTGTAAACATCATAAAAGTCTAGAGCCATCCTTTGCTTTAGTCGATATTGGCATTGATTGCCTTTTATTACAGCTCTGTCATAATTCTCATGGTTTTTATCGCTTGCTTTAATGGGGTTCTTAAATCGTTATAGCTATCTAAGTCTTTCTGTTGTTATTTTATAGCATAGCAACAAAAAATGCCAGTCCCAATAAAAATTTAGGATGCTCTCAAGTAAGTCTTTATATATGTAAGTTATGAATTTATTTATTTTTATAACATATGAGTGGGTGGAGGGTCTTTGTTTCAAGGACCGCTTTAATCATTGATAAGAAATAGTTAACTATTTATTTATTCCATTTCGTCATAGCGAATTGAAGTAAACAACTCCGCAAACATATTAAATACCATTGTATTTATTATAATACAGAAGCTTCTGTTTTCTCCTAAAATACAAAATTACCTAATGTATGAAGTGTGTGTGTTTTTTTTGTTGTTTTTTTTTATCCCCTTCGTCTGTCGTTTCGCTATGCTCATTTATTTTTCCTTCTACTGTAACCGTACATTATAAGGACGAGATAACAAAACGAAAAAAAAATACTAGGTTGTAGATAGTATTGTTGTAGGTATCAAACGGTTTTTGACCTCCCCGCCTCAATGTCTTTTTTAAATTACACTAAATTCGTAAAGTTGAGTAGGTATATCGATAATCTGATTAAATGAAGCAACTTTGATGAATTTAAAAATTGATTCCGTGAGATTCAATCGAGTATTTCTAAAAATTATTCGTTTTTACTTGTTTACTTTGCTTTGGTTCCTATGATATTTTTCAATATTTTTCTGCAAATTGGCTTATAGTAAAGAAATTGGGAAAATTAGATTTTATTGGAAAAACATGGTTTTCTTTGAAAACACTTTAAAAAATCACGTCTCAAAAACGTATTGATTTGATAATTACCTTTTTAGTAGACTATCCCATCATAATTACTGTAATTTCCTACTGGCACACCCTGGATGTTATTCATAATCTTAACTTTTAATAAAACAGAGCAAATACTAAAAAAAATGGATAACAATGTTTGTTAAGGTATTGTAGGAAAATATAAAAAACAAAGCTTTATGTCTCTCAAATATCAGTAAATAACTAACTAGCTGATGGTTTACAAATTGTGGTGTCATCATGACAGAAAAAGATAAGATAATCTAAACGCCGAACTGCTCATCTCACATCAATAGTCTAAAACGAACTCATCAAACAGAGATGGTACATCACTCCAAGACAATTGCACACACTGAATTGTAACTTTCTTCTGTAAACTTCTTACTTTTAAGTTTCTGAAAGTCAATTCCTTTGATAAATTTATTTATGACTCTACCTTTTTCATAAATTTTGTTTAATTTATTTCACGAATGAATTTCTTCACAATAAATGTTCTTTATGAATAGTGGTATAATGATAATATAAATTTCACATTTTAATAAATGAAATCGCTTCCAAATGGACAGTAGATGTATATTTTATTTTTAACGGTATAAATAAATCCTGAAATGAGAGGAAAAATAAAGTTCGTACCGGAAAGAGATCTATAAATCTAATAAAAAATTCAGCCAATACCGTGCCAAGGCAAACGGAAAAAGCCCATCTGTATGTAATAAACTTCCGGCTGTCGGTTTTTTGGACACGGAAGTCGATACATCAGAGATATACGCTTCGAAGGAACTCGGCGACGTATGAAATTCCCGCTGACCGCAGATGATAAAATTTTCAAATAACATTGTATTTATATTCGTATAAATTCAAATGTTATCGTATTTGAATTTGAGCTGACATTAAAAAAAATAATGTTTATTATTTTCTGCCGCCTTCACATTTGAACAGGCCTCTGAATGCATTATTATTAACATGGATCATGATGTCAATGATTTACTTTAGGATCAATTTTTGACCAATTTTGTAAATTCATAAATTAATATGGAGGTTTTACATGATATTTTGTAGCTTTTAAAGTGGCGCAGTGTTTTAATTTCTAGGGATTTATTTCCTTACAGACTCCTAGCTTCTATAAAGCCTAGGATCTTATTTTGACATTCTCTTAGTACAAATACAGAGTAAAGTGTGAATTGATGAAGTTCACTACAGAAAGATTCGACGAAGACTACTATTGATACTTATGAATCACTACTAGCTCATTGAAATCAATCCAAATATTTAAATGTTACATGTTACACTATCCTCGATCGAAAACAGATTAAGGAGTAATTGTAATGTATTCCGGAGTGCAATGAGGACACATAATTTAAGGATTAATCAATATTCCGAAATGTTTTCTTCTTTAAAACATTTCCCTAAACAAACAGATTCCTATGAGAACTACAGTTCATCCTCAGAATTTAATTTAAATCCTAGCCTAGAATTATCTAACAACTGTGCTCTCAGACTTCCGAACCATAATTAGTCCACATGTAATTAACCTGCGAAAATCATCTACTATTTTCCATTTGAAATTACTCATATTTTCAAATGGAAATTCATATATATATATATATATATATATATATATATATATATATATATATATATATATATATATATATATATAAAAATTATCAAATAATACAATACATATCCATACATTTTTTCGATATCCACATTAATTTGAAGAATTGTGTAGAAGCCTTGCAACACAATTTAATAAATAAATAATATTAGATAACATCCATTTATATTTAATTATAACGTTATTCTGAAATATTAGCGTTTCTTAATTTTTTTTCCCCCTTCCATAGTAACCTTAAATAAACTTTTAATTCTTTCATTCGTAAGGATCCTGTATTAGTAAATATTTACAGTTTTTATGCTGTAATTTAGTATAATCTCTGTATTGTAAATTTTAGTGTCTTCAGATATGAAAATTTGTAAAAGTCAGAATCACAATAATGAAAGGCAGCAGAAAAAATTATTAAAAACAAATAGCATAAAAGAAACAACAAAAACAGTAAATAACTAGAAAATTAAATAAACAAAATAAAAATAATATTTAAGAATGTATCACAATAAATTAAAGATCGTGGCAGTAAAATTAGAATTTTATTCATTGGTGTTCGTTATTATGTTCTTCAGATGATTTCTTTTCTTTTATACCTATTGCAGGTCTAATGTGGTTGGGAAAATTAGTAACTGCTTTCTGTATTTCGTAAAGAGAATTTTTTCGACCCTATTGTTTAATACCAACTGAAAAATTAAAGTGGTCTTCAAGATGGCCTATGAAATTGAATGGGTGAAATCTGCATTATGTAGACCAATCAGACAAAAAAAAAATGGATAAAGATAGGAAAGAATACATGATGAGGCATACGTATGATAGGAATAGGTCATGCAAAAAAAAAAATAAAATAAAATAATAATGCAAAATTAAGATGTTTGGACAGAGATATAAGTTCGCAAAACTCAAACGTTTGATTTTCTTAGAATATTTAATTTTAATTGTTTTAAGTTTGGAAGACAATTTTTTTCATTTATTTTATTTTTATTGATTTATTTTTTCATATCATTCCATTTTTATTTTGTTTTTAAATATAGTATATATGTGTCTGTTAATATAAAGAAGCCTTACTTATTGTCTTTAAGAGCCATTCTGTATTATATAAAAAAAATATATAAATTATTAATAGTTTGCCCCTCTCAAAAGAAAAAAAAACTATGTATTAAAATTCTTTGAAGGCATCTTTAAAAGTTATAACTTTATGATGCACTTTCATTATTTAGCCACCTTCTGCAACAGATTGTTTATTACGACGAAGGGAGATCCTTTGTAAATGGGAGATCGTGAAGACTATTATCCCTATAGCTTACCCTATCGTGCATCTTTATCCATTATTTCTCTTGTAGCTTATTAATTGTAGATATTACTGATGGAACAGTGACATAGTTCATTGATATCAATCCAAATATTTAAATATTAGATGTTAGGCTATTCTCAATCGAAAACAGATTAAGGAGTGATTGTAATTAATTCCGGAGTGGATTAGAGACCCATAATTTAAGGATTGATCAATATTCCGAATACTCATCATTTTTTCTTCCTTAAAACATTTCCTTAAGCAAAAAGATTCCCATCTTTAACTACATTTCATCCTTTGGGTTTAATTTAAATCCTAGACTAGGATTGCCTATCCAGTAAATGTGCTCTCAGACTTCCGAACCATAATAGGTACACACATAATCAGCCTGTAAAAATCATCTACTATTTTCCATTTGAAATGACTCTTCTTTTCAAATGAAATACCTCGTAATAAATGAGGCGTTGCCGTTGAAAAATAGGTACGAGCCAAAAGTGAAATTTTACGTATGAAATGAATAACTTTTAGGAAGTGCATTAAAAAGATTATCCTGTCATCCTTTTCCCTCTGAAAAACGTGTATTTACTCTTTTAGTAAATGTGTACCTTCTTTCCCATGCTAGAAGTATCAACCTATATTTTGGCACTTAATATAGGCACTGAATATTTTTTATTGTGGAAAATGTTCTTATGAATTCAATAGTCTATATTATTTCACATCATTGATTCCATCATAAAAAAGGTTTATTAAAGCATTAAAACATGTATACAACTGCATTATTAGGATTTTGAACTATTCGCCCCGTTCCCTTAGGAAATTTTAAGTTTAATTTTTTCACTGGCTGAATCTCAAAATAATAAAAGCAAATTGATTTTAATGGATATAGTTTTTTCTTTTTTATTTATTGAATTATTTACATTAATATTTCTTTTAATAAAACAATAATTTGTGGCAACTAGCCCAAAATGATACCACCCTCTTTTGTTTTTCTAAATGTTTTCCCAAATTTGGTGGTGCCTTATTTTTTGAGGATTCCAAGCTCTGTCGGTAATTGAAATATGATATTGTTTTGTTTTTTTCAACAAACCTGGTTGATTTCTATCTAGTTTAATTGACAAATTTATCGCTACTTTGTCGGACCCACAACGGAATCCCGCTAATTTAAAGAACCAATAAAAATATCTTGCTTTGTCGGAAGATAAGAGTTGAGGTTTATTGGAAAGGCGATAAAAGAGATGGGATGTAAATATCATGAGGCGGGGTTATTGGCGGTTACGTTGTAAGGGTTGAGTTTCAAAGAGACCCGGGATTACTGAGGATTTGTCGAAATGCCTGTTCAAATGCCAAAAGTATTAGGTCTTCTTCGTTTTATTGTTCATTATTTTAGCTGATCAAAGTTGTAAATTAATTATGTTAAAGTTTAAATAATAATGTTCTTAGCCTGCCCAATTAATTTATTTGTGTTAGGCGACCATTTTGCAACTCTCTTAGCTGTTATCTTCACGCTCCGTCATATGTCATCCTTTATAGTGGCTGCCAGCATCTCAGTGCCTGGAGGTAATATATTCTGCTACAGCGAGGTAATAGGTAATTAATTTTTTTTTTTTTTAGGCTCTTAAACTCATCTCATCTTTTTATAATTTATGATCGTTAAGTATTAATAATCGTTAATAAGACTTTTTTGTGCATACGGATCGGAATCGTGGGATTCAGCAAAACACCTCCATACAGTCCAAAATTCTTCGAAAAATTTTAAACGCACCATTATCAGTTTCCAAATATTATAAATTATATTACATTGCATTAGTATATGACATATTACGTTCAGGTTGCGCAACACCTTTGAAGGGATACATATGGCGTTGTTACCTGGGCAGGTTTTTAAAATTAATTTTTGTTACATTTAAGACGTTGATTATAATATTTCGTTACTTGACAAACCGAAAATACATAGTGTGTAAGATTGTCGTACATCAACTGTTAAAAAAATGGCTTTATTGTACTTCGCGAGAGAAGACGTAAAGAAGCGCGTGCTGCTGAAAATATTTCAATTATTTAGTGTTTATGTGAATTCTTTAAAATTATTTTGAAAAATGGATTATTATTATTTGATGGGATGTGTGAGGGGCGCACCGCACCAATTTTTATTAAATGGTTAGTATTTAATATATTATATTATAATACGTGCAAATTGTAGTATGTAGCATTGCACTTGTCTATGCAATTTGAAATGATACGATCACGGGTATTGGAGTTCCCCTGAAGTTATGTGATTGTGATTATGCCTGTGATCCATGTTAGTAAGATAATATCTGTATAATTGTATCTGATAATTATCTTAACTAATTGTTATTGTATAATTATAGTTATCCAGTTGTAATTATAGCGAATTTCCACGTCAGTATTGACTTTCATATCCATATGCTTTACATCTTTTAATTTATTTTATTTTATTTCTCGATTGTTATAGACTACATATATTTCGACATTTATTAGACGAACGCTATAAATTTTCAATTACTTACAAAGGGCTCATTAATATCACTATAATTGGACTATTTGGACATAAATGTTGAGCTTTTGGAATCCTCTAAGCCATCGAACTCCTCCCGTATGGAACCCTTAGATTCTTCAATACTTCTGACGGTCTTCAATGCTCGTTCTTATGTCAAAAATTAAATTTTCTGTAATGTTCTTTGTTTTCCATATGCTACTGATTTCGCCAGTAATATATTCTTGTCCTCCCATACTTACCGGTAAGCCATTCCACTTCTATTTGAGGTCTTCTAAAATACGATATAACTAATTTTGGAGTGCTATTAGTTGGCAGTTTCTTACCAAGTTAAGCCGATTTGGCACACAGCGGATTTTTTTCAAACAGTGAATTTGTCATCGCAGTCGTACTAGCAAGCAGTTGTAGATAGTATGATTTCACCTTGAAATCAATTCATTCAGTTTAACTATGCCATTCAAATTATGAATTTCTTTGTACAGTTTGAAATAATTTAATTCACAAATATTTGATACAAATAATATAAAGAAATTATTACACAAATGCATGATTTAATAAAAATCTATGTGATGCAAGGACATGGCCACCTTCAGAAGATGAAATCTTTAAAAAGAATACAAAAAGGAGTTTCTAAGTTCGGTCTTCAAGTAAAAATAAAAATCCAAACCAAAATCATTTGGTTGGGTTCATTTTACAGTGAAGTGTGAAAAACTTGAACTTTTCTCTAAATATATATATATATATATATATATATATATATATATATATATATATACATATGTGTGTGACCGAGCGGGCTAAAGCGCTTGCAATAGGTAATCAAAGTTAAGCAACGTAAAATCCACGCAGCCTGCGACTATCTCCCCCTCCGGGTATGTGAGGCCCGTCAACCTCTTGAAAGCAACTCACACAGACCGGGCGTAGATGACCCTACCAGGTGTACCTAAAATTGGGAATCGCGTTGTGGTCTTCCAAGATGTAAAATAGCCGGAGGTTTGGTTCTTTGAACCCGGTGTGAAGGACACGCCGAATTGGCCCCAAAGGGGCTGGTTATGGAGCAATGGACAGCCTGCCGGTGAACCATGGTTTGCAGCAACGTGAGGTTGGGTGACCTCCTCTAGGCTGTCTGAGCTTCTGCAAGCGATAAAAATGTCTGTAAAAAGTACACATCGCGCAGCCAAAGATCTGCATGATCTATATTGCCAACAGAAAATATATATATATATATATACCGTCCTAATGGTAAAACTTCCAACCGCGGCATAGATTATGCCGACAGAAAATTGTTTATCGACTGTTTTTTTTTCCCAGTCTAATGTGTGTAAGCTCAGTATATTTGTCCGGATTACCGTTGGAAGGGGGATGACTATAAAATTTCCGCTCAACAAAACACGCCGTGTGTGTGTTACCGGCCTTACCTCCTATGCTTTATTAATCAGATAACTCATCTACTCATTTTATTTGTTAAACAGTTGTAAATCTCAGTAAATATTTTTTTTTTTAATTCATATACAATAGTACTCACAGCAATGTATGTTTTAGAAGTTGTATCTACAATAATCTTATCGTATTATCCAAAGCAAGATAATTTCGAATTATAGAGAGAGATTCATTGGGTTTCATATTTTTTACTTTCCTTTCCAAGTCCACTAGACGAAGGTTTCATACTACTTAATTTTCTGACAATCATATTTGTATTGTACTATTGTTGTCCAATGAAATTTCTGTGTTACTACAGCATTTGTTTTATAAGATATGAAACTCACAAAATGACATTATTAGATTGTATATGAGCCAGGAGCGGAAGTAGGTCCACTGGCCAGATGTACCCACTTGGGAAATATGAGGGACGGCCTAACTGCAAAGTAGAGCCCAGTTGGGAAATCAACCCGCCCAGCGATAGTTTGTTTCCTTGTCCCCGGCTGTCCGAAATATAGCAAGTCAGTTTAGATGTTAGCTGGAACTATATACTATCGCTATTTTGTAATAAGGAATGTTTTACACTTATATATCTCAGATAGAAAAACGTTGTCACTTTAAAAAAAATAAAAAATGTTTTTTCACATTCTGGAGTCTCATTCGTTGATGTGTGGCGAAATTTTGTAAGTCTTTCTTTTTTATCTTATGAGAAAACAACGGTCGTAAATAGTAATAAGTTGAAATCCATAGAATCGCAAGCTGGCAAAGTATTATTTGTCAAGAAACAGTACGTCTTAAACCCAAATACTAAACCCGGAATGATTTCATTGCTACAGGTTTTTTTATTATATAATTTTATCTTGTACGAATATAAGCCAATTAGCATTACTAAGCATTAGGCTACAAGTGGCAGATTATAATATTTTCTAATGTTTTGTTTTTTAAAAGTAAGATAAGCACATTTTGATTCTGAGTGTACATCGATTATCCGGCTCGCATTGGATTGGCCATTATCCCAGGCTGATGGACAATCTACCTCATTAGGAAAACCGGCTGGGTATTGAAATCGGAATAAAAGTTGACTGTTATTGATTGCGCATGACAACCACTCCTCATCTTATTTTCTATTCAATAATTTGGAATAGATTTTTCTAAATAATCAATCCCCTCTATACTTGAACCTAGATAAGTGCTTATACACAACAAGGTGTTATTTGGTATCCTGTAGTTTTTTTATTCTCTTACTTGAATGAAAAGCAATAAAAAATGTTAGCGAACCCGAAGGTACGATGCAGATAGCACCATCTCCTTTCTTGATAACGAAAATTACGTAAAATACCTAAAGGTGCGTTTACATTTGCAAGTTCTCCAGATTAGTACGGAGTTTCAGAAAAGCGCACGAACTGGGACGATCCATCTTCTGTCGTTTTTTTTTAACGAACACTTTGAGTGTTCGCAATTCAGATTTTGACGGGATTGTTCTTTTTTGTGTGCATGTGGTTATTGTTTTTCAACATAATTTAAAATTTGAACTAAAACCATTTAAATTAAATTTTGATATTATTATACTTCTTTTAAGCCTAAATAACATACTGTTTTTTGTGATTGCTTTTTCAGTAGTAATTATGGAGTGGTCTGAAGAAATCATATTAAAACTTATCGATTCTTATCGAAACAAATCTTAATAATTTAAAATAGTTGATTTTATTCATTTTTATTTTATAACTAAAACCTTTTTTCAAGTCGATCCCTAAATAATTTTTTAAAAAAAAATTAATGGTTCAATAAATATTTTTTTATTATTGCTTATCATGATTTAATATTTGGTTCGATTCTTACCAAAAATATATAGCGGATTATAAACAACAATTATTAATTTAGTGTCCTCTTTGGAAATGCTATCTTTTGCAGCAAATAGCAAAACCAAAACTTCCAGATCTCGTCCGTTAGTATCAGCCCGTCAGCCATGAGCGTGGAAGAAGAACTAATTGAACATGCTAAGAACTATCCTGTATTATTTGATCCCAGTATAAAGGGGTATAGGAATAAAAATATCAGTAATAAATTGTGAGAGGAAATAGGACAAATCCTAGAACTACGAGGTAATAGCAAATCATTTATTTCTTGATAGGGATTGATAAATTATTTGCCATTTCAGTAATTTTGTTTTTATATATAGTTTAAATTTTAATGTTATATAGTCATCTTCAGTTCTAAAAACACACAAACATTCAAAAATATGCAGTTTTATCGTTTTTTTTGAATTTTTGTTTGTTTTTAGAACTGATGATGAATGTATGACAATTGAAACTAGTTTTCAATAAAAACATAATAATAGAAGTGGCAAATTATTTATCAATCCCTAATTAGATTTATCCTTATCCTTATCATGCGTAAGTCATCTGATTTATTTCTCGGCAATTAATTGGTTTTACAAATGAGGGGGTCAGAAGCCAATGGGTTTAGCAGAGATTTTTTTCAAAATTGATTTAAGTGCAAAAATTAACACTAGGTATGTAACTGTACTAAGTTACACAGAAATCTAAGTATAAAATAAGATTTAATATTGCCAATATATAGTATTTTCCAAAATTATTACAACAGCCCTGTGGTATATCCACCAGTAAAATAATATTTGTTTCGCCTCGTATTTTTGGTAAAACTTGCCCTTCTAGTTTCTCACTCTTTTGTTTTACAGAAACTTCGTCCTGAAAGTTGTAGAGTATTCAAAAACACATATTTACATATTCATTTATCTTCAACTGGTCGAAAATTACAGTGGTTAAAATTTATAAAATAAAGCTCAAGATTCCGTTAGAATTTCCTTATTACAGTTTTTCATCTTTGAGGGCTTTAACTTTCTAGAACATAACCTTACATATGGTTTATTTATCCATAATAGCTTACATATCGTAGGTCTCATGTTAAACTTACTACGAATGTGAGAAATTCGATTTTTGTTTTGTTATTTTTCGATAATATTTCGGTTTATATAGCATATAGTAAAGTTACGAACATGTTATGACCATTAGAAAATGCTGAAATCGCAGTTGCATTTTTACGAAAAACGTTTGAAGCTTCCATGTTGAGGTAACGAATATCCGTATTATAAAGGTAAAACAATAAATATCGGTCATAATTGTAAAAAATCAATCAATCTTTCTGATCGATCTTCGATCATTTAACGTGCTGCATCAAGTGTATTTTCGAGCTTATGCTTATACTAAAATTCTTGAGTAAAGGTCAAGTACCGGAATAAATCATAAAACGGAGAGGCAGCAATGGTTGAGTGGGCTTCTCAAGAAGGGATCGATCCCCATTTGTCAAGATTCATAATCCTCTATTGCAGATTTTCTTTTCCCTTCGCTTCCTACCTGGAGGGTCATCCTTTAAAACCTTTCTTGTGGTTTCCGGAAGAAGAAAAATAATTCTTTTATAACTTCTTTTTTCTGCTGTATTTCTTTACGCTTTTATTATAAACATAAAAGTAAAACTAGCATTTTGAATCAGCGGGAATGATCTTGAATAATCGCTGTGATCAGAGCGATCAGAGGTTGGGATGCGTTCAGAAGCAGTATTTTAATATATAAAATGGGCCGACGTCTCGGCCTATGCTGCAGGTCTGCATTAGGGCTAATAAAACAAGATACGAGAGAAGAATGGACCCCGCATTATTATCCGTAGTAATAAATTTAAAATCAAAGATACACATTCAATTCTTATATTGTCTATTCAGAATACTGCAAATAGCCGTTACTATGTACAAGTTGGACATTAATTAATTATACGTAGTTTATTGGTAAATAGTTTTTAACTTTTATCCAGACATAACCTGTAATATTTCTGAGCCAGGCAATATGGCATCTGTTGATTAAATAGATGTTCCTATTACTGTTCCGCCACCGTGTGAATTTTCGGTCTTGCGATGCAAATGAAGACCATTAAATTTAAGCCTAACATTCTGATTTCATATTGTTTTAAACTAGGATATTTAATACGAGAAGAATTGGCCGCTTCTGTCAGCAGTTCCAATGAAATATGCCAGCCGTAACGGTTACCTCTTAACAGCAGTTACTTCCAGCAGCTAAAGTGTGCAGGATTATTATTTCCAAATAAGAATAAATAATTTGGAAATAATAAACCATAGTGCAATAACATGAAGGGTTAAATGATTTCAGAATAGCAAGTTAAATTCTTGGTCGCTTCTAAAATCAGAAGAATTTAATTTAACTATAAATTTTTCTCTTGCTAAACACCTTGAAAGATAAATGTTAAAATGATGAAGGTAGAAATAATACTGAAGAGAGATATCCAGAGCAGAGACCAAAATTGGGAGGGGGGAGAGGTTGAGGGAGAGGGGGAGGCACAGCGGCTTATCGGAGTGACAGTGTCCTGTCAGCGAGCGGAAATATCACGCCACGGTCTAGCTCTCTTTCTCTCTTATCGCTGCTTCTAGCGGTTATGCCCTTCCGCACCGACTGTTTAACGTCAAGTCAAAAGCTAATTATTCGTAAAATATACAAAAAAAGGAGGATCTCTTTTTTTCAACGACATGTTTCCGGATTCAATAATAAAATCAACGTAACGGTTGAAAAAACAAAACAATCGCATTATTCCTAATAATGGAAATATAGATGACCGTAGATGAAATCAAGGAGATTGGTTGCGGGTGCGGTAAAAAATAAAATACACAGCTATGTAATGTGTTTCATAATGTGTGCCGACGTTTCAGCTCAAGTTAAACGCCTAAAGGTAGACTTTCGTCGGTACTGCCTGCTCACTTTAGCAGCTGGAAGAAATTGCCATCCGTTTTTGCTGGCATATTTCGTTGAAACTGCTCACCGAAGCGGCCAACTCTTCTCGTATTAATCCTAGTTTAAAATAATTTTAAATCAAAATGTTACGCTTAAATTTAATGATCTTCATTTGTATCGCAAGGCCAAAAATACATACGGTGGCGGAACAGTGGTCTTATTTAATCAATACCTGCCGATAATTAACATCAAGATCAAGAAAATCCGAAATGTCAAAATATAATTGATTTCATCAGATTGGAGGTTTTCAGAAGCTAATATTTCTCCAATACAATTAATTACTCCACACACTGACAAACTGCAGTTATTTGTTTTAATGTAATTGTTCCAAAAACATGACTTAGGCGAGAGGCACAAAAAGCAGAGAAAATGCGTTTAAAGCAGGGATTGAAGTTAACTCTTGTTTTCCTCTCTCAGTGAATACAATTTCAGGTATGAATTTTATATTTGGCATCTGCATATGTTTTTTTCATAATCTGCATCCTCGATAACCTGATAATAGACCTCGATATCGATGATATCCGAAATGTTATAATAAATCGTTACGTGATGTTGCGATATTTAAATCGATGTTTTTTTCATAATCAGCGCCCACGGTTACCTAAAAATGGACCTCAATATCGATGATATCCGAAATGTTAGAATAAATCGTTACGTGATGTTGCGATATTTAAATCGATGTTTTTTTTCATAATCAGCGCCCACGGTTACCTAAAAATGGACCTCAATATCGATGATATCCGAAATGTTAGAATAAATCGTTACGTGATGTTGCGATATTTAAATCGATGTTTTTTTCATAATCAGCGCCCACGGTTACCTAAAAATGGACCTTAATATCGATGATATCCGAAATGTTAGAATAAATCGATTATGTGATGTCGCGATATTAAAATCATTATTTTTTTCATAATCATCACTATCGGTAACCTAATAATGGACCCCAATATCATTAATATTTGAAAAACCTTAATATTTATTCTCAAATACCTAATCAAAATTCAACATTGGCTTTTTTTATTTGATTTAAATTATAAAATTCATTCCTGAACTTTTATTCACTGAGAGAGGAGATAAGAGTTAATTTCAATCCCTGCTTTAAACGCATTTTCTTTGCTATTCGTGCCTTTAGCCAAATCTCATATTTTTTGGAACAATTTTTTAAAACAAATAATTGCAGTTTGTCTGTGTGTCATTATTGGAGTAATATTAGATTCTGAAAACATTCAATCTGTTCAAATTGAATTTCGGAAATGAACGTTATATATCGAAGTTCGTCTCTTAATTGTGCTTAGCTGTTGTTTTTTTCAAGCTGACCCCCTTTTTCATGATTGTTGCTTCATTTATTTCCGCACTTATCAAAATATTTATTGTCAATCGATGAATTGTCTGTACAATAACGGCCTGTTTACATGAAACAATACTGTCAACTTCCATGGCATTGATTTTGTTTAAGAGATGACAGATGCAGATCTTGCTTGCTCTAAGGTACATTGGTTGTAGTTTTGGCTATAAATAAAAAAGTGTGTAATTTTCGATATGATCGTTTGGAGCAGGTCCTTTCGTATTAACCAATTATTGGCATGTGTTAATATGACTGTAATTTAGTCATTTAAGGTGATAAGATGGTCTCGGTAAACAATGATGTAAATAATTGTTGTTAATTGGAAAGTTTGAGGTGTTTGCTATGCCGTATTGTTGATTTTGTACATCAGTTTTATATATATATATATATATATATATATATATATATATATATATATATATATATATATATATATATAAAACCGATTTCAAAGTTGCGCTTGAAAGATTTTTTTTTTAAGTTCAGTATAAACGTATTTTATTTTATTTTATTTAACTTTTACCAATTAGACAAGCTACAAATTAACTTGGGTCAAACCATGGCCATGAAATAATTACAGAATAGACAAATCTTGGTAGCTGCACCATTGATTTTTTAACTTCTCTGAATATATAATTTAATAGAAAAAAAACTTATTAATATTTCAGAAAAAATAAGACTAAAAAACTTTTATCACATCCATGTACACTTTTTATTAAAGATTATGTTCTCCCAATGACGCTATCTATTTCACTCTGTTGATTGGTCTATGATTGATTTTAAAATTATGCATACTTAATATTCTTGCTGACAGTTATTAGCTGTTTGTGCTATACAATCGAATCACACTAAACCTGAAGTTATGAACTATCAACTTTTACTTCTAGGGCAGCTCCAAGTTCTAGCGTGACCAGTTCCTTTTATTACTTCGTCCTACTTTTCTGATCGATATTTAACCCAATTTTTAGTTGCTGGTGTGTATCTCAATACTAAATTATTCAGTAGATTTAAAAATAAATGATATATATATATATATATATATATATATATATATATATATATATATATATATAATATTTTAATTTGTGTTGATCGTTTGTGGAATCTGTGGTCGGATTATGGCTCTACGTATTTATATGCCTGTCATTTATATACGTGTTGAAGTACGGAAGAAATAATTGATTACCTGGATACTTGGAAGAAATAATTGACTACCTGGATTGATTGTATACAAAATTTATTTTCAGATTTTATTTTCATTCAGATGAAATTTAACTTTATTTTGTTTTGCATATATTTTGATTATATAATGGGTGGTTTATTTCCAATGTGAACCCGAACGATTTTTTTGGAAATCGCAGTCCTATTTAAAATTTAAATTCTGTTTGATTAATATTAATATAACCAACGGTTTTTGGAATGAAATGGAATTTGAACAAATAAATTTTGGGAGGAAAAGTATATAAAATTTTCAAAATATATGATATGAACTATCTAGACAAAATATATACGTTATTCATCAATTCCGATATCAGGATTATGAACCAATAAAAATAAATCAGCTGTTCCGATCAAATCAGTTGATACTGAGATATCGGTTTGATTAAAATAAACTTTGTATGAGGGTTGAGTGTTATTGAGTTGAATTTCGAAGTGTTTTGTGATTAATTTTAATATTTTTTTGTTTACTTTCACTTACCCATATATGAAATATAAAGTTAGAAAGGAAATTATTGCGATGGTGAAAAATTTGGAATTCGAGTTTTTAACGGAAACACACGTTGCTCAAAAACGACAAGTTGTACGGAACTGAAATTACATATTTAAGGGTATACACCTGGGAAGCTGCAGTAACTTTTTCGCCAAAATCTACTTTAATGACATAAAATGCCACTTTGTATCATCGATTTAACACATTTTTTTTTTTCAATTTTCTCGAAAAAGACTTGATTTTGATCATACTAATAGTATCTATATATTATTAAATGGCCCGTAATATCAGCTAGATCTTATCCTGATATAAATAGTCTGACCAGGTTTAAATGCCAAATTTTCGAGAAAAAAAATCTGTAAAGTGCATTTAATTTTTTTTATTTGGAATAATTAACCGTCTCTTATTGCTAGTAGTAACAAAAGATGGATTAATATAAATTATGAAAGAATTTGAATTTTACCTAAAGGAAAAACATTTTCCCACGTTGAAACCAAATTCCCGAAAATAAGTATAGTAATATAACTGTATATTATACCGTTGGAGAGCTAATGATTTTAGAAAAGATATTATCTAACATAAAGTCGTAGAAGGTAGTGGAGAGTGACGAAAAACGCATTAACTTAAGTGATAGTTGTAGATAATAATTTATGTAATATTAAGTAGTGGCAACGAAACGGAATTTTCATGGAAACTATATGTAAACTTTTTTAATTTATTTCAAGTTAGAAGTAAGTAAAAGTTGTGAAAGATGCACACACCAGATTTTTAGAAAAATGTTTTTGTTTAAATATTATTTTAATGTTGTTTTAGTATATTTTTATTTCATTTAGTTAACGAAAACTGATAAAAATTGTATTTATCATTTATTCTTTTAAATGTTCTTATTGGTTTCACGACGGAAAATCTTTATTTAACATATTAAAAAATAAATAAAAAGCCTAGAGGTTAATATTGTGTTTTAACAGTATTTTAGCATCTACTAAAGTATACCAGGAGCAAATTATTTAACATAAACCATATGATCAATGGTATCGTATACAGCGCGGTTTCGTGAAGGTCGTTGTGGTTCGAACTGGGGATGGGGCTGAATTCTTGCCAAGGACGCAGAATTATTCAGTGACATGAATCTCGGTAACCCTAATGTGTCCTAGATATTCCGCCAGCCATATTTTGCATTTGTGATTTCTGTTACGTAAAATGATCTAAGGGTGATTTCCTTAAATATTTATTTAAAATAATATTGGAAGAATATGTTATTATATATGCATAGAAAATTTTATTTAATACATAGTTGTCTTCCCAAGAAATTAAAATAAACCTAAGGGACAATTTCAAAGCTATCTATTCCACTTTCGGAGCTAAGTTTAATGTAAAAATGAATTTCAAGTCTAAAAAAGCTTAGGTTTTTTTTTTTTTTTCTTACGTTTTAGTGTTTACAATAATCCGATATGGCGGGGTATACGGTTGATAAAATGGTAAATTATTGCTAAGATGTTCAGATATCTATGCAAATCTATTAGTTTATTATCTTATATTTAATGTTAAGTGAACAACAATATATCTGCAACATTTTGTATTTATTTAAAAATCAATTAAAGTTTGATGCTTATTTTTATAGTTGGCCAGATTGATGGAAATACGGCAAAAGAACCCTTAGTTATAGATGCATTCAGCTTCCAGAGCGTAGACCAGTTTAAGTACTTTGGGTCAGTTGTTTGCTCTACAAATAAGGTTCTGATTGAAACAAGCCGGAGACTGATGATGGCCTATAGATGCTATTTTGACTTAAGTAAGCATTTCAGTAAGCCCGTAATCTCTCGACGAACAAAGTGCCTAATTTCCCAAACCCTCATCAGGCCGGTTCTTACTTGTGGATCCGAAAAATGGACTTTTAACATCCAAAGAAGAAAAATAAATCCGTATTTTCGAAAGGAAAATATTACGGAGCAGTTTTGGGCCCATTAAACAAGAGTGGAGAAGACTGTACAACAATGAAGTGTACGAGCTCTTCGGACCATCAAGTTGGGATGTTTGAGGAAGGCCGACCGGAATAAGGGATGACCAGATTTCCAAGATGCTATTGGAGGGGAGGCTGGACTGCTCCAGAGGTGCAGAGGCAAACCAAGACTTAGGTGGGAGGGCGCTCTGGCCCTTCTGAATGTACGAAACTGGAAAAAAAGCCGAAAGAGATCTGGCGACGGCTTATTAAGACCACACCGGTCTATAGCGCCAGAGTAAGAAGAATAACAAGCCTGCTTTTATTCATTAATAATTCAGACATTAATCTTTAAATACTTTAAAAGGAAGGTTGTTTTTATCTAGATCTGGACCAGAAGTTTAAAATGTAAAAATTTAGATACCATATATATGTTATTCGGTTATTTTTTAAAATTAATTAAACTTGGTTCTTGGTTGAATTTTTTCAAACTTGATAGGAGGAAAGCGTTCTGATAGCATTTTGCTGTGTTCATGGATTCCTATCCACGCACTACTATATGATTGCAGAGATTTAATTTTTTTTTTATTATTCGATTTAAAAAAAAATAATTAAAGCTTTTCGACGACTGTCACAGGTTTGAATCTAGTAGCAATTTAATTAAACTTTTCTGTACAGTAGAATATTTTAGCCGGTTTTAGTTATTAACACATACACATACATACATATTTATTATTACTGTGCCAAACTTCAATAGTAGCCATCGTTTCATACCTATTACTAATTTATGAGCCGTAAAATGAATCAACAAAATAATAGTGAATGGATAAGAAAAATGAAGGGATAAAAACACGAGAGAAAGGGATGTTTAGTATAGGGAGAATTTCGCTAAGGAATAATTTATCCATTTATCAAAAGCAACAGGTTCAGCCACTTAAAGTGGAACGGAGCAAATAGAGCAGATACATCATTTTTTTTTTTATATTTTGTACCTTTGGTGTGTAATTCGTTGTTTAAACATTTGTATTTTTATTATTTACAACATATTAGTAAAATTATTTTAAATTAGAACGAAAAAAAAAAACAACTTTATTTTCGAACAATTTATGTACAAAAAATGAAAAATCACTACTGACTAAAAAACATTTTAAACTAGGTAAATTAAACAAAAACTAAAAGAAATAGATTCACTGATAAGACATAAAAAATGAGTTTATGAAATAAAAATGTAAACCGTTTCTTAAATTTTTGATGGAATGAAAAAAATAAAATAAAGTCGTAGAGAATTGACGTGATAATCACAGGTTTTCATATGCAGGTAATTAAGTCAGTTTCATAATTGATTTGAAACAACTGTGTGGCTAAAATATTCTACTGTACAGAAAAGTTTAATTAAATTGTTACTAGATTCAAACCTGTGACAGTCGTCGAAATCTAGTATCTCGAAATAAGCCAAATGATTGGCATATAGATGAGCTTTTTGTAATAAATTGAAACTTTCAAGCGTTTTCCTGTTAAGAGCAATAAATTAGAGATTTGTAACTCGTTTCCTCACACTTAGTAAATCCCGTTAGCCAACGCTTCATGGTTATTAGTACAGAAAAAATATGCCCTATTTGACAAATAAACAACAAATAATTTACATTCATGAAACTTTGCTCATAACTTCGTCTTGGTAGTAGAGGTCGAGATCTGCCGAGTCCTTCCAAAGTGGGGAGTCGAAATGGGGGCGGGATATTTTTAAAAATGATTTGCACTATGTCGAATAAGGTATCGTTTCCTATAGTCCTTCTGAATCGTCTGAGACCACTTCTCTGACGAAAAAGGCAATGATTTAGAAGTTATTGGTGATTTTAAGTAAAAAAACATCGGTAAATCACATTTTACGGTTGAACTGGGGGTATCTCGAAAGTGACGGGAAATATTCAAAGAGATGATACTAGACCTCAAGAGCAACAAAAAAAATCCATATGAACTCAAGGTACGATTCCATTCAGAAAAACAGGCAATTTGAATTTGTGCTTTTGTAAGTAAGCCACGTTTTTTTGTTGAATAGGAAGCGATCAATCAATCAAAAACTAGTCCAGATAATTATGTTCGAATTGCACCATCACAAAGAAGACACAATTCCATTTAAGAAATATAGTTTGTTAAACTCTTTTAAATCATCCTTTATTTGTGAATGTTTTTCTTAGCCCTCTGTTGGGCTAGAGATATTCCAATTCTTGGAAAAGTACTTTTATTGATCTTTAATTTCGTATACATGAAGTAGAAGTTCCTTTTGGTATTGGTCTAGATTTGACTCCTGATTTTCCCCGAAGTTCCCCGACGAGTTTTGAGAACGAGACTTAAAAAATTCACTTCTAGCCAATTCAGTTAAGCAAACTACATTGCTTTAAGGAGTTTTCGTCTTCTTTACGATGATGCACTTGAATCCTAATTACCTTGAATAGCTTTCGATTGAGCGCCTCCTATTTAACAAAAAGCGTGGGTTACTTATTTAAAAAAAAAACAATTAAATTTTCCGCTTTTCTGGGTGGAATTGAATAATTTCTGTGACTTTCGGGACACCCTGGATATAGTTTAGCCAGAAAATGTGATTTTTTGATGTTTTTTACTTAAAACCAGTTATAACTTCTCAACTATTTTTATTGTATCGTCATGGGAGTGTCCTAATTCGATTAAGAAACCAAACAACTATAAGAAACGATGCCTTATACGAATTACTGCAAATCATCTTTAAATATCCCGCCCCTATTTCGGCCGCTCCAGGGAATATTGGCCCTCGAAATTTGGGTAGACTCGGCAGATTTCGATTTTTACTACCAAGGCGAATTTATGAGCAAAATTTAATGAATGTACAATTTTTTATTGCTTATTTTGTCTATTTTTCCAGTGCTACATACGAAAGAGCCAACAAGCAAAAACAGCCTCTGCGTAAATATTTTCGTCAAAATTTTTAGGAAAATAAGTATAGCTAAGATTCGTTTGGCTATCTTGCATACGGACCTTCAAATGCAAATTGTTAACGAACACAGAGGTACCCACTATATACAATTTCACGTAAAATTACCAGGGTATACTAACTCATTCATGTAGGGCCTCAACTCTCAGGCTTAAGAGGTACAGGGATCTCCATGAATGAACAGAAACCGTTATATGAAGACAGGATGAGGTGCCGCTGAGTATTACTCTTCATCTTGCTTCTCATTCTGCACTACTCGATTCCTTTTCTTGCTGGCAAATTCACTGGTTGTCTGTATTTGTTTTTGACCAGTCTGAGAAAGAAACCTTATTGATCCTTAATAATTAAACAAATTGTAAACAACTTTTTTTGTACAACATTTATTTTTTGTTTTCTTCTTGCGAATGATTATGTCAAAATAACGTTATTCCTTAATGTCATAGGTATTCTAAAGATGAATCATTTATGTTGTTAAGGATGTTTTGATTCTTGGTAAATATATTTTCAAACTTTTATAAAGGCATACACAACAACCGACTATTCAGCATTTCCTTAAAAATATATTATTGTATAGACATAAATCTTTTCTTTTCTTTTTTTTTAAACTTTCATTACGAACACAACCATGTTTGGTAAATGAGCCACCGGTTGCGGAAATAGTAGAATGAAAGGAAATTTTCATTGTTTTTTTTCTGACGCAATGGTTTCTCTTAGTACTTTTGAGATTTAAAATCTATCTATAGTAGCGGACACGAAATTAGGCGGGCCTGAAAAACTGCGGTGTTGCCAACTCTCGCTCCACAACTTAATTGACCATTCACTGACGAAAGATTTGAAACGGGGTAATTATGCAACAAGGTACAGTCGGCGTTGCCACAAAGTGGCGGTTTTAAGACTAAATGGAAACGACCTTCAATGTTTTGAAGTGGGACAACATGGCAAAGATGCCTAATCGCTCAATTTCGTGTGCAGCTACTTTAGTGATTGCACCATCAATTCATCTTTGAATTTATTGCTAATAAAGTTTTAATTAATGGCAGTTAGTATATTCGTTCTTACTATTATTAACCCTAAAATTTACACTTGGAAATCACCTCAATGGATTAGTGGTGGGCAAATGTTAGGGTTAAAGTCTAATTTTGTATTATTTGAACACACAAATGTTTTCTTATTTTATTATGTTTAGAGTCTCATGAATGAAGAATAAACTGAAAAAATGGAAGGTGGCGTCAAATTATAAGTTGTAAACTTCATAAAATAAAATCTTATATTTATGAATGTACTTAAACCTTTACTTTACGTTATGAGCTACATTTAATCCAACTAATTACCCAAGTGGCTAGCCGAATTTATATTATTAAATTATTTTTTTTTTTTTGTAGAGGCAAACTTCATTCGAATTATTTTTTGATAAAAGCTATATCTGATTTTCTTTTTTATTATCTTATTTTATTTCCTAAGGTTTCAATATTAATATAAATTCCTGATTTGGGTCCTTCCAAGCAGGTCAGTAACCCTTGAATTAGAGATAGTAGAAATGTATTGGTGCCAGACACATTAAGCAAACAGGTTAGTTGAGGATCCAGGAATCCTTCCGCAAAGTTTAATTAGAATAATTAAGAAGTAGAGATCAACAGTGTTACCTTGAAGCTTTATTCCAATTACACCACCAGCTGTTGAGCTTATACAGTTAAAGCACCAGATAAAAGCTAGTCTGTTCGAATATTTAAACCTACTTATAGCATTACATAAATTATGTAATGTAACATTGTAATAAATATATTTATATATATATAAATTCTTTCGACATTGTCTATTTTTAGCCAGGCGTGATCAAGGTATGCAAAAAGGAAGCTGATATAGTTGTGGTTTATTTTCGCGTGGGTTGCCTTCAAACAAAAGTTGCCTTCTTTTGGACCAACCCACCCCCTCTCTTGAAGTTTATAAAAGCACTCAGGCTTAAGAACCTTCTGACCTCCCCGCGAGGTGAAAAATTGTTTGCCTTCTTTTTTTTTTTTTCATAAATTTTAATTTTAAAAATATAGGCCTCTCCATTCATAATCCTGAGGCTCTCTGGTTTATGTGGCATACTGGTTCATAACAAAGACTAGTTAAATGTTTTCGGCAAAAAAATTTGCCTTCCAGTCTATGTTGAATCTTTACTTCTTATTTCAGTGTTGACAATATGATAATTATGTTTATTATAGCAATAATAAAACATGAAAGTTACTTTAAGAAAAGGTAACGTCCACTCCATAGGCTATTTAAAATAATCCATAAGCTTACTAATCTTTTCCTTTTCTGTTCTGGTGTTTCGAAAATTATCAAGATTTTAGTAGATGAAATGTGGGTTATTGTTTATATAAAGTTTCTAATCAAAGGATATGTAGATTCAACGGCCATGCTTTCCTTAGTGATGTTAAGATTAAATTAATGTTTTTGTACATTTGAATCTCGCATGCAAGAGAAATAATATTTTTTAATAGGTTTAACGTTCTTATGAACTAATAGTTGGAATTGGTAGGACGAGCTGTCCTAAAGGTTCTAACTTAGTTTTGTTATAGTGAGAAAGTCGAGATTTATTCTGTTGGTCTGAAATAAAAAAAATGTACCATCTCAGGCCGGTTTTATAATTATAATTAAGTTTAATATTCAATTTCTTTTAATAAAAGTAAGTTTGATTGTATTATCTGGTATGTATAGTGCTATCCTTCACCTGCTCTTCCCGCCAAGCTCTATGCAAGAAGAAGTCAAAATCATTGGCATCTATTCGTAAAATGGAACTATCAATAAAATTAATTAAAAATTTGTTACCCGAATCAGAATTTAATTAGACAGATGCCAAGAGGATAGAAAGGTCGTAATCTTTTGGATCAACGAAAGCCGATGGTAGGAGTTCAAGTCAAGGCAAGACGTTTGGCTTAATATGTGTGACAATAAATTAAGGATGGCGTAACATTCTGTGAAACGACCAAAGGACAGTTTAAAGTTTACACGGAGAGAAAAGTTGGTTCTTACCCCTGAGGATAGGCCATATTCGACTCACCCACCTGATGAAAAAAGGAGCTTGACCAGCGTGTCGTTACTGTGGGAGTGAATTGACCGAGATACTGAGTGTATAGCTCATAAACCATGGACCATGGACTCTGTACAGGTCTGAAGGAAATGATGGTTGAAGATCCCAAAATAACATCAAAACTACTACTGTTTTTAAAAAACTATAAAAATATATAGCAAAATATAGGAAGGGCATGAGAGGAAGCATCGAAATGACCAGTGCAAATGACCCTAGTGGTTGACACACTTAAAGTTTTGTGATGCGCGCACTAGATTTTACTGCTTAATAATAGTTCCTTATTTAATTTATATAATTTCAGATTTATATAATCATTAAGTTTAACCTTTATATAGCACCAAATGTTTTAACATCCCTTATTATAATTATGGGAAGATGCCTGCCTTAAGCTTTTTACTCATATATGTGAAAATTCCGATTACGTCGATATTGTCGATAAGGGTAGTTAGAAGAAAACCCTTTCTTTGTGAAATCCAGACGAGTCCATTTGCCAGATATTCTGGAGTTTTATTGTGTATGGCATTAATTCCTTTGCCAGGCTGGCATCCTTCAACAGTCGTATTGCTGCTACCCGATATAAATACTGCCCGACACTAATTGAGAAGCGGACTGCCACTGTATAGAGTATCAATTATTTTATAATATTTAAAAAAATATCAATGTTCAACTTCACTGATATAGGTGCAAATTTTATGCTTTCGTGTAAAAAAAAAAAAATTGAGATTTTTTTTAGCTTCCTGTAATTCCTTATTTAGTAATTACTTTGGTTTGTTGTATATTTCGATTCTTTAATTTTAATTTAAATAATTTAATTTTAATTTTAATCTTTATAACACTTGTTTCAAACAAATATGTAATGTACAGTTTACAACTCTTTGGGCTGCAATGGACAAAATTAGTACTTGCAGCATCTGTGAAGTGTTGTATTTTATCGGATTTAGTTTTTAATTTTTTCATAATTTCAACATTCATAATAATGTTTTATTGCTCTGCAGACTGAAAATCCTGATGCATAACCGGTCATAATAAATTTATGTCACTTAATTTACTTTATTAATTATCTACTCTAGCTCGATTGGATAGCGCTGGAATGATTACGAAAATAAAGAAACCTGTTGGCTGGTAGTAAGTGACATTTCTTAAGAAGATTATTTGAAGCATTAATTATTTTAATTAACTCAAGTCTTTCTGACGTTTACTACTGGAACGTAAACATCTGAATCAATTACTTGACAATCCTCTTAAAATTTACTTAACAATAAGTATAGAATTCATTACTGGTACCAATTTGGATCTACGTAGCAGATCTTTTGCGTTCAAATATTCATAAAAATGAACTATTCATTTGAAATTATGTTATAAAATATCATATCATAATTTACTCACAACGATGTATAATAATAAACTATAACTATTTCCACTATTCTACATCTTGATGCATCATTTTAATCTACTTGTACTATCTATTTCTTCCTCCCTGCTACCTAGATATCCGAGGCGTCATAAACTTATCTGGCCATGAGCCCTACTGAGTAATTAACTATTGTTATGCTCATTTCAGTTTTTATTTCCGTTAATTGTATATTGTTCAATTGGCATAAATTTATTTTTTCAAGAAACCAGGGAAAATCATATCAAATTATATTAAAATAAATACTTAAATATATGTTAATGATACAGGTGCAGTTGACTGTAGATGAAATCAAGAAAAAGATTGTTGGGGTTTCGTTCAGAAAGGAAATGAAGAGTAAATTAATATATATTTTTTATGGTTGCCAACGTTTCAGCCTAATTTGTGGGTCTGCAACTGAGCTATAAACGAAATTAATTCATATTCGTTCATTTATATGTATATTCTTTTTATTATTTTGTACATAGTAACCTTAATTTTGTTGTAATCTTCGGTAACCTTATCGTTTACTTACATGTACATTCTTTTATTATTTTTTACATAGTAACCTTATCTGTGTTATCTGTAATAATCTTATAGTTTATTTACGTGTATATTCTTTTTATTATTTCTTATATAGTACCCGTATTTGTATTTTAATATTTGGTAACATTATCGTTTATTTACATGCATATTACTTTTTTATTTTGTTCATACCAACCTTATATTCCATAAATAAAACATATTTAATTGCATTTAAACTGAGCTAAGAAAAATAATCTGTAAAAATATTGGAAAGGAGAATGAGAATAATAAATTCACTATAATTATATGAGGAATAACGAAAAAATAAAATACGAGGCCTGTTCAGAAAATAACCGATCATTTATCACGTTCCAACGGAGATATTTAGTAATATGCGGTTCGCACTGCCTTTTGCAGAATCTCCTTTGTAACCACGCATTCTTGAATTGTTGATATCTCGTTTAGTTTTCGTAATATTGTTCACGTGCAACGCGTGAGCGATTTTCTTGAGCAGCGATACAACGTAAAATTTTGCTTGAAACTGGGAAAAACTTTCACAGAAACGTACATGGGCTTACAGCTACGGCGTTGAGACAAACGGTCAATCATCTTAATGGATTGGCAAATGATCCCCACGCCCAAGGAAAGCACTTAAGTCTCGATACAATGTCAAAGTGATGCTCACTGTTTGTTTTATTTTTTTCGGCTTTGATAGAATTATGCATTTTGAATTCTTGCCTCATGGTGGAACAGGTGAATGTGTATTATGTGTACTATCAAGGCGTTTTGCAACGGTTACGTCAACAAACTTGTACGATTTATGAAGTCGGAATGAGTAGTTGGCCTAATAATTAGAACGTGTGAACTATAATCATTTTTTATTTTAAGTCACGGAGTTTGAAGAACGACTCCGTACCATCTGCAAGGATAGATCAGTAGAGTGGAGGGGACCGCTCATTACAGGGCAAGGAGTGGAGGGTGTTGTGAATAAGTAAGGAGGGCTGCTATGAATATTCCAACCGGAGTGTGCCACTAACGGCCTGCCCTCTATCCAGGCATTCAGCTTCTTCCTGCGTCTGGATTATTTTCATCTTGAATTTTGAACGCATAAAGGGTAAATACAGATTTATACGTTTGTACATATTATTAGAACCACATATAAATAAAACTAGTTTTTCGTTCCATGGCTATTATTACAATAATAGTTATGTGAGCGATATATCTTCATTCATAAGCATAAATCACGCCAATGCATTGGGGCGTCTTAAGACCTGAATTGAAAAAAAACAGGCATAGACATGTAAATAATACGCTTTTCGACATTTTTTGGAAATTTATGAAGAAACTAATCCTTGTATCAGAAGAAAAATCGAAACTAACCTGATTGAAAATAATATTTGGCGTCGAATGAGACCAATAGCAGCTAGGTAGATCAAACACAAGATGTTGGGTGAATTGCCGGCGGTTACGTGATTTACATAATGACTGGCGTATGTTGAATTTCAAACCAATTTGTTATTTTTTGTAAAAATTGGTTTTAGATTATGTTGTGCATCTATTGCAAAAAAAAAAAAACAAAAAAAAAACATTCTAATGACCGACTTGGAACCAAATTTGTCCAGAAAGATAAAACGGCGTTTAACAGCTAGGCAGAACTTGATTTCGAAAATCAGGTAAGCTCCGACAATTCACCAAAGATCGTGACTGCGAAACAAACAGATTTTGTTAATCTCGGATTAAAACGACTACGATCGGAATTAAAAAATAAAAATTCCTAAATATAGGTACTTTGTTTTAATTTACTTCGAGGAACATTCGTGGTAAATTTAAAGAAAATTGAACTACGCGTTTGGCCGTAGTTCCGTAATAAACAGATAAAGGAAATTCCAAATGGACGAGTTGAAACAGAAACTCACTTCCGCTCAGTGAAAAATTTCTTTTTTTAGTATATTTTTCTTATTTCTTTTTTTTTCATTTGTCGAATGAGCAATATAGAAGAAAACAATATTAAAAATACTTTATTATTACTACGTAATAGTATTATCACGCTATGAATGCCTGTTACAGTATCATATTTTTTTCCTATAAAAATTGTAAGTTCTACTTTTATGTAACGTGGGAATTTGCAATTATAGTTATGTTGAATATTAAAAATATAGAAGAGAAAAATATTATTAAAATTTAAGTTTATTAATAATTTTTTTTTTATTTAGATATATTATAATTAATGATTAATATTATATTTTAAAATATATGGTATATTATTTGATTTTCCTGGCTCGAGAAAACATTATTTGTAACGAAATTAATTTTTGTTACTGTTATGATTCTGTTATATATTTAGAAAGTTTTTCTTTCTTATTCCTACTGGTTTTTGCCTCAGATCGGCTTGTGACTTGGAGCGCGGAGCTTGTAATTTGGAATAGCCTTGGATAATGTAAGCTGAGAGAGTTCCCTAACGAGCCGGTGAAAAGGCTCTTTTCTCTTCGTCGGGAAATTTCATCCAATCCCGCTCGTCCGTGCAAATCCGTGTATAACTAGATTGAACCGAGGATGCCGGTTCGTTATATTCGGACATTGGAGTTCATGATTCCCATATTTTCAAACAACGATGTATGTTATTATCGGAGAAATGGTTAATATTTATAAAATGCCTAGATATGTAGTTTATACTTAAAAGAATTTTGTTTTTCTTGATAGAGAGATAGAAGTTTTTATTCGGAAATGATGCAATTTGCTTCACTCAAGGGTAATAGATATTAGTGCTGTATGAATCCATTCATACCACATATACAAGTAAAAGAAAATGAATAAATAAAATAAAAATAGATAAAATGACAAAAAGAAACAACAATAATTTTAAAAAATATGTAAATCACAAATAGGAATAAATAGACAATTAAATAATAGCAAAATAAGTAAACAACCAAGATATATACAATATTCACTCCGAACCAAGCTTTGCCTCCCACATGCGGAGAAAGTTTTGTGTAAAAACAAGACTCCAGGAGATCCCAGCGCTTCTCAATCGCGTCACTATTATTCAAAGCTAGTGGACACTGAGTGAGGGCACTAGAGCCACAGACTCTCAGGATGTGAGTGAAAAAGCTGGCCGTTGGCAGGACTCCAATAGAATAATTACAAATACAAAAGGACCACTGCCGTTTAAACCTTCGATGAGGATAATAGAGATGGTTGGAGCTAGCTAGAAATTGTGGGATAGCTAGAATGGGATGATAGGATAGCGATATCATCAGGAAATGTGGCCAGGAAAGTACCGGAGTTTGTAGGAATCTCTGCGGTGTAGAAAATGTGGAGAAGGACCCAAGACGTTTTCTTATAAGAATTAAAAAAAACAAAAAAAACATTGGTTTTTGGTGCTCATTACAACTTGGTATTATTTAATCTTGCATTATTTAGTTATTTTCCTCTTATAAATCTTTGACAATATTAATTGCGTTTTTAGAAATTGGTTTAAGTACAATTTTTTCTTGAATTTTTTGTTTACGTATATTCACTTCATCCAGACTACTTAAAATGGAATAAATGGTCTTTATTTATTAATAGTTTAGCAAGATTAGAAATATCTAGTTTTACCTTCGGTCATAAAACTAAAATATTTTTCTATTTAAAACTGCCACTCATCCATTTTGAATTTGCAGGAATTTAATATAATATTCTATATGTATATGTTAAATCAGACGTCTTTGAAATTTATTGTAAAATTGTATTGTCCCAATCTTATTTTATATTTGAACTTTGCGTGCCCGTGCTCCTTCATTAACTGTATTTGTATCTAGATAAGGTGTGTAGTCACTGAAATGCCACTTTTATTTTGTGATAAATATCAGCTTCTTCATTTTAATTACAAAAAAAATATTGATAAGTTAATTCAGATTTTGGTTTCTTATTTTTCAATAATAACCCTTTGTAATCCACCAAGAAAAAAATTTGTTTAGCTCTCCTCACCCCCTTCGAAATTTGATATTTTACAATTCAAGATACGTAGAATCCAATAATCGAATAAATGAAACAATCCATCCGTCCGCCGCACATAAGAGTTCTAGAGCCTTCAAACCGGATAAAAAGTCCGAATTAAAAATTTTGTGAAAACTCCGCTAAACCCATCATTCTTCAAGCTTGATAACTATTTTTATCCATCTAAATTTCGTTAGGCATCATATAATTATAACCTGTTTTTAATAGAATCTAAGTGAAAATAAAAAAAAAAAAAAAAAAAATTACTACTATTAAATAATTATATGTTATTATACATTTTTTTTTATTAAAAAAAAAATTATGCTAATTCAAAAATATTCTTCATATTTATTATCAGATCCTGCTTGGAACGGCTAATTTTCACATAATTATTTTTAATATTAGTTTGGATATTGAAGAGAAGTAATGTGGCTAATGTATGTTGGTTGGCTGTTATTTAACTCTAGTTTCACTTGGAAATCCTGTAACCAAATCAGAAACTTGTAACCAAATCGGTTCAAGTTTTTGAATTCTTTCACTTTTTGTAATTTATTAATTTAAAATTGGTCTAGAACCCTTCAAATTTTACAAAATGTAGTCACTTAAGTCATTTTTGCTAGTACAACTGATTCCCCCTGTTGTAATATATAATTATAAAACTTGCAAAATTAATTTATAAATTTATTATTACCTAAATAATACATAATTTCTCTTTTATCTAAATGCTTGATTAACTTCAGTGATGTCCCATTGATGACAGGCGTTCGTGGATACCATTCCGCAACGCATTACAGTTATGCGGGTATCAAGTTTTGCCGCTCATACCTCTCATTATCTTGGTGTTGTTGGTTGGTTGTTGATAAGTCATCATGGTCCATGTTAAGCTGAGCTCGAATTGTAAATATATATATACATATATATGAAGTACAGTGCAAATACAAATATTTTCCTGAACACCTAAGTAATTGACATATTGACATTACTTTAAACATGTTTACATTTACTCTTTTTAATTTAATTTTTAAAAATATGCCACTTTAAAAATAGTATTATATTTAATTTTTTTAAAAATAGTTTATATATTGTTTTTTTTTAAACTAATTATATATGTATAAATTAATCTTTATATGCAGCATACAAGGATATTTTTTTCCCCCAGGCGTAAAAACTTTCATACATCTACGCCTTTTATTCATTGAACATACTAATTTGAATTTAATCTAATGATATTGACAATGCTAATGTTTAAACAAAACTTATGGTTCTATGATTAATATAAGATTCTATGATTATGAATTCCTTTTTTAATTTAGAAAGGTATATGAATTTTGTAATTTACACTATCTCAAACATGTAATTAAAAAAAAAAAAAGAGTATAATTCCGTCCAGGTACGGAAAACCACATATGGCGTTCTTCTTCATGCAAGCATATCAAAATTCTACAATGTTCTTCACTTTCACTACAGTTTCTGCTCTTTTGATTGCTGTTTCTGTACGTATGGCTTTTTGTTGTTGAAGTGTAATTTTGAAACTGTTGTGACATTTACATATTTATTAACTGTATTATATATTTGTACCAAAAGCCGTTATAATATTAGTTACTATAACCATTTATTTATTGCAATTTGTAAAATTGTAAACTCATTTCTCATCAACTTGAGTTTTGAAATATTTTCTTACTGAAATTCTGATGCAATTTTAATAATTATTAACAGAAACCATTAGTAATGTCTCGTTTATAGTAACTGTCTGTATATCAGAGGTTAACTGTAAAAGAGAAGTAATTGAAGTCCTAAGAAGTAACGTATGTCCAAATTTGCAGATATCTATCTATCGTTTTTACATTGTTTTGGTCTTATTTTCAGAGCTAAAGTATCGCAAATAAATCAAAATTGTAACACTTCTAAATCCTAAACAAGCTATACAGTGCGATCTTAAACTTCTTTTTGCCCTCTTGTAAAATTTTGAAAATGTGGCACGATAGTTCACCTCTATCGTACAGAAGTATACGACGAATACATCTGTATTAGTACATGGTACTTATCAACGACTTGGAAATCTTGAATCATGTTTAATAACATAAAGGAAATAGAAATACTTGACCTATTCTTATCTGATTTGCTTGAATTTATTATAAACTAATCAATGCTTTGGATAGAAAAAGGTTTCTTTCATGGAAAAATGTATTTAAATTATCTCTATAGCGGAAAACCTTTCTTGAACCGGTCCTTCAGAATTATGAAATATTGGCTGATGGAAATCACGTAGACTAAGGAAGATAAGGATTGGGATGCTAATCTATGGGAAATTACAGTTCATGAATTTTTAGCGAAGTTTCTGGTTAAGTTCCCTAGAGGAAATCCTAAGATGGCTGCCTGATAAACCGTATTTCCCAATCTCCGATCCCTAGTTTGAGGGATAGTTAGTAGTTATTTTTTGAAATTATGACCTGCAAGTCGCTTATAAACAATTTTAATGATATTGCACTGCATAACTATTTCAAATTAATTTTTTTATTATTATAATTTCACCTAACTCCTAGACGTTCACACTGAAATCATTCCCAAAAACACAATTTTCTTTATGTCTAATTTAATAATGTTTTAAGATTTAAAGTAATGTACATCTCAATTAACGTCTAATTATTATAATTACATGGGATAACCATAAAATGCGATCTGTTCTGCTTACTAAAATGACGCCAAACGACATCAATCAAAGAATTCTTTAAATCTTTCGATTAAAAGAGATAAATTTGCCAACTTCATTTTAGCCTGCTGCAAACTTCAAATATGATCACCGTTACCCTTATGTTTTTTTTTTTTTTATGAAAGCGGTTTTTTATTTAAGATTTTCCGGGTGGCGGTCAAGAATGACTCAAAAAAAAAATAGTAAAAAAACTATTTATTTATAGTTTATGGTTATTATTAACAGGAGGATAATTTTAGTCCTCTTCTTTTCATCATATTCATGAATGAGATCTTGAAAATATGTAAGCGAAGGACGACATGGACAGTCGTGGGAATGTGGAATATTAGGACAATCCTAGCTCAACTTGTGGTTTTCGCAGACGACATTGTCCTCATAGCCGATTCAAATGAAAATTTCCAGCAAGCAGTTATTGCAAAGAAAACCTTCACAGTTTAGGTTAATTATTAAGGTTCCAAACTACCTTAAATCATCACCACACCTCGACTGGAGGAAGTTAAAACAATAAATTACTCTTCAAATCAGCATCCAGACTTCAAACCCCGGGATCCATAGTACTTTCTTTCCAGAAAAGAACAGGTTTTAATTTTCCATCTTAGAACTGGTCAGAATCGGCTTAACTCACACCTCCAAGAGAAAATTTAATATTATTCCAATCCCTTTATGTGAATGTGGAAGAGGCGAATAGACTACTGAAGACATTTTGCAGTCATGCGTCCTTATCGAGGAACAACGGAGGCAAAGGTGGCCTCATCAACCTACTAACTTGGTGACCAAACTGTACGGCGATCTGGAAGATCTCAGGATCTGACTTATTCTGTTATTACCTGACAGCCATTTGAATAGGAAGATCTAAGAAGAATGAGCCTTTATTAAAACAAAGTATATGCTCTGTAATCCTAACAGAGCAGAGCATCTAAGAGGAGTAGTAAATAGGGGATTTCAGCTTTGATTGTAGAGAGGAATTCATTTACCTTGGAACATAACTAAACTCAACCGATTATAAGCAACCGGAGATTCAGTGTCGGATTATAGCGGAAGAGAAGAAAAGAAACATCTAAGAAGCATGTCTCTCTCCAAGACAACGAAGATACGAATATATAAAACCCTAATCAGGCCGGTTCTCACATATTCGTCGGAGAGCTGGACGATAACAAAAGCCCTAGAATCGTCCCTATTAAGGAATATTCTGAAAAGGATTTTGGGGCCTGTGTGTGACAACGGTGTCTGGAGATTGAGAAAAAAACGCTGAACTTATGCCTCTCTACAAACATCAGGATATTATGCATTTTATAAAATCTGGACGTCTGAGATGGACAGGGCATATTGCAAGAATGAGTTGTAACTAATTCCCCAAAAGGATCCTTGAGGAAAAGATTTTTGGACACAGAAAAGTGGATAGACCTCGCCTACGGTAGGAAGATTGTGTGGCTGCAGATGCGCAAAAAATGCTGGGATCTATAAATTGGAGAGCAGCAGCACAAAACACAAAAGACTAATGGAGGCCTTGATTCTTCACGAGTTGTAGCGCCATCGAAGAAGAAGAAGTGCCTTTGTAATTGACGAAGCAAAAAAATAAAAGTTAACTCCTCTGCTCAAAATTTGGGGCTTTACGTTTCAAGATACGTAGAATCCAAATATCGACTAGAAAAATAATCCATCCGTGCTCTGTTACAGGGCTGATGGTTTTTTAGATCAGACTAAAATGACAGTTCTCCTCAGAACTCGATATTACCATTCGCAATTTTGTTTCGAATTGGAGGTCAATTAAAGGTTTCATACACCCTTATATTGGTCATTTATAAAGGTAGAAGAAAACTAAAATGTATTTTGGAATCATTGTACCAAAAATTTAAAAAATCTCAGTCCAAATAATTTTTCAATTGTATATATATAAAATTATTTGAAAATAATAGTATTTTAATCTTGCCCAGATATCTGCTTAGTTTTTCAGGCGTTCTTTCCTTGTAGCTGTTGCCAATAACTATCCTATAAAGGCCAAGAAATAGTAAGTGGAACTATTCGAATTCAAAAATTATTAGAGTTAAAATTTGAGTCTTAAAGCTAGGGTTGTTCGGAAATAAATGCAGGTTTATGGTTTTAAAAGCAAAATAATTGAAATGAAACTATTTTTATTAATCAAAATACACTCCATTACTCTCGATACATTTGTGCCAACTTGTTGGTAACTTTTCCATTCCCTCTGACTAGAATGTTGAATTGTTATTATTAAAAAATTCTGAAAATGCATTTTAAACGAATTTTGAACAATAAAATTTTTACCTTTAAAAAGTTTCAAGTTTTTTTTTACCTTTCCAATTGCGTTGAGGTTGTCAGTGATGGTCGATTTGCTAACTGAGAGTTTCTCTGCAAGTCCTCGAACAGTTCTGGGATTTACTTCGGCCGAAGCTCGCAAAACATCGTCATCAAGGTAAGAAGTCCTTCCACGACCATCTTTGCCTTCAAGACTGAAGTCTCTCTCTCGAAATTTTTTAAACCATCGTCGAACGGAGCACTCACTAACACTGTCATCGTCCTGGACTTCATTAATTTTTCTGGCCGTTTGGGCTCGTAAAACGAGTTTAAATGCTTTGCCATCTTAGTAAAGACTGAATTATTTCCAATTGGTGAAATGCTACAGAAGATAAAAAGCATTTTTTGTTTGGAAGAGGATTAGTAAATGTTGGCACCCATACAAAAGAATAATCCCTCAAAGGTAAACCGTTTGTTATATAGAGGGTTAATATAAAGAAAATATGAAATCCTGCATTATTTTCTTGACAACCCAATATTTAACATATTTGCTAACTCAGAAGAAAGAAGAAATGAAGTCAGCAATCATATTTTTTTTTAATTGTCATTTTTAAATTACATAACATTATAAGCGTTTAGTTTTATTTTTATTTAATTTTGTTATATTTATTTATGTCTATGAATCAATGCTTATAATCATTGAATGCTATGTATAAAATAAGGAAGATAAACACAAGTACACAAGATAAGAGACTTGATGAAGAACAGAACAAAGTGCCATCCATTCCCGTCTTAAATTCACTTTTGCTTTTATTGAGGAGTTCCTCATCCAGATCTTTTTCAAAGTTTATTGGATTTTATCTGATATTTAGTTTTTGGCTAAGTTCTGTATAAGACTGTTAGTGCTTTCTTATAGATTATCCTGGATGATTTTGTTTGAAATAATATTATCACGAGGTACTATACTATTATTTTGACGTGGAAAATATTATTAAATTTCTTCATGTTTTGTAATGCATAGTTTTGTGGCAGATGTTTGGAAATGTATATTAGAGGTGAAAAAATAGTATTCTCCGTGTTTTCTAGATAACTATGAGGAGTAATCAAGAAAGGAGCGCATCATTAATTCAGCAGCAAATGATCCATATGCGGTCTTCATGGCGGTGTCTGAAATGTCTCGGAAGCAAATGGAAACCTGAAGAGATTACGAAGGATTTGGATAGCTAGTGGTTGTTTCCAGGACATTGCAATCTCTCTGGAAATGAGGAGAACCCCTTTGGTGGAAACTTTTCCTTATCTTCATTGCTAACGCCGCCCTTTATATTAAAGAACCTTAAACAGTTTTTTGCACCCATTCGAGTACAATTTGAAAAATATATTAATAAAACAACCTTTTTAGCTGGGAGATTTCGCATATAATATATCGTCGGTAAAAGTTTGAAACCACGTAAGTGCATAACATTTTCATTTAGGTTTATCGTAACTTTAACTTCAGGTCAATCGGGATATCAAATTTGAACTTTGTAAGCGGGCTCAAATCAGAAACTAAACGAAAGGGCACTTGAAATGTTCAAATTTGAGATCCCGTGTGACTTAAAGCTACACCGTTAGTCTTAAAGTTACCCCTGTAAAAAAAAAACAGCCTGAAGGTTTACGTGAATAGACCTTTTCCAATTAAATGCAAATGACTATATTTTCGAAGGTATTGGGATAGCGTTGTCATTAATGAACTGCAAATTTTAATTTGTTACGGTGAGTTGTTATCCGATGTTCTCTCTACTTTATTCATGTCATAATGTTCGTTTCTAAGGCATATTCTTATATATTTTTTTTAATGTATTTTCACTGTTTCGTACTTCTGTCTAATGTAGGCAAATACAATATGTTAAGCGGGATCTGTCCGTTGTCGGTGTAATATGTCTTGATGAAAAAATACTATCAAAAATTTGTTAGTGTAAAGCCTGTAAGGAAAGCCATGATGGGTTTCAACGTCTTGTTAGATTTCTGTATCTTCTGCCTGTTATTCTTTTAATATATTTTTTAAGACGCTGTGTTGGCTCCTACATACATGTGCTGTACTTAATACATCCGTCTAATTCATTGGAAGTCCTTTAGTCCATGCTCTGAATATTATTTGCGGAATCGGGAAAGTATAAATGTTAAGGTAAGTGGCACTATTGAGACCGGAGGGTTAATTAGATTTGGCCTTAACGCCCCTGCTAATTCAGTTTATTAAACTTTTCGCCGGAGAAGCGTTTTAATATGAAGGAGGCTCAAATCGCTTTGCTGGCTCAGGGGACTGTAAATTACGCACTTTATTCGCCAAGCCTTATAACGTTGCTTCTTATAATCCAGATAAGAATTTTTAATCTAAGCCATTTTGATCCCCATCCAAACTTTTTGGATTTTCAGTTTTTCATTAAAATCGTTACGGTCTTGGTAAATTATTATGAAACTAATTATGTACTATTATTCCGTAGTGGTAATTATAACATCATTGCCTATATATCTCTCTCAAATGAATCTAATAAAATCTCAAATATTCAAGTTCGGTTTATCATACCATGGTTAAAACATGCTGGCGAGCTCTATAATTCTAGGGCCTACGAAATAGACTAAAGCTGAAATATATACTCCGGTAAATGGCACTAAATCACTATGTCTTCATCTTTAGAATCTTAGATTGGGGTTCTGCTAGCTTTTAATTTAATCTGACATTTAATAAATCTACATTTAATTAATCTGAGATTGGGATTCTGCTACACTTAATTTGTCTGAAGAATGGTTTACCCTAAAAAGAGCTTCAATTTTCTTTGCGAATACCAAAAGTTAGCTCAGTATTAGATAGTTAATCATTAATATCAAAGAATGAAATTTCACGATTTTGACTTGTTGGATTCATCGAAATATTTTTTTCGGACAATTGTGTTTGTGATTATAGAATTATTTCTAAAAGATTTATAAATGAAAATAAAAAAACAGGTTACTCTAAGTTAGTATTATTACATTTTTAAAATGGCGATTCTAAACAAACGTTTGAGCCCTTATTATCATGGTACCTGTATCAGCAATAACGTATTCGTGTAAAACTTGTTATTACAAATCTTTTCGAAACGTTATAGGTTGGTATCAATGAGTCATGTTTTTGACTCATCGATTCCAGGATTAAAATCCTCTTACCTACGTTTCGTTCTCGATTTCGACCTCTAGGGCATTTAGGACGTTCCCACTCGGTACGATAATCCAATTAATCGGAGGTGTGTTGGACAGCAGAAAATGTAGGATCCGACTCCGATAATTATCGGATCGTATAAAAGGACGCATGCTTACTGCAATAACAATTGTCATCTGATTTTGTTCCTATTCGGGCGCCAATTAACGAAGTATCATCTCATGCTGTCCTGTTCGGACTGCACTTAACAATTTTTCAGCTAATGCGTCCTGGTTCGGAGCATCAATTAACAATTGATATTTTGTAATATTTTAGAAATTACATTATTAGTCAATGATAGTGAATTATATAACTCATACTAGCGATGTAATGACAGAATCGACTGGCATGGACCAGCGACTGCTAGGCAAGAGAAAATCTTACATTATTTCCGATAGGTTTATATACATACTTAAAATGAGAGAATGCTAAGGTGTATGTCAACACATTTTGTTGACATTGCTGACTGCAAGGAAGTGATGTCATAACTTCCTGGATTATAAACCCTATTCCATAACTATAACTTCCTGCGGTAATAAACCATAACTACCTAAATTAAATCGTATTCTAATTATGGAACGGTATGAAAAATTTTCTTCCACGTTAGTTTTACTCTAATTACCCATGGCTTCATGCACTATCCATCTCGACAACTTTACACGCCCCTGTCAACCGCTGTATCACGATTTTATTTACTGGGTACGTCACTCACTTCGGCGTTGTGTAATCGTCTAGATTCTCCAGTCGACTCCTTCTTTTTCGAACCAAATGTTCGCACACGAACTTTAGATTAATACTTTCCGCGTCTTCACCCAATAAGTCGAAATTATTAGCACATTACTGTCCATTGTTAAGCCTCTCGAAGTACGAATTGCAATACCCTCCTAACGACATATTCTAGTTCTAAATAAAACTGCGGGAAAAGAATCGTCCCTTTTTAGCTCTGAACAGACTTCGAATTTCTTGGAATTTAAATTACCTATTCGGATTTAAATAAATGTTTGAGCATCCGAAACGTCTTATTTTTTTGGTATTCCCATTTCAATATAAATAAAAAGCTTCTAGAGATCAATAAAATCGTTAACCCTTTAGAAATCGATATAAAGCTGATGAATTACACTTCAGAATTTTGTTTTACTAATATTTGCCTTAAGGAAATTAATTTATGATTAGTTATACATTCCTCTTTAAAACTGCATAGCCTCCGATAATTTCTTCAGCGTATTCCGTGTTTCGATTATTTGGAATTAACACACTCGGTGCGGAAGAGCCTCAGATGTGGCCCGTCTGTTTTGCTCCAGAGACCTTTTGTCCTCAGGTGAGGCCAACGCTGTTTGGTCTCCCATTCAGTTTTATCCCACCGTCCATTTTATTTTCTATTGCAGGTATAGGCAGTTGGCTTAAGTAGACTACTAGCTTTCAGGCACTGTACGTCTTTCTTAAATCGATATACGCATTCTTTTCTTATTAATTTTTTTTTATTTCGTCTTTAATTTTTGAAAAATACGCGTCCGGCTGTATGGTATTTCAACAAAAAAGTTTTCGCACCGAGAGTGTTAAATATGTTTTAACATGTTCGAAGGAGCGAGATTCCCGAATTATTATCCGTTCTGGGTCATTTTTTCTTGTTTACAGATAGTTTTTAATAATAGATGTGTTTTAGAGATCCATGCAGCTTTGCTTCATTGCTCCAAGTCAAAATATACTATATAGGTTTTAGTATATATAGTATACTAATATACTATATATATTATATATACCTTTCGTTGCCAACATGTGTTAGAGGAAACACCTTGGAGCCTTCTATGTAGGACTGAACCTGTATCTAATGTTCGTTCTAATAAAAATACATTTTTTTGTGTTGTGCCCCTACCAATCTGGCTGTGCGATATTTACTAGATTAACTATTATATTAGTTGTATAATTACTGAATACACAAATCTATTATTAACTCTATTGTATCACTTTTTATTATTATATTATGCCATATTTTTGTATTGATAATTATGCCCAATAGATAAATAGATATAATAAAATTTTGTACAAGTTTGGCTTAGATTGTAAACTGGAGGAATGAGAACAATTGCCTACTCAGATAGATTGTTTTATCCAGAAAGGGTTCAAGATTACATTTTAAGCTGTTTAAATAAGTTACAAAATAAAAAATAAAAATGTTCTTCCCTTAGTGCTCAGCAGCCATTTGTCTCATCAGCATGGACATTAAAAAATCAAGCTGTTCAATATTTTCTGACTTGATCTAGAAATTAAAACCAATTTCAAGAATCAAATTTGTCTGAAGAACTTGTCGCTGATTCCGATGTAAGCAAATGAAAATTATTATTAAATGGGAACATTAGTGATTAATTAAATTAATTTAAACAAAAATTATGGGTAAGTGAGGATATAGATTAAGTTGGGCCCGATTTATACCGACCCTTCCTCCTCCTTCCCCCGAAACTGAACCATAGCTCTGGCTGAAATATCGAGGGCACAGCCCTTTGCCCAATGAGCTATCGCCAGTTCCCTCTGTTTGAACTTCCCCTAACAGGTCCCTCAAATTGCTTACTAACTCCCTTCCTAACTTGGTCAGCCATTGAATTTTGGCCTTATTGCTCGAGCCAAGATCCTGAGGGGCCGTTTCGTTGCCAACCTTTATTTAATCTATTACATTTATCCACTAACCATAAACTATTATTACCACCGATAGCATTTTATTACTCTCCTGTGAGCGTCAATTCTAACTTAATAGATATTATATATTAATTTAAGTGGCAAAGGAGTTGATCGTGCTCCTTTGACTCCTTATGGAATATCTTTATTATAAGGAGCTATATGAGAGGAAGCCTTATTTATTACTTTTTGCATCGTACTGTATTGAAGGATTGAAAAACTGCGATATCTCTGTTGATAATTCTTCATGAGCCGCTTAATTTAAAAAGTTTTCAACAGTGATATCGCAGTTTTGCCAAACCTTCCACGTTTTTCCAAGCCTGTGGGCATTAGCAACAACTTCGGGCATTTTTAATCATTTTCCATCACTTATATATTTATATATATCTGCTATCTATTTTTGTCTGCAACTAAAAACGTAGGAAAGTTTTATAAATTATTGCCTGAGACATCAGTTTCCTCTTGTGATCTGTTGATGTTTTCGAGAATTAAACTAAAGTTTCGTTCTTACTTCGACCAGGGAATTTATTCTGATCTTGGAATTTGGTGGAATAAAATGATCTGTCTTTATCCTGCGCTTAGAGAAAATTATTGCCAATGCTTTGTTTTGGTTGATTTTTAATTTCCTTTTTTTTTTAAGATAAATTTGCTCATTACCATGTTCTTATCGGTTTAATATTGTGGCAAGGCATTAAAAAGTTGTATATAAAGCTGTTTTTACTTTGGATTGAGATCTGAAAATCTAAAAATAGGTATGGACGCAGGAATAGTATTTAGGAAAATAATATTTTCTTGACAGCCAAAACATATGTATGATTGAATAAACATCATTGAATTCCGATGATTTTTTTTTTAAGCATTAATTAAAAATTCTGCAACACGTGATTTTAATTGTATATATATTATTCAATTTATAATATTTGTCATTATTTGAAGTGTAACGCCTACTGTATCGTTAGTTTGACCTATTTGGCTACTCATTAGCTGGTTTTCTGTTGGGCGATCAATCTTCTGACTGTCACTTCCCTGATTCATCATCAGTTCTCCGAAGCCTTTTTATCAGTGGGGAATAGTCTTTCAAAAATATGTCTGTATAGCTTTTCCATCGCATATTCAAGAATTTCTTCTGTAAATAAGACGCTTTAAACTTACAAAGCTATCGTAGATTCTTTATTTTGTTATGTGTCAACCATTCGCAATAAAAATTTAAATTATATGACCTAAAAAATATGTCATTTACATGACGTAATAAAATTTTAATTTACATAATCTGATGTTGATCAACTAGCTAAATGCTTGATAATTGTGATAATGCTTTATAATGAATTATACTTGATTTCAGATGTAATTATTTGTGTAGTGATATTTTGATTGTCTTAAATTGATTTAGAGAATCCCTTTAAGTATTTTAAATTTTTCTCGTACTGTATGTTCATTTGTTGCAGATAATAATTCAATCTTCTGTCAAAAATGAATTAGTTCATTCTACATATCGTCGGTCCCATGTTAAAACTTACGAATGTGAAAAATTTGATTTTTTTGTTTTTGTTATTTTTCGATTATATTTCGGGTGATACAGCCTATAGTAAATATACGAATCTGTTACGGGAATAGAAAGTGCTGAAATCGCAGTTACATTTATATATATATATATATATACATATACATATATATATAATTATCTAATCTGACAGGCCTGTATTAAAGAACAAAAAATAATTTTATATTTTTTTTCTTTAATACAGGCCTCTCAGAATACGTAATTTTATTAGAAAAAGCTTTCAAATACTAAAAAGCAGCACTACGTTTAAAATATTATTATCTTGAATACTTAATCTATTTATTCTAAATTTAAGAATAGCTGTAGAAGGTCGTGCTCTTAAAGTAAATAAAATTGTGCCGAGATTAGTCGAAAAATGAAACGCAATGAGGTTAAAAAAAAATCGACCATTATCGGAACCTTTTTTTTTTTTATTTTGCTTTTTTAGTAGGAGCGTTTTTTGGCCAATTAATTGCGAATCATGCTTAATCCTCCTTGGCTTAGAAGAAAATTGGGAATATTAATAAAGAAGGCTTGTTGTGGACGATTTGGAACTATTTTAATATATAATTAAACTAAAATTTATGATGGATATTTACTTACACACTTAAACCTGTAATATATATGCATTTATCACGCCTAAAAAATAAAAACCATTTCATATATTTTTTTTTATAATAGTTAAGCATTCTATCTTATTGATTGTGGTCATTGCCTTGAAAGTTATTGGTGTTATCTCCTAAGTAATGATTTTGATATTCAGTTTTTTTTTTTTTTTTAATTTTTCCGCTCATATAATTTGAACATTAATTCTTTAAGGCTAAATTTAGTCCATTTTTTACAAATCATGGTTAACTAAAAATAAAATAAAACCTTAATTTTTGTTGTACGAAACATTTATAAAATGTTAAATTTTTATTTTTATTAATGTTAAATGTTATTATTACTAAAAATTAATTAATTAATTTCATTAATTTAAGAAATAATTTAATTACAACTTTTTCAGTGTAAATTAATTTAACATTTCTCAATTGAAATTTTAATTATTTCTATAATATTTTAGTATAATGATTTTTTAATAAATTTTAGTTATAAATAAGTTATAAATTTTATAAAATTATAAACAAAAAACTGTATTTATTATAGGATATAAGAAAACAAAATACAGAAAATTAAGAAGTTAGGTAAATGGTATTATTGAATAAAATGCAAACATTTCATGGCGTTTATTTATTCCATCCATAAATGTCCTCCACTTATGGTCATTTATTTTCATACATTCTGAATAAGTCATTTATTTTATTTGTTTTCCTTTTTCATCGCGCGATGAAATTTCGAAACATCGTTTTCTAATTTTAGAAAAAACCCTGGCCTAAATCCATCAGTGTCAAGACACAAAGGAACCATCTTATTGAAGAAGTCGCGTTTATCTCTTTGCCCTGTGGCTGTGGTATGTCCTTGTTAAAAATAAAAATAAAATTTAAAAAAAAACTTAAGCATACCACACATTACTTGAATATTTAATAATGAAAAAGGTGTACCTTCGTTTTACAAATGAAGTTAATTCTTATGCTTTTATATATGGTATATGTGAAGAATTTTTAATAGTTTTCAGTTTTCAGTAATTATATTTTATTTTTTAGCTTTCCATTTATCTTTCCTTATATTTTTTTTACTTTAAATAATTTGTTTCCGATAAATGCGAAATTGTTGTAACCAAATTTTAATATGTTGGTTGTCGCCTTAGCCAACTATCTATAGGACTAGGATTAGTTATGCAAATATAACGGGATCAACTCCTGTTCCCTCGTTCCTGGTACGTTGTCGCTTCTGGGAAAGTTATCCTATTATCCGTTTAATAAGCAGAAGCCAATCTACTGTAGTTAAATATTTATATACAAAATATTTTAAAATAGCAATCATTAATTTGCTCTTTGGATTAAATTTGAAATGTGTTCTCCATTGAGTTGATTTGTTCCTTTTAGTTTTATTTTTATTTACTTGTCGCCTGCTCTTCTTTACACGCCTGAGTCAATTTAGTGATGTGTCTGATGTTTCTAAACGTAAAATATACCTTTTCCTGGTTTTGGAAGTAGATTTAAGGAACTAGAAGGGAGTGGACGATGAAGTGGTTGAACGATGAAGGGAGTGGGTCGGAACGGGATGACAAAAATAAAACCTGTTAGAAGTATCGTAAAATTGTTTCATTTTCAATCCAGATATTATCGTATCCTTGAAGCTAGCAATAATTTTGTCACTAATGAAAAGATTCATTAACATAAAAATTCGGCAAGTTAGCAACCTGCCCCGGATGATATGGATAGCGTATGAGAAATTATGCGTTATAAGCAATTTTCAATTATAAACCTGATCAATTTTTTATCCTCAAGCTAGTGGGTCTATATTGGGGCCACGTTTTCCCCATTTTTTATCCCCCAAAAAATTAGAACTTCCTATAACAAATAGTTTAGGCAGAGTATTTAACTACAGAGTATCAAAACAGAGTAACAAAATAACCCATATTTTTGAAATGGCCCGTACATACAATTGTAAAATATGATATTGCCTAGTTTACCTTTAAAAAAAATCTACAAAACTAAAAAAATAACTAGTAGTTTTTTATCAGGATCATTTAATTCAATGCCTTACATGGGCATTATAATGAAAGCATAACTTTTTTTTTTTCCTCTTAAATGTTTGCATTTTCACCTGTCTCTAAAAACAAGGGCATCATCGATAATATGAAAAAATAAACTAAAAAACCTGTTTCCTATATCCGACTGTAGGTAGACTGTTTTAAATTATTTCCATTTGATTAGGACAAAGTACCATTTGCAGTCTCAATTCATTTATATTTTATTTCATTGAGATGTTTTCGGTGTCCAGTTGCATATATTCATCTCTATTTAAAAAAAAACATTAACATTAAAATCAAGCTCAATCATTCGTTATGTTTATACAACATTTTATACAATAATAATTATATATCATTATCATGTAAACAATCGCTATTTCTATACCTTTCGAATCACTACTCCTATACTACTACTAAGAGAGGTTATTTCGAACATTTGTCGATCGTCTAAAATATTTAGTAATTAAGACTTTTTTTTTTACTTCAAATATTAATTTTCATCTGCTAACAATTTGCCAACAATCAGTAAATGTTCCGCTAATTATAACGTAGATAACAATGGCATATTGGGTATGGAGAAGGATAGTTCTCAGCTCTTCTCTGGCTTGATTCAGTTATCTTGGTCAATTAACGAAGGAGATCTCTTCCAGCGCCTTTTTAGCCTCCTTCGTATTCATGGCCAAGTCGGATGTAGCCACTATATGTTGGCTTGTCTGTGTAAGTTATTATGATATCGTTGGTAAATAGTATGCATTGGTCTATTGTCAGTAGGTGTAAGTCGGTATGGTTTTATTAGAAACGTACCAGAGATGCTTCTGTTATGAGTTGTAATATTTCATATTAGAATGTTTGAAGTTTTTGTAAATTTGGCTACACCGCATCCCTGAGAGGAGTATGTCCATATGGGCTTCAGTAAGTATGTGGATTTATTTAGTTTCTGTCTCAGTTTAAGTTTTTAAGATTTGGAAAAGAGCGAGTAAAGTGGTGTGTTTAGAGTATTTCGTTTCATTTTAACATGCGGGCCGTTTATTCCTTTGAGGCATTGGTTGTTTTCGATATAAACTGGAGGTCTGGATTTATCCCTGGAAAGGGTAAATGTTATGCTTTTTCAATTTTTTCTCATTTTGTTGAATTTTACACAGTTTGTACCAGTCGTGTAATTTATGTAAATGATGTATAGTTAGTGAGATCTGTGTAGGATCTTGATGTTTTGTAAGATGTATCGTCAGCGTAAGCAGCAGTCAATGTATCATCGTTAACGGGTATATCGTGAGTATATACTCGTACAATGTATAGTAAAGGCGCCTAAAAAAATAGGACTTAAAGTAAACGCAGCAAAGACCAAATACATGGTTACACAGGAAATCCCCAGGCCTGGCGAAGAAATCACTATCGGAAAGAATACTATTGGAAAAGTCTCCGAGTTTTTGAGATATCTCGGGTTCCTCATAACCCAAGACAATGTTGTGGATTCAGAAATTAAACGAAGAGTGCTATGCGCCAACCATTGTTATTATTACTTCAGTCCATATTTTAGGAGCCGTACATTGACTAAGGACACAAAAGTTCTATTATACAAAACAATTATACGGCCAATTCTCCTTTATGCCTCAGAAACGTGGACTATCTCAATTACACGGCCATTTCTCCTTTATGCCTCAGAAACGTGGACTATCTCCAAAACTGGTGAGCAGAATTTGATGGTCTTTGAGAGAAAGATTCTGCGTAAAATCTTTGGAGCTGTGAAGGTTGACCAGGTATGGAGACGTCGAACAAACCTGGAGCTCAAAGATGTATTTAAGGAACCAGACGTGGTGCAGTGTTTGAGGCTCAATAGATTGAGATGGGCCGGTTGCTCGGATGGCTGAGAATGATCTGCCAAAGAAAATAATGACGGAAGTGATACATGGAACAAGGGGAAGAGGAAGGACCTCGTCTTCGATGGAATGATGGAGTGGCTGGAGATGCTAGGACCATGTTGGGTGTGAGGAGCTGGATGGCAGCAGCACAGGATCGGAACAATTGGTGGATGCTGGTGCAGGAGGCCACGACGACATCGAGTAGTAGCGCCGATTGAATTGAATTGAATAGTAAAGGGGCCAGTATTGAAACTTGGGGTACTCCAACATACAAAACTAATGAGGCCTGGTTAGGATCTTGATGTTTTTTAGGTAAAGAATTATTGTGTTTTTTTTTTTTTTCATGGGGCATTATAGTGTACCATTATACAATATTATAAGTGTTATGACGGAAAATAGTATTAACTGCAATGAAATAGTCATATTAATAATAAAATATATATGGTACTTTGCATTAATCAAATAGAAATAAAATAAATATGAATAAATAATAAGATTTATTTTATATTTACATAAAATAAATCCTACATAAAATAGGTCCTTGCTATGAGACATGACTCTCAATCATTGGTGCGAGGTGTTATTGTTGTCTTTGTGTTTATGGTTGCTGTTGATTTGTTTCTCCCGTTACAGTACTATTGGAACATATCTTACATTCAACTGGGAGTGATCAAATATACAATGTTAGTTCAGCTGTGTTTAGTTCCTACATCTCCGAAACAATACGTTCTGCGTTATACGTTTAACCCTACTTCTCCGTTACCATGTAATTTGCATGTTCACTGTTCGTTGATAAAGGCATCTCTTATTATTATTCTCTTAGTATTTGTATTATCTTAAATACTGCTACAACTGTGAATTGGACACCGGCATTTATAAATTATATTATGGAAGTTAACTACTTTTCAAATTTTAATTAAATAAACTGTGCATATGTAATTGTTTTGTATTAAAAAAATAATAAATTGAATAGAGGTTTTTAAGCATAAGTTCCAAACTAAACTAAAAAAAGATTTCATAAAAAGCTGAACATAAGACTGGTGTAAATGAGTCTTTTAGTTATCGACGATGCATTTGTTTTTTCTTTTCATTTTTTGTGCAAACATCCTATTACAATTTTTTTTGTTTATTTTTTTTTTTACAAAAATAATGTTTTTTTCTTTTAAAAGCATTCATTCTTTATTTAAGTTCATATTTTGTCTCTGAATATTAATTCGCACTTACCAAGAGTTTGTTGAAAATCTCAATTGAGATGAGGAAGGACAGTAGAGGCTTGCGCCTAAAAATAACCTAATGAATTTGTCCACGCGATTGAAATAATGTAAAATAAATCAATAAATGCTGAGAAAAAAAATTCAAAATGTTATGTGTGTCATTCTCATGAAACTTTTCAAATCAGCCTCTTTTGACTTTCAAGTTGTTTTTACATGCCTCCAATTATTATGGAGTTGGCTCCAATTTTCGCGTATATATTTGGTGAGTATGCCTACCATTGTGAATTGTGAATGGTCAAAATATTGACATTTAAAGTAAATTTGAAACAATTCTCAGGTATGTTACTTTCCACATTAGCATATATTGATGAGAAAAAAAAAATCATAGCTCAAGTTGAAAGTAGCGCTTACAAAGCTAAAATGTGATATTTTAAAAAAATGAATGGAGTTCAAATTTTTTAACAATTCCAATAGCTAAGAGGTTATCAAAAACTTATGACTCTAGGGCAAGGATCGGCAACATTTTGGTGACAAAGAGCCAAATCTATATTGAAAAAAAAAACATGGAAGAGCCGCCAAAAAATAATTATTATATTTAAGAAAACATCATAAGAACTGTTTATTTATTTCAAAATGATTAATTTTTACAATAAATTATTATTATTTATTTATAAATTAGTTTGTGATACCTACTGCTCTAAGCAGTGTATTACAATATAATATTATTATTTTAATGAGATGATTGCTCCTGCATAGTGTTCGATAAGATTTCAATATTTTATAAATATTCAGTAATCTTTAACTTAAGGCAATACTAAGTTTTAGGTCAGTAAGATTATTTTTTAAGTGACTCTTTATTAATTTCGTGTGTGAATAGTCTTTTTCACAATAATATGTGGATCCGAAAATTGTCAATAGTCCAAAAGCATTATTTTTAAATTGGACGATTCTGGAAGGCAATTTTATCTACATTTTGAAGATTGTGAATTTCGGTCCACTTATGCTGAAAAGATAAAGTGCTCTTTTCTTTTTCTAAGCCTTCTAGTTCAGAATTATGTTCTAAAAATATATTATTTCATTAATCTTTGGATTTTAAATCCAATAATTGAAGTTCAAATTGTGTCTGATTAATCAATGCCAATGATGATAAATGCCTGCATACCTGCTTCAATTGGTTTTGTCAAAAAAGCTAGTGTAGGTTTATATTTTCTAAATTCGTTAAATCTTCCACCAAAAGCTTCTTACATGTTAACAATAGTTTGAGCAAAAAAATTAACATTAATAACGTTGTTATTTTTCTTATGTTTTTGTAAATTAATAAAATGTAAAAATGTTCATGCATGTAAATGATTCACGAATACAGATAACTTTTTTTCGAATCAAATTACTTCTTCTAAAAGGGAGAATGCAGTTTCCCTTTTCCTTGCAGTTACTGCAGCCAAACATCGTCTGTTAGTCCTGGGGAATTGGGCCGTAAAACATTCTGAACAATACAAAATCTGTTTAGTACCTTGGAGTAAACAGCAAGCAGGAGGAAATCAGGACATAATAGTAAACATTCGAAAAGTGATGCAACCATCATCAACCATTCGGCTTTAACAAATAAGACATAAAAACATAGAAGTGCTTATTTTATCTTATTCTGGGGCACTTTGAATATTTTATGTAAAGAAAACAAATGTCTTAAAAAGATTGTATGTAAATGTCTTAAAACCTGTATAAAACCATCTCAAATCTAAAATTTGGGATGGTTTTATACAGAAATATTTAATATTCAGAGAGCCACAAAATTTTCCAAAAGAGTCGCACGCGGCTCCGGAGCCACAGGTTGCCGACCCCTGTTCTAGGGTATGGTAAAAACGAGTGCTTAAGTATGTTACCACTATGATTTAAGTTGTAGGTTCAGTGTGGCATTAATTCTCTGGATCCCAGAGTAAAACTGCTACACTATGAGATATTGCATCGTCAAAGGTAAGAGGAGTTCTGGGTTACCACCTTATTATAAAACGAATATTACTCGAAACTTTTAAACTCGAAGTGGTAACATACTTCAGCTCTCATTTTCACCATTCCCTGGAGACATAAGTTCTTGATGGCCTCCTAAACATTTTGACCACAATTTACTTGAAATGTAAATATTTTGGCCATTTACTATTTTCTATTGATACGTGTACTCATCAATAAAATACATAACAATTTGAGTCAACTACTTAATAATTAGATGAATAGAAAACAATCTCAAAGCCAAAAGACGCGAATATGACTATTCTCATGAGAATGACCCATATTTGACAAAATAACTGCCAGCAGTTATGTAGTGTGATAAGATTGTCCACACCTTGAGCGTAACCTCCCGGCGTAGGCTCCGCTCACAAGGTTCTCCATCAACTTGTCGGCCTATACCTTGATTAGTTAAGGAAGCAGAACGCTCATCCAGCACCTTTTTATTCTCCTTTTTGTATTACCAGGAACATCAATCGGTGGCATTTTCTGTCTGTTCATATATCCGTCTAAGTCATTATGAAATCATTGAATTAGTTATTATGAAAAGAGTCCTGATGTTGGGTAGGTGTAAGTAAGTTTGTAGAGTTTATTAATCACGTACTTAAATGCTATGGTTATATTTAAAAAAATCAAAATATTCAAATATTTTCAAAATAATGATCGTGTATCTCCATTTTAAAGCAGTAATACAGTTAGATTATGTTATTAGTTCCTTCCTCTAGTGCTAATAATTTTCTCTTATCGCAATAATCTAGTAAACAATTAATAAATATGAATAAACCTAAATGGCAACCAGGATGCACCGGGATCTTATGTTAAAAATATAATAAAAAGGAATAACAGTTTAAAAAAAAAGAAGAAAAAAGCAATAAGTAAAAATAAAAGTAATGTCGTCTTTTGTTATTTCACGACTTCAAGGCGGAGATAGGAAGCAGTTCATCAGGTTTTCTATCGAATGAAACTATATTTGGCAGACTACTTTGGAGACCGAAAACGAAATAGATCGGCAGAATAAACAAAAACACCGGCAAGCTGTATGAAGGATATTGGTAAATAATAGCTCAAAATAGATTGATGTGGGGCAGGCTGGTTTAAGCTGCAAAATCACTGAGGACTCAAGTCACTGAGGACTAATATAAAATAAATAAGTAAAAAAATAAGGGAAATATAAAAGTTATGTCATAAATCACGACCTAGAAATGAGTAATCAATTATAGAACTTTCTATTCATTTAGTTAAATACATAAACAATTAAGCTCCTTTAAGTTATGTGCCAATAAGTGTTGTCTGGAATTAAAACGTTTAGCTATTGGTCCCCTCGAAAGTTCCCTTTCCATGGATTTAGTTAAGCCGAACTATATTTCTTAGTGGGAATTTCATCTACTTTAGGATGATGCACTTAAATTAAACTTGTATAGGATGTTTTTTCAGTGATCATTTCCTATTCAACAAAAACTTACTTGAACGTAACTAGACTTACTTAAAAAAACACAAAACTTAAATTTTCTGCTTTTCTTTGTGGAATCGGACCATGGGTCAATATGAACATTTTTGTTACTCTTTGAGGTCTATTATTACCTCTTTAAATATTCATTTAGTTGGAACTTAATTATATCCTAGAAATAATAATTTTTTTTCTCTGTTTTAGGTAAGGATCCCTTGTTGAGCTGCAATGTTACCGGCGAACAGGTAAAATTAAGAATACATAACTCTGCGTTGAACACTTTCCCTGTACTTAATGAATTTTCCTTAAAATTTAACCAAATTGACCATTTTCAGCATTCCTTAACATTATCGTTATATTCGCTGATACATCTGATTTCTTTTCGTTGGATAATTATTTAATTGGGGATTGATAAATTATTTGCCACTTCTATAATTTTGTTTTATTGATAACTAGTTTCGAATGTTATGCATTCATCTTCAGTTCTAAAAACACAGGAAAAAAATTAACTAATTAAATTCATAATTCATAAATGTTTTATAATACTGATTTATATAACATCTAATTTAATATGGATAATAATGCCAAACTATATTTTGAATTGCTTATTTCTGAATTTTTTGTGTGTTTTTAGAACTGAAGATGAATGTACGAGTATAACATTCGAAACTAGTTTTCAATAAAACAAATTTATAGAAGTGGCAAATAATTTATCAATCCCTAATTAGATTGATCCTTCTATACCATCATGCGGATGTCAACTGATTGTTATTTATTTTCTCTTGAGCTACCTCAAATATTGGCCAATTTATATTATGTCCTTTTTAATTTTAAATATTTCTCAACTGAGACGGATAGCAACATTTGATTATAAAAACAGTTTATCTCTCATTCTACAAACAAGTTCAGCAATGCATGTTTTTTTCTATTCTTAGATAGGTAACAAAAAAAATTAAAAATTATTTTAAACTAGGTCCTTTTAGAATAACATACAAGTACAACTGAAAAACATACAACTGAAAACATATCTTTCAAAAGAATAAATAATTAAGGTCTGTACAGATCCTAATTATTTATTTGTTTGGTCTAATTTTTATTCTTTCGACCATTTAACCGTTTTCTTATTAAAATTATAGTCCACTTTTGCTTATGTAATTGAAAATGTAATTAAATATTCGTGTGAATATTACTGCTCAACTCTGAAATATTTTGCACTTCCCATAAGTGCTTAAAATAATTGTAGGTATACTTATATAATTTGTGTAGTACCTTGGACGCTGACAATGCTTTCTGATAATATATTAATCTCATCAGTTAATAAAGCTCTGTTTGATTCATGGCCAATACTACATAATTATATTTAAGATCGTGTTGAAAATATATAGGCTAGATTAATATTCGCATTTGACAAATATTGTAAATTTTATTTTATTCGTTCATAATTTGTATTAAAGGCAAAACATGTTCAACTTTCTCTAATTTAAAGTTTGAAACACGTTAATAGCTGGATGGTCTTGGTAATACCGACAAAAATTGTTGCCTACAAATCTTCAGTTGATATGTAGCTTCCTCTGCCGAACCCTGTTAAAAAGTTACACGAAACTCATATTTACGTCTCGGTCAGTCCTTCAGTACCTATTGATACAGCGCCGATTATAAATGATTGAGCGTTTCGTTTTTCACTATATTTTCAGGGAGCAGATTATGCAGTTTTGCCTTGTTTCTATTCTCGATTTTGATTTTCTATTTTCTATTTTGATTTTCGATTTTAATTTTTCTATTCTCTATTTTCGATCTATTTTGATTTTTGTTGTATCCCACAAGCTTTTTTACATTCATAGTGTATAAAGAAATATTAATATTTTTATGTAATTTATTAATTTTAGTAGGTAGGAATCATTTTTTTTAAACTTGAGGAAGAATACACCACTTCTTTTTTTATTTTAGTCTAACCTCTAATTCACATGAAAGATGCAACGAACTTATCGTTAGTCTATTTTCTACAAAAGTTTACTTGTTGAGTTGCTTAAAGTTTTTCAACTAAACTTTACCTCGACACTTTTTCTATAATTAGTTTTTTTTTTTTTTAATTTATCTCCTTTTAATCTTGATCCTCATTCGGCAAATTCATCACAGACTCTCAACACTTCTAATTTGGAGTTGGCCCGCCAACTCCGAGGAAACTCAATTTTCTGATTAGTTCTTAATGGCCCCAGTAAGCTCGATTAATATACTTTGCCGGAGCACAATGGAAGCCTCTCCTGGAACCGATAAGTACTTCAACTTCGGCCAACTCGCTGTTTGGAGGTTTCCTCATAAATTTGGGTTGAATCCCTATAAAGTTTTCCTAATAAACGAATTAAAGCCTATCAGCAAAATTTATAGCTGAACAATTACGACTAAAGAAAAAGTTATAACGTGTGATGTCATTTTAAAAAAAAAAAATTATAGTTTTTTGAGTGGAAGGTATTAAAGTTTAATTTGCTCTTCAACTTAAGAAATAAAAACATTAGTAATATACTCGTCGTACTTTAAGGAAATTTATTAAATACTAATATTTCTTGTATTAATCATGTACTTTATGACAACCCTAATCGTCTATAACGGAATGATATAAATAAATAACGGTATATTTAAATTTACATAATGCTGTAGATTCTCGCTAATCCGAACTAACTAAAACCAAACGAACCCCCTTAGATAAAAATTCGGATTACCTAATAGTTAACAAGGTAAGTTCATTAATAACAAGTGATTTTAAAAAAAAAACTTTAATTATATATTCAAAATATTTTTTCAACATTTAATCACTATACAGATTTTTTTATTTATTATTATTATTATTTAAAAACATAAAGACGTAGGTTACTTAGTAGCACCAGAGCTGATAGAGTGTGCTTAAAAGCTAATAAAGAAATTCTTGAAAAACAATCTTTTTTTGTATTTACTTAAAACTCATGACTTTATATTTTTGAATCGCGTAAATTATTGGCAAATTATTAATTATTATTAAATATTTTAGTCTAACTAAGTCTTTAATTATTAAATATTATTAATTATTATTAATTAAATTATTGGTAAATTATTGAATTAGCGTATATTATTAATATACACCGATAAAGAAATTGGGAAAATAAATACGCTTCCGAATTTGTATTGCTTAGTTTTTATTTCATTTTATTAAAAGGAGTTTGTATTTTTTACTAAAGTTTTTAAGCCTTTTTATAATAAACAATATATTACACATAAAGATATTTATAACATGGTTTTACGTACCTATGTATATACTTCAAATAAAATCTTTATTTTTATTTTTTTTTATTTTTTTTTGGGAGGTGGTTCGGATTACGGAACAGATCCCTGTATTTTGATTCAGAAATACTCGTTAATCACTAATTTATTAAATATATAAATAAACTAGCATTCAAATTCCAGTAGAAACAATCACGTTTCCATGTGCTTCTCAACAAGTTTCCAGGTTGTCAATACCTGCTCGAATCACAAGTAACTTAATAAAATTTCACTTTAGAGGGGAAGACGAAAGGGAAGAATCAATGTTATAAGTTACGTAAGTGCTACTTCAATGTCCTTGAATTTCTAATGATAATTCATTTTAATTTTTTTTTCTACTTTTATTTTTAGCAAACGTGTTGCGGGAACAATATTCCAAAATTACTTGAAAAATAGCAAAAAACACTTTTTTTCGTTATAATGGATTACAATTTGGCATCCCAAAGATTACAAGACCATCCCGGAAGATTTTTTGGGTAGCTCACTATTCAGAACCAGTTATATCCCTAAACTGATTTATCTAAATCAGTTTTTTTAAAGAACGAGTGATCAAGTACACCAGCGATAAAACGATATGTTAAAAAATTGCTCTTTTGGATTCCGGTGTATATTAAATAAATCATTCGCACCGACCGATCATCATACATTATCTGTTAAAGGTACTCGAGGAAGTAAAAGGTAGTAACTTTAGAATGAAAAATCTCATATCGGGGCGAACAGAGATGTTTCTTTATAAAATCCGCTTCCTGTACCCACTTCTGCAACCTCGACCATTGGATAAAAGAGATACTGAACCAATGACGAAGTTACATGCTTTATAAGGTGGTTGTTGCCACAAAGTTATGAAATTCGGCGAAGTCGCAAGGTTATACATAAATTGTCCCTTGGAGCTTATTGTATAATTTCTACATGGGCATCAAGCAGAGGGCAAACCAGTGTCCAAATTTCTCAGTATTTAATATTGGAGCGCTTGGCTATTTCTGACAGATCCATAATTATTATAAAATAAGTAGTTATCGGCTGTAATTTATTCTTCATCTTGTTCGACAACTAACAGTTTTACTTGTGCTCATTTTCTCTAGTACTCAACAAACAAAAGAAAACGCACTCTTAGGCCGGTTACAGCCTTAGATAAGAAAACAGACTCTACTAAGGAACAGGGTCTGTTAAAGTCTGATTGCAAGGAAGATTACGCTGTTCAAGACACTATGAAGCCGCTATCTTTGTAATTGGGTATTTGCTGGTTCTCATTATCTATAAATGTTTAGGCTTCATCTCGTCTAAGTTTTATTCAAGTTAATGTGTGTACCATGATTTGAAAAGTTAAATTGATTTTTTATTTTCAACAATGAATCTTTGGTATCGCCCTAGAAAAAAAAATTAACCTCCCGTCAAAATTTGAGATTTTTTTTTTAGTAGGCTCTGTCACTCGCCAATATTCTGCTGCTCTTTTTTTTTGCTGAACTTGGTAGAAATGCTTTATAAAATTCTTGTTGTGTTTGGGTTTTAAGGCGTAAAACCGCAAGGCCATCAACGCCAGGTTTTATAAAGTATTCGCACATATTCCTGTGTAAACCGATTCATGGATATTTGATAACTCGAAAACCTTACATCTCCCAAAACATTCCAGATGCTCATTTGAAAGATAATCTAATTATCTGGACTCTTAAGTCAAAGCGGTAAGAAAAGTCTTGTGTATATACACACCAAATATGTTTTTAAACATGACTATTTGAAAATAATAAATCATGGTGTAATAATTTGCAGCGTTTTTTTTTTTATTTCTGACCGTACCGCAACCATCATCCTGATTTTATCAATGGTCAATTATATATCTACTATTATTCACAATACCCTTTAATTTAGTTTTCGATTTTTTTTATTTTTTTACCAATCATATTTTAATCATTAACTCGATTTAAATACTCATAGATATTAATAACGTTATATCATATGCTCTGTTGTTCAATTTACGTAGTTTTTCACCGCTTCGTAGATATAATGTATAACCGCCTCGCACTTAAATAAGGCAAAGTGTTCGGGGCTTACAACTCGAGGCCGGAAATAGACGGACCCTAAGACTCCATATCTCCGAAGTAATCTCCAGAATCCGAGAGCCTGAAGTAATCCCGTTGACAGGACCTCCTCTTCCCCAGCCCTCCTCATACTGGAATGGGATTTCCAACTGTATTCCAGGATTTAATCTTGAATATCTGAAGAGGAAGGCGTTGACATTGCACTCTCGTCTTACAGTAAATAATCTAGATTTATTTAGAATAGCTGAAGGTACACTTCTTGTTCTGGTCGCATTTGTATAGCACAAAAATCAGTGATAATAATGTTAGTTATAATAAATATATTTGGTTTGAAACAATTGGTGAAACAAGAATGTTCCGACATTGTTTTCAGTACGGTGTAGTATAATAGGTTGATTTTAAAAACGTCTTCATCGAGTATTGATGATGAGGAAATATTATATTACCGGCAATCCATAGAGTCCAACTTTAGTTCAGTGAGATTTCTTGACAGACTAAAATAAATTTTAGATGAACTTTTTGTCAAAATTATGAATTCTAAATTATGAAATTTTTGATGAAATAATTATTTCACGGTCAAAGACTAACACATTAATAAGTAAGACTATATTTATCTACTTTTATTTACTTTTTCTGAGGCACACAATAAATAAGTCTTTCTTATTAATTTGTTAGTCTTTGACCGCACTCCCCGACCAACTTCTTCCTTAAGTATATCTACGGTCAACCAAATTCACTCCAATAAAATAACTTATTTCGTGAATTTCATTTTTTTTTTTTATCATTTCATTTTCATGAAATAACATATATCGTGAAATAATCATTTAACAAATAACATTCAAGTAAAATGATAAAATAAATTATTTCGAACGTCATACTTGAGAACGGTCTCAAGTTAGCATGGGATCATAATATAACTGTAGGAAGGGTTACAGTTTTTTTTTTTTAATCCGTAATCAATAAGCCTTTGAAAAAAAAATTTTTTTCTTTAACATATATGTAATAGAGGTTTAGAAATAAGCAAAATATATTTAAATAAAGGCTCTACGAAATATCTTGTGATTTGTGACATCTTATTACACCATCTCATGCCTTTATTAGGACAGTAGTTTTATTTGTATTTCATTAAAAAATTGATAGTTGTATCAACAGTGATGCCGTATTATATTATATGATGGTCTAATAGATTATTAACTTAAAACTACTGTCTTTCACCATTCAAGAACAAATAAATAACGCGTGTGAAAGGGAGACTGGATTAATAAGGAAATTCTATTTGGATAATATCGATCACAGTTGATCTTCATTATTCTCTTAGCACTTTCCTCCAAGTTGTTTGTTGTCGCCTCTTGGGTTTTACGCCCTTATGTACTTCGTCTAGGGTAGGAAAGTTATACTGTTGTTGCTTAAGATACTTCGTAAAGTTGGTTATTCACAATGATGTTTGAAACTACGAACAGTGTAAGAAGAAAGATTAGAACTTCCTTGCTTCACTATGAAGCTAATATTTAATCTCACATTATTTCGTCACCACTACGTATAACTGACGAGTGTAAACAAAATTGTATTGATGGAATTCCTTCGTTTTATTAATTTACCGACAGCATATTTGCGAAATAAAATCGTTCAAAAACAAATCTAGAACTTTATAGGCCGGGAGGAAAAAAAACTTCGCAAAGGGAAAGTTACAAGTAAAACTTAAAGTTCTTTTTTTGGCCTCTTGTAGGTATATTCATTCACATTCATTGGTGAATACAACTTCATACTTGGTGAAGATGATTCAACTGCGTTCGAAACCACATGAATTGAAAAAAAAAATGCTTCTTTATAACTTTCTCCTTTTGGTTATCAATGGTTGTAAATAAGAAACTTTAAGGTCCCATATTTTTTTTTTTGTAGAAAGAAAGATGTGTTCATCCTTCACATTCTTTCAAATATGGATAATGTAAAAACATTTCACGCAAAAAAAAATAAAAATTTTAAGAATGATTTAAAGTTGAATTATGTAAGAGCTAAGATGCATAAACATTTGGTGGTATGTATAGTAAAGACTCATGAATTCTCTGGTAAAAAAATATTGTTTTCTTAAAAAGTTATATCACAGGATGTTTTTTTTTGTTTTTTTTTACTTTAAATTTATTTTGACACTTTTATAATCCAAAACAAGTAAAAAATTGGCGATTTTAAACAGTTGATTTTTTTTTTTCTGAAAAACCCACCTTATTTGAATAAACAAGATAAAGAATCTTCAGACTAGTTATGAATAATAATAAATGTGTGATGGATTTATAAGCTTTTGACATTACATCCCCTTATATTGATGGCATTCGATTATTATGTTTCTTAAGTGGGAGGATATATTTTTTTCTGGATATTTTGGATTTTTGAAACGAATGATTTGACTGTACGTCGACTCATATGTTGTTAAAAGATGAAGGAATTTAACAAGAAAAAAAAATTTAATGGAGAAACTACAAGTTCGATAATTTTGTTATAAAAACGAGCATTTCGATATAATTTAAAAAAAAAATTCTTCACATTATGTTTAGTTTACTCTGTTCAGAATCAAATAACAGTAGTCCACGTTTGTGGTAGCAGAAAATGAAGAATACCGGTAACATTCCAGTTCAAAGATATGAAAATATAAGGAAACTCCTTCTATGAGGTGGGTCTTCGGATGCTTATTTGCCTCAAAGAGATTGTTCAAGAAATATGCCTGCGTTGGAATGTATACGGATGTATAAGGAATGTATTTAAGACATCCTTTACTTTTGCGACTAGTGTGAGCATTTGAGCTCATACTTGCTAGCAGAGTAACATATTCAGGTTAAGGCTGTAGCTTCTGCAATACCTAGTGTTTTATTAATTATATTAATTGTATTTTGGAAATATTTTGAACATTACTATAAAAAGTATTCATATATATAGGTCTGTCTTGGTTGTTTTTGTCTCGGTGTATTGTTTTGATTTTTTTCTCTTAATATTTAATATCTTAATATTTTCATGTCATTCTTCTGTTATACAAAATTCTGAGGTAGATTACAGCTCGCGTAATGTTCGGCCAATACGAACGGGAGCAGGTTTCATATCGTTGTACAGGATTGCCCCACTTGATTTATTATCTATTGATTAATGCAACTAAAAACGTAAGCAATAACATAAATAACAATATGGTAAACCAATATAGTTATCAAAGATTGAAATACATCTCCGGACTAACTAATCATATAAAAAAATCATTTAAATACTTGAACACGAAAGTTTGAGACTACATTTATATAATAATAATAAATTAGACAAATACAAAGATAAAATAATAATACTCGATAGACAAAATGTAGTATATAAAATAAAATGTAAAGATTGTACTGATAAATACTATAGGTGAAACATTCCCAAAATTAGAAACCAGGCTCAAAAAGCATCAATACATCAGCACTTGCAAACCATTCGATAAAATATAAATATCATTTTGATTTTCATAATACAGTAATAATTGACAAAGCAGAAAATAATAGATTAAGAAAACATAGAAGCAATATGCATATTACAAAAAATATTAATAAAGTAGTCAATTAATAAAATAGATGTACACGGCTATAGTATAATATTATGAAAATAATATAATAATAGATTAAGATTAAATATTGCAGTATTTTACTGAACAGGGGTCAGGTTAGTAGTTAGATGTAAGGTAGACCAGTTATTGTATAAGAAAGTATAAATTTTAATTTAATTTACTCTTTGTAATAAATAGATAATACTTTTAAACGGTTTATTATGTTTATACAAGTTTTTATTAATGATTTTAATATGTTCATAACAAAATGTCTTAAACTTAATAGTTTAAGGATAAAAAAATGGACAGTCAAGTCGCCTATAATATATGTAGAAAGGATAAATAATTAATTAAGGTAATGCAATTCAATAATGTAAATAATTTTAATCAATTAATTTAGAGATAGTTATCTGTTTACAATTTAACTTTTATGTAATTACATAGTTTAATAAAATGTTTTTACTAATTTTATGTATATGATGTACTAAGCTGTTACAAATATCCTTGTGCATGAACACAACCCTTAACTTAATTCCAACTCTCATAATTAATCCTATATGAATGTTTTTGTTCCTACTATCTATGTCAATGTTTACTTAAAGACGAAAGGTGGATATTTAAAAAAAAAAAAACCTAGCAAACTTTAGCTTCACTAGCTGGTGAAGCTGCACAATCGGAGTTTCTTCGAAGGCATTTTGCATTTTGAGCTTGCTCCAGATGGCCGGGCAGTGGACTCAAACCTTTACTGTGAACAGCAAGACAGTGTATGCAGTTTTGATTGCAAAGTAAAAAAGTCCAAAAGGAAGCCATTTTGGAACACGACAATGCTACTGCACATCGTTCGTGTTTGACCAAGGAAAAATTATCGGAACTGCAAGGAGTAAGCGTTTTGCCTCATCCAGATATTGCACCATCAGAATATGGTTTGTTTAGATCTTTGAAAGGTCGGATCTTTGATAATTTCGAGGACGTAAAAATTGGATGTGAAGAGTTCTTTGCCTCAAACTAAAGAAGTGGTACCGGTATCAAATCCAATTACTGGAAGAAAGATGGATGAAAGTAGTTGAAAACAATGGACTTTAGTTTGAAGAGTAGTATTCAATAATGATTAAAATATGTAATCTGAAATAAAGCTATACAAATACACCAGGACTTTTGCAAAAACCTAGTAAATATTTTGTTATAGAAAATGAATTTTGATAATGGACGAATGTCCGAAACGTCAGATTTAGAATAATGATGTTAGAAATTTGAAGGGAAATGGTCAATTTACTATAACCCTTCATCGAGAAAAGAATCTTACTTCTGTTATACAAAATTCTGAGGTTGATTAGTGTACTAATTTTGGGCCAATAAAAATGGGAGCAGGTTTCATATCGTTGTGCAGGATTGCCCCACTTCATTTCTTATATATATATTATTTGACAAAAGTATTTGTTTCTATCTCTCGTCGAAAATGTGTTAAGAAATCGATGAGTGTAAAAGATTAGGAAACTCATAAGAATGTGCCATCTGATGTTAATGAGGTACGGCTTTTCTTTTTTTTTTTTTTTTATTCATAACTACTATCTCGGCTCATTAGTGGGTCATAATTTCTAAAGTTGTTATATATATATATATATATATATATATATATATATATATATATATATATATATAATTTTATTGTATCAATTTAGCATATTAATGTCACTCAAAAATGTCTTATTAATCTGTTCTTCATTGTCATTCAATGTTTCAGCTATTGTTGAAGGTATGTTAGGTCTTGTTCTGCTGTCAGTGTAATACCCGTGATGTAACATTGTGCTTTACTGTTAATATGGTATTGACGTATTACAAATAAATGGTCTAAGCCCCTCAACTATAAAGGGTAAAGTCGATATGACCATTCCCAGATTTGGCTATGATTCCTTACTTCTTCTGGCTTAGATTTTCCAAGGAAGGATTTCTTTTGTCATTTCCTGTAAATTGTATTATGAAGCTTTTTTCACTTTTTCATTTTAGCATGCTTTGAATGTCGCCTTCAATCTTCAGGTGTTAAGTCCACAGTTATTTTCCCTGGTTCTTTCATTCTTGCAGGAGGCATGCCTGTAATTAATGTAAACTGAGGTATCCCTTAAAAATATAATAAACCATTTTCCGAAAATAGATATATCCGAAACAACGGTTAATTTCACGTCAGCTGCTTACCTGCCCCATTTCCATAACCCGGAGTGGGCTTAGAATGTTCCATTAAGCCCTCCGCTAAGAAGCTAACTTGAATTTAATGGTTTGGGTACTAATCACTGGCTGTAGTAGGTCCTCCCAGGCTAATTGAGCCCAACTAACTTGTTAGCCATCCTGACTATCTTCTTAGTCAACTGCATCTTTGATATTAACATTTTCATACTTAGTTATTAGTTCATTTTTGTGTACTGTTTCTTTTTAAATGGCCTTTGAACTAAACTTTGGACTTAACAAATTGTAAAAATGTATATTAGTGAGCAAAAGTTCATCTCAAAGGTGGTATTGTTATATACCTGAAGACATGTATTCGAACCCCGGGACCAATTAGGAATTTCTCAAAAAGATAAATGAAAAAGAAATTGGGTCGACTCAGCCTGGCAAGAATAAGTGAATAACATGTTTCGAGAAATTTAGTAGATCTACCCTGTATGGAGCTCAAAACGGCAATCATAAAGAAGATAGCCGATTATGTAGATTTTTTAATAATTATTTTCCCTAGTAGATTAATATTGCCAAGTTATAAGCATTGACAGTAGTCCTGAACTCTTTCTAGTCAGGGATTGAATGCTGTTATTTTGAATTTTTGTAAAAATTAGCTCTTGTTTTACGATAGATAAATTACATGTTTAAGGTAGCTATTAGATGTTACAGCAACTTATTCGTCAAAATCGAATTATTATTCATAAAGATACATTAGCAAAGATACAGCGCATCGGACTAACCGGAATTAGCTATTATATCATGGATTTTACACTTTTTTACATTTTTCTCGAATATGGCTCTAACGATTTTTATGAAACTTGCCTAAATTATTCTTCATAAAGGCCTTTAATTTTTCATTTATGTAGTAAATCACCTAAGAATTGCAGGGAAAAAAGTTATGATGAAAAGGGTACTTTATTTGCGTATAGCTTAAAAAGTATGCATTCAACGATAAATTATGTGTAGAATTGTATGAAAGGTAATTAAATTATTTAAAAAATAATCATCAAAATCGGACCAGTATTAGCAAAGATACAGTGTATTTTATGAGGAGCACAAGACCCTAGATAGATAACCAAGCGCATTCGAAAGGAGACGGATGCGACCGAACCTCCTCCCACCAATCCGCCAATCTGTTGTAAACAATACGCTCTGTAATAAAGTAATTTAAGAATACAAAAGCGGAAATTAACTTAATAATTTCTACTTTCACATTATTTAATGGAAAGAAAATGTTTCCATGGAAACTAAACCAGAAACTTTTAAAATATATTTGCAACTTGACAAAGTTAAAAAATATAGATAATGTACAGGATTGTACTAAAATTGTTTAAAAAACTTTTTTATTGTACTTAAGTGGGAGAAGATGTGTATGCTGCTGAGTTTATTAGAGTCAGTGTTTATGTGAACTCTTTAAAATTTTATTAAAAAGATAATTATTACGGTAATAGAAAGTTGTGTGATGCGCGCACCGCACCAGATTTTTTTATATTATGAATTTTGCACTTCCACAGCCAATGCTGGAAATATTTTACTACCCTTACTTAAATAAGTCTTATTTATTTAAAATTGCTGTTTTTTTTAATTATGCTGCAGTTTCCAAATGTATTGCTTGCTGACTGAACCCTGCCAGTATTTTCTGGAACAGTTACAATATCCGTATATTGTAATATCCGTATAGAATCTATTGATTTCTCTGGGATCAATTCTTAATAAATTCTTAAGCCAAATATCCTGGTATTTTCTTTTCTTTTAGGCAACTTTCTTTTGGGAATTATTTTTCGACGGCAGTCTTGGGATACTTAAAAGCCAATCTTGTGGTACTGAATCGTTAGCTTTATTATGAAAGGTAATTTATTCACGCTACGGCTGTATCGCAGGTATACAAGCAGTGCTGGTCAAGTCAAATTTTCCAATCCCGAGAAAAGTTTATATGGTTTTATATTATCATTAGATTAAAAATGCCTAAGTTAATCGATATTACGATAATAAACTTCCCTAATTTTCAGAAGAGCAAAAAAAAACGTTACATTCTTCTGTGTATAAGGGCAAATTTCCATTATTTTATTTTTTTTACTAGTTATGTTTTCCTTTTATCTGCTAGTTTCATCAGTATTTATTGTTTTATCTTTATAATAATACGCATATTTGTTACTTGAACTAAGGAAGCTTCACACTTTCACACGTTTTTTATAAAAATACGACAGCGATTTCAGCACTTTCTAATGCCCTAACAGATTCGTAACTTTACTTCTGACTGTTTTAACCTAAATACTATCGAAAAATAACAAAAATAAAAAATCGAATTTTTCACCTTCGTAATTTTAACATGGGATTGATGATCTTATTGATTAAATTGATTATCCTTCAAATACATTAAAAGTTATAGATCATGGCAAAGGAAGCTATGAATATTCATATTTTAGAGATACTCTCAATATGACAGGCATATAATAAATAGTTCAATTATTTTGAGATCAATTTCTTGACTACCACAAAGACCATATTATCCTTCATTAAATTGTATTTCCTAATAGCAATTACTCTGTTGTTATTTCTATCATAGATTTTTATTATTATTAATATAAAACTTTAAAATTAAAATGACTTGGTCAGTTTTAGTTCCAAGTCGACGATATAATTATTACTGTTATACATAAATTAATTTTAGGCATTGTCAGTTATTTCATTAGGAACTGTATCATAAAATAATATAAAAGAGTTATATCACAGCATAATTATTACATATTCCACCTCCTGCGTTAAACTTGTTACATTTTTTCATTCATAAGCTATTTAAGATTTAATTTTTCGTTGAGTCCTTTTGTTCGGCCAAACCTTCACTGAAATAAATGGAGGAGCCGAAAATGTGTAAAGAGACCTTATTAAGAAGAATTCTCTCCCTTCTATTTGCTTCTCTTGCTTCCTCCTTCACAGGCCTTTTCTCTCAAAGTACAGATTGAGGTCCAGACTCATTTTTTTTTTCTCTTTTAATTATATTCTCTTTCTTTACAACAAGCTCCCGCTGTGGAAAAACGGTGCTAAAAGATTCAAAGATTTGGTCTCGCCTCCAACTTTTTTTTTATTTGTTAAAAATGTATAAGATCTATGATCTTTCTTCTTGAAAAACGATGTTGGGCTTCTTATTCTCAGAAACAGAAATATTATAGTAATAGAAATATGATTTCGTAACGAGCTAGGATGACGGAATAAAACGATTATTATTTAACATTTTGGATAAGTGCGATCCTATGATATTTCTAAGTTTTTGACTGTAGTTTAAGCTTCAATGGGTTATCATTTTTTTTTAATGTGAGAAAACTAACCGCATAGCTTGCTAATGCAAACGCTTGGTTGTGATTGCACCGTCTTATTTCAAGGCTTAGTTAAATAGTTCAACAATTAAACGGTTCTCTAAAATAAAGATGACGCAAGCTACATGTTTAGCAAAGTATTGCACCAATAAAAACAATGGGGCTTAAGCGTGAATTAACTGTAAAAAAAAACAAAAAAAACATAGTACATATGCACAGGGATGGACGAAGTGAACGACCTAGTTATTGCGAATCTCGACCGAGGGGAACATTTTTGCTGCCTTGGCTCAATATTAGAAAGCAGCGGGACTACAAATATTGAGGTGAATAAAAGAATCAGCTGTGGTAGGAAGGTTATTGTCATGTTAAATTCTCTCTTCTGGAGCGACAATATACTTAGCAAGAAGAAGAAGCTTATATATAATGCACTTGTCGAAAGTATGATGATGTGTGGCTCTGAGATTTCGACCCTCAATAGAATACAGGAAAAAAGATTTTTGACTGTAGAGGTGGATTTTCGGAGGAAGTCTGCAAGAATTTCTAGGATGGAGCATTTCAGGAACAGCGAAATCAGAGAAAGGATGGAAGTAAAATGAAACATCTTAGAAGTGATCGAAAAATGAAGATTAAGATGATTTGGTCACTTAAAACGGATGGATTAAGGTTTAATCTGAAATTGATAATACAATGGGAGGTAGGAGGTAAAAGAAAGAGAAGAAAGCCTCAAATACAAAAATAAAGTAGATGAAAACATCGCCGTGCATGGATTTACGTAAGAGGAGGAGATGGAAAGGGAGTTTTAATTAGGAATTTGGTTAAGGTAAACATAATACGCCAAGAAACCCTAAATTATATATATATATATATATATATATATATATATATATATATATATATAAAACTTAGATTTAAATAGGAGTGGGTTATTTTCGAATTATTCCGCATCAATATTTTAAATTTAATCAACATTCATTAGTTTGATACACCAGTAAACTTAAGCATTTTATACTACGTTATATTTCTTCAAGTATAAATTCTGTATAAAAATTAAAATATATATTTTTTTTAAACTTTGTGGATGGTTAAGGCATTAATGTTCATTTTTTAAATTCTCAGTGAATTGCAGTTTCTCATTCGTCTTATTTCACTATTATTATTTTTAAAAAGAAATACTAACATGGTGATGGTTTTCTCCTCATTCTATGGAAATTTTTTTGAATAAACGATTATTTATAGATACACTGCTATGTTATTGGAAGATAACAAAGTAAAAACCAAAGCCTCTCAAAAAGTAGTAAATAGCTAACCTGATAGAAATTGTTCTGCATTTATGTGGTCTTATCTTTTTCCGTCCTTGTGACAGTAACGTAGTCAGGATTTCGTTTCGGGGGGAAGTAGGAGGGGAGTCTACTTTAAAGAAACCTACCCCAATCGAGGATGGAAGGGAGCCCTCTCTCTATGTAATATTTTATATGCCTACGCATATTATTTATAATAAAATTCAAATATGTTTATACAATTTTTGTTTATAGATAAGAATAAGTAACTGTATTTTGATATTGCGGAAGAAGAGATCCGGACCCCCCGGTACTCCTCTGGCTACGCCACTGCCTTATGATCCCTGAATTAGTAAAACATTAATTGGTTAGTTATTTACTGCTGTTTGGGACAATTAAGGCTTTGTTTTTTGAATCTTCTAATAATATTGACAATAATTGTTATATTTTTTCTTTTTCTTTTTTTTTTAGTTTTTGTTTTTACTATAATAAGCCAGAGTAATTAATTACTTGAGTATTTAATTGAATCTTCAATTTTATATATATATATATATATATATATATATATATATATATATATATATATATATATATATATATATATAATATAATTTCAAGCAAGGTAAAGTGAAGAAAAGGTTGAACAGTGTAGCCGTTACAGAACACAGTTTATTTACAATAATGTGTTTATCTTTATCGTGCGAGACGTCGACGTGTGAGAAAATCGAATACGAGTATTTGATGGAAAATTATCGCAAATATTTAGTTAACTTGAAGTTTACAGCACGATAAATAAAATTTAATTGCAGTCGTAGATTAAAAAGATAGATATTTTCGTAATGCAGTATGGTTTAAAAAGAGAACATATTGCAACTGTTCAATTATCTGGCTCTGGTCATTCATATAAACAAAAATGAAACAATGTAAAAAAATCAATTTTTGATTTGGGGATGGGAGTTCAGCCCAATAGGCCGCCCCTTTGAATCCGCTTGTGATACAATTGCTTCAGTGTAATTGTTCTTTGAAACCACTTATTTTTATCTTTCGGACCATTTAACCCTTGTCTGATTAAAGTTATAGTCCACTTTTGCTCATTTAATTGAAGATTCAATTAAATACTCAAGTAATTAATTACTCTGACTTATTATAGTAAAAAATAAAGCAAGAAAAAGGATAACAATTATTGTTCCAATATTATTAGAATATGCCAAAAACAAAGCCTTAAGTTTTCCAAACATCACTAAATGACTAACCAATCAATGTTTTACTAATTAAGGGATCATAAGGCAGTGGCGTAGCCAGTGGATTGCAGGGGGTCCGGACCACTCCCTCCCCTCCCTCCGCAATATCAAAGTACTGTTTCTTATTCTTATGTATAAATAAAAATTGTATAAACATATTCGAATTATATTATAAATAATATAACTAGGCTTATAAAATGTTACATAGGGCTCTCTTACATCCTCGGTTGGGATAGGTTTTTTTTAAAGTCCTCCTCCCCCCTCCAAAAAAAAACGAAATCCTAACTACGCTACTGTCACAAGGACGGAAAAAGGTAAGATCGCATAAATTCAGAACAATTTTTATTAGGTTAGTTATTTACTACTTTTTGGGAGACTTTGGTTTTTACTTTGTTATCTTCCAATAACATAGAGATGTATCTAAAGTAGAAATAATTGTTTCTTCAAAAAAATTTCCATGGACCGAGGAGCAAACCATCACCATGCCAGTATTTTTTTTTTTTTTAATAATAAGACGAATGGCGAACTGCAATTCACTGAGAATTTGAAAATTGAACCTTGATGCCTTATCCATCAAAAAGGTTAAAAAAAAAAATAAAATAATTTTCATACAGATTTTATACTTGAAGAAATCTAATGTAGTATACAATGTTTAAGTTTACCTGTAAAACCAATGAATCTTTGTTAAATTTAAAATATTGGTGCGGAATAATACGAAAGTATGAAATCTAAGTAATATTTCACTATATAATTTTTAAATTATCAGGAATTAATTTTAGATTAAACAAAATAAAAAGTAATATAATATTTGTTAGAAGAAAAATCAATAAAACATTAATAACTCTTTAATATTTACTGACATAATTAATCCGATTCAATAATAAAATTGTGAAAATATAACAATTAGCTACTAAGGGTACCGATCATCATTTTTCGAAATCCAGATCTTAGTTCTAAGCGGTCTTTGAGACAAATGCTTTTTGTTTTTCAAGTTATTTAAATAAATAAAATTATCCTGTCATGGATAATAACCCCGACCTTTAGAACAAGGAAATGACTTTGTTCTTACTAGACATGGTGGATATATGATTCAGATGATAAACAGGAATACAAATTCTTTGAAGAAAGTATCCAAACTACCTGGTTTAAGAAATGATCAAAGTATACAAGAAATAAGTTTTCTTATGTCTTGATTTACAGCAGCATTGTCATACTCATAGAAAAATATGGTTAGTTTAAAAAAGTATTAAAGGACCTATGCTTTCTAAGATTTACTCAATTTTCTTCGGTTTGGATTAGGTTTGGTTTGGTCTGGCCTAATTTTTAATACGCGATAGTTTATATGTATGCATGTAAACGTGTATACTTAATAGTTTCGCTTGGTTTGGCTTCCCTTGTCTGTGCACACATTCAGGTATATATATAAATTATATATTTTTATTTTATATTTTTAATTGTTTCTTTTTAAAATAAAAACAGTTTAAACGAAAGTAACAGCCGGCAAAAGTTCGAACAGCCGGAACTTCGTAGATAGGTTAGTTTGTTCAGCGTTTGTAACCTGGTTTTAATCGTTTCGTCATTTGGGTTGGCTTGGGACTTGCCATAGTTTGGCAATGGACTAAACGCACCTTAATATAAAATCGCTAACTATATAAATTAAACTTTATTTAACATTATATAAATTAAACTTACACCCAACGTCCGCGTCTGACGCGCGTCCAAACTGACGTAGTCTACAAGTTGATGATGCAAGATTCTGACGGATTTTTTTTTTTTACAACCTTTTAATAAAAATATGATGGAGGCGGTAGGGACATTATTTTTCCTAATAAATGCAAATTTCTTAATTAAACTATCTTAATAGTTCCTATTTTTTAATTTCTTTCTGCAAATTTCTTAATTAAACTATCTTAATAGTTCCTATTAAGATAGTTTAATTAAGAAATTTGCATTTATTAGGAAAAATAATGTCCCTACCGCCTCCATCATATTTTTATTAAAAGGTTGTAAAAAAAAAATCCGTCAGAATCTTGCATCATCAACTTGTAGACTACGTCAGTTTGGACGCGCGTCAGACGCGGACGTTGGGTGTAAGTTTAAGGCTTTTCTAGAAGAAAACTTTACCCTCTACAATTTTTACTTCTTAACATTTTTCTCTCTGACCAACCGTTTAAACAATCTTAAAATGAACACCCCCGTGACTTAATTTATTAATAAATATAATGTTAAGTTTGAATAATTATAATTAGTTAGCATTATATAAATATATATAAAGCGAGCTGTTATAAACATATGGGATAGACCTGAAGGTGTCTTACGCAGAAGCCATTGAAGAACTGCAATTAGCGAGGGATGGGTGACCCATTGTCACTTCGTGTGTTTTGTATCTTTTGTGTCTCAAGAACCAGCAATGAATCACGTATAAAGGGGATCACTCATCCATTTTATTTTCGGATGCCTCGGAATCATTATTGTGTATTTTCAAAAGGAGTATATCCTATCCTATATTTTTAAACGTTTACTGAAAAACGGATAGTTAAAGTTTTATCTATAGTTAATCAGTTATTAAAACTTTATAATGTTTAACTTCATGATCACTGCAATCTATTTTAGAGTGTAACTTTTTTATAATACGTCTTTTACTGCTCGTCTTCTTAATTAGTATCGCCTTTATTTAGAACTTTCATCATTTAATTCTATAAGTTTTCAATTTTTTTTTTTTAATTTTAATTGTAAGGTTTCTCCTAAGTACTATATGCTACTCCTAACTTTGCAAATAGTGGCTTTCAGAATGAGTTTCCAAAATTATATTATTAATTGGTTCATCGCCGAAAGACTTATTTTTCAGTAATGCTAGTATTGTCAATTTCCTTTTAGAACCTGAAACTTGTTTGTTCAAAAGAAGCCTATTACAAGTAAAAATTGATTAAAATAATTGCTTCTGTACGAAAAAAAAAATCTATATAAATAAACGGGTATCAGATTAACTTACCTTTTGATAAAAAAAATTCGCTATTAGCTTCGGAATTGGATTCTTACCTGAAACATAAAATAAATTTACATTTACCTTTTTTTATTGATATCTGCTCTTGTTCTAATATTTTGTTTATTTTATTTATTACACTGTTTATTTATATATATGGAGATATTATTATGACTAAAATGTAATCAAAATTTCAACTTTTTAAAATTATAAACAATTTTTTTAAGAATAAATTCAGAAGACGATTATTAGGAGCTATTACGGTAACTACGGCAATAAATTGATAACGGTCAATAAATTATAAAAAAATATTCAAGAAATATTAATGTAACTTATTCAGGGATGCTAAATAAGCTGAATAAGTGATAAAATATTTCTCTATCTTGCAAAAAAAAGTTTCAAGAGGAATCGCCCATAGAGAGCGCTAAAACAGTCTTATGTTTTATTTTCAACTAAATTAATCCGGATGATAGTGACGTATGCTTCGGAAAATAATAGTGATTTAAGATATGGAGAAAAAGGTAAATTAGAATTGGTTTTACTGAATTTAAATTTAATGAATTGAATAAATAATTAAAAATAAATTTTGCCCAAATAACATTTTTAAATTAAATTATTGTTTATAAATAATAATAAAAGTGATTTACATCTTTTATTAGATTGTTCATTTTTTTTAATTAAAGAAGTCAGATTTTTAAAATATTAATAATAATAATAACCAAGCACAGATTAAAATAGAACCGCTATAAATCAATCCCAAGAAAAACAACTTTATTCCTAAAATTCCAAACAAATTTTATTGCTACATTATAAACATTGTGATATTGTTGTCTTTTTTGGTTTTGGCCATTTTCAAGCTTAGATCATTTATGTAATTAAAATGCTAACACGATTTTCCATTAAATAAATTTATATGTACAACTCTAGGAAGTATCTGTTGATCATTCAAAGTTTTTTTTTTTTAAATGTTTGTTCTACAAAATCACATTCACAAAATTTGCTCATTTGTATATCTAAATAACCTTAATAAACAATTCTGCGAATGAAGTTAATAAAATGTCAAGTACTGATATTTGTTGGTAGGGAAACCATGGTACTTTGTATTAGAACAGAGGCCTCTGAGTTTAAACAAGCGAATTAAGCTCATGTCCCTACTAGCAGTCTCTTTTTCAAAGAAACTCCGCTGTGAAATGACGCCAGCGCCAGAAATACATACGCTTAATTACTGAAAACCGTTTGAGATTTTGGAGGGGGAGTGAAGAAAAAAATCGCTCAAAACGCAAACTTTTCACTCGCATCATACTGATCGTACACACACGGAATGAGAGATGGTTGCAGATAGAATTATAAAGAAACTATAAAATTTGTTTCATTTTCCAATTTTTATGAAGTGCTTCTTCTTAACTTAAGCAAACTGTAAACTTATCAATAGGGCTCGGATTCGAAGGATTTTTCCCTTTTGTGTGTGTTCAAGGGAAAACAGAGTTTTCAACAGATGTTTGTCAATTTTGAATAATAGTTTTAAAATACAAAATCCTAAAAGATCTCGTTTGATCTATTTTACAACATCGCACTAAAATAGATCTATTTTGGGGGTTTCTTTTAGAATTTTATTCAGTCCGATTAATTTAACGAAGTATTATTTATTTACGCTTATGATTTACGCTAAATTAAATATATTATCAAATCCATTTTAAAAACATGAGTAAAACCCTATTTAGTGATTTTCAAGAAAACAAAACACCCGAGTTTTGAATGAGGTAATCAACAATTGCTTAGATTCATTGAAAGAATGATTTAACAATGGAGATCTTACCTCCTCTGCCCATCCCTAAAACGCCGGATTTTCTTTCTTTATCCATCAGTTTTTTTTTTCTTTAATATACGAGTGACTATTTTTTTGCATCAGGAAATACTAATAATTCTTCGATATTTTTTTAAAAAGAAATTCTTGACAGTAAAAAAAAAAATATCATGAATTTCTACAGATATAGAATTATTGGTATCAAAAAATACCAATGAATTCTAACTAAAGATCTCTACTGAATAAATTTATAATTTTAATAACTTTTTTTACTGACTTTATTATTTTGATATTCTTGATTTATTATAGAGACGAAGTATTATGTGCCGCTTAACCTTTACGACGAGTAAAGAGAGTTCATTTATTGTTTAAAAAAATATACATCATTTAATCAGAAATTAACAATATTTATATCCAAGAAAAATAAATTGAATATATAATTATTATATATTAAATTTATTTATTTTTTTATGCCCAGGGCCCTTAATCGTGTCTAGTAAGATCTCTGAAAATATGTTAAACTGCTTCCAAAACTTCTTCAATTGTTCAGAAATAATAATTTCATTGGAATGCAATATTAAACGCGGTCTAAACCTTTTGTAGTATTAATACAAAGAGCCGATCGAATCTGGGTGTCACGGCAGGGGGTCAAGGTTAGTCCTAGCATTAGTCACCTGGTGATGGCCGCCGTCACAGCTTTGCTAACTAATCGCTTCCTATCTTATTTTTCATCTTCATTCCCTTTAAAAGCATTAAATCAAATATTTCCTATAATGAAATAAGACAATAAATGAAAATGAATGAATCACATATGCTTCTATAGTGAACATACTGCTTTACTTCAGTGGTCTTTGTTAGGTCTCAGTTATTCAAACAAACCTTTATAGGTGTTAAATCATTTCGTAGAATCCATACCCATTAAATATATGTAGGCCCGGCAACAACCCCACTGGTCAAAAAAATCAAAATATGAGTTAGAGGTGCAATCATGGAGTGCTCAACATATCGCACAAGATTACACGACCGATTCTGTCAAAAACATTCACTGGTCAAAATACGGTAAGGCCCTCAAAATACGGCGATTCGACAAAAAACTCTCAAGCTTGCAATGTTTCTTTCTACCAAGAACACCGCTAGTTAGAAACAACACAGAAAATTCTACTGAATTTTTTTTTTACTTTAATTGGTAATCGTTATGTATTATATGAAAAGTTAGAAAGTCAAAAACCTGAAGAAAAAAAAATTAAAATTTGATTTGGATATGAATTCGGTCTGAAGGTTAAAAAAAACTCCTCACGTAACCTATGTATATGATCTGTCGAACAGGGTTTCTATTCAAAGGAGGTATTAACAGCTATAATTTTATACATACAAAAAAATTATTTTATTTGAAAATAATACAATATGCCACACTAAAAAGCCTTAAGTATTAGTGCTGTGAGAATCTACTCATACCATATATACCAAGTGACAAAAGTGAAATAAATTAAAAATGAAATATAATAACATATATAATAAAATAGAGTATATCGTCGGTCAAAAGTCATAAAGTAAGATATTAGAGAAGTGCCTTTTGGGGGTCTCAAAGCAATGGAACAAATTGGTCCGGCTTTTTAAAGCCTTAAAGCCTACCATTTTCGAGATAACGCTCGATATAGGTCGGCACGGGCCTTATGCCATCTTGCGTACGTGTCGTGGCAACTTTATATCAATTTGAGTCTGTTTACAAACACTTTTAATGAGTGGGGAATTATATTTTGTTTCCCATGTCCAACCCTAAAGGGGACTGTTAAATTTGAATACTACACATAAAAAATGGTATAGCTGAATCTAATTGCCTAACGGCTTAATTGAAGAGATATTTTCCAGGGGGTGCTATGTTTTATCTAGGTTGAGTTGAGCTTGATATCTATCTAGCTGCTAATACATTAGTCTGTATATAGGGATGCCATTGGGCAATCATTGAGGATGATTATCCCAAAATTGAGTAAGGTTATGAATACTTTTGAATTTCTTACCTTTTCCTCTAAATTGGATACCTTTCCAAGGGCCTGGTTTGTGGTTACCATTATTTAATAATTTACCAAGATAATGTTCCTACTTTTAATTTTAATACTAATGTTAATCAAAGTTACTGCTATCTTAATGAAATATATTCAAATTAAATATGGGCATGGTTACTAAAGAACTACCTCCTTGCTAACATGTATCTTTATTCTTCAAAATTAAAATAACAAACTATTACAATAAAAGTCAACCATGGAATGATTCAGCCTAGACTTAGCCATTAATTGTTTTAACATAAATCTCTTATCTTTACTAATTGGTGTTGATGGTTCCTCAGGCGAAGGCTTGAAGGCCATGGTTGAAGGCTTGCATCAGGAGAGGTCACAGTTCAGAGTCTTGTATCAGCCGGTATCAGTCTCGAAGTCTTGCCTCAGCCTCGATCAGTTAAGAAGTCCTTCTTTTTCACCTCCTTGCTTCTATCCCCCTTTCTCTCTTGTTCTGCCTAAGAGGGGGTCGAAAACGTTGTTCATTGGCCGACTAGTTTTATAGAGGAAGGAAATTCTGGGATTTCATCGGATGGTTCCACCCCTTGTCCTGACAGCCGGTATCTGCGAACCATTATCCAACTCGTATAATTTAATCATGCCTTTTCCAAGCGGTCTCCACTTTTTCCTCGAGGTCAGCCGAAGCCTGAGAGGAACAGTTCTTAAAATTGATTAGGTATCCCAGCTTTGGGCTTTGTTACAGTGCTAACTTCTCGGTAGGGTTTTTAAATTAAGTTATCCCTTATCTCTTATGTGGTGACATCTGTCATCGCCTGTCAGTTACCCTTCTTTCTACCTGCTCGTCCCTTATTTCTTTTGTTCGCACCTGGTCTGTTTCAATTATATAACGATAATATTGTCCAATATCAATACATATTAGGGGGTAAGCTAAGTATGAACTGTAACTTCAACATAGTCATTACAAACCATGTAGCTTCACCAAATGTGTGTGTTAAATAAACTTTTTTGGTAATATTATATTGTTTATAGGAATAATCGTGTTTCCATAATATCACTTTTACTTCCAATGTATTAGGAATTAGAAGGATAGATATCTAATGCGAGAGTTATCGCTCGGGTATACTAGTATATATATATATATATATATATATATATATATATATCGCTAGCGAATAGATATTTAAAAATCTATATTTAATGAACAATTTTCGATTTTCCAATTTTCAATGTTAACATTGCAATTTACCGATTTTAAAATTTGAGCATTGAAAACCGAAATACTAGTAAATAGACCAAGATTTTTTTATGACATCAGAACTAATAATTCGATGTTTATTTATCCCATATCCCATATCATTTGTTTTTCTTTAGAGAGAGATAAACTATTTTTATTTTAAAATATTAAAATCTGCCTCATTTAAGGGCAGTGAGTAATAGTTTGTAACCATTCGTACAACATTCAAATTAAAAAAAAAGTGAAGAAAAAATAAAAATAAATTACATCATTAAAAAAAAATAATAAGAAAAATTAAAATTAAACATATATTAAACTATAATCGAAAACATCATAAATACAAATAAACAAAATAAAGAAAATCAATCAGTTGGCATCCGCATGGTGGTATAGAAGGATCAATCTAATTAGAGATTGATAAATTATTTGCCACTTCTATAAATTTGATTTTATTAAAAAATAGTTTCGAACATTATACATTCATCTTCAGTTCTACAAACACACAAAAATTCAAAAATAAACTAAAATTAAACCTTGGTGAGTACCAATATGTATTTGATTTCTTGTCTTAATTAAATTGGTAATTCATAAATGTTTTATAATACTATTTAATTGAAATAATTTAATATGTATAATAATACCAAACGGTATTTTGAATTGCTTATTTTTGAATTTTTGTGTGTTTTTAGAACTAAAGATGAATGTATAACATTCGAAACTAGTTTTCAATAAAATCAAAATTATAGAAGTGGCAAATAATTTATCGATCCATAGAGAAAATTAAAATTAAATTATAATCAAATAAAATAAATCTTCATATACGCTTTACATATTATTTAATTGATAGTCAGAAGGTAAACTGCAAGCAATAAGAGGACCCAATTATTGTTTATTAAAATCAAGATTCAACTCTTCACATGACAAAATAAAATAGGCTTTTATTATTTTTAGACACAATAATCTTTTAAAGAATAAATTTTTTTTATTAAAATAATACAAACCCTACCAGAAATATTATATAAATATATTTTGCTGAGAAACCCACACCTATATTCTTCTCTGCTCCTGGCTTTGAATGTAGGCATGCCAATACCCTCTGGCAACCCCTCCACAAAGCTGAGTTTATTCTCAATATACTAGATCCTATTTCAACAAGACTAAGCTATACATAAATGTCTTCGTAAAAAACTCTGCTTATTTATTTAATATATTCGTGTTTAGGCAGTGGGGACTGATAGCTACTGAATATTTAAATAGCTTCAATATACTTTTTTTTTACTCCGTCGATCGTAAATATTCAACTGGCGTTATTATTTCATTATCACGTGCTAGATATTGAATTTATCTTTTTTAATTATTCATATGGTGGGTTCTTCAAGTTATTATTCTGATAAATTCATGAAGATTCAAAATCGAAGAATAATGATTTTGAGGGATATTGAAGTCATATAGGTTAATGGGATGATTTTTCAAATGTCTTTAAATATTAAAAAAAAAATTATTTATAGTTTTTAAGCTTCTAATAATAATATGAAGCTTATGTTATAAATTATATCGCTTATATGCTATAAATTATATCGCTTATTCTGGATTTTTCTCTATTGGGATCAATTTTTCTTTCTAATATTTCTGTCCTAACTATCCAGAAAAGTTCTTCAGAGCCTGAAGGAAGGACTTTTATTTTAAATGAAGAATTTATTTTAATAATTTGATTATATCTAAATTAGTATGTGAGGTATTTTTATTTATATGACTTTAAATTAATAATGAATTTTAATAAATACAATTAAAATTTTCTTTTATGTTCATTTTAATATAGAAATTAAACTCTATGTGTGCTATTACAGGTTTAACTGACAAGAGAATAGAATGAGAAATTGTTAAAGTCTCCGTTTCAAAAACAGGTTCACTACATATCATTTAGTTTAATAGGATTTATTTATATATTAATGAATTATCTAATACAAGTTTTAAGTTTTCAAGGAATAGTATAAGTTTTAAGAAATGAGTAACTTACTCTAGGTAGATATAATGTAAACATGAAACTAAACCTTGGTATATAAAAAGTTTCATTTTTAAATTTTGTTTAAAAAAAAAATAATTTATTACGTATAAAAATATAAATCATATGATTAAAAAATGAGTTAATTTTTTTTTCTTCATTAATTATTGCTTATCTAAATAGACAATGTGGGACCTGAGAAAGGGCAGTGCATCTTCGGTGGCTTCAAAAAAATAAATAAAATGTAGATAAAATGTAAATGCTCCTCTAAAATATTATATAATATAAATAAATATGAAATTCTTAATTTATATATAACTGAAATATTAAATAGTGTTTTCATTTTATTAAATTTATATAAAATAAGTAAGAGAAAATTACTTACTTATATATATTTAAAAAAATCAATAATGATTGTAGTAATAAAACAAAAATACTAAGAATAAATTTTTATCTTGAAATGGGACCAAGCCCTCTTATTCTGTCAGCTATATGTATTTATCAAGAATGTAATGAAGTAGCTGGAATTATTCTTCCTTAAGTACGCCAACAACCACTCTCCTGAAACGATCGATTAATTTATTGTATTAAATATAAGAATAAATTTCAAAAAAGTTTCTTCAGATAAAGAAATGTTTTAAAGGGTCCAAGATGCTCAGTGTTTAGTTTTGGAGCCGAACACAATGGCGAAATTTCTTTCCCTCTTGAATGATGAATAAAGCTTTATTCTGATTAGTCGAGATTCTCTGACCCCTTCTTCTTCATCTCCGTCTCAGTGCCACTAAGTAAGATGAACTGCTTGTTTTCGGGTTTGTTTCAAGATTTAAAAAATAAATTACATTAGTAATGGCATCTGTTGTTTCTTGGAAAAATTCGGAAATAACCCTCTCAACGAAAAAAAATAAAATAAAAGCCGTGAGTGTTGGATGGAGTGTCCTATGCCTAGATAAGATCAAAGTTGTTAGGAACGAGTTTTTTTAGTCCCATATCTCAGAAAAGCTATCTGTTCTTTTCTTTTAACCATTTACAGTTACAAAACTGATATGTCATCGAAATTTTAATTGTTTTACTAAGATCCTAAAGTGGGTACATATGTTGTAAATTGTGCCCCAACTTCTCATTACCCATTAAAGTAATTTATGCAATTCATAGTGGGAGTAGTTCCGATTTTTCAAATACATGTATATTGAACGGAATTATTCAATACTTTCGATTTTTTTTATTGACATCAAAGGTTCTATGTTTTGCAATTGTTAAAAGAAAATGCTGAGTAGAGGATCGAATACTCGTAAATTATTCAGGGGCATCGATAGAAATGTTCGGCAACGAATAAAAAAAAAACAGAAATTATTTCAATTAAAATTATAGATTACTATACGTTATAATTATATCGTCGGTTTATTGAAAAAAGTCAGTAAGTACATTTTTGATGGATTTTAACCTAAAAGCTTAAGTTCTGAGTTTCGATCATATTTATCGATGTAAAAACTCATTTAATACATCAAAATAACACATAATTTCACCAAGTACACAATTTTCTGATTTTACAAAGGGAAGCGTCATTAAAGTTGCTTATCTTAAATTTAATAAAATTTTATTTTATGACTTTTGACCGACGATATACTCTATTTTATTATATATGTTATTTTTTATTTTTCGTACATATTTCTTAAACTTATGAAATAGAGGAGGTAAAAATAGAAAAGAAAAAGGTTTTGAAAAATATATTAATGCACTAATCGAATTGAAACCTTAATATAAAAATAAATTATAGAAAAAATATAGTAAGGCATATTTCACGTAGTTCGAAAAATTAACTCAAATTTGAAAAAAAATTGCTCAGTTTCTGCATCCATTTATAATTTTGGCTCGACAGGCCATCCATATTCATAGGTTATTAATCCATGGAGTGTTTTTCGTATTAACCTTCAGGCCGAATTCATATCCAAATCAAATTTTAATTTTTTTTTTCAGGTTTTTGACTTTCTAATTTTTCATAAAATGCATAAAGATTACCAGTTATTGTTAATATATATATATATATATATATATATATATATATATATATATATATATATATATATATATATATTTAGTAGAATTTTTGGTGTTATTTCTAGTTGGGAACAATGGCTCTGGCTACCTTTTGACTTTAAATAAGCAAATAAAATTATTGAATGAGTGTTTACTTTTAGATAAACATTTTTAAAAAAATTTCAAACGTCTGCTCTCAACGTTTTACGTTAAAAGGTTTTCTAAATATCGTCATAGAGTCATAAAAAATCATAATATATATAGTCATAAAGTTAATAATTCAATTATCTTAAATAATACCAAAAATATGTGTTTCAATTTAGTTTTGATGTTAAATTTTATAAATCAGTAAGATACATTTTTTTAACAATTGTTTTTAATCACTTCCTAGCCTATAGCGTGCTCAAATGGTCAAATTAATTTTTAAGCCTATTAGTCTTCAAATCAGACATATGCCATAAGCAAACCAATTATAGCCATCAGAGATTCAGAAGTACCTAAAAATTCATATCGTTTTAATATCATTTGAATATCTATACTCAGCATTTCCAACTGCTATATTCAAACAAACAATAAGGATGTTATAATTCGATTGCAAAACGTCTCTTAAGTATTGCACTATAATACAGTATGCTACGGTTTTAAAATACTCCTCCCTCCCTTCGCCTTCAGAGTATCTTGGTCCTTTTCAGAAATATTTTTAACAATTTCTTCCTTAGAGTTTAATCCAATTGGACATGGAGGGAGTTGTACAGTGGATACTGCCGTAATTAGATTGTAGCTGTGGCTCAACAGTTCTGACATGTAGACCTGTACTAGCCAAGGGTCAGGTATCCTGTAGGAAGTGTTGCCCTTCCTACTGCCTCTGCACTGTTTCTTTTCTGCGCTTCTAATACAACTTATAACATTTTTTATATTTTTTTATTTCCAGCAGTTGAGTGATGTTTGTTAACACAAGAGAAGAGAAATGCCTATTCATTTTGCTCAATGAAATCGGCATTTCAATTAATAAACTGAAGTTTAAAATTCCGAGATAAGTTATTCAAGCAGCTGTGTTCTATACCAACAAACGTTGGTATCATAATTTGGCAGAACTAAATAATCTTTCCTCTGAATAATAAAAACAATAATTACCTAAGTCTTGGGATTTTAAAAGAGTAGTACTAATTTCGTTCCCAATTATATTCACAATTTATAATTTATTTGAAGCCAGGGACATTTAAATGAAGGCAAATAACTGCCCAAAACGAGCATTATTCGCATTAAAAAAAAAAAGTATTGGTTATTGATCATTTTATTAAAATGTATAACTGGCTATCCAACCAAACAAAAATTACAAATAACTTTTCAAATTTTTGGTACAGATGAACATAGTTCGTGACACCATTTGAAACATCATACATTTAACCCATTTATCTGCTTATTTGTCTTCAGAAAAGTTGACTCATTTGTGTTCAGACAAGTTGAAAAATCTTGAGTGTGACGAATTTAGGACTCGACTTATGAAAACAATGAAAGCTTTCCCTATCTACGTACTGGTCTTGGGCAATTTAAACTTGAAAACAGTTCTCTAGTCTGTGATAGTAATGATAAAATAAAAAATATCTTTCCTTGATTGCACCAGAATAGAGTTTTAAAGTTGAACAAAAACTACCTAAATCAGCTTCTCCTAGTTCTAAAATTGAAAAATACTGGTCAAAACACAAACCGTCACAATTATTTTACTGTCAACAGTACAACTGGTTGGTATTGAAGTATTTAATGGTAGTGAAGGGGTACGAATTTAGGCAATGGGACGGATTTAGGGTTCTGTAGCTTTTCCCAAGGCTGCTTCTTTCCGGATATACGTTGATGATACACTACTATTTATAAGTAACTCTTAACAATTGCTAAATGTTTTTAATTGTTATTTGTCCTATAGATAGTCGATATATAATTAACAGGTTCTCGTTTTAGTTTGTATCTAAAAGTTGAAATTTAGTGCTAAGTCATCTGCTAAGCTGGTTAGCTTTATTTTGTTTAGTGGTAAATTAATTGGATGAACTGCTTCTTTCTAAGTATATTTTGATTACACGCATCCCTCTTTTTTTTTTCTAAAAAACATAAAAAGTTATATTTCTTTCTGTGTAAAATTATTTGAAATATATCGGGTAGAGTCATAATATGATAATTTTTGCTTCCTCGCTATATAATGAACAAAATTGGCCGGTCTATCGTCTAATCTATTGTCAAATCTATGTGACAGACATAACACCTGCAACTTTAATACGATTTTGATAAAATTTTTGGGGATTGTCATCTAGATGATTCTGTATTAATTTTATAAAATTCCATTCTCCGAGTTTGCTGCCGCTTGCATAAATGTATTTTCCTCGACATTCATATATTTCGAAAACGACATGTTCTATTTGTACCAAACCTAGAGGAAAGTTTGGGATTAGTGTACAAATGGTCCAGTATCGATGTTATCAAATTCCATTCACTACTTTCGCTTATGCAGCACGTAATTTTCGTTGACAGTCCTGTATTCCGAAAAGGAAATGTTCGATTTGGCCAAAGGTTTGGAGAGGGGCTAGTGTTCGAATGGGTAAACCAAATAAACATTAACCAAATTCCATTTAAGAATTCAAATTAATTTAATGTTTATTTTATTACTCTTCAGATTTATAAATTGAGAAATGGTGAGGAAGCTATATTGAAATGCTTTTTTTTTCAAATTATTATGCACATAATTGATTTTTAATTAGCTATAATCATTGTTCGATCTACTTATAAACATGATCAATTGGAGGACAAAATATTTAAATGTTCAAGCATTCTTAGGAAATTTTTTTTTTCTTACTTTTCTTACTTTTTACAAACGTTTCTTGCATGCAGTTCAATGTTTGACATTTGGCTGCAATATTGTAAATAACTCGAGTCGGCTCTTGGCTGGTAGAAGCTAGGATCTGATGCCGGTTCAATTCCGGTCTCTGAAGGTCGAGTTGTGTTTGGTGTCGGACCTATGAAGTAAATATCCATCTTCCCGCTCTGGTTACGATAGCTTAGTTTACAATTGGGCAATCTCCCTCCCACCATGTACCTTTAGTCGGAATAAATTAAAATTGATCAGTAGCATGAAACCACTGCATTTTAATGAATCGGAGTTTTAATAAATCTGCAGTACATCCATTGGTGGATTCAGAAGGGGACTCCTCCTCTCTGAAAGGTATAAAAACAAAAATTTCTTGAAAGCTGTTTTCTATCACATATACAAGATCGGCTTTCATTGATATAGTAATTGAATTTTGGTTTATTAATATGGATTTTAAAACGTGAACAAAGCATTTAATGTTTTAACGTTTTTGGAGGGGAGGACCTGGCTCATATGTGTGCGTCTCCCTATAGAACATTCCTGGATCCACCACTGTATATACCTGAAAAACCTCACATATCCCATTTTTATTAAAATAAATGTTTTTCGTCTCTAAAACAAAACAAAAGGTTCCGGATCGAATGGGGTGCGCTATTTTTCATGTCGAAATACAATTTTTTGTGTCTTCTGTTATCTTTAGATGTTTGGTGAAATACAAGAGGTTCTATTTTGATTTTGTTTACTGCTCTACACCAATTCTTATTCCATAGAACCTTATTTTATATTTTCATATTTTAATTTATTCATTTATCACTATTAATTTTAATGATATATCGACACAGTTGCGCAAGAAGGGCCAATCTGTATTTCATTTATGTCTTTCTGAGATTCTTCTAAAATTCTTCTTAGATTATTATGGTTTAGTTTTCGATGAAATTTGATGTTCTTGAATTTATTATGTTATGTTGTATCATTTTAACAGTGTAGTTTTCAGGTTGGCCCTTTTAATCCTTCTCCTTAGAAAGTAAACAAAAATAGATTGGCTCCAGAATAAAAAAGCAGATTGGCCTTTCTTGCGCAAGTATATATATATATATATATATATATATATATATATATATATATATATATATATATATATATATATATATATATATATATACACATGAGTGTGTTTCAATGGCCATACTCCTCATTTTACTATTTTACTGTCGGGGTTGTGAATATCAATAAAAACTATTGGATAGTACTATTGAAGTAATCGATGGCCCATCCACTGAAGTAGTAACCTCTTATCAGGAATCCATCAAGTTATGCGAGTAAGGCGGTCGATATGTTTGTATTTGGTTCCTCTGATCCAACAAATACGATGTTTACTGTCCAATCGCAGGCTGGTTATAAGAGTTTGCGATGGATTTGCTTTAGAAATATTAATGTTATTAATTTATTGACTTTTATGTTACATCATTTAGCAGACAGCCTGGCCCTATCTATTTTAATTTGTTTAGCAAAAATAAAGTATATATATAAATCTAAGCGAATACAAATAAAGCCTATAAGCTACTCAGCCTCTATAAAGTGGGTTCCCTTAATTGGAGTGGGAAATAACCCTGGCGGTTGAGCACATCATCCCCTTGTATAACCGTTGGCTTAGAAACAGTACGGTCCTCAACAAGTACTGAGCCCACTGCCATCCACAAAATCTTTGCCACTGTAACCCACAAAGGGTCTTTTGTGGGTTGCAGTGGCAAAGATTTTTATTTAAATCTTAATTTATTAAATTTTTTAATTGATCTATAATAACAGCTGAAATTGATGGTTATAATTTAGAGTGAAAAAAACTACTTTTTTTTTTTTTTTCGTCTTGTTTTGATGGATAAATGAAGCATCCAATAAAAATACGTTTTTTAAAAAAGAAAGTTTCTTCTGGAAAAATCGATTAATAAATATTAAATTAAATATGGACGTAACAAAATCGGACGAGTTCCGAAACAAATTGGCAGATGGTGACCCCAAGTTCCGAGGATCGTCCTGGGGTGACTTGTTAATTCAACGCAAAATCTAAAAAAAATCCATGAAAGGTGGCATATGAAATCTTTAATCGGCCGCTTTATGACACAATGCAATAAGTTGATGGATGCAATGCCGAGTTCCGAGGGTCATCTTGGGTAGGCATGTGGCTTTGGGGCCAAATCTAAAAAAAAATCGAAACAGTAGTCTCGGAGAAAATCTGCGGCTGCTGGCGAATGAAACCACTAATTCGATTTTTGGATTAAACATACCTTGAAACATAAAATCTCAAATTTTAAGGGAAGGATTACAATTTATTTTTGTTCAATTACAAAGGTTCATAATAGAAAATAATAAGAGCAATAACAATAATAATAATTCTAAAATATTTAGGCGGATTTGCCTTATATTTGCACTCATACACGGTTAGAAAAATAACACTTGGTTATTACTTGTCATATCGCACTAATATAATAATTTTGATAAAAATTATCAGTTTCATGATATCACGTTTATTTCAGTTATGGATTTTTTTTTGTTTTTCCTTCTCACCAGTATGCTAGTTGACTTGCATATCACTCAAAGGGGTTTGCGTTAAGTCCCAAGCACAAACTCCGCCAAGGTTGTTGTTGTTTCTGGAACTCATGAGTAGCCCTGAAACTAAACCAGCAGATAGAACGAACCTAAAGTTATCAGCTGCCCCGAAGTGGAAGCTAGAAGCTAAGTAGGCCGGCAGACGAGGAATGACGTAATATTAGTAACTATTTGCTAGTGATGGGTAAATATTTACAAGGGAACTAACCTGGGCGGAAGGATATACAGCAGGAGCCAGATATATTTATCAGGGTCGGAGATGGGGAACGATATCTGCCTTCAAAAGATCTGACGGGGAGCCAGGGATCAACAAACTAAACGTAGTGCAACAATAATCTGATCTGGAAATAACATTTCAAGAGTTGAGGCGAGGAATAATATTTAATTAGAATAGGGCTATCTTCTGAGGTAATAAGGGATGCTGCAGTGAAACTGTTATAGATTTTATTATGATGTGGAGTGTTCATAGGAACTGAAGGAAGCATTTTCTGATTCAGCGAAACCAAGATAATACATTAAATTCTATGTCTATCAGGCTTTGTAAATCTGTATCATTGAATATTGCTAACAAAATAAGAATATGTTTATGAATAATAAAAATCAGAATAATCTTCATTCCTTTAAGTCATTTAAACCTTAGTGATTCTTCATGCTCTAGTGTCAAGTACCTACGTAAAAGCTTTTTCCTATGGCTGAGAGCATAAAGTTTTTTTTCTTGTTTTTTTTTAGTTGTATTTTTCTCGGAAAGAATAGACTTTAGCACTATATCGAATATCATCCGAGGAAGGACGGGTGTACATTTCAAATCTTTCATAACAACTATAAAACGGTTTTGGGGGTTATATATATATATATATATATATATATATATATATATATATATATATATATATATATATATACGTCGTTTTTTGAAAAAGGTTTAAGCATCCAAAAATTGAAATTTAGATTTTAATTTATTATGGGACATAAACACCATCTCAATCGATTCCCGCTCACGAGGAAAAAAAAATTGGAAATGGCTAAAAAATCGACTCTTGATGACATAAGCGCCAAATACTAACTACTCTCACTCGTCACTCTGGCCTTTACCGGTGCTAGAAAGCTTCAAAATATACTGGAAATATAAAGGTTTTGCAGTCTTAATACACTCCTACAACATGCAATAATGAATAAAATATATTGTTATTTGGAGAAAATCGTTACTTATGTTTCCTTTAAATTTTGCTAAATGGCGCTTACTCCTTTTTAAAATATCTGATGTGGACAACACACGACTTCCTTGTACGCCTATTAAATCATAAATCAATCGGTGGCTCAAAGAGTTATCCTGAATTTGGTTACTAGTATTCGCGTATTTCAATTTTTCACGATAAAAGGTTGTTTTCTCGATAGCATCCCGAGGAGTTATTTCGATATTGTATTATAAATTTTTGCCTAAGGAGCGAAACAAAAAAGTTATGTTTTTTTTAATTTTTTTTAAATACGGTTCCATACCAACTTGCAAAAACGAAATTTGCCCATGAAGTGAAAATGTAGAGTATAAAAATGAAACGTGACTGTGTCTCAAAGGCAAGAGCTAAACGGTCATTTTTATGGTGCTTTTTGAACTCAGCAGGTGAGAATAGACAAGAATTTGCTATTTTTCTGACCGAAACAATTTCATTTTTGAACAGTGTTATTTTTCGTTAATCAGATATCTTTAAATTGTCTTTTTTTTTTTTTAGTTTAAACATTGAACTTAATTTAAATTTAATTAGTATGTTATTCTAATTCAATTGATTGTATAAATATTATAAAATTCCTTCTTTCGTCCATTTAGTATATTAAAGAACATAATATTAAAAAAGAGATAAATTTAGTTTAGTAATTGAAATTTTTTTAGATCTGAGAAATTAATTTCTAATTGAAAAACAAAAAAATTAATGGCATTGATATAATATATAATTTTTTTTATAATTAATTTATTGATTTATTCAATAAATGTTCTAAGATTTGATAAAATATATTGTTTAGAATTTTTCAATTATTAGACAGTATATGCTAAGTTAATTCTTTTCTATCAATTCAAACTGCCCTGTTGGAGCCTAAATCCATTCCAACAGTAATGCAAGTAAAAATTATTAATATTTGTAGTTGTAGCCAATTAACTACAATAATAAATATTAGTTGTTAGTTACCATCGAAACCTGTCTCAGAAAAAAAGAGAAAAAATCTGGTGCGGTGCGCTCATCACACAAAAAAATTTAAAATTATTTTAAAGCGTTCATATAAAGACAAATCGAAATAAATTCAGTAGAATGCACTTCTCCATGTCTTTTCTCACAATAGTATAATAAATTAGTTTTTAAATAACTTTAGTACTACAATTCTGTACACTAAATATTTTTGGTTTGTCAAGCTGAAAATATATTTTAAAAATTTCGGTTTAGTTTCCATGAAAATTCCATTTAGTTTCCATGGAATCATTTTGTTTCCATTATATGATAAGAAAGTAGAAATAATTAAGTTAATTTCTACTTTTATAATACCTGTTATTTTATTTTATTAATACCTTGTTACAGTGCGGTTTATTAACAAAAGGTTGCCGGCTTGGTGGGAAGAGGTTCGGTCGCATTCGTCTCCTTCCGGAAGCGCTCGGTTTTCCCTCTAAGGTCTAGTAGTCCGTATGGCATACGCTGTATATTTTCTAATACATGCTCGATTTAAATAATTGTTTTTGTTTTTTTAAAGAATTTAATTACCTTTCTTATGATTTCATACAAAATTTAGCATAAAATGCTCACTTTTTGAGTTAGGCGCAAATAAAATTTGCTTTTCGCTATAACTTTTTTCCTTGCATTTTCTGGTTGAGATACTACATACATGGAAAGTTAAAGAGCTTTAAGAAGAAGATATTGGACTAGTATCAATATTTTTCTTGAGAGTTCTGTTAGCATACTTCAAAGTTCTAGAAATTATCCTTATTAACTTAAGCTCTAATGTTGATAGCAAGGAAGTTATGAGCCTCTAAAGTGAGATGCAGCGTGAAGTTGGCATATCACATTTTCGGAAGCGTTTTTTTTTTTTTTGTTTTTTTTTTGCTTTAATGAGCGGAACTATTTGTTTAAACTATCAGGAACTCTAGAACTATTCGAAAGGAAGCCAGAACTCTTAAAAGTTGCATAACGTATTTAATAAAATTCGAAACGTCATAACTTTTTTGATTCGCTCCTTAGGCAAAAATGTATTAAACATTATCGAAACAACTCCTTGGGATGCTATCAGAACTCTCGAAAAAACGACCTGTTACCCTGAAAAATTTTCACCCCTCCGGACAAAATATTTCATCAGAATTTTCGGCAAAATTTTCGTCGGAAATCAATTCTTTTCTTTAGAGTTCTTTTGACATACTTCAGAGTTCTATAAATTATCCCTATTAACTTAAGCTCTAATGCAAGGAAGTTATGGGCCTCCAAATGCATCTTAACGTATTTTAAATAAATCGAAACGTCATAACTTTAGGCAAAAACTTAAGGCAACACTCCTTAGGCAAAAATGTATTAATTATACACAATCTAAACTACTTCTCTGTATGACATCAGAACTCTCTAGAAAACAACCTGTTACCCTGAAAAATTTTCACCCCTCCGGACAAAATGTTTCGTCAGAATTTTCGGCAAAAAGTTTCGTCGGAAATCAATTCTTTTCTTGAGATTTCTGTTGGAATACTTAATTGTTCTATAAATTATGCTTAATCAACTTAAGCTCTAATGTTGATAGCAAGTAAGTTATGAGCCTCCAAAGTGAGATGCTGCGTGAAGTTGGCATATCTCTTTTTCGGAAGCTTTTTTTTTTTTTTTTGCTTTTATGAGCGGGACTATTTTTTTAAACTATCAGGATCTCTAGAATTATTCAAAAGGATGCCAGAACTCTCAAAAGTTTGTGAGTTTCCACCAAATGATATGCTAACTTCACAGGCACATGTTAATGTCACTGAAATCGACGGTTTCGACATTTTAAGCGGAAGAACCCACTCAACTTATATCTTATTCTCCTGCAGCAGACTTGTTGTTCTCACAAATGGGGAGGAAAACCAGTATTTTACACTCAGTTTTAACACTTAAAACTAGTAATAAAAATGTTTAATTGGATTGGAAAAAAATCGCGTTTGCAACCTTTATTACGGAACGTTTATTGATCTCTGTATATAATTTCAATATAATTTTTGATGTAAATTTATTATGACCTTCAAGTAAAGTGCCCTTTTTGGGCCACCAATTTTAACCAAAATCTAGTAAATATATTGATATAAAAGTTCTATTTACCAAATTTGGGATGTTTTACATTGTATTTTAATATAATTTTTGATGAAAGTCTAATATGACTTTCAAGTAAAGTATCACTGCCGGTCTACCAATGTTAACCAAAATTTATTATGTTATTTATATTAATATGTAAATCTTATATACCTAATTTTAGAAGTTTTGCATTATGTTTTAATATAATTTTTGATGAAAATCAATAATGACTTTCAAGTAAAGTACCACTTCCGGCAATCATGTAGTGTCCAAAAAGGGAGGTTCACAACTAGATTTTACGATATTTCTACGGCTAACCGTTTTTGAGCTATATGAGATACGCACGTACGTACAGACGTCACGGCGAAACTAGTCAAAATGGATTTAGGGATGGCCAAAGGAATATTTCCGTTGAAATCTGAAAACCGGAAATTTTCGCGATTACAATACTTCCTTTACTTCGTACAAAGAAGTAAAAAACGACGTCGATATATTTGTTTTTTCTCGCTACATTTGGGCATTTATAGTGGCTCTTTGCGGAACAACTGGGCTGAAATTCGGTATATAAGGTTGTTTCCCAGGCAGTACAATACCATAAATATATATATATATGTATATATATATATATATATATATATATATATATATATATATATATATATATATATACCAAAATTTTAGCTTGTTTGAATGTTTTCGCGGTTTTTAAGGTTTTGAACATCTCTATAGTGCCTCCAAATTTAGTTAGAGTGTTGATGATTTGTTTGTGAATTGAGTTGGTGTCAGAGAAGTGCCTTTTTTCTCCTACCCAGTCATTTTTGTATTTTCAATTTAGTATTTTAGTGAAAATAGGACTTTAGTGACGGATCACTGTTTTTGTTTTATTGACAATTTTTTTGTTTAATTGACTGACTCTATTGTGCAGCAAAATTGTTTTAATTTATAGTATTTTCCAATTATACCTGGGGTTTTTTTAATTTACGTCGCTGCGCAGTTAGCGGAAGGTTGATGTGATTAATTCATCTTTTTATCGGTTCCCATAAATCTTATTATGTAAAACGTCTCCTTTGATGCATTATATTTCAATCAAGTATCTATATCCTTTTTTTTAATAATTAATTTTCTTTTCTAATTTTTAGTTACTAATTTGTTATAGTTTTCTAATATTACTTAACAAAACATTTATAATTACTTGACTGATTCGATCAATCCATTCCAAAGTATAATTGTCATGTCAAATTAGTTGCATAGATAGTAAATAAGTTTGTAAGGGTGATTACGAATGTTCAGAATATATTTATGTTTTGATATTTTCAATTTTTAAATCCCGTATCTTTTTTTTTCTCTTCTTGGCATATTTGACCAATAAATTTTAGGTATAATGACTGGTTTTTTATTTGTAAATCATTGTTATTATTATTTTAGTTTATTTTTAGTAAGTTGTTATTTTAAGGAATTTAGTCTAGCTCCATATATGGCGGAATTTTTTCCCAAAACATATGCTAATGAAATAAGCAAATAATAAAAAAAAATCGTGAGCAGTAGAGCTCCGTCACTAAGGTGGTATTTTCACTAAAATGAAAAAAAAAATTTAAATATCAAAATGGCGGAGCTAAGAAAAAAAAAAATGTATCCCTCATCATCAAGAAGACCGACAAAATTAAAAAAATTTCGATGTTCAGATTTTTGTGTATTCATACTCAACAATATTTTATTATTCATTTTTAAACATACTGAAATTTGGACCGGAATTTAATTCTTATGGTACTTACCGTGGTTACTACCGGAATTCTTTAATAGTATCGTTCTGCCTGGTAGAAAGTCCTACATATCGAATTTCAGCTCATTTGACCCAAAGGGGACCGCTGGAGGTATTCAAATGTAGCGAGGAAAAAAAATATATATATAAAACTTCCATAATCGGGCTTTAGGGGCTATGAAACGGATAGAAAACGCAATCCCGCCGCTCACCGCCGACCTTCGACCCATTGCAATAATCTATTTTTTTTTCACGGAAAATTGAAAATCTATTCATATTATTTTTACGTTGTCATGTTCCCTGGTTTCATTATTTTGTGGTTGATCCGACTCTGTCACTAACTAAGAATAAAGTTTATTTAAAAAAAAAAATGTTTGCATTTGTAATGACAAAAAAAAAAAAAAAACGTTATTCCTGAAATATATTTAAGGAAAATATGGTTTCAGAAGGAGATATTTCCTCCTTCTTGAATATCTTCTTATAAGCGAAGTTCTTCTCGCTCGACCTCCCCTATTCCTGAGGTTTTACATTGAATTCTATTCAATCAGGACTAGGGAGTTCTGACGTCTTAATCTCTGAATTTGGGCATCCTTGTGATAAAATCGCTTTTTTACTATTTCTTGGAGTAGCAAAGACTCCGAATGGATCATGGTTTTGCTGACGTGACAACTACGTAGCAATAATTATTATTGTTTAGATTTTAATTAGTAGAGATAAAACGAAAATATCTGAAACATTTTACACGCAAGGAATAACTTTTATAGTGCATTAAATTAACAAAACTGTTTTTTTTATTACTTTCTCAACTCTAATAAATTTACACCAAATTGATTAACTATATTTTTTTATCTTAATCGGTTTATTTTCATACCACCCTGTAGGACGTAAGACTAGTGGTGGTTCTACGTATGGTATATATGATTATTATATATATAATTGGAAACAGGATTTCCATGTTATTGCACATTTTATTCGTTTGTATTAAGCATCTATAAAACCGATTATCTATTCTATATACTATTATTGGGATGAAATATTAAAATTTAATATTGCACGATTTGTTACAATAAAATTGCATATTTTTCACTTTTTGGGCTAAATAACATTATTTCCATTTTAATAGCATTTATTAGAACGTTTGGACAATATTTCGCATATTGTGTATATAGGTAGGCATGCATGTAAATATTTATTGTTTTTAATTTTTTTGCCTTATTGAATTTTTAATGCTGTTTCTCATTCACCTAAATTAAGGTTAATCGTAATTTATTTATCGTAAGTTATGTTATAATTTGTTTTTTTTTTTCTCATCTTACTACACGTTAAACGTAATTTTAATTCCGAGACTGTAGCTCTAGGTTATATAAGCTTTCCATGTATTAAATTAAACAAAAAAGATGATTGCATTTTAAGGTGTTATACACACATTTTGGGTTATTACTGCATGAGTTAGCACATCTTAAATTTTTAACTGCACAGAAATACGGTCTCTACATAATTAATAATGTTGTCCAATTAATAATGTTGCCCCTCCATTACAAGAGTTTAATAGTAATAGCGGTAATACGAGTAATAGCGGTTACTCTAATTAAATAGAGATTTAATTAGAGTAAGCGCTATTTCAGAAATTATTTCATCAGCTTTAATTAGTCATCATTATTTTTCAAGGGAAAAAGAAAAGTTTTATAAAAATCCTCTTTTTTCAAAAAATAACGCCCTTATAATTTTTACTTTCTTCTCTTATCTTCTTTTATCGGCAGCGTGAAAAGCAATCCTTATGTAGTTATTAAGTATATAAAATTATTTGGATTAGAAATTTTACTAATTTTTAAATGTTATTATAGATGAAAAGTTAAAGGATTGAAAATGGACAGTTCGGTTGCCGATAAAAGAAGATAAGAGAAGGAAGTAAAAATAATAAGGGTATTATATCTTGAAAATATACGATTTTTATATTCAATCAGCCTTTAGTGTATCTTGTTATATGAGATATGTCATCATAAAATGTAACGTAAAAGTATCAAAAGTTTGATTATTCCTAAGTGCTGTTTCATAGTTATCTTTGTACATATAACAATTTTCAAAAATAATAATAATAACAATAATGTAATTTTCAAACTAGAATATGAATCTTTTTATGATATTGAATCTGAAACCACAGGGATAAAAGATTTGATGGGTTTTGGTTCTTGTTACACTTGGATCCTTTTTGAGAATTTCGACTAGACGGATTTGGCTCTGATAGTGCCTTACTGCTTTTTCATCAAGCCATCTTTCTCAAAGGACTTATCTGATGGACCTTTTAATTTCATTTATAATGATCTTTGAATTAACCGTGAAACGAGGTTTAGGATTAATAAGGAAAAAAAAAATTATTTTTAGATTAGTTTTATTTTTGTCCATGCTAATGGTGATGTCATGGTCTGAATAATTGGTGAAATCTATGTTTACGAACCGCTATCACAGGTAGATAAATAGTGATTATATTTGTTTACCTATTAGTCCCGGTTAACAAATGTTTACCCTAGTCATTACGAAATTAATCACAAAATCTTAATAATGGCATAAATTGTTTAAATTAGCTTATTTAAATTTTAATTCTATATCAATAAAAATAAAGAAATAAATCTACTCTTTAAAAAAATAAATAAATAAAACTGTAGTTATAATATATATGCATAATATGCATTTATAGTTGGGTTGTTTAATAATAATTAAAAAATATATGCTGAATATGCAACTATTGAATATGCCATTAAAACAGTGGAGAAGTTTAAATAATTTGAATCAGACGTGATTCAATAATGATGACATTTCCATTAATGTTTTATATAGTAACTACCGTTTCTTATTAGTTTTATTTTCAAACAATCGGCTGGCAAGTGAGTGCTGTATGGAATAGGAAAAGCAAATTAAATGATTGATGAAGACGAATGAAAAAGAAACTTTTTTTTATTGAGTAAAAAAAGACTAATGTTATTGGAATAGTGCATTCCTATTTAGATGGAAGAATTGTATTATGTTTTATTTAAAAAGTAGTATGTTCACAAAGTATGTGGATGAGTTGGAATATTTTAAATGCCGGCAGGCATTACTAATAAATTTAATAAATGTTACTTATTACGAGTATATTTTTAGAAGGTTTAGAGATCTTTTCTTAAAAAAAAAATTATTAATTATTTCGTGAGTTACGGAACAGCATCGGAATAGCTTTACATATTATACTAGGGGAGGGGAGGGGTCCCAATCACTGAGGAACAATAAAAACATAATATTTCTTTATTTATGACCCACCTACAATAAAGTTCGGTTATTCTAAGCAAATTATCTGCGGGTATTTTCTATGAAAATGTTCATAAATTTTCTGTTGATCTAAGTTAATAATAGACAATCTAGGCAGGCTATGCAGCACCCGGAAGCCTGAACGGTTGTGAGGATTTAGCGGTTCTAAACGACGGACACGGTCAGACGTGCCTGAGGGTTTTATTATAGATTACTGACAATATCGGGGTATTTGCAAAGAATTGAAATACAGTCGAACCTCTGTATATCGAACTTCCATTTATCGAAAATCTCTATATGTTAAACTTTTAGTGAGATCTTTGAATTTTTATTAGAAAAAATATTCTGTATATCGAATGAAATTTCTATATATCGAACAAAAATTCCAATTTGATAAAAAATAAAATGTGATAATCATCAAAAAGAGCCCTTAGTTTGCTTACATGGGTAACAATAAATAATAAAAAAATAACAATGCGATGGAAATTCAGGGAAGATCTTGTTTCAGAAGAATCACAGAAGTACCTAAATTCTATGAATCTCTTTTCTAACATTGCGTGAAATTTTCATTTTATTTTCGGTTTAACTTTGGCTTTCTTGTGAACTTTGCTTTTAAACATGACTTCAGTGATAAATTATACACAAAAAGACATAAGAAGCTATTTATAAATAAATTAATTTTTGTCTATATTTGCATATTTTTAATACACGTCCTTATTAAATTATAAATGTAAATTTCTAAAAAATCTGCAATCACTGGACTTTGTTCAATTTTTCAAGTAAGTGGTATTGATCATTCAGTTTTTCTTTAATCCTAAAAATAGTTTTAGTTGTTTTTAGGCTGAAAAGGTGAAAAATTACACTATTTCTATTCATCGAAATTTCCATGTATTGAATTTTTTGCAAGGAACCTTCATGTTCGATATATAGAGGTTCGACTGTATTTGTCCTTTAACGTAGGATAGCTTCAAGAACATGAAGGTTCCTGCATGCTGCGACCTTTCGCTGTGGAGATAGAATAGTAGAATAAACTATTTCTTTGTCTGTATCACGTCCCTTTTTTGGGTTCATATTCTTTCAACGAATATTTATTTCTAAACCGTTTATTACTATCCGGCCTCAAATACATTTCAATACATAATACCTGTATCTTTAGAGTTTTCAAGGAGTGTAGTAGATCGTCTGTATCAGTATGTACGTATAGAAAAGATAAAACAGATGCAAATAGATATTAAGAGCAGTCTGGATAAAGTAACAGTTATTATTGCACTATATTACAAGTAAATTACATTCTTAGCACGGCACTGTGGTGAATGCATTGATGGTGGTTTTATGAATTTTTTCCTAGTTACGTGCACATTAGCGGATTCTGTCATTATTCAGGGCTTTGTAACCTCATTTCCGTTGTGCATTTATTATAAATAATAGTTATTATTTAATTTTTCTTAACATTTTATATACTAATTGGAATATAGATGGAAGAAACATTTCCCTGTCGTGTATTAATTAATTAAATATATTTTTTTAAATGGTCCAAACCTCAATTAAAACTCTAATATGTCGATATGGTCTCGTTAAAAACCATCAAAATGGCTGCGGGTACATAAGAACTAAGAGCCGAGCTCCTAAACGGTGATTCACTTCCTCGCGTTTCCAGACCGCACAAAAACTTCGAGGCTTAATAATTAAAGTTTTCAGCACCCCTTCCCTTCCCTCATTATCTTGCCTTAGAGTTTGACGATTAAGAACTCGCTACGTTTAAATGTAACGCTGATATTTAGGTGCTATCATAATTTATCTACATCAACAACTATTTTTTAAAATAAAATGATCTAATTTATTAATTACTTGTTTATTCTGGGATTGAAGTTTCTTTCGGATAATTTACAGGGCACAATACGGTGGATCAAATACAATCAATATTCAATTTTGTAATGAATTTTATGCACTTTTATCAAGATAAATTGTATTTAGAATATGAATTTAAGAAAATAATCAGCAGTCTGATATTGCCATATTATATGAAATGATTCATATATGTGTCTACCAATTGGTATGAAATTTATTTATTTATTTAAAGTTTTGGCAACAGATATTTCTGTGCTATCGAAACGCTTCTTTAGCTGTTTTTGGACTTTGATTGCAATGTATTTTATTTTATTTATATTCTTTTTATGTAAACATTTTTATTATAATGACTATTTCTATGCATTTTGGATAGAAATATTTTCTAGCTAATTTTTTTATTTATTTCTTTAATACTAAAAGTATGAATTGTAAACATTATATTTCTTTATAGTTCTGTACGTCAGAGGTAAACTTTCGTAAGACCAATTTTGTTGATTTTGATTTTATTTTATTTGATTCTATTTACTTTATTCTGGCTATATTTTCCGAGGATAAGTATCGTAAATAAGCTAAAAGGGTAATATTATATGCAAAACTTCAAATATCCACAGCAAGCTGAAACTTCTTTTTGCACACCCCCCAAAACTTTAAAAATGTTACGATAGTTTTCCTCAAAACTACGATAGTTTCGGTAGTTAAATCTTAGTGATTAGATTTGAGTAGAGGCCTTGGGGAGAAAATTAAAGTCACTGTCTACACAAAACAAAGTTGCTGACTTATTTCTTTTAATATTTCGTTTAAGAGGGGGAAATGTAAAAATTACAGTTCATCAACTTATCAAAATAAATAAAACTACTTGGATTTCTATTCAGTTAAATTAAGTAATAAAAATCAGGATTACCCGTTAGCTCAGTGCTTTGGGGACTAGACTTAACCCCATAGAATGTAAAGTGTGTAGCTTTATCTTCGTCGAGTTGGGGAAAAAGCTGGCGATTGAGCGTGGTAGTTGAACACATCACCTCCTTGTATAATCGTTAGTTAGGAAACAATAACTGTTTATCATGAACCCAAGATCATAGGTTTGTTGGGATTTTTTAATAATATTTACTGACTACATTACTAATATTTTTACTCTGGAATAATTTTTTTTTAATGATTATTACTTATTAGCTACTTATAATCAAAATAGGTTGTAAAAATGTATAAAAAATAATTCCGTATTACTCAAAAGCATAAAATTAAATTAAATCTAGTAAGATAAAAACTGTTAACTTATTCCTATCTAGTAGAGTAGAGGAAGTTTTAATAGAATAATTATAAAAACTTGTTGACGTCTAATATAAACGCTAATAAGATTTAGTTTTAATTATATTTTTTAGCTACTCAAGTTTAGGATGTATGAAAATGTTGGTCCAATAATAGAACGCTATTCAGTTTTCTAACCAGTCGACATGAAGTATTGGTGCAGGAAATAGGACCTTACAGAAAGTCCTTACACCGATGCGGTGCTTCACCTTTGGCAGGTAGTTCCCTGCCTAGGCACGTATTAAACGGGTTTTTCCGAAAACGACTTGTATTCCTCTTAAAGCTACGCATTTCCATATCCCAAATCGCCCTTTCATCATCCGCGGCAGATTTATTGCGAATTTATACCTTGCGCTTTTCCTTGAACTATTTACGATCCACTTCTTGTAACAAATAACTCCTCTTTCTAAAATCTGACTCTCAGAATGACGAAAGATTGCCTTGCTACAATACCCTGTTGCAATTCCACGAGTTGCATCTGTTTAACATAATGATGCTTCATGTTCAATATTTTCCAATACCGATTGCTTGATTCTACAGGGCTTAAGGTTTAAGTATAGTGTCATTTTTTGCGAGTCGAAAAAATAGAGGATCCTAGTACTGACAGCCCATCTTTTGCCCAATTTCACTTATTATATTACTCATAGATTTTTAAAAAAGGAATTAAATTCAAGCTGGTTATCATTCCCGCGCTTTTGAACTTTTAAATTTCCCACGAAATAAACACTTGCGATTAATCATTAGAATGTGTAACTATTTGAAAAAGTTTATTGGAAATTCTAGTCAACATTATTAGAATTCCATCATGAAAATCATTAAAATTCTGAGAATCACACATGTATTTTAATTAAGTATATATTGGATATAAGAAATAATTAATTAATATATAACCACATTTTATGTTACATATTAATTTTAAGGATTCTGGATGAACGATGGGATTTACGGAAATATTTTTACGATGGAAATAGTTCAGGCTTTGTTTGTATTGAATTGTTTAATACTATAGATTAGAAAATCAGTGTATGATATTCACAAATTTATATATATATTTATGTATATATTTCAGATAAACAAGAATGAACTACATGCTGAACGATTCGGATAGTGGCTCAGATTAATTTTTATTTCATTTTTAACTTATGCTTTTTATTATGCAGTACTATTTTACTATTTTCTTATAATATGTTATTTTTGGAATTATTTTTATGTAATATTTAATTAATACATATTTATATCTCAGGTGTGTAACTTTGTTTGAGGACTGTTTTATACAATACTATAGGGTATGGGGATGTATCCCGTCCTAAAGACGGTATTAATCACTGGGAAAAATTGCATAATATAATATTGATTAATATATTAATTAATTTATTTAGCCTTAATTTATAATGATCTAATTTATTTATTATTTATGACTGTCGAAAATAAAGTTCTTTGCAGGAATTCTCTATATTCACTATCAGAGTTTCATAAATTTTCTATTGATATAACTTATAAAACAAGCAAGGGTCAGGCTATACAGTGCCTGCAATACTGAACGGTTGTTGGGGTTTTAGCGGGTTTAAGGCGGACACGGTCGGACTCACTTAAGGGTTTTGTTATAGATTTTTTTCATAGTCCATGACTCTATGTTATCAGGAAAATATTTTATAGAAGAAATGTATTAGGTCTGGAGAGTTTATTGTTTTTCGATAACGTCACTCATGCCTCGGTTATGATGTGAGACCAGATGCCGAATTACTAGATATGTCAGTCACTCTTTGGATAATGTTATGTTTGTTTTCATCATGATGGTAAGCTGTTATAAACGATCTTTTGTCTAATGGAGCACTTTATTACCCTTGTGATTGCTTTCTTTGCTGAAGGATATTTAATTTAAATTACAGTCATAGATATGGCAACCAGCTTAATTGCTTTCATCGTCTATCTTTCTCTCCCTCGCTCTTGGAAAAAAAAAAAAAAAAAAAAAAAAATCCAACAGGGATAGTCTTTTTCATTTGTGAATTTGTATTTGATAATTATTCAAAACAATTTCATGTGGCTGTGTACTGTAGTAAAATGTTTAGGTTTGTGTATATTTGTATGTGTGTGTATATACATATATATATATATATATATATATATATATATATATATATATATATATATATATAATTTTGGCTATTCTTCATTTTTGAAAATTCGTTTACAAAAAAATTAGAATGTTTTTAAGATTGAATATCTACAACAAGTAATACTTCGTAAGAAAATAAAATCAAAGGTGATTGATTCTCTTTTTCTTAAAACACTTTTACAGCACTAAAAGTCTCTTTTTATGTTCATTTTCATTTTATAGTTGTGAATTTTTTTAACCACTTTCTTCACTACTAACGATAAAAAATGTATCTGCAAAGTTACCGGAGTTAGAGGCATTTTCGCAAAACTTGTTTTCAGTCGAAAATAGGCTGTGAAGCAAATTCAAAATGGTGGCAAAAAAAAAAAAAAAAAGTAAAAGCCTGAAAAATGTTTTAACCAAAGTTTTGTACTCAAGTAATAAGGGTGAACGTGGTCTGGGTGATTTGAAATTAATTGACTCTTTATTTATGTATGTGTTTTTTCTAAAATAATATATATGCTGATTTCAGGGAGAAAAAATTGGAAAACGATCAAATTTTTAGAATTACGAATGATTTCGCGAGTCACCCTATATATAAAGGGTTATTAACGCAAGATGTGAATTAAATAAAAAAAATCTGGTGCGCGCATCACACAACTTTCCCTTACCGTCCTATAATAATTATCTTTTTAATACAATTTTAAAGAGTTCACATAAACACTGCTTCTAATAAACTGAGCAGCATACACATCTTCTCCCACTTAAGTATAATAAAAAAAAATTTTAAACTATTTTAGTACAACAATTTTGTACACTACCTATATATTTTAACTTTGTCAAGTTGCAAATATATTTTAAAAGTTTCTGGTTTAGTTTCCATGGAAACATTTTCTTTCCATTAAATAATGTGAAAGTAAAAATTATTAAGTTAATTTTCGCTTTTGTATTCTTAAATTATTTTATTACAGAGGGTATTGTTTACAACAGATTGGCGGATTGGTGGGATGAGGTTCGGTCGCATCCGTCCCCTTTCGGATGCGACACTGTAGCTTTGCTAATACTGGTCCGATTTTGATGATTCTTTTATTATTTTTTAGATAATTTAATTACCATTCATACAATTCTACACATAATTTAAATTAGAATGCAAACTTTTTAAGCTATACATAAATAAAGTATTCTTTTCATCATAAATTTTTCTCTGCAATTCTTTAATGAAAAGGCCTTTATGAAGAATAATTTAGGCATGTTTCATCAAAATCGTTTGAGCAGTTCTCGAGAAAATGTAAAAAAGTGTAAAATCCATGATATAATAGCTATTTCCGGTTAGTCCGATGCGCTGTATCTTTGCTAATACTGGTCCGATTTTCATAATTCTTTTATTATTTTTTAGGTAATTTAATTACCTTTCATACCATTCTACACATAATTTACCATAAAATGCATACTTTTTATGCTATTCGCAAATAAAATATTCTTTTCATCATAACTTTTTTCCCTGCAGTTCCTCGGTGATTTACAACATGAATGAAAAGTTAAAGGCCTTTATGAAGAATAATTCAGGCAAGTTTCATAAAAAAATAGAGCCGAGAAATCCGAGAAATTTGTAAAAAAGTGTAAAATCGATTATATAAAGTGGCACTTCCGGTTAGTCGATTTTAACGAAAAAGGTGCTGTAACATCACAGCCATATACCTAATTTAAATATGAAATTTGAGTATTGCACGACTTTTTGACTCGTTTTTGAGCTATGATGTTCACATACACACAGACACACAGACCATTTTGCGAGGCTTGGTCATTTGGACTCAGTGGACCTTAAAACGTGTATTTCCGTTGAAAACTCGAATTCGAAAATTTTCACGATCGCAATACTTCCCCTTACTATATACTTCGTATAGAGGTAAGGGAAAGTAACAAAGTTTTTTTTGTCAATTTAACGGCTGATAGTTTAGGGTTAGTAAAAATAGAGCGTCACACGAGCGAACAACGTCTTTTCATTGTTGAAAAATATTTAAAAAATAATGGAAGCCTGGCGGCCGCAGTTCGAAAATTTCGTACAAAATATGGTCGGAATAGTGATTTAACTTCGTCAACTGTCAAAATTGTCGCATTTGGGGTTCAGAGAACCCATATGTGTCGTTGAAAAACAAATGCATCCTCAACGTATCACTGTTTGGGATTTTGAGACATCACTGGACCATACTTTTTTCGAAAATTAAGCTGGTCAAGCAGTGAATGTTACTGGTGCTATATATCGCGGCATGATAACACAGTTCTTTATGCCTAAATTGGATGATATTGATGTGGACGACATGTGGTTTCAACAGGACGGTTCCACATGCCATTAAGCCTGTGAAACAATTCAATTATTGCATTAGACATTTCTTGACTGTGTACTCTTTCGTTTCGGTGATAAGAATTGGTCTCCTAGATCGTGTGATTTAACACCATTGGATTTCTTTTTATGGGGTTATTTGAAGTCGAAGGTCTACGCCAACAAGCCCACAACTAAGCGTGCTTGGAAGAAGGAAATTCAATGCTGCATCAACGAAATTCAGCCTCATTTACATATAATGGTCATGGAAAATTTCGACAAAAGATTGCGTACTTGCCAGCAAAGCCGTGGAGTTCATTTGCCCGATGTGTAATTCCACACATAACCCTATCCTGTGTACTTTACGATTTAATAAAAAAATAATAATTTAAAGAAAAAAATGTGTTTTTTATTTAATTCAAATCTTGCATTAATTTTGAGACACCCTTTATATATCCAGCTTCGCCCGAAATAAGATGGTCTTAACGTCAATTTCAGTTCTTGACTGCTATGTTCTATCGAAAGTGGCATTTTTCGGCTGTTATAAATTTTAGGCAAACGATTGTTTTATTTGAATAAATGTTTTAACCACCAATATGGTCCCATTTATGTTTTTAATTATTAGTAATACTTATACAGTTAGGAATATTTCGAAATGTTGGATTAAATTCACTTTAATTTTATTTAAATGCATAGAAATATTCACATTCTTTATCCATTTCAACAATATTAATTTTTTAATGTGATAAATATTTTATATCTGGTTCAGATTCAAATTCAAGAATATCGCGTTAATGCACGCTGTATTTGCATCTGGCGTCTTTTTATTTAAAACGTAAATCGTTCACTAATACACGTACATAACTACCAGTGACACCTTATAAAGAATTTCTTTATAACATAACTAGGGTGCTACCTACGAACCCTACGTGAATATGACATTAATCGGTCAAGTCATTCAGAAGTTATACGACCGCTAACAAAAACACTGACGATTATATATAATATAATATTAGGTGAGACAAAATTGCAATTACAAAATTCTATCTACTAAAATATTCATGATATCCAAGCTGATTGGCGGAGTATCTGAGCCTAGGAAATTAAATGGATGTTATCAGTGTGGATTCAGGCACAGCCGATCAATTATTGAATAAATACGCTCCCTTTGGCAGATATTAAAGGTTAGAAGGTTTTTACATTTGTACATCGATTTTAAAAAGGCCTATGATCTCATTTGACAGATTTTTTGTAATATTTTGACTGAACTGTAGAAATCCATTAAATTAGTCAATCTAGTAAGATGGCTAAAATATTTAGTGTAAATTTGTAAAGATTGCTCTGAAACGTTGAATGTTCTTTCAGGATGTTGGATGTTCTTTTTACTACTCAGAATATCTTTTCAGAGAAAATTACGTTTTTATAAATGTTGTATATAATGTGTTTATACTCATCGAAAATTAATGATTAAAAAAAAAAAACAAGACGATTTCTCGGATCCTCAGATTGAGAAAACAAAACTTATTATTAAATCCGTCAACATAGAAAAATATTTGAACTCTTGATAACTGAGGATATTAGCTGATAAACTAAAACTGGCGTGTCTACTATCTCCTAGTTCGTTCTTTTTTAGACTTCAGGGTTCGTTGGGAATAGAAAACAGACTTCAGAGGTCGATTGTATCATTCTCGGTTCGTATTTTAAGTCATGTTTCTTTCTTCTATTCTGAAATAAATATTATTTATGTTGACGCGTTTTGAAAGAATGTATATTTATTTTGAAATTCACTGTAACTCGGTTTTCATTCTCGGATTTCGAATAATCGTCCGGGATCAGTCAGGTCAAAGATAGAAGAACGTAATAAATAAGTTATTTTTATTTTATTTTTTATAATAATATCCAACGTTTCAGACAAAGTTTATAAGCCATTGTCAGGCCTCTAACGAATATGTGAAACTGTAAACAACGTAGATTATTTTTTATTATATTATCACCTGTCTGATTTTAACCGCTTTCCTCATTACTTAGGTGAAATGTAACGACAAAAATGTATCTGCAAAGTTACCAAGAGTTAGAGGCATTTTCGCAAAAAATTGTTTTCAATCGAAAGTTGGCTGTGAAGGAAATTCAAAATGGAGGCAAAAAAAAAGGGAAAAAAAAGTTAGAACCTTAAGAATGTTTTAACCATAATTTTGTGCTCATGTAATAGGGAATAATTCTTAATACAAATCAAAAATGGCGAGCAACATGGTCTGGATGATTTGAAATGGATTTACTCTTTATTTATTTATTTATTTTTTTATGTGTATAAAAAAAAATACCACAATGGAATTTGGTTTAATTATGATCGTGACAAATATTTCTTTCATTCGATTAATGCAGTATTGTTTATTTGTTAATCAACTCTACTCTGGTCATCGGTGTTGCGCTATATTTATTTTTAAACTGATCACTTAAAGTAAAAATAACCTAAAAAATTAATTATGACAATTACTAGCTATTAGTTCATCAATATGAGGAACTAAATTATAAATTACAAAAAGATAAAATATAATTCAATATATTTAGAAAGTTAATTGACTCTAAGTTTAAAAAAAAATGTATAATCATTAAAATTACCTGTATTAGATATATGTTTTTACTTGCCTAATGTGATTGAAACTTGAACAATGTGATTGATTGCTGTGTGATGCAGCAACAAATAGTAGATTTTTTTAAAATTATATTTTCACCTGAGTGATCCCTAACAAATTGATATTTGGTATAACCATCACAGTCCTGCATCTATCAAAAGTTAATATATCTTAGCATATCCACTTTTGAAAAATTATTACAAAAATATTATCAGAGGAGCATCTCATGGAGATAGGGCCAATTTTTATTAAAAATGTTTATGTGTAATACGAGTATCTGTTTGACATAAAAAAAAATTATGATTTAAAATAAGCTGAATAATTTTTGGGTGGAGAATATTAATTTTTCAAAAAATTCCTTATTTATAAGAAGTGGATATATTAACTTTTGATAGAAAACTCCTTATTCGATTCATGAAATATTCGAATTTTTAAAACCTACAACAGTTTCAAAACGGAATCTTTATCAAATATGACCCAAAAGACCTCTTTAATTTTATTGACAGATGTAGTTCAAATTTTATGGTTCTCTGTAGTTTCTTGCAAAATCCTAATAACACATCTGACGGCTTCTCGGGGAAGGTAAGATGCCTTAGTATACCTTAAGAATAAATTGTAACTTAGATTTATTTTACATGATAAAAATAGGTTAAAAATTATATTTCAGATAATCGTAACAAAACGAAATTAAAAAGTGTAAACAAGTTTACATCCAAAACAAATTCTAGCTCATAAAGATTTTTCTAAAGAAAATGAGCATTTATTTGTGTGTTTTAGGTGGGTGTTGTGGAGTATTGCTCAACAGTTACTTGGAGCAGTCTTTGAATTTACGATCCGAGAGAACGTGGAACGTAAAATAACCAGGTCGTCTCTTTATTTTGTCGCTTCTGGACGACATTCTGCTGAGACTGTTGAGCTCTGTTTCGCATTGGCCTGTGGCATAGCCATTGACATCTGTGGCATAGTTGTGTGGGGTTGATGCTAATGTCCAATTCACAAGTCTTTCTAAATATAGTAATAGCAGATCTTACTAGATGTAAACTCAGATGAATTGAGAATGTCATTCAAGTAAAGTGTGGTTATATCGATTTTTTAAAGTTTGTTTTTATTAAATCTAAAAGGTGCAATTTCTTTTTTTCTCATTTGTGAATTTATCTTGTATTTTTTGTCTAACCTTCGATCACTTTCTCTCATCGTTGACAACATTTGCCTTGTATTTTTCCCGGTTTAATAAATTTTATTTTTTATCAGGGGCTCTAGAGCACCACCGGCCTAGGTTTATGATTACATTGTGAATTTTACAATGTAAGTAAATAGTACAAGATAATAATCAGGTGCTTTTATTCAGTATTTGCGTCATTAACTGAATCTCAACTTAAAGAGGGGCTGAAAAATGCTAATTATGTTTCTATGATGACAGAAGCATCCAAGCACGGATCACATAAAATGATTTCCATCTTGATAGGATTTTTGATAGGTTTGAGGGGATAAAAGTAAAACTATTAGGATATCCATTCTCACAATCAGTCTGGAGAAACTGCAGATATTATTGTGAACTATTTAAAGGATGTATTAAAGAAATGTTACCTAAAAAAGTGGGGATAATACAAATACAATGTCTGCTCGCGCAGCCCGAAAAGTTAAAGAGAATGTTTATCGCAAACTGGATGGTTTTTTAATATAGACATCGTAGATGTTGGATGTGCATTATTCATTATTCACAATTCTATGTTAAGTGGATCTAATAGTTCGCCTGTAGATGTAGTGCTCTTAATTGTTAAAATATAAACACACTGACAGTGGAAGCATTTAGTCAGAGCTTTTACTCAATGTTACGAATCTCACCAAAAGTTCTAAAACTAATTGCTCAAACGATAAACGCGAAATATAAATGCATATTCTATGTAAAAAGCAGTAGATTTTTTTAATATTTCAGAAGCAATACAATTCGATCACTGTCTATACTTTATTCTCCCTTCTTCTTACAGGGCATACAATATTTGGTCTTATTACTATTAAGAGATAGTGGCGGTGTCAGTGTGGCCTTTGGAACTTAGTGAGTCAGTGTGACTCTTAGGCTAAAAGGTTTAGTGACCCCTGCCCTTAATCTAAAATCTCAAAAAGTCAAGAATACTTGAAATATATATTTTTTTAAATTCAGATTGTTTCAAAACTTTCACGGTATCTCAACGATTAATTTTAGCCATCAAACTGGAAAATCGGATGATCCATTCGCTCGAAAAATCATTGCAAACCCTCAAATGAATAGATTAAACACATTTAATACATTTTTTTAATCAGAATTTTGAGCTCAAATTGTTTCAAAACATTCACGGGATCTCACTCAGTAATTTGAGACATCGAACTTGAAAATCGATTGAGCCATTCGCTCAAAAATCGTTGCATACCCTCAAATGAATAGATTAAACACCTTTTTTTTTTATCAGAATTTTGAGCTCAAATTGTTTCAAAATATTCACGCTTCTCACCGAGTAATTTGAGCCATCGAACTTGAAAATGGGTTGAGCCATTCGCTCAAAAAATCGTTGCATACCCTCAAATGAAATTGATTAAACACATTAATACATTTTTTCTCAGTATTTTGAGCTGAAATAGTTTCAAAATATTCACGGTTCTCACCGAGTAATTTTAGCCATCGAACTTGAAAAACGGTTGAGCCATTCGCTCAAAAATCGTTGCATACCCTCCAACGGATAGATTAAATACATTTAATTCAATTTTTTCTCAATATTTTGAGCTCAAATTGTTTCCAAATATTCACGGATCTCACCGAGTAATTTGAGCCATCGAACTTAAAAATCGGTTGAACCATTCGCTCAAAAAATCGTTGCATACCTACAAAAACGGATTGGTTAAACACATACCAACCTTCTGGCTATGCCGTTGTCGGGTAACAACAATCTTGCTGTTTCGTAAGTGTGACATGATGGCCTTATACGAAGCTAAAGTTTCAGTTTAATGGCCATTATTTATAGATTTTCGCTGTAGTGATAAATACTTTGGAGTGGATACAGTGGCGAAAATGTTTAGACTTCCGATTCATTCGAAACTCACTTCATTAATATGTTAGATGTGTTAAACACGTAACATTTTAAACATTCGAAATATTCGTTCCAATATGGGGTTCTGAAATTTCAAGTAGTTATACAATGAATATCTTTCAATAGAAATAGGATTGTATTGTTCTGTGTGTGTTAAAATGAAGTGCTTAATATTCCGCAGATATTTAAAAAAAAAAAATTAAATTACACCCGGATTTTTTTAGACAAACTATTTCAGTTTCCCAATGTAATGCAAAAAATGTGCTTCACCTGACGAATTCTTATCAGAATAATTTGCCTCAAATAAAAAAAAAAAACAGTAGGTAGTTTAATGTTCAACAGTGGGGATACACTTGTTTAGTCTAGACCGGTACGATGAATACATAATTTATGCGGCTATGGCCATCGACTAGAACATAAACTGCATAGCGATGTCGGCTTAGTATTATCGGCCTTATGCTCCATGTCCCAATTTATTATGACGAGGTAGCTCCAATGCAACAACAAAGTATCATTGGTTAAAATTCAATTCTTTCCAACCCTCTGGTAAATTCAGCATCAATCCTATACAAATGGCGATATTAGTTCCGCCAAAGATAATAATATGGTTTTAAATTTAATCTTAGATAAAAATGGGCGTTTATAAAATGTATCTTTAAAACAAAAAAATGTATTATTTATATTTATGTGTAATTAAAATGAGGATGACTTTTTAGTGAACAACCCATTAGTAGGACTCCAACGACTGCTTTATGTTAAAACGTGCTCCGGCTATATTCTGTTTAGACGACTCAGTGGGTATTATTATCTTATAAGTATTTTAATATTCGACAAGAAAATAGGCAGTCTGATTATTATGACTTGTTAAGAACCTAACCATTGGTAGCACTCCAGTCAATGTTCTGCAGAAACTCGGGACTTTCTAAGAGTAACATAGAATGCCATCTTTTCAGACGTCTCGGAAGGCCTTCGGGAATTGATTGGGATGCAAGGAAGATCGTTATGGATAATTTTATTTGTTATCTGATTAGGAGCATTCGCGACATTACAAAGGATTTCAGATCATAAGGATCTGGATTAGGGTTAAAGTAAAATATCGATATTCGATACTTTGCGATATCGCAAAACCAAATATCGATATCCACCTATAATCACTGGGAAAATATCGATATATCGAAAGGAAAATGGATGAAAAGCAAAGCCTTGTTTCATATATTATAGTCTTCCAGAAGTTTTTCAATAATAAAACCTTCAAACTTCTAAAAACGTTATTTATCTTATAACACTTCCGACTATATTGTGCATTCTCAAAACTTTCATCTAAAAGTATGTAATTCATTTGATAAGTTTACATCTCAGTACAATTATCATTTATGTAATTATCAATTTATCTTTACGTAGGATTGATTAACATTATTTTTATGTAAATCTTGTCTACTAATTATTGTTTGGTAATTAAGTATTTTTTAATGTTATATTTACTGGTAAACCTCCAGAATCGTGACCCCAACATGGCAGATATCTAGATTTTTAGGACCTGACTGATCTAAAAATCTAGACCTCCGCCATGTTGGGGCTACGATTATGGAGTTTTACCGAATAAAGGAAATCGTCAAGTAAAATAAAATACAATTGAATCTCGAAAATTCTTATGGTCAAGGGTTCGAAAGTTAAGTATGAATTATCGAGGTATTCATTATTATCGAGATTTCCAAAAATCGGTGGTAAAAAATAGGAAATAACAAAATGAATACAAAATCGTATTAATATGAATGGATATACAAACGATTTAGTTAGATCAACAAAATCTTAAAATATCACATTTGAAAAAAATTCGGTTATTTTCTTTTGGTTCAATCCTTGAAAACGATTTCGTATCGATGGTTTTGTTAAGCATGTTCAGAGCAGAAAATACGTTTGCACAAACATCCGATTTTGCTAAGAAGTGACACACGTTGTAGATGTATTATTTCGCCATTTTAGAATTAATTTCTTCTTCATCTCCTTTTCATACAGAGTCAAAATTTTCTCGTCAGTTAGGATCCTAGCTACCGCTAAACCTTCGTTAAAATAGGCGAAATCTTGGAAACTTGTGGGTTTCTAAATTTTGAGGTAGCTGGTTCCCATCTTCGATGCTTTCTCAGAGTTTCATCACTACTTCCTTGCGTTATATATCTTAAATCGTTTAATTATGGCCGTCTAGAGACTGCAGCTTAGAGGTTTTGTTGGGAGGCAAAAACAGAAGATCAACATCGCTGCGTGATGAAGTACTATTGTGGGCCGCAGAATTATCAATAAACAGTTGAATATTTTCACTGTTTTTTATTCCATATCTGTACCTATTCGTCGAAAATTTCGCTTGTGGTACATGATTTTGTCGTTGCACGATAGGCTTAACGGTAACGTTTTTGTTTATAAACCTTACTTTCGCGAATTTGGCAGTCATGCGAGAACTTAATTTTTCAGATCAATCAATGTTGGCGGCTTACAATATGGTACAGCTTTTTTTACATTTTTTTTTTAAAGAGTGATGAATAGAAGACATAAAAAGGATAAACCGGCCGAAATTCATAGACACGATTCCTCTCTCACTCAACTGTCCTCTTGAAAATATTGAGAGTTAACAAGATTTTTTATTTGGAATTCGAATTATAAGACGTTTAAATTACTTGGAAGACGAAAATAAATACGAATTTTCGAAGGGACCGGATTGCAGTTGTACGAGATTTTTAGGAGACCAGAAAATCAATACGAATTACCCAGATATGAACTATCGAGAAAGAGAAATCAGCTACAGAATTCTTTATAAATCTGATAATTATTCAATTCAATCGGAAAACAACGTTATTTGCTTTTAATTTGACGAAGGTCTTGCTTAAATATCCCTGCTTAACCATTCTGTTTGTTTCATGAATCATTTAATTCTTGGAAGGACTGATTGATAAACGAAGCATATTGATTACCAAGTCCATATTAATATTCATATTATGCAGATAAGGATTTAATTGCTAATACTACTAGGGATAACAGGAAGCCAAGATAAGAAATCTTCTAGGAAGGAATTACCATGGTGTTGTCTCAATTGGAAACACACTTAAATTAAAATATCTCATGTGGACAACACATGACTTCCTCGTACGCCTATTAAACTATAAATCGGTGGCTCAAAAAGTGATCCTGAATTTGGTTACTAGTTTCCGAAGATTGCAGATTGTATCTCAAAAACGACACTCGGCGTCGCGACATCCATCTATTGACACACAAAAATGGGGAGGAAAACCAGTATTTTATACTCAATTTTAACACTTAAAACAAGTAATAAAAATGTTTAATTGGATTGGAAACCAACTTGCGTTTGTAACCTTTATTACCGAAACATATGATTTATGTATTTAATTTAAATATAATTTTTGATGTAAGCTTATTACCTTCAAGTAAAGTACCCTTTTCGGCTTACCAATTTGAACCAAAATATAGTAAATACATTCATATCGATACAAAAGACCTATTTACCAAATTTGAGATGTTTTGCATTATATTTTAATATATTTTTTGATGAAAGTTTAATATGACCTTCTAGTAAAGTTCGGCTTCCGGTTTTCCAATTCAGACCAAAATCTATACTTCCTTTACTTCGTACAAGAAAGTAAAAAACATCGGAAAATTGGTTGAAAAAATAAAATGACTAAAGTTAGCGAATCGTACACGGTAAAGATTGGGTGCATAGGAACATATTAACTGGGGATTTATATGTCTTAGGATATTGGAAGGGATGAAGACTTGATGTGGAATTGGAGATATTGTTATCTCGTGAATACATACTGTGTATCGATAGTGCTAACTTGAACTCATATATGTGAGTTAGGGACTTTTGCTGAAATCTGTTATTGTTGTTCCTTTAGTCATGAGAACCATTGGCGTAGATAGGTAGCTCCGATGTAGAGGGAAAGGATTTGTTCCCCACAGGTATCTGCCAGGCCTCCTCAGAAAATATTTAAAAAAAGAAATACTAAAAAGTAAAAAAAAAAAAAAAAAAAAAAAAAAAAAAAAAAAAAAAAAAAATGAAAACCTATAATTATTTATTTTATCAGTCAGAAGCCTTAAAAGAATAATAATTATTATTAAATTTCCATTGAAATTAAATGTTGTTTTTTAAACTTTTACGCTTGGGTTGGATCTGATATTATAGCGTAGATAGGAATCTCCGGAGGAAAGGGACTGCACCCCTCCCTCAGTTCCGCTTATGAAGATAAGAGTTCGGTTGTAGTTTGAGAAAGCTACTTGATAACTAGTCCAAAGCTTTCACAGGGAGCCTTGGTTCTGTAAGTCCTGGAAAACTCAATATATTTTGTCATCTTTTAGCACAGTTGATGAAGCCTCGCAGTTTAAATGAGATTAAAGTTACTATTATTATTGTCATCAGTTCAAGGGTTAAGAAAAAAATCTACTGGGTGCAACACAATTATATTGGCCTCCTCTTTTTCATAGGGACGTTTGGCTACAGATTTAAAGCTTGAAGCTTGAAGAGAGCACTGAGGTCGAGCGTGTTAAGGTGTCAGTCAAGTTAGCATTCTCAAATCATAAACGGCGTCGAACAGCGCATCGAGTATAGAGAATTTGTTGGACTAAAATCTTTTGTTAGTGGATTCTTACAGGAAATGCCATCCTGATTATGAATATAACCCGTAACACGGGTCAAATTAATGTTTCATGCGGCCAGTTAAAAGTTTCATACATCCGTATGTCGGTCATTTATGAAGATAGATATAAAGTTTTTATAGATATAAAGAATATAAATTTATAGATATAAAGTTTTTTGGAAACCAAAGCCTTTAAAAAAAGAAAATTTTTATTTGCTTCCTTTAATATCAAATATACGTTAAACCATAGACCGTCTGTCACCAAGGATAATTTCTTGCGTTGAGGGAAGGCAAGAATGTATGTGCATTCAGGTAGAGGCAATGTACATGTCAAAAACGAAAGCTCTCCGCTTCATTCCACGTTTCTCCAGTTCCTTTTCCCAACGGACAACCAACCTACCTTTGACCTTTCTCCAGCGTTATGCTTTCGCCGACTATATTTCTGATTCATGATGGGCTTTGGAGAAGTTCATAATATTCGCAGAGGAAATGTAAATCTTTTCAGGCCCCTTTGAAATCTTGACTGCCTCTCCAGAACCGATAAATAACCATTCATCACGTATCCGTTTTGGATAATTTCCGGCAAAAAAAATTATTTTTTCGCCTTCAGAACTTCCAACCATAGAATGAGCTTAATGTGTGGGATTTTCTAGTTTTATTTATTTATTTTTTAAAGTCGTGATTGGTATGAGTAAGGAGACAAAATTAAAAGTTTATAAATTTACGTTTTTCCCAAAATTAGCCTACAATCAAATCTTGGCCGGTAACTAAGAAACATAAAAGTAGAATAGTAGGTAACCATCCAAGGTGGTTTGGACACCATGGATAATCCTCATCTTCCATCGGGAATTGTTCCATTAGCCGGCTCAAAGCGGCCTAGCTCTAGGGGCCGAAAAGTTAAAGTGTTCATGTCCTATTTTCACCTTTCACCAGTGTTCGAAGTGACGGTAATTCTCTTCAGTCATGAGGAGGGGAAGGTCGCTCTCAGTGAACACGTAGGTCACTGTCTTTCTCCAGATCGTTACGACGTGCTCGGCAGTTTCCGGAACGCCGCACATAGGGCATAGGGCTTATATATACCAATAGAATAAAATCTATAGGTTATAGGGTAATTCTGTAATTATTTTATTTTATAAAATAAACATAAAATAGTGCCAGTAACTTTTCGGAGTTCTACCACATCTTCAGGATATTTGATATGTTCTTTTAAATTATATATCATTATTTTGTCATTTTATTTACAATAATTATATAGTTCTTATATAAAACAATGTTAAAAAGGAGTGTATAAATTTCATTTCCACACTTTATTATTGTATATTTTTAAATTTTAAAAAAACCTGTGGGTTCAGTGCTTGGTAAGGACCGTATTGTTTCTGAGCCAACGGTTGTGAAAGGAGGTGATTTCGTCGACATCACGCTCAACCGCCACATTTTTTCCCAACTAAGGGTGCCCATTTTGTAGAGGCTGAGTGAGCCCCAGGAGGATCTCCCGATCCCAAAGAATCGATCCACGACTAAATACAGAATAAATAATTATCAACCTCAGCCGGTCTCGGACCCGAAACCTTGAGATTAGTAGCACAGTGCCTTACCCACCGAGCTACCCCGCTCCCTATTAAATAGGCCTATATAATATATTATTCATTGTATGTTTTTAGTATTAATCTCATATCGTTAATTCCAGTTAAGATGTTCAATTTCATTATGCATGCTAGTTATTATATTTCCTAATCGGTCGTTCTATAAAAACTTATGATTATTATTTTGTATGATTCACTTCTGTACCTGCAATAGCGTTAACCAGCCGTTCGCCCGCGAATAAGCCGTGAGTGTATACACGTTCAGGTGACCCATTGCCAACACTAAGAAAGGTTTTGAACTATCCTTATGCACGGCCCCTACATAGTAAAGGTGGAAGCAATAACCGTAGCGTACACATCACATATTTATTAATCTTTAAACCCGATCCAGACTATATTCTTGCGAATGAAGTTGCCATCATTATAAATCGTACTTATACTGCACCATCTTCGTACAAAAAACATTCATGTAATTTTGAAGATACGCCGGAAAAAAATTGGTATAATTTGGCTACCTTTCGGTAATGCTAATTTGCAAATCGGTATATATACGCTGTATTATAAAATATATTAGGCAGTTCTGAATACGCTACCTTGTGTTACTTTGATTCGATAGACCATTACCATCCAGTCTTTGTAAATTTTACGATTTATTCAATATAAACTTTGGCGGGTTGGATTGGAGGTGCTCCCGGATCGGATTTGGAGTTTGGAGACTCCTGATCCAGGCTGTATAGTAGAGTTATCTAATTCCATAAGCACACTGTATGACTGGTAGAAGAGAAATGATTACGATGATAACTGGTAAGAACAAGCCAATTTCCGTCAATATCCGCTGAGCAAAAAGTCATCGCGGGTGGAGAGTTTGCTCACGAGTATTAGCCATAACTCCTCTTGGCTCACTAATTTATTAATTCGCTAACTCAGTCTAGTTAATCAGTTGATGATTTTAAACAACTATGATATTTTGTTCAATCATTAAATACCTATGTATGTATCTATGTACCTATCCATACTTTATGTCTATAAATTATACGATAAATTTAACTTATTCTTAATACTTGATATCGTGGCCAACACGTTCAAGTAACGAATGTGAAAAATCTCATGTTTGATATTCCTTATTTTTATTGATTTATCAGGAACATATTTGCAAAATTAAATCTAACCTTTAAAATTAAACACAAATCTAAGTCTTAGAGCAGTAAAAAATGCTTGCAATGGAAAAGTTAAAAGTAAAATGTGACGTTCTTTTTTTATTCTTTTAAAAGTAGCAATAAGAAGTATATTCGTTACTTGAACGTGGTGGTGATGATAATACGAATCTCTCTTTTGAAGTATTAATAGCAATTATTTTAAAATAAATTTTAACTTGATGTAAACATATAGACTTTAGCCAGCCTGCTGCCGGATTAGGTGTTTAGTTATTTGCTTCAACAAGTCTGCTATCTTTTTGGACAAGGAATAGTTTCCGTCCATCAAAAACCTGATCTTGATCGTGATAATAATTTTCTTACCCGAGCTTTCCTCATTGCAATATCAGAAAGTTACAGAGCTAGACAGGTAAAAAGTCATATTTTGAAACATGATTAAAACTTGTATGACGTAGTTTTTCAATAGAACTACTTGAAGTGATGACTAAGCTAGTGCTCTAAGTAGGGCAGTCGATCCCTATTCTTAGCTAGCTCTGAGATTCACGTAATGGCTACGTGCGTGAGGATAATAAAGGAACCATCAAGCTATGCACAGAGGGAAATAAATTCCTCTCTAGCGACCCACTTGCACGGCGAATCAATTTATTAGACGGAATAATGTCAAGCAGAAACTAAAGTAACCCGGGAATAAGCTGCATCATTATATATAATGCTATGCTTCCAGCCATCAGACGTCGTATCTGAGTGTATCGATTCAAGGGAACGCTCATTTAAGGTGGCCAAATTGTATTTTTATATGAATGAATGAAAAAATAGTTTTATTGTGTGACAGGGGTCCCCTAACAATAATTACAGTATCCAGGTTTTATGCACCATTTGTCTGGCTTAATGCTTATAAAAGCGCACTTGTTAATTATCTAGCAGTGATTGTTATTACAGAAATACGCACTGTTTTTTTAACCAATGCGGTGGTTGGATTATGGAATATGTAAAGTAATATATGTTGTTTAAAGGAAAATGTGGAGGTGGATTGCCGAATAGAGACGGGTGAGAAATTTCAAAAAGAGGTTGCACGAATGACGAATGATTTTCTATCGAAGGAAGCTGTTCTATAAGTATAAAAATAAATAAATCAATGGGTTAGGATCTTGTATTTAAGGAGTGAATAGAGTAATGTAGAGTGAGAAGATCATACAACCAATAACCAAGCTTTTTGATTCTAAGAAATTGGAAAAAAAAATAAAAGACACCAAGGAAGTATTGCCATCCGAAGGTATGATAAAGCAACGATTTATATAGTGAATTTATTGGATGTACATTGACCTTATTCTTGTCTATGTCAATATTCCATTTGTCTATGACCATATACCATCCAAATTTTCTAAATTCGAACAAAGTCTTTCTCATCATCCTAATCCTCCGCACCACTCATCCATATGAACATCCTCGAAGATTGAAATGGCAATGGCTATCAGGCTTTTGTAAAATGTAAATATCGGATACATTTACAAATTTTATATTTACATATTTATGAAAAATGAAATAATAGAATAAATCTGATTCTATTAAGCAGTTATAGTCTTAGGAAAATAAAAAATTATGGTTTGCATAAGAGGGAAACAAATCATTTTCTCAATTACATTTATAATAAAAGAGCATGTTATAAAATAATGATGATATACACTTTAATAGGTTACTTTGCAAGATTTATATTGAAAGCCATAAATCTCTCAATTTTATTAAGATTCTTTTAATTCTCTTTATTCTTCTTTAAATTGGTTTTTTGTTGCATATAAATTTAATGATACTAATAACATACAACAATAGTCTCATGCTTTTATAACTTAGTAGTAAGTTTTATTCCTTAATAAGCCTTTTAGCTTGAAGTCCAGCATAAATTGCCTTGTAATTATTTTTTACGATGCATTATAATACAATCAGGAAAACATCTACTAAAAGATTTTCCTTGCGTCGATTACCATTAACTAAGCTTTTTAGTTATATAGTTATTATATACCAAGCTGTATAGTTAATTGTATTGTTTGGATATAATTTCATATTGAAACCAAATGCATTTCTGATATTGTGCCAGCCTCTAACTTTGATATAAACAAGGAAAAATAACTTTGTTCTAGGGTTATTAAGCACACTGCCTGACCGAACAAGTTTTAAAACTTTGAAACTAGATTATTCCCTCAGTAAAAGTTTGATGAATGAATTATTCCAGAGACACTAATGGCTGTTTTGTCATAAATTATGTAGTCTGTATTGATTGTTAGTCAGTGATAGTTAATTAACTGTGATTGAGTTTTTTACTTTCGCTTACCTTTATATGAAATAATAAGGGTATTACAATCGTAAAAATTTTCGAATTCGAGTTTTCAGCGGAGATACATATTTTAAGGTCTCCGGAGTCCAAATAACTTAGTCTCGCAATGTGTGTGTGCACGCATGGGTGTGTGTGTATATGGTAAGTCAAGCCCAAATATTAAGAGTTGTACAAAACTGAAATTACATACAAAACGATAATTACATATTTGATAAAAATTGATATGAACCATCAAAGGACGAACCTACGCAATTCTTGAAAATTTTATTAAAATTGAATTAACGATAGGTGTTATGCTCGCCACATGAATTTGACTACAGCCAGACAGCATGAGACCTAAGTTGTTCCTTGACATCAACAACGTAAAACGGTAAACGTAAAGTGGAAATTTTCGATTCTGAGAGCCCAACATTTTTTCTCCTCCGTGAATAAGGAGTACCCTATCTTCGGTAGTGAGGAAGCAATGAATGCTTGATGAATCTATTCTCGTCAAAGTGAACCCGTAAACTTTTTTATTACTGTTTACTGATGTTATTAAAATAAATTGGATTAATAAATTATATCCTCCACTAGTATCCACCTCGGTAGAATGATTTTATAACCTGAGATAATAAGTTTAATTGTGATAGGATGAATTTGAACTACTTTCTATTTAAATATACTTTGCACCTGAATGATTTTATTCTTTATTGGTATATAAAAAAAAAAAAGTCATTACATTTACTTGTTTATTGTTTATCACCACTACCGTACTTAGACAAGGCAAACAAAACTATCGTTTCATAGTTTTATGCCGGTTTTCATTACCTTCAATCTTCCTTTCATAACTGTAAATTGAATGTTCAACTCTTTGCATTTAAATTGTTATTATTAATGGGACCTTGTTTGCTTTAGGGAGAATATTCGACAAGAAAATCGACAAGATATAATGCCTAATAATAAATATATAAATATAATAATGCCTAATAATAATTTTCGTAAAATAAATATCATCTTTGGCCGACAAGTTAGTTCCCGGTAAATTTATATTAACAGTGATGTTTTGTTTTGATATTCACTATTGTCCAGCGGAAATGTACATGAAAAAATGTTGTACTTTACAAAAGGGTTGTCTGGGATGTTACAGCAACTTTTTCAATAAAATCGGCTTATCAGAAGTGCCTCATTTAAATAGTCTGACAGGGCTTAAATGCTGAATTTTCAAAATGGCTTCCTCTAAAGTACCTTTGATTTTGTTTATTTTAAATAATTAAACGTTTCTCCTGGTCAGTAATAATAAAAAAAAAGATAAAGTTTTAATATCATACTATGATAAAATTTGATAATTAACTAAAATAGGAATCAGAAGAAATAACGTATTTTACCCGTTTAATGGATTATTATTATAGGGTGGTAAGAAAAAATTGTGCGCACCGCACCAGATTTTTATCTAATGGGTCTGTCGGACCCCAAATTTATTTTGCTGAAATAAGTTGTTCAGTAGACGTCCTGAACAAGAATAATCGCAATTTAATAACAAGAAACTGATGTCGCGCAATAATAATTTACTTACCAAATAACTTACTTTGATTACTTTATTACAAAGCGGGGAGGTTTGCGAGGCCCCCTAGCGGAAAATCGCTTTTCCCCTCCCCTATAAACATCCCCTATCAATATCACTATTCCATTGTCTACCCTCCTTACAAATCGCTTCCTCTACAAACAAGATATAATCTATAATAATATAATCGAGGAAGGGGGTGTAAGGAAAGAATCAAAACGTTATAGTAAATCAAAGCCTATCTTAAGTTATTACTTTCCCTTACCAAATTAGAAATATATGGTAAGGGAAAGTATTGCGATCGGGAAAAATATCGAATCTCAGTTCTCAACGGAAAAACACGTTTTAAGATCCTCTGAGTCTAAATAACCAAATCTTGCAAATTGTCTGTGTTATCTGGAAACTCAATAAGTAGAACTTTTTTTTAATTGATTTTACACTATGATTTCTCAAAAAATGCTCTAACGATTTTGATTAAACTCGTTGTATCTAAGTGCAATTACATGGTCTTTAATTCAAGTAGGTCTGATTCTCATGAAATAGTCTTACAAGACTTAATTGCTTAAATTTCAAAATGGCTTCCTTTAAAGTACCTTTAATTTTGTTTATTTTAAATAATTAACCGCATCAGTGTGACATCCTGCCGTTTTAGGTTTAGCTGCTTAATAGGTTTTAAATTAACTTATTTCACATTTCTAAGGGGTTAAGGCTGGTTAAATGTTGTGGTGACAGCTGCTGTCACATGTCAATTATATTTCCTTGACAAGGGATGGCCTGCTTACCTGTCTCCTTACCTACAGTACACTTCAGTCTGTTATTTATCTTATTTGACTTAAATAATCTTACTTAAGACTGATACATACCAATATATATTTTTTATGTTTGCTTCAGCTAACTACTCGTCAAGGTATATCCTAAAAATAGTTTTTGTTTTTTTTCTTAAATCTTGTTAAAACTTCGTTCTTTGTACTCTCATCTTAAATCATTTCCAAGGATTTGATTCAGTCAGATATAGATTGCAATTCATACTTGTGGTATGTTAGCATTGTAAGTCTGCCATCAGAAACCCATCTAATAGCTATTGGCTTATAAAATCAAAAGTCTAAAAAAATAATGGCAAAATAGTTTTTATGATTATGACATAAAATTAATGTGAAAAATGTGGAGCAGTAAGTATATTACTGAAGGTGGAGCATTCGCTCCGAAAAATTGAAAAATGGAATGTGATGAGTATGGAATAATACAAATAAAGAGGAAGAGTTTTGAAAATGTTTCACTTTTAATATCTAATTAAGAAATAAGATAATAAATCTTTTGGAGGAAAAAAAAATAATAATAGAAAACAATTATTTAAATTTTCGAGAAAAAATTTTTTTTTAAATTGCTACTAATTTCTTTGTAATGATACGTATTATACCGAACGTTGCCAGCAGAATTCCTGATTGATTTAAACAAAATTAAATACATTGTTAAAAAAAAAAGTCCATAAACAATTCAATTTAAGTGAATGAAATGGAAGCATTCGTGTAGCCTACAGTTGAGAATTTTGAAACGGTCCATTGATTATGCTCATATGATATTGTTCATGTTTTTTTAATTGCTAAGGAAGAAAGTACCATTATACATATATATTTTTTTTTACATATGATACCAGATTTATGAATGTATTTAATTGCTTTTTGTCATAAATAAATAAAATAATGGCCTGATATTAATTGGGATTTAGTGTGGATTCATGGTGGAAAGGATACTTTAAACTGATCCTGGGCTAATTGGCACTAAGTATCAGCATATCATTACACCCTAATTGGCCAGCCTGTAAGGCCCTAGTACTGACAACTGTATACCAAATAAATTAATATCGTGTATTGAAGGCGGTTATTAAATAACTCACTATAGTGTTAATTGCTGTTATGAATAATTATAATATTTCCTATAGTCGTTTACATTTTTTGCTATTGGATACTCTTTCAAAATTAAATCGATTATGGCCTTTCACTTTAACTTTTCAATAATTGACCATTTTATTCAGTTTTAAATTTCAATAAATCAATAACAACATTTTTTTTTTAATTAATGCGATGATTTCTATCTATTTAAAGCTGTATTTAGTGCATTGTCAATATTAGTATAGAGACTTTTTTTTTTAAGTAGATAGGATGTAAGGATTAGTTAAGCCAAAGAGGATTTTAAGAATGAACTGCTTCCTTTACAGATTTTAATTATATATATATATATATGTATATATATATATATATCTAAGGTCATATCTGCATATGTACCTATCTTAAATACGTAATTTATGTTACCTACAGCTATTCTTTATTGAGCTAAAGTTACCAGATATACACGGAATATTTTGAGGGACTTGGTTATTTAGAATCAGGGGACCTTAAAACGTGTATTTTCGTTGAAAACTGAGATTCGAAATTTTTCACGATCGCAATACTTTACCTTACTATATATATATATATATATATATAAGTTAAGAGCCAGACCTAGTTAACAATAGAACTTAATCCTACTAGGAAGATAAACAACTCCCTAAGAGTATATAAGTAGGATTACTTGGTGAATAAAGTCAGTTCTTAACCAGCTCTTGTTGTGTTATCATTTAAAAACCTTTATTTTTTTTAAAGTTTTCTAACCCGGACTCGTTAAGTGGTGCCGAAACCCGGGAGTTGAGCGGAGTTTTTTCGTAGCGGAAGATTTTTTTTGGCTACCGGTTAACAATGAATGGAGACATGCAGGAGGTCGGACTTCAGACCGGGCAGCAAGGAATACTTCGAGCGCCGACGCTAACGTTACCTAATGATGTTCCGCCGCAGCCGACAACCACGCTAGCGCAGGCGCACGCAAATCTGGCCGCGGTAGAGGCGAATGCCATAGAGCGGCTAAAATTGAAGAGAGCCAATGCCCAGGATATCAGGTACACCATAGGTGAGCTAGACAAGTTCAGTGGGGAAGTGGGAGAATTGAACCACTTTCTGAAAGGAGGCGACCGGATTATATCCCTAATTGACTCAATGGCCGCGGAAGATTTGATTGAGACTAGAGGAGTTGCGGCATTGAGAGCGGCCTTGGTGTGTCGTGTGAAAAGGAGCGTGCTGAACCTGATTCAGGCAGATGAGGACACTCCGTGGGACACTGTAAAGGCGCGGCTGAAGAAGGCGTTTGGCGGGGGTCGGTGGGCCCCGGAGGAGGACATGCTGCAAATGTTTAGGGAAACGCGGAAGACTCACCAGAGCAGCGGCCAATACGCGGGCATACTATTGGCACGATTCAATAAAATTACCGAGAAGCTGAGGGAGACCATGAGTGCTGAGCAGGCGGAGGCAAGGATGGCATTCTTGGCCACAATCCTGAAGGTGCAATTGGCTCGAGACACTGGACGGAAAGATGGCTTGCCCCAAGAAAAGAGTTTTCTAGAATGTGCGCAAGACATGGTGGATGCCAGCGCCAGAGACGAGGAGGCAAGGTACGGCGGAGAGGTAGAGGTAGGATGGACCAGAGTCCCGTTTCGCAGGCCGGAGATGAATAGAAATCGGCCGCGGTTTGAAGCTAGCAAAAAGAGAGAGGCAGAGAGCTACCGGCGGGAAAGACCCACGAACCGGGAGAGGAGACCGGTAATGGAGAGGAAACTTGGTAGGAAGGAAGAGAGGAGGTGCCATGAATGCGGCAAACCAGGACATCTGGTGGCACAATGCCCCCGGACCAAGTGTTTCGAATGTGGTACGGAAGGGCACATAGCCCGGCAGTGCCCGTACCTCTATCGCCGAAAAGAAGTGTCTCATGGCGAGCCCATGGAAGTCAACGCGCAGGAAGTGCGTGGAAGAGAAAGGAGTGCCAGAAGAGCGGGAGCGTCCTTGGAATCGACAGGACTATCATCGGAGACTGAGGAGGAGCCAGGGAGCAGCAGCGGCGAGGATAGTCGGAGCGGCCGGGAGTGGCAACGACGTCGCGCAACACAGGCACGAGGACAGCGGCAGGCGATGGCAGGGAGGAAGACTCAGGCTGCGGCATGAGGAGGGTATCTGCAGAGAGGCGACCGAGCTTTCACGTGTAACACCATTAAAGGTAAGCTCAAATGTTGGTTGCCTATAATTGAGATTCAGAGTGGGGTGAAGTGCCTAGTGGACACGGGGAGCTCGAGCACCCTGTTGTCAAGAACTGCTGTAGAGAACTTATGCGGCAAGGGGAAGGCGCTTCAGGTTCGAAATTGCAGCTGTAAGTTGCTCACGTTGGGTGGGCCATGTAGCGTGGTAGGCGAGGTAAAGATAGAGTTGCGGCAATGGGGAGAAGGACAGGGCAAATTACGAGTACACGTGGTAGAGAGCATGCCGAGGGAATACCAGGTGATAGTCGGGTGTGACCTTTTAGAGAGAGTAGGCGCCAAGGTGAGAAACGAAAAAGGGAGGTGGCATATTAAACTCGGGCATAAGACATACGTGTGTCACCGGGCTGTCAAAGATACCAGGGTCGGGGCAGTTAGCAAGGTCGAGGATTGGAGACGGTCGCTTATGCGGGAGTTTCACGACATTTTCTATAAAGAAGGGGACGTGCTAGGAACCACTGGGAGGACGGTACACGAAATTCCCCTCAAACATGATCGGGTGACATATGTGAAGGAAAAACGGTACCCCCAAGCATTGCGGCGTCACATCCGCGAGGAGTTAGAAGAATTGCAGCGTCAGGGGATAATTGTGAACAGTTCCTCCCCATATAATAGCCCCTTATGGGCAGTTAAGAAGAAACCAGCGCCGGGAGAAACTACGGAAAAATATCGCGTGGTGGTAGATTTTCGCCAATTAAATAGTAATACTGTAGATGAGGCATACCCCATCCCGCGATTCGATGATATCATAGACAGACTGAGTGGGGCGACGGTGTTCAGCACATTAGATTTAAAAGCTGGATATCATCAAATCAAACTTCACCCGCGAGATCAAGCTAAGACCGCGTTTACGTTCGAGCGGGGACATTTCGAATTTACGCGAATGCCCTTCGGGCTGAAGAATGCTCCCCTCACATTCCAGCGCTTAATGGATGAATTCCTCAGGGGCATCGATGAGGGGATCTGTCAAATTTATATGGATGACCTGCTTGTTTTCAGTAAGTCCGAGGACGAGCATGTTCACCATTTGCGTCAGGTGTTCGCAAGGATTCGCGAGTTTGGATTAAGGCTATCCCCAGACAAGTCGGTCTTGGGAAAGGGTAAAATAAATTTTTTAGGCCATACGATATCGAAGGAAGGGGTTCGTCCGGACGCTGCCAAAGTCGAGGCAATTACTAAGATGGCTATTCCCCGCGATATCAAAGGAATCCGCCGGCTTCTGGGGGCTCTTAACTATTATAGGCGGTTTGTCCCGGATATGGCGCAATACTTGGTGCCCATTAATAGTTTGTTAAAAAAGGGGGCGCGTCTGATCGTTACGCCCAATATGGAAGATAACATTCGGAGATGTATGGCGCGGTTAAAGGAGGAACCGGTCCTCGGGTTTCCAGATTTCACCAAGCAATTCACGGTAACTACCGATGCTAGCGAATACGCATTAGGTGCGGTGTTGTCTCAGGAGAGTGGGGGTGGGGATCGTCCCGTCGCATACGCCAGTAGAAGATTGACCGACGCCGAAGCGCGATATAGTGCGTTGGAACGGGAACTCCTCGGGGTCGTGTGGGCAATCGATCATTTTCGCCCGTACTTATTTGGGAACCGTTTTCGGGTTCAGACGGACCACCGTCCTTTGCAGTGGGTGGGGAAACTAAAGGAGTCGTCCGCACGTGTGTCACGATGGAAAGAGCTCTTAAGCCAATATTCCATGGATATTGTCTACAAACCAGGCAAAGAGAACGTAGTCGCGGACTGGTTGTCGAGAGCAATCACGGTTAATGCTATCGAGGATGCTACCGCAGGGCCATCCCGCGACATTCGGCAATTTCTGCAGGACTGGTCGCCGAATGGTGAAGGGACGCCGGCTGCTACGGGAGTAGGTCAGGAAGAGGCATCGTCGGGTACAGAGAGTTCGTCGGGGGAGAGACCGGCAGACATGGAGGAGATCGACGAGATCGTCAATGATAAACCGAGACAGATCATTTGGAAAACCAAAACCGCGGGCCTACTGTCTATCGAATACCTCCGATATGGTCGGTCGCGTATCAATATCATTTCATCGCCACCGGGAGTTCACGTTGATAGAGTTTGCCAGGCGTTGAAGGATGCTTCTACCCCAGGGCGCACGCATCATTTATATGTGGGCAATGCGACGATTTGGGAAAAGGTGAAGCAAGTTTGGAAAACCGAGCAAATCGTGGATCGCGTTTTTGTTCGCTGTAGGATGCTGGTGGAAACAGTTAAGGAAACGGACCGCCAAGTCGAATTGACCACTGCATATCATCAAGGCAAAACCAATCATCGGGGAGTCAGTGAGACCCTACAGGCCTTGAAAAGGAAATATTTTTGGGTGTGCATGAAACAGACAATACAAAATGTTATTGGGTCTTGCGAGGTTTGCATGGCTACGAAATATGACCGTCATCCACCCCGGGTAGTACAGGAAGAGACACCTACAGGAGATAAGCCACTGCGCGAATTGCAGGTGGACACGTTTACATGGAGAGGGTTTCAGTGGATGACGATAATTGACGTGTTTAGTAAAATCGCCATGGCACATCCCATTCAGGCGAAAGCGGCAGAAGCGATTTTGGAGGCCCTGCACACATGGTTTATGGTTTACGGGGTACCGGACCGTATCACATCCGATAAAGGGAGGGGATTTGATAATATGGCGGTGATCGACGAAATGAAAACCCTCCAGGTCATGTGGCATTTTAACACGCCGAGTCATCCGAAGAGTCGGGGAGGGATTGAGCGCTTACACAGCACTCTCAGCGATCACCTCAGAGCCTACCAGGTCGATAAGGGGTTGGCGCCGGACATAGCAATGCGAAAGGCAATAGCGGCTTATAACCACTCTATCCATTCGGCAACTGGTTTTTCACCATTCGAGGTCTTGTTTGGATTGCGCGGACCCGGAAGGGATTATGCGGGGACGGCGGGGAACTCGCCAGAGGAACGCGACATTATTACAAACCAGATACAAGTCCGAGGGTTATGGAGAAAAGTGCGTGAGCGAATTGTTAAAGAGAAAAGAACCAGGGTAGCGCGGGAAAATGTAAAGGTTAGGGACCGTCTGGGGGACATCAAAATAGGGTCGATCGTATATCGTCGCATTGGATCTAATAGGGGAAAGGAGACACGCCGTTACGAGGGTCCATTCCGCGTAGTCGTTATCCGGGAGCATAATGTCGTGACCATCGAAACCGTAGGAGAGCCCAAAAAGAGGCGAACCGTTCATATAGAACAACTTAAATTCCCCGTAGGTGATGCATTGGGATCTGGAGCGTCTTCGCCTATACGGGCGGGAGACTGCGCGTAATCAGTTATTTTTTTTTTGTACTATTGTATTCAATGAGTATATTGTGTTTTGTACTTTGGTGGTACATATATCGAAGTTGTATAATTTTGTGTTTTGTTGGTGGTAGTCACAGAGTGTATTGTTCCTTGTATTAAGACTGTATATATTTCAAAGTTGTATTTTGTATTTTTTTTTATATATATATATTATTATTTTTTGTATTATGTATTTCCTAACTTGTACTTAGGGAGTATCCGTATTGTACAGGAGCGAGTTCTATGACTTAACTAGTTTGGCGAATTTTTTTTTTTGAGTTTCCGGATGTATCCGAAACTGGGAGGGGGGAGTTAAGAGCCAGACCTAGTTAACAATAGAACTTAATCCTACTAGGAAGATAAACAACTCCCTAAGAGTATATAAGTAGGATTACTTGGTGAATAAAGTCAGTTCTTAACCAGCTCTTGTTGTGTTATCATTTAAAAACCTTTATTTTTTTTAAAGTTTTCTAACCCGGACTCGTTAAGTTATATATATATATATATATATATATATATATATATATATATATATATATATATATATATATATATATATCTTGTATAGGTAAGTGAAAGTAATATGATATTTTTCAAATAAATAAATTTTTCATTCTTAATGAAATGATACTACTAAAGGTTCATCCTATTATTTTTATCTCTCCTCTCCGATAAGCATTTTCACATCTTTTGGAATTCGATGACTACGATGTTACTATCTTTAAGTATATATATATGTATATATTTAACTGCTTCATTGGTAATTAATACAATTTATCTTAGTTAAGAACAATATCAAACAAAATCAAACACATACCTTTGTCATCTAACAACTTCACATTACACAATAATTAGGATTATTTACTTTTCATGAAATTTCTCCCCTCTCATTTTATATATTCCTGACTATATGGCCATGACTTATAGATTTACGCACAGGTAGGCCAGGGACGGCAATGTTCGGGGATGCGGAAAAATTTGAATGAATCTATATTTTTTGATTCAAACGAATTTTTAAGTATTAAAAACAGCTCAATCAAGCGCTCAAATATAAAAATGATCTGCACTTAGTTTGTAACTAGGCTCCGGAGGATCCTGAGGTTACGTTAGTATTGGTGGAGGATAGACTCCATTATCACTTTTTATCCAATTAAAGACACTTACTGTTATAGAAATGTGATAATACATCGGTAGCAACAAGGAATGTGTATCATTGGGTGAATAGCAGTTTTTGGTGTATACCCTATTCTTAACAATTATCCTGATATGGTTTTAGCAAGTATTTTTAATGATTTGAATATGCAGTAAGTTGGATATTTAATGCATGTCTCGGAGGTGCTAAAATACATATCATGGCTTTTTACTGTCTAATTCGTTTTGCAAAGAACTCTGGTACTTTGTTTATCGTTTTTTTTTGTTCTGTTTGAACTCGTTACGATGATTCGTGCTTAAAAAAAAAAACTTGAACTGATGATTTACCTTGGCCTGACTAGAGAGGCGGCGCCGAGCTCACACATTTAACAAAATAATTTGGGCGGCGGTACACGTAGGTATTTCCTCTGGAATCAGCATGCAGAGCCGGCCGGCCGTTCCATTAGAATTCAATACCTCACCGGCAGATTGGGGCTATGTCGGAATTATCAATAGCTGTATTGTTGATAGGCTTCTAGAGGCTTTGTAGCTGTTATTATTGCGTTATCGTACTTTATTATCACTTATATCACTGAAGAGTATACCTGTTTCGGCTTGACTATTAAATTAATTATGCAAATATTATAAATTAATATATCTTAATCAAATTCGATTTTTTTTCTTTCTTCATTTATGAATTTTTATTTGTATTGAAACAAATAAGAATACTGGAGGCAAGAGAGACACCAGTAATTGGCGATGTCCCATCCAATTCCTAATTAACGATATTCTACATTTAAGGTTTCTTAAAGTTTTGCTTTACTGACTGACAATGACAAATATTGCGCTTGGATTTTTTTGGGGGGATTTCGTTCACTACACTCTGCTATACACCAACTGCACTAATTCACGGACTACATTTCAGTCACACTAGAGAATAGACTACATGCTTCTGGATGTAGTTCAAGCATTCGACATGGTCTGGCATAATGGACAACTCTTCAAACTTAAATCTTGTTCTCCTTCGACTTGCTATCTCATAGTCCTTTTCTTCAGACAGAGTTTCTTTCTGTCCGGCAAGGATCGGAGGTCTCTGTAGAAGAGTTGTTGGGTATGTAGATACCCAATCAGGACTGGAGTGCCTCAGAGTTCAATTCTTTTACCCTTCTTGTACATTATATGCACACACGATATGACAGTTTGCCCAAACACAATAATAGAAACCTACGCAGACGACACAGCTATTCTCACTTGACACTCAGATATGACTGAGGCTTCATCGATTGTTCAGCATTATTTACTACAGCTACAGGACTATTTTAAACAATGGAAAATTTAACTCAACAACAACAAATCTCAGGGCATCACATTCATTCTTAGACACGATACCTGCCCTCCAAGTAAGGAGCCGATCCAGCAGATTAGTACAGTTCCATTACTAAGGACTCACTTTCGACAGAAGGATGACTTGGAGCCCACAAAGACTGCTGCACTCTACCCTTCAAACACGTTGGGCACTAAAAATCATACAACGGCTAAATCTTTGGGACAGCAGAAGGTCACACCCAAAAAATACAGACTTTTCAATCAAAAACGCAGACTAATAACAGTTTCACACTGGTACTTCAGCAACAAAACATTACATACAGATCTACACATACCTACAGTTCAAGACCACATTCATACCTCATACAACTTTAGGCTTTAATAGCACAAGGTCTTCAGTAATAATTGGGTCAAATTTCATTCAGTTTCATTTAAACTTTGTGAAAACATCGAACTGTATTCACACTTACAGCATCACTCGCCCGTTTCTCTGAAGTGGTGTTCCGTAATTAGTTTGAGCGAAGGGATATTACTTCAATGTTATTTTGAATACTTCAACGAATTGCAAATGGAGTTGCCACCAGAAATGAATGTGATACAACACAGGGGGCCTAATTCATAATGTTTCAAAAGGATACACAAGTTATTAGAAATCCATAAATCCGACTCGAATGAATTACTTCAAACTGGATTAAACACGTCAAGTAAGAGTTTTAAAAGAGTTTATTTGTATACCCACGCATCAACAATAATTGTTGACAATTGATCGTTTGTCAATATACAGATTAATATAGTGATGGTATGATTTGAAAAAGTTGATAACAGTAAATTTATAAAGCAGAATAAATGGAATAAACAAAAATTCCTTTCATTGTTCACAATATTATTGATATTATCTTAGCGGGAACGTAAAATGAAATAAAATTTGCACTAATACTGTCTCACTAATAATATTAAAAATAATATTAATATTAAAATATTAATATTAAAACTAATATTAAAAAGAGCTGCCCGTTCTGCCGTGGAAATATCTGCCAGTAAATGGAAAAATTGAAAACAAATTTCAACTACTTTCAATGTTGGTTACCTATGTCGGCACCCCAAATGGGCACTGACCATATTTGGCATAGGAGAGATTACCTTACTCTATGTACTTTGATCTATTATTTGAGATTATTATTTATATTTTCTATTTATTACATTTTGTATTTATTGGCAAAATTGATATTGATTATTTATGTACATTATAAGGTAATGTATGTACTTAAGTTATTGGTGATAAATTCTATAATTTTTTAATGGTGAGAGTATGGTTGACCGTGGAAAATATATGTAGAAGAATCTTGGTTGGGGGTGCGTTCGATGAATAAGCACACCAATAAGAAAAAAATTATTATATTTTGTGTCGCCTTTTCGGCCTAAGTTTTAGGCCATCATCAGGACTAAGAAAAAGCAAAAAACAATAGATGTAACTACAGTGACAATAGTAAAAAAAAAGTTAACAATCAGTAAAAGAAGACATTATGATGAAAAAAAAATTATAAAGAAAATATTTTATACTATCAATTTTAATTTTAACACCACTGCATTTAGTAACAAACAATTTTAATTTTAACACCACTGCATTTAGTAACAAACAATTTTTATCATTATTAGTATATATATATATATATATATATATATATATATATATATATATATATATATACTGATATATTAGTATATACAGCCGGAAAACTGTGCAGTTCATTGTTCCACTTGGTCCGTTATCATGCGGTGGATCTTAACGCCGATTGCTTATTTATTGTTGCTACTCTAATACTTAGTGTTCTGGAATAAAAATGGACTCATTTCTAAGTTATCTTAACCCTCAACAATGTTTACTTGAATAGTTTTATTTAAAAAATTATTTATTTTTAGACAAATTAGGAATTTTTTATAAAAAATGTGTTTTTGCAATTAGCGCCGTCGGGATGCATCGAATGAAAAAATGTGCCCGATACGGATTCGTCTTAAAATTTTATTTTCATTTAGAATCCGTAAAAAAAATGATCTTATCCCATTTCAGAGTCGCTGGAGGAATACGCCGCACAGTGAGAAAAATTGATTTAGCATCCAAAATTGACTTGAAACAAAAAAATTGTTTTTCAATTATGAGCATGGAATGTCTTTTATTCGTGAGAGTAAAAAATGTATATACAGGGTGCCTCCGAAGCATTGAAATTAATTTTTAATTTTAATTTTTAGTTTTAGTTTTATTATACCTACTATATTTTAGAAATGTGGAAATGTCTATAAAAATATTAAAAAACAATTGCGATATAATTTCGACCATATTAAATGTGTATATCAGTTATTAAAAAAATAAAATAAAAATAAAAAACAAAAATTTGATGTGGCAACATGTGGTTTTAATTTTTTTCACAGTAGTAGATGGTGTATGGTACTAAAATATCATGATACAATTTGATCTATCAAATGCAATCAATCAGTGTTCTATAGATCTGAAGATATGAAGCCCTATTTTTAAACATTACATATAGTTTTAGGCCATTAACTTAAGCATACCCCTAAAATATGCTTCAAGTTATCTTATTTGTCATTTATAATTTTTTTACACGTGATAAATTTCTAATAATTAAGAAAAAAATAGTATATTGTTAACTTTAATTTTTTTTTTTCAAATAATAATTATTTATAAATTTCGTATACATAGTAAATATCTGAAGAAGGCAATTATATATGTAGCTCTATAGAGGTACGTTAATTTCTTTTCCTTTTGATGGTCCTTTACCTAATAAATTGTTTTATTCAAAATAAAGTGAAGAAAGAATTTAGAAAAAAATTAATTTGGAAGGCCCAGAGACTTCTTGTGTATAATTTTTTCGCTCTCACTAGTAAAGGACATCCCATGCTCATAAATGAAAATAATTTTTTATCATATTTTAATCTAGAGTTATAAAATTTTGGGAACTAAATCGACGATTTTTCCCACTATGCGCCGGTATGCTACAAAGTCGACAGCTCAGGTTACCCAATTGGGATCTCTCAAATTTCATTTTGATATTCTAAATATTCTAGAATTTTAAGACTGAGGATAGGTTATCTGTGACACCCTGTTTATCGAACATTAGACACGGCTTCTGCATATTTTGTCTAACACACTTGGTAGTAGATCATCTATTGTCTATTTTTTAACCTGATGCTTGATGGTTGACTATTAAAATTGCTGACGTTAGAAAGTTTTAATTGTTCCTCTTTCATTCTATAATTGATAAATCGATGCTTGCCTGTCAGTTCCCTGAATAATAGGATTTACCTTCGATAGAAGACTCTCATGCAATCATACATGAGAGCCTCTCAAAACTATATTGAAATCGGGTTGTTGAATCGAAGCTCACAAATTATTGAAAACCATTTCAACTGAGAAAGAAGAGAGTATATCGTGTACATCTAACTTTCGAGCACTGGAGCACCATCCACATGAAACGATTAAAGTTGTTTAAGTGCGAAGAGGGTTTCTGTTCCAGGGCCCTGGCCTACTTGAAGCCGCCCGGAGGGTCGTTACATTCTCGCAGAACAGAACTCTGCGGTACATACTTGATCGTTTAGCAGTTGGTAACTAAGTTGCAGTTTACATGGCGGCGTCTGCTGTTACTGCTCTATTGTATATCAAGAAATCATGGCATAACTATTTTTTTAATACTACATACGACTTTACAACTGATTTTAGCTATATTTGGTCCTCTGAATCTTAATATGAAATCAGTTTTCTGTATGTGTTCTACTTTTCTAGATACATCCACTTATCGATGCGTTTTTCTATTCAATACATTGAAGCATGGGTGATTTAGTCCTACTTATTAAACGCCTGCCATCCAGATAGTCCCAAAAAAATCCGCTAGAAAAAATAAGCATTTTCTGTCGATACCTTAGTGATTTTCAACGTTTTAGCGGTTTGAGGTTAGTCAGTGAGATAGCTGTGTAGGGTAGATCGAAGTGGGTCTCGCATGATATTTCTTTTTAAGAAGGCGTTGTTATAAAGTTGTCATATTTGTGTGGTACAGTTGAAATAAGAAGAGTAACTCATTAACATCAATTACTGCCATCGTAATTGCATGAACCAGGTAGAGCGAAAAGTCTAACCTTTGTTTGGTGCAGTTGTTAAACAATTTCTGGGAAAACGCAAAGATGAAAACATTGTTGAACTGGTAAACTTTATGCCGAACAGTTTCAGATCCTACATGAGCATTAAGGTTGACTATTTGAATCGCTACAGGCTGAAAGGAGTTTTTTCACTATGAAATTAGTCAGAAAAAAAATCTTTTAGCATGAAGCGATTCATTTTCACATTGAATCAGACTCTTTTCCTAAGAATTTAAGAGACACCAGTGAGGAACAAGGTGAATGATTTCATCAGGATATTAAAACTATGGAGGACCATTACCAAGGCAGATGGGATAAGCGCATGGTGGCAGATTACAGCTTGAGTTCAAGGACTGTTTCAAAATACATTCAAGAATGTCACAGAAAAGAAGCTTACGAAGTGTTCAGTGACTACTTGGTTTCATCTTTGGCTTCCTCCTTTTCCTTTCCTCTTTGTTACTAGATAAGTACCAAAGCAATATTTTCTATGTTTTTTTTTTAAAATTAAAAAAAAAAATAATTTTAAAAAACGTTGTTTAGTTTTTTATTTTATTTGATTAATGGATTTCACTGAAAATAGTCTCAGGTATATTTAAATAAAATGTTATATCTCAGAAATTTGAGCTTTTAGACAAACACTAATGCCATATATGAATTCAGAGCATCAAATCCATGTGAAGTCAGCTCCACATACCTCGGCACCAAAACCGCTGTTGGCCTGTGTAATTCATTAGCGTCTTGATTTATTGCCTGGAAAATCTTGTATATCTCGCAGGTAATTTCTCAGTTCGTAAAAATCTTAGTGCGTACTGAATTCATGAAACAATGTGTGCATCTTTTTTTTTTACCTTTTTTTTTTTTGTTAAAAGCGGCATCGATATTAAATAAGAATTTTATTTTATCACTTTTCTTTAGAAATGTGGACTATTTATCTTAAAAATAAACCATGCCTAATGCAAAACCATTGACGTATCCGACATTTTGAATTTTTGGAAATTTTTGCAGATTTTCACGGCTCCGTATCTCAATAGCTCTTCCTAATATTCAATAATATATAAAAATATAAAAGAAATTAAACGTTCTTTAAAATTGGTAATGATAATTTTTTATCCTAATTGCACTATAAACGAGTTATTATGTAAAAACTGAAAAAAAAAGTTTCTTCTTTGCAGTTTTTCAAGATAGCAAAAAAACGCACCCGAAGGATGAAGTCGAAAGCTTGGATTTGTTTTCAAGAGGAATAATATATACAACGTACCTGAAAATTAAAATGACTCCATTTTTTGCAAACCAAATTTGGCTAAAATGATAATTGTCGAAGATCGGGAGAGGTATACTTGACCGAATTAAAATTTGTTTGTCCTCTCTGAATGCAAAATTTGACGCTCTACAACTTTCATTTTATGAGTTTTTCTCTTAGAGAACTCATTTCCTGGCTGCAGACTCATATATATATATATATATATATATATATATATATATATATATATATATATATATATATATATATATATATATATATGTATATATATATATATATATATATATATATATAGTACTCATACAAAACCGTCGTTTAAGACCTTGATTTTCGACCTCACCAGTTAGGCAAAGTATTAAGCTGTGTTGCTCATTAGTCGGGGTTTATAAAGCAATGATTCTTCGAAGCTTCCCTATTTAATAATAATAACCTTTAGAATAAAGTCCTTCAGTTTTATTGACTTTAATACAGTTTTCCATATATATATGTATATATATATATATATATATATATATATATATATATATATATATATATATATATATATGTAGTATATATGTGTGTGTGTGTTTATATAATATATAACTTGTGCAATAGGAGTTAGGAATAAAAAAGATTCTTGAAAATATTACTAATACCGCTATTTAGCCATTTCCTCGTCATGCTTTCTCGCTCAAGACCGACCTGTTTGAAATGCCTTTGAATATTTAATTATTCTCCGCTTTTCAAAAAGATTTCCTTTTTAGCTCACTCTCCTATAAAAAAACCAAATGGAAAAAAATTATTTTTCTACCTAGAATTTTTTTATGAAAACTAAATACGGCGGAATTCATTCATATTAATTATTTTCTTATTTATTCATGAGTCCTTTTTATTAGGCTTTCGTGTCTGTTAAATATATTTATTTGTTCATAAATTCAACAGTATTGATTAGTTCACTTGGTATTTTATGAATATTATAACAAATGCTTATAGATAGGTTTTGTGAAATAGTTTTGATAGGCAATCATAAATAAATGCTTCCTGTTAAAAGTTTATTCCCAGCGTATTCCTGGTAGGAGGTAATTCAATTTCAACAATAAATCTATTCAATTTAATAAACCTATTCAATTCAATTGAATAAACACATTCAATTTAATCGAGGGGGCATAGTTTAAAGCTAACAAAATGTCTATGGATTTGTCCCTAAAATTAAATGATTTCGTTATACCTCTTTTTTTTTCCACCACTTTGCGTTTTTACTCATCCCTCTTATTTCAATAATTCTTCTTTTAAAATGAGTGCAATTGATTGAAAACTGTATAATTGAAGTTGTTGCATTATTAGCATGAAGCCTGTTGGGTTCGATCCCCCAGTTAGCGTAACAAATTTTTTGAATGATCTTCAAGAAAGAGAGAGAGAGAGAGAGTGGAACATTTTAAGAATATTTTGTATTATGGAAATTTATAGTATAGTTAACGAATTTTACAAATTGACTAAAATTCCAAAATATTGAGCAATTAATTATTTCAAAATTATTAGTTTAAAAATCGATACAAGGTTTATGATACAAACGAAATAAGTATGTATTTTAAGTAAGATTAAAACTTGTATTTATTGACAAATATTACAATTTACCATAATCAAGGGTAATGGGTATTTGTGATAAATGTGTTCATTCTTAAAAAAAAAATTAATAACAAATAAAATATTTTTTATGATTATTATTTATTTTTTTTTTTAGTGATTACTAGTGAATATTACTAGCATTAATTTAAGATTGTATTAAGTTATTGCAATATGGGTTATTATAGTATCCGATCGAACTTTGTCTCAGAATCGTTCCGATTGGAATTAAGATTGTTTTCTAAACGTTTCGTAGAAATGTCACTAGGATATTATTACAAATGCATTTCACGCTCAAACTATCATAGGATATGAACATTTCTGTAGTGTTTGGCTAAAGGAGTTCAAGTAATTTTTTTGCGACAATGGGTTTAAGCTATATTTTCTTTTTAATGAACTTTATCTTTGAGAAAACGGAAATAAGTCAAGGGAACAATATTAAATTCTGTAAACACTGTTTCAATAACCAATCTTTTGCTCAAAGTTAAAGTTCATTATAAAGAACAAAATATAACTTAAACTCATTGGCGCAAAAAAATGGCTTGTATCTCCTTTGCCCATGTACCGCAGATTTGATGAAAAGTTTCTCTCAAGTTCCACATGCAATGCATGTACTTCAACCTCTGCAACGAACAGACTATATACAAAGATGGTATAGGTTATAAAAGGCTAGTATAACCCTATCTATGGATTTGTTTCATAAGCATTCCCCGAAATGAAATTCTTCTGTTATTCCTCTTTTCCTACATTGTTTTCCGTTTTGCCTCAACCTTGTTATTTCAGTAATTCTTCTTTAACAACGAGTGCAATTGATTGAAAACTGTAGAACTGAAGTTGTTGCATTATTCAATTTCTTACTTCATTAATCAGAGGATTTTTTTATGAATTATTCAATATAAAAGCCAATGTAATTTACTCGATTAGTTCCACAGTTCTCCCTCGCACTTGGGTTCTGTTCAATGTTTTTACGACTATTGTTTATCTTTGTTTTGTCTCTTACTTCTTCGGGGTTCAGCAACTTCTAGATAGGAAAGAAATATATCTTTCATTTAATATTATCTAACAATAAGATTGAGGGAGAGAAATATGATGATTGGCTAAAAATGTTTTTTTTAGATGCAAACACTTAATAAATTTTCTCTTAGGATCACTATCACTATGATCACTATGAAAAGTATAAGTATATAAAAGTGATATTTAAAAAATTCATTATCGTTGTCGTCTTTAGTTGGTAAATTCTTTCTTTTTGCCTCCTAAGTTTCAATTTTCGAAGAAACTTTATATATATATATATATATATATATATATATATATATATATATATATATATATATATATATAAAAGTAGATATTAGTTCAAGGTCAATTTGTGACTGGTTGGATATAAATGAATGAGATATAAGTTGTCAAATTATAATCGAACATCTCAATCGCCCTGTATAAGTGAAATGTATTGTAATCAAAAACCTTCAATTTTTCCCCACATATGTTTTCGTTTATTTTTAATAGTATTATTATTTAAATATATATATATATATATATATATATATATATATATATATATATATATATTGTGAATTCCACGATTACGTTTTATTTGAGCTCTCAATTTAAACATTTTAATTAATTCAGTATAATAATGCGTTCCCCTGTCTGTGTTCTGTCCAGTTAACAAACTAATTTCGTCATTTTTCAAATGCAAGAATTAAAAATATATATATATATATCAAATATGTAAAGAATATATTTTTTTAGGTCGGGATGATTTTACTTTTATGATTTATACTGTCAATTAAACTTTTTTTTTTCTTTTTTGTAAAAAGAACTTATGTATTTAAATGAACAAACCTTAGTTACATTGCATTTATTTTTTAAATACACGAATGAATCAATAATTATTAGATACCGTTTTAAATAACGCACGTACATATTTCAAGCTTGTGATTAGATCTTCTCTTGAAATAGCCACTACCTAGTCTCAGATGGTAGGGTTGAACCAACTGACAATGGTCCAATTGGAATATTTAAGAAATGGAAATCAGGTTCATTGAAGGTAATTATGAAATCGTTTGTAAAGGGTATTTAAGTGTGTTGGTCAGCTGTGGGTGGCAAAAAGGCAGTAGATTGAGTTTTGTTAAGGATGTAGAAAAAATATGTCCATGCAGGTTTACATAACCTAAAACTAAAAACTAAAAACTTACATCTTTCTTTGTTGTTATTATTTATTTACAATTACAACGCTAGCTAATCATTTTATTAATGTTTTTATTTAATTAATAATCTGCTCAAAGGAGCAGAATGAGTTTATTATTAATGATTGAATGAGCTTATTATAATTTTAATTTATTACTGATGCTGATGTCTACAAAATAACATTATTATGAATTATGAATAGATTATAGATATACATGTATACATATATATATTATAACTTTTAATGTAATTATTTTGTATTCAGTTTAAAATTGTTTAAATTATAATATATTTGTGATATTAATGTTTTTAGTGGATTCATGTAATGTAGGTTATATTCCTGAAGATGGGGCAATACTGAAACGATGGACACTGAAATGGTGTAGAAGAATGTTATATGAATTATAATAAAGGAAGCCTAAAATAAATGTCCGCATTTTTAATGATAGTTAATCAAAAAAAGTCTTCCAGTTACAGAGTTTTTACATTTATTTTTTATGTCAAAGAATGGAAAAAAAAAAAACATTCGGATGAATGTATAACGTATTTATATTTTAATAATTTTCTGATAAAATATGTATACGTCATTCTTTCATCAAAAATTTTTTTTTCTATTTACAATTCATGGAGTCACAAACATATGGACTCAGGATCTCTTGTTATCGTTTAAAATTGAAACGTATTTCGTCTGGAACTTTCCCCGAAATTGAGTATAAATTCTCTCTTAGATATTTGCTAGTAGGAAAGTTCGCATTACCATAGAATAGAGCCGTCTGTTCTATGTACCTTCTTCCCTTTAATGAGTTACTGCGACAAAACTTCTGTGTTTTCCCAACTGTGTAATAATTTATAACCTTTTTTGTATATATTTCGAAACTTTTTTAAAATTTCTTTGGTAAACGATAAGTTTACGATATACAAGATAAAAATTTGTCGAAAAATGGTATATGAGTCAAAGCCTCAACAGTGGAATAAAGGTATCTATGCTTTGTTTTTTTTCCCAATCTGTTCGTTTATTCATGAATGCTTCCTATTCTGCGAAACAGAAGGTTCCGATTCCTTGATCGAACCACTCAAATTTCTTTTTCATTATTAATGCGCCCAGTGTATATCTTACCCCTACGCTTTTCGTCACGAATTCATTATTTATCCTTCTCGATCTTGTTTGTAGAACCGGTCCTTCTATTCCTTCTGGTTTCTTTCGTTAGCTGATATTAAGATATTAGTCAAATAATCAAGTAGGTACACTGTATCTCGCAAAATGTCATGTAGCATTTGTTTTGGGGTCTATTATATGGTTAATGCTCTATTCTTTGTCTTTTGAATATTGTTGGTATTTTCTAAAAAAACTCAATTTTCAACCTGCAAATGTTTTTATTTATTATTAGCCACTGTGCTCCTGTTCTTCCGGTCTCGGGTTTGAGACCAGCCGTGGCAGATAATTATTTTTTCTGTTATCAGCCGTTGGTCGACCCTTTGAGTTCCGGAGACCCTCCTTGGGCTGAGCTAGCCTCTATAAGGTGGGTATCCTGAATTGGGGGAAAACCTGGCGGTTGAGCGTTATCTCAGGCAAACCACAATGCACAACCGTTGGCTTCCAAGCACTGGTCCCAAGACCCTTCATGGGTTGTAGTGGTGCAGGTTTTCATTTTTGTTTATTTCGAAATTGTTTTGTATCAGAAATACTATTTATCCTAAAAAAATAAAGTCTACATCGCGTTTCTAACTTGGTAATGATTCCTACGAAAACCATTTATTTAATAACGAAATATTATGTAATATGTAATGGAACATTATTCGTTATTCAAAATATTTTCAAATCGTTTAATTAGGGGTTTTTTCGTATAAAAAATTATTAAAAACTGAAAACTGGATTATTATTTCTCAGTACCTACTTATTCAGAATTCTTTGATCGGAATGTGAAGAAATTATTGTTCCAAGATAAAATAATAAATTATGATTTTTTCATATTATAATTCTTTACATATATTTCGAATTATAATTTATTTGTAAAAAAAAAAAAAATATATGATTGAATAAACCATTCTTTTTAAAGAAAAATTACCAATGAATTGATCATTTATTCCAAAAAAAAAATTAATTATCAATTATTTCTAACTGAAGAACAGTCGGAAACATATTTTTCTGTTTTTATTATTATTATTAATAATAATACAAATACAAAATAATAAAAAAAAATATATATATATAATTTTTCATAAGTCCTTAGTCAAAGATATATTGAATGATTTTGGAATACATATTTTATCTTAAGAAATTTCTGTTTCGGTCCAACAATTTTTGTTAAAAGAATAAGTTGTATTATATTTGTTTTTCTCTAAAAAAAAGAATTATAGAATCTCTATTCTTTTCTTTGTTTTTTTTTTTTAATTTTTCATTTGAATACAATATTAAAGTGTACCAGCCCAGAGGGGGAAAAAAAAAACTGTAAACCTTTTCCGTTCAAACATGTAGGTTAGTTGATGTTAGTTATGGGTGACAAACTCGTAGAGCTTTATAAAGTCATAGTTCAGTGAGCTTATTGAATAAGTAACTAAATAATGGTGAGAGTATGGTTGACCGTGGAAAATGTATACAGGAGAATCTTGGTTGGGGTACGATCAATGAATAAACACACAAATAAGAAAAAATTATTATAATGTGTGCCATGATCAGGACTAAAAGAAAAAATAAGATAACAAAATTGAAAACAAAAACAGAGGCAATACCAGTAACAGTAAAAAATGGTAATAAACAGAAATGACAGGAATGATAAAAATATAAAAGAAAAAAGATGTTAATATATATTTTAAATAATGAAAAATTAAAGTAATGTGAAGAAAAGATTATGAATTACATAAAACAATAAAAGTGCATTATACATGATACAATAAAATATATGAAAACCATTAATTAAAATGACTTGTATGAAGTTTTGGAATTATGTAAAGCTTATCGAGATGATTATGACATTATAAGTTTTGTAAAAGATTACAATGCTGTTAAAAATGTTTACAAGTGACTAATAAAAATAGAATCAATGTAAAAATTAATTGAAATCAAAGTGAATGAATCAAAGGAAATCAAGAAAACGTATAATTACATACCTGAGGAACGTAGAGCCGAGCTCCAACTGAATAGTAATAGAGTTCTGGGAATTAGAAAAACGGGTAAACAATGTTACCAACTCACTGATTTGACAGAAACTAGCCCTAAATTTAAATACCATTTGATTAAAAGGCATAACTATTGATTTAAAATTTGGTAAAACGTATAGTTTAAGAAAAAAAAAAATAATATCATCCAAAAAAATACTTCTTCTAATTGGTGGGATTGTGACGAGTTAACTTCAATAAGGAAAATTAATTAAAAATAGATATGTTACTGAATAAAAAAAGGAATAAATGAAAATATAATAATAGATTAAAAAATTATAATAATCATCAAAATAAATAAATCATAGAATAATGGAAGTGGTAAAAGAAAATTAGGGATATGGAGATAGAAAATTAAAAAATATATTTTTTTTTAATAAATGGAATATTTGGCTAGGCTAGAGATGAGTTTTGTTTGTCAGTATTTTGATTTAAATGAAGGGATTCTAGTTGGATATAAATACATTCTGTGATGAGTCGTTTGTCGTGATTGGGAACAGTGGCGAGGATAGAAGTTTTGTCTAAATCAAATGTATGGTTTAACGATAAGGAATGTTTGGAGAGTTTAGAGACAGTAGAGTTACGTGAGGAAATGGAATATTTATGTTGGATGATGCGATTTTTGAGGAGATTTTTGGTTTCGCCAATATAAGAGGAGTTGCAGTTAGGGGTGGACCTAAGTATTCGTTATTCAACATGGGAGCAGTGTTTGAGTGGAATAGGATCTTTTAGACAGTTGTAGAGATTAGAGAGTTTGTTCTGAGATTTGAAGGCAAGTCGCAGGTGTGGTTTAAAGAACGTTAGGACTGCTTAATGTTATCAAAAAGGAAGGGGATATAAGGTAGTGATCTATATAGGGGGATGGAAATGTGTTGGGAGGAGGGAATTGGAGGGGGGGAGGCTATTTGTGTAGTTGTTGATAAGTTTGTTAATGATCTTAGGAGAGAAGTTATTGGCTAAGAGGATTTGTTTGATACGGTTAATGTTGGTTTCATAAAGATTGGAATAAGATAGGGAAAGACATCGGTTTATAAGGTTTGTGGCTGTTGGGAATAGTAGTTTAAAAGTCTGCCAAAGTAAGTCGTTTTAGTGTACCAATCTGTGTATATAGTGTTATTTGGGTTTCTTATGATGAGGAGGTCAAGGAAAGAAAGGGGAATTATGCATTTCTCGTTCAACGGTAAAGTGAAGGTGGTATGAGTTAAAGGGTATTTAAATTTAAATTTAGGATTAGTTTTCGTCAAATCAGTGAGTTGGTAACATTGTTTACCCGTTTTTCTAATTACCAGAACTCTATTACGATTCAGGTGGGGCTTGGCTCTCTCTACGCCTCTTAGGTATGTAGTTATTACGTTTTCTTCGCATATCCTCTTCGTTCCTATCCTTCTTCTTCCTTCACCCCATATGATAATGACTTATAATTGTGTTACTCTAATTTTTGGGCTTGCGTTACTTTACATTTTACTCCTTTATTTTATAATTATTTTAATTATAAATATGTTAATTTTTTTAACATCATTGTCATCTTTTACATACTTTCAAATCTTCATACTAATTGTCATTTTAATTAATAGTTTTCATTTATTTTATTATTGCAAGTATAAATAACGCATTATTTAATTTCAATCAATTTTTACCTTGTTTTTACTTTCATTAGTCACTTGTTAACGTTTTTACAGCATTGTAATTTTTTATAAAACTTATAATGTCATAATCATCTCGATGTGCTTTACATAATTCCAAATCTTCACACAAGTAGTCATTTTAATTAATGGTTTTCATATATTTTATTATATCATGTATAATATATTGTTTTATGTAATTCATAATCTTCACTCTTTTCACATTACTTTAATTTTTCATTATTTACAATGTAAGTATATCAACAATTTTTTCTTTTATATTTTTCTCATGTTTGTCATTTCTGTTTATTACCATTTTTTACTGTTACTGGTACTGCCTCCGTTGGTTTCAATTCTTGTTTATCTTTATTTTGTATTTATGTTTGTTTTTTCTTATCTGTATGTTTATTTATTGACCGCATCCCCAACCAAGAATCTCCTAATTAACTAAACAGTTCATTTCTTGGTCGTCAGTCTCGGTAAATGTCTAGTTCATTCATATGATTCTATGGATGATCTTCGCTCACACTAGTGAATCACCGTGAATCATGGAATGAAGCAATTAATTATTCCGATCTGATCCTTGAAATAAGCTAATATGACTTTTCGAAAAATCAAATCAATATCACCTTCATCGAGGTAATCCGCCCTATATTTAAAAGAGTTTAGGACCATCAGAGACGTCAGGCGTCCTTGGTCGCGTCCATAATTAGCTTTGAGCCTCATTAAGAAAGCTTCAATAAACCTGAACTTAATTAACTTGGCGCGTAGATCTTCCCGAAAGACTCGGGCAGCTCCAATCAGTGTTGGGTTTATTTATTAAACTCCTTCACTTTTAATGATCTACCTTTAAGTGGTGTGAAGATATAACAAATTGAAGTTTGATCAGTTACGACAAAAATATTAAATAATACTTGGGCGAAAGGGATTTCATTCGAAATATCCCTCCTTATCAAATGAGTAGAGAAAAAAATATGTAGACATATTACTGATTTTAAAAAGCCTTTTTTATTACTTCGTGTCTTTTTAAATTTTAAAGGGTGATAATTATATTAAAAAATAAATTAATTAGATAAAACAGGACAGGCCAGTGAAGTCATTTTTTTTTTAATTTTACTATTTTTTGTAATTATTATTGAATTTAAATTATTGTTATTTTCCGAATTTTTATGTTTGTTATTATTATTGAATATGCTCAAACATAATAAGTCGATAAACATAATTAATAAGTCGATTAATTATGATAGAAGTCAATGAAACAGTGTTCACATAGAATATGGATTGTGTTTCATATCTTTTTTCTCAACGGTAAAGGTCATGTTAAAGAACAAAATATAACATAAACGCATTGTCGCAAAAAAATGACTTGTACATCTATACCCAAACACCAAAGTATTATAGTCTCTAAAAATTATATTTTGGAAAATTTATTCATTAGCTCAAAATGTCGCTAAACATCACAGAGCTGCTAATGTTCCCGTTAGTCACAGTCCGTCAAGCGGAACCATACTTCTCGTCCAGTGCAGTGTGACGTATCATCTCACTCACACACAGACAGACACACACTCTCATACTCACTCACTCTCTCTTCCTATCTCTCTCTCCTCCCTCTCTCAGTGGGTCGAGGTCAACGTACATTCCGGGAATAATATTTTATATTCATGCATGAACAAATACAGGAATATAGACTTTTATAATTCGTAAAATGAAGAGTATTTTATTTACCTTAAATTCTAAAACTTAGCCAACAGAATCAGCAAGCTGAACGGATTATCAGTCACCTGTAACAAAAATAATCATTTATATTCAGAGTATGTTTAGTCGTATCATCTCTGCCTCTTTATATATATATATGAAATATTATTTGTATGCACTATAAATAAATATTTTTTATTCTAAGTAATTAGAGTTTTTTTAAAGATATTTATATATATATATATATATATATATATATATATATATATATATATATATATATATATATATATATATATATATATATATATATATATATAAATATCTTTAAAAAAACTCTAATTACTTAGAACTCAATATTGTAGTCTTCTCTTTTCTGCATTCTGCTCAATCTATATCAGCTGAACAAGTTTTCCTGTTTAAAACCAGTAGATTGTTATATTTAGTTCCACTCCCCGAGCAGCTGTTGAACAAAAACATTTATGTTTGTAATAATCTTCGTTACATCTGCGCCATTCACAACATTGCGTTAGTGAGTCGTCAACTTAAAATATCGGCCTCTTCAAATATTTACCCAGGGTATATATGACTTTAAAAACCGTTCTCCTCGAGTAATCTTATTCACGGCTTATGAAACGAAAACACTTCATGTTAAACTACTTGTTTTGTGAGGGGTTTTTAATCCAGGGATTCTTCGAGCCATCGATGAGGCATCAGACGCGGTGATGCTAAGGAACATGAAATGGCTTTGTTGATTTACTTCAAATACCTAAAGAAGATCGCGATTGACACATATAGACACACCCACACAAGCTCTTGTTCCTGAAGTTCACATTCCGTTATTATATATGTTTTTTTTTTTCAGCTGAGCACAAGTTCCCTAGAGATTTCTTCGAGTTCCTTGACTCGATTAGATTAGAACTATTAACTCAATAACATTAGAAGTATCTAAGTCAATAGAAAAAGCATTGTAAATCGACGGTTTCAACATTTTAAACGGAAAAAACCCGCTCAAATTACATATTATTCTCCTGCTGCAGACTTGTTCAGCTCACAAATGGGGAGGAAAAAAAAGTATTTTACACTCAATATTAACACTTGAAACAAGTAATAAAATTGTTTAATTAGATTGGAAAAAAAATCGCGTTTATAATCTTTATCACCGAACCATCTCCGTATTAAATGTCAATATACCTTTTGATGTAAGTTTATTATGACCTTCAAGTAAAGTCCTCCTTTCGGCTCTTCAATTTCAACCCAAATCTATTATATTATTATATTGTTATAAAAGTCTACTTTATCAAATTTGAGTTGTTTGACATTATAATTTTTTATGAAAGTCTAATATGACCTTCAAGTAAAGAACCACTCCCGGTGATCATGCAGTGACCAAAAAGAGAGGTTCACAACTAGATTTAAAATAATCCTAAATACAAAATTTTAACTTTCTAGGGCTAACCGTTTTTTAGTTAGGCGAGATACGTACGAACGAACGAACGTACGTACAGACTTCACGACGAAACTTGTCAAAATGGATCCAGGAATGGTCACAATTAATATTTCCGTTGAAATATGAAAACTGAAAATTTTCGCTATTACAATACTTCCTTTATTGCGTACAAGGGAGTAAAAAGGAGTAGAATTTCTTCTTTTTTTTTTTTATAACCATTTGCAGGGGTTTCTTGCGGCTAAATTACACTGTGCTCTGTTTTTCGTAAAACCATGGATTATATCCGATTTTTTTATCAGCCTTCTAATGGACTACAGATAAAAAAAAAAGACATCCTTGTTTAAATAAGCTTATTAGTCCATGTTAATTAAGTTGAGGTCAGTTACAGGATGAGCTGGAATTCGCCTCCAGTTTTTTTTTAAACAATTACCTTTTGAAATTCTCACTCTTCAGACTTCCAGTGTTTTCAGTAAAAATAATTACAATGAATTATTATAAAGCTTTTTTTTCCGTGACCTGGGATAATTGTAGTGTAATTAATTAATTACTAAAATACACTTTTATTTTTTTTTTAAATAATACGTAAAATAAAATATTTAATGTGAGTAAAACAAATGAAATTCTTCTTTGAAAAAAAATTTAACTATATTACTTAATATTCCTGATAATGATAATATAAAATATATCTTAATAACAATTTTCTGTGTGCCTTCCATCCTAGGCACGGCACTCTTTCGTCGTTTCTAACATGGTCGTTTCCGGTTGCTACAAGGACTTCCGCCTTGTTAATCCTCAACCTTGCATATTGTTGCTTGCTTTACAATACATATATCTGCATAAGTAGGTCATCGTTATCACTAGATTTATGTCATTAATGTTTAAATAAATTAAAAAAATTATTTATCAGAAGAAAACAAACAAAAGAAAAATGGTCTTTGTTATTTTTAAGACATAAAATTCTGATTCGAATATAATATAATATAGTATAATATATATTAATTATTAATTATAAATATATATTAATTATTATTTTATATATATATATATATATATATATATATATATATATATATATATATATTATAATAATAATAAATATTATTTTAGTTTGTCAGATATATTTGTTTTCATATAATTTATTTTATGTAAAAATATCAGATGAATGTTTTGCTGCGGGACTAATAAAATTCGCTATCGTCTTCATAGGCCTTTGTGGAAGTTTAATGACCCTTCTCACCATATTTCTATAAGAGAAGCCTTAACGATCTGCTTAATCTTAAATATCATAAGTCATTTTATGGGGCTTGTCTCCGATATTAAATTCTATCGTCAAATATTAAATTTCCTTATTTGTTCGAGGCCAGTTAATAATGATAAAAACAGTTTTCATTGCCTATTTTATTTATTTTTTTATTACTCTATTTGATGATTCCTTTAATTCAAGTAAACTATCCGAGGGACCTGATGAACATTACTTCCAGGATTAATTGAGCTCATAATTTAATTTAATTTTATTTTATATTCATGGACCGGATGAGATTGGTGGGATTTTATGAGGAAAATCATTAGAGAAATCACCTAATGCTCTATCCTAATGGTTAAACATATTGGAGTGTTTATAGATACAGATAGTTAAATTGACGAATGGTCAATTTCAATTTTAGTTAAATTCTCGGTTTGGATCATAATTATGGAAGAATTAATCCTCGCTAATTACTTTGGACGTTGTACGAGATAATCTGCCCCAGGTGATGGAGTTTTCACCTCAGTCGGAAACTTTTGACAGAGCTTTTAGAAGTTTAAACTTGGAATAAACTATTAATTCTACTTACCCTCTCTGCACTCTAGCAGCTGACGCCTTGAGTAATTTGAATGCGTTTTTGATTCATCAATACCATTTACAAGATATTGTGATGAAAGTCTCTAAAGACATTTTTTTATTGACATTTTAAAAATTAATGTCTTTTAAGACATTTTGACGGCCAATGCTGTCTAAAAGTTAATAATCATTCAATATTTTTATTTGCTTAAATAAAGCCAAAACTTATTTTTGGATGCAAAAAATGAGCAAATTTTCGAAATACGTATAATATGCCTTTTATATTTTTCGTTTGAATTTATTTTTATAAATTCGATTAGTGCAGCAATTATTTTTTTAAAACCCTATTCTATTTTGCCCTGAAGAAAACTCCTATAAGTTAAAAAAATATACATCAAAATAAAAGGCTTAATCGGTAGGGGCCATTTTCCTAATTTGGAACATGCCGAAAATCCTACTTTTTTTTTTTTTTTTACTAAAACTGGCAATAATTATGCTTATATATGAAAAATTTGAAAGCCAAAAAAGGAAAAAAAGAAAATTAAAATTTGATTTGGATACGAATCCGGCCTGTTGAAGATTAAATACCAATTTAGGTATATTTTATTCAATAATGAATAATGGTGTAATTGACCAAGAAAAAAAAATTAACCCTCCCCTTAAAATTTGAAGTTTTATATTCCAAGGATTATTGAATTTAGTTTAAAAATCTTCTAAGTTTTCTGTTTTCTTAGTTCAAAGTTTTCTGTTTTTTGCATAAATTTGAATTTATCTTTATTTGAAAATCAATTTTATGCCGAAATTGGAGAGCATATCAAAAAATTTTAAACTAAAGACAATAATCCTTGAATTGGTTAGTAAATAATGACTGCATGTCGATCAAATAAAGAAAACCCAGACTTGAAAATGGATAAGAGGTGTCCGAAACGTCTTCTAATATATTAAATGAAATAGAACATTTGCATAATTTGATTCCTTTTAGCTTTGCACACAATTAAATAATCTTTCAACTGAGCATCTGGAATGTACAGTTATCGAATCATCAAAATACTAAACAATGAATTGTTGAACCATTGAACGGTTTTCCATGAGAACACGCACAGAAAAAAAAAGTGGCTAAAAGGTTAAATAAATACGCTATATCTTTGCAAATACTAGTCCGATTTCGATGATTTTTTTTTTTTAATTTTAAAGTTACCATAAAATATAGGTATACTTTTCGAGTCATGTGCAAATAAAATTTTCTTTTCGTAATAACTATTTTTCCTAATTTTTTTTTCGGAGTTATACTATATATGATATGTTAAAAACTATAAGGAGGAAGATTTTAGTCGTTTCATCAAAATCGTTTTTGGGCGCCTAGAAACACAAATTTTTCGGCATCGTGGGTCTTTCCAGTATAAAACGTAAAAATCGGTTCACCCTAAAAGAGATTAAAAATTTATTTGGATTTTTTTGTCTTTGGTATAATGAATGAAATGAACATATGAAATCACTAATCGACCGCCATTTCGAAACGAAATAGCGAGTGGTAATATCGAGTTTCGAGGATCATCCTGGTGCGATCTGTTACTTTTGTGCCATGTCTCAAAAGTCTCGGGGATAAATCGCGAACGGATGGATTTTTTTATTCGATTTTAGGATTCTACGTACCTTAAAATGTCTAAAAAAAAACTTCTAATTTTAAGAGGGGAGAGTTTAATTTATTTTTATTTTTCTATTACAAAGGTTCATTTTGAATACAATAAATCAAAATTCATAGTTTACATTTAACAGGCCAAATTCATATCCAAATCAGATATTAATTTTTTTTTTTTTTTTTTTTTGCATTTTTGGCTTTCTAATTTTTAACATGTCCAAAACGTCGTCTAATCTATTCAATAAAAAATTTGAAAGGTGAATGTTTCTTCATGAAATTGGACATTTTAATAATTGGATATACCCTTTCGATATATTTAAACCATATCGACGTCGTTTCTTGAAAAAAGCTTAAGCGGCAAAAATTCGAAATTTAGGTTTCAATTTATTATGAGACTTGAACAGCACCTCAATCGATTTTCGCTCTCGATATATCGACAAAAAACTTGAAAATGGTCTTAAAATCGACTATTGATGACGTAAGCACCAAATACTAATGACTCTCAATCGTCTCTGTGTCTTTGACCAGTGCTAGAAGTCTTAAAAATATATTATAATTATAAAAGTTTTGCCATTTTAATAAACTCTTACTACAGGCGATAAAGATAAAATTAATATATATATATATATATATATATATATATATATATATATATATATATATATATATATATATGTTGTTATTTGGGGGAAAAATGTTTCATATATTTCCTGTAAAGTTTGCTTGGTGGCGCTTACGCTTTTTTTAAAAAACGACGTAAATTTATACTCGTATGATCAATAAAACAAATTAGCTTTTATTGTAGTTGGCCGAGGCTGTATATCTTTTTGTTATCGTCCCATTTTTTCTGAGGGAACGAGGTGCTCTTGTGAAGAAAACAATGAGTTCCATTGCAAAACCTTCCGGGACGTAGATATGCGAATTCTAAGTACAATCTCTTGTGTAACGATGATTAAATTGAATTAAAACTGATCTTAGGATTTAATTGCAGATTTGCTGTTGTTTTAGTACATCGATGGACTGTAGATTTATTTATGAAGTATATGAAATGTTCGCCGAAATACCTAGATAAATAAATTTTTTAATTTTGTTTTTACATTAATAGGGTCCAAACTTGAATTAAGTTGAAATAATTTCTTATGAACTGATTTCAGTTTAGAAAGCCTTGTATCAAATGTGGTTGCATTCATTTTTTCTTTTTTTTTTTTTTGCAAAGCAATTTGTCATATAGTATCTTATTTATTTCATGGCTTCTAGCACTAGTTATATCTTTATTCACTTTTTGTCCTGATTATATCCCTAATCTAAAATTATTTTAGATTATTAATTTAGATTATTATTACGTCTTAATTTCACTGTCACTATTTATTTCATTAAAACTTACAAAATGTGTGTAACATTCCATGATCTTTTCATTTCCACACTCTTTTTGTAATTTTTAATAAAATAAATGGGTACTATATAAAAATAAGGCGAAATAATTGTAAATTAGTGATATAATGAAGACAAATAGTGTCAATGGAATATTTAAGAAAATTGTCCTGAAGAAGGGGAAACACACCGAAACGTTGAAAGTAATGATGTAAATAAATCTTTGATAAAAGATACTGAAAGAAATTTTACCTCAAGAAAATTATCCAAAATAAATTTAATATAATTCTTCCATACGAATTAATATAAAAATAATATTTCTTACAATGTTTTTGTTATTTCATAAATACATTAACTTTAATATATAACCGAATTTGCAATTTGTAAATTACTTAGCATTTATATCTGGAATTACACTGTCTTCAGGTTTCAGATATAGCTTACGAGAGATTGATTTGGAGGAAGCACAGCAGATTTGAACAGACCGTACGGATTTTTATTTTGTTTACTTGACATACGTTAAAAATTATCTTTAACAAACAAACTAGCAACCTCTAACAAGTTTTGCTAAAATCTGTTTTGATATAATTATTGGGTTTTGTTAATACCTCAAACGTCCAGAAAAACGTAAATTCGAAAGCTTAGCCTAAAATAGTGGACGCAGTATTTTATAAATTCCTCAATTCATGATATTAATCGTTTAAGTTTTAAACGTAAGCTAAACGAAAAAAGCTATTTCTGATAGCTATCTCCGACTATTTAGCAAGAGCTTTTTAACATTTTAACTTACTCAAATCATGCATAGACACTCAAATAACATATATCAGCAAAATTCCCTCTCTCACAGTTCAAAGTGAGATTGATGTATATTGATTGTATTGTAGTATATTGATTGCAATAGCTTAAATTATACAATCTCCTCATAATTAATTATACAATCCTTTCATAAGCTTAGTTCCATCTCAGCCCTTGATTTACCTTTGGATAAATTAATCCTCTTGAGGAGAATAGTTTACTCCCTCATAAAATGTTGGAATTCAGGTAACGAGAAGTATTAGGTATGCTTTTGTTATATTTGTTGATACTAAAAGTTTATTTTTAATGTCTTCGCTGTGTGAGATCCGTTAACCGAAATATAAAAACAATTCTTTTAGTTCTCTTTTATTTGAGTAAATGATAATAATTATTTTAGAAAGATGATTTAAGTAAATATTCGCCCAGTTGAAACTTTTGTTTAATCTGTCCAATAGAGCTTCCTGTTCGGATAGATGAGGGTTTGAGAACACTAAGAGGTTGCAGATGCCCGATATCATGATTTACGGTGAATTAGTGCGTTAAGAGTTATAGCCCATTCAAACCAGAGGGTCGATCACTAGCTGATGTTGATTATGGTCGACAGAGCTGTTGGCTTAATTGGCATTAAGCAGGGTTGACCGATCGGGACAGGCGGGTGCTTGTGAGCCGGTCTTAGCACTGTCTGCGCTGGTGAAGAGGAAGAGGCGGCATCCAATTATCTTTGTACCAAGATCCACTTTGCCTGCAGGTCTCCCCTCTGCAACTGACACTAATTTCAGGAGAAGGCCGCCTTCAATGGACTGCTGGTGAGCCAAGTCTACACTCAAGTTCCCGCTGCTCCAGTTCTTGGAACAGAAATAAAGGACTTTTTTATATTGTGTTCTTTAAAACTAACTGCCCGTTATTTTTATTTAAATATAACTATTGAGCGTACCGATAAGGATAAGGGTTGAGATAAATTGTTTTTCTTACAATATTGTATATTCAGTAGTGGACGCAGAGAGAAGGAGATTGTGGGTTATATTCCCCCGAAATATGCGGGAAAAAATAAAGTTTGTATCTTGAGTAACATTTTTGGTAAATTTTAACAATAAATTTTGATCCAATTTTCCTGCTTATCCTTAAAACTTACCTCCGATTTGGCAATATAGACATTTAGGTGATTATTTGCCTCCTTATTAAATTTTCCCTCTACTTCTCCGAAATAGCGAAGTCCAGAAGGAATTTTATACTCCATGATATAACTATAACGGAACTAAATAGTTACAACTATATAACTAATGGAATAGAGAGTTATTTACATAATTATATAGGTAGATGGTGATAAATAAAATAAAATCACTTACCAAGTGAAGACTAATAAAGTAAGATGATCGATGATTGGGTCATTAGCCCGTAAACAAAACTAAAGTCGTATACACCGCAACCGTCAAACTCAATTCTCAAATATGAACATCAGTTCACAGTGTGTCTACCCCCATACCACATCACCGCTGCTTCCATGAATCTTTTTTTAACAATCGATTTTAAAGTAAGTTATCATAAATTTGTAATTTTTTCCTATAATTCTTAACCTTAAAATGAAATTGGTTAATTTTTCATAAAATATTTTCAAATTGCCGGAGATCCGGATAAAAGCCTGAAGGCTTCGAAAATGCCGGATCATTGACATAATGAGTACTTATTTTGATGGTAGGCCTGGGCCAATTCAACCTAAAAGAATTTCGATAGATAGGGTTTAGAGAGTAAACCCACAGGGATCGTTACATAAGAGTCCACGAGAGGGGAATTGAATTTCGCGTTCCTTAAGTTGAATAATCGTAGTCATCATAAGTGATCATATGTAACTGATGATGCGTGATATTACGAAGATAATAATGTGTCCTACTGTCACGGCCCGTCACGCGGAGCCAACCTCTCTCTCTGCTCTCGTTGAGGTGTGACGTGAAATGTGATCAACTTAATATACGGAGAAATTAGTCTCTGATCAGCTATAGGGGTCATCTATTCATGTTGAGAGGATTTACTATCATGACGAACGCCTGTTTTCCAGTCGAGTCACGTGCATATTTTCCATAATATCCTCTCTTGAGAGTTCTTCGATTCCCTCTGAGTGGTCATTTACCTGATTAAAGGTCATCCTTATCCTTTATGATATCCTTTACCGAATCGCACATAATGACATGATGGTCGCGTGTGCCTCTCATCTTTTACATCTAATCTTCATGAAACATCGATCTTTCTATATTTTAAATAATTAACAATTTTTTTATATAATTTTGTAAAAACTTTTTTTTATTTCATCTTAGTATGTTTCTTAAAATAATTTGAACTATTCCTAAATTTATGATATATTTTTTTCTGTTGTTTCAGGTAAGTTCAAACGCTGAAAGATCTATTATTATTGTTTTTGCAAAAGGTAATTTTTTATATAAGTATTTTATTGGTTATCTTGTGTATATGTGGCTGTCGCTGGTTAAGTCAAATTATTCATTAAACTTATAAGAAATGAGTGTTTTTTTTTTATATATGAATGAATATAGCAAGATGTCTAATTTTCTGAATTAAAAATTAAGTAATGATTAAAAAGATATAAATAATTTAAGGTATCGTAAGCTGGGGTAACTTTAAGATTTACGGGGTAACTTATAATCAATCTTTATTTCAAATTTAAACTTTTTAAGCAGGCGCATTGTTACCGCCTGATGGTAACAATGTTTGGTTTGGTTTGAAATCTTGAAATCACGATTGACTTGAAGCTACTTAAAGTTATACTGATTATGGTATTAGTAAAAACGTGAACTAAAATACAGGGTTTTGATGATGCGGAACATTGAATATTTGTCTACTAAATTTAATGATTTTGATCTAATCAATCGTTTACGACTGCTATTTTTATGTACAGCAGAATCCTAAATTGAAATCATGACAACACTCACTTTTAAAAGTTTCTAGAAGTTCGAAACTAAAAATAAATATCATTCAAAATGAAACCGGAAACTTTTCTATGAGCGAAAGTTTCATGGCATAATGTTGTAATTTCAATTATTATTTTATATGATTGAATGTGATCATATAATTAGATATTTGTTTTGTGTACGAAAAAAAATCTCTGATATGTCCACACACAAGACTTTCCTCAACGTTTTTGTTCGCTGCATCTTTTCCTATTATTGGTCGAATAAGTTTTTTTTCCCCTTTATTTATAGTTTTGCCTTTTTGCCTTATAATCTTAGATTATAATCAAAGATAATCATCTTTCAAATGAAGATCTGGAATTTTCATTAGAAATTTCAATTTTCCAAGTTTTTCTTATTCGAAAAACTACAAAATATTATTATTAAATGGGTTTCCATAGTAACACGCACAGAATACTTTATAAAAATTGCTTTAAAGTTCATTATATTGTATCCTTCCTGATAATGGTCCGATTTCCAACATCCTGTTATTGTTTTGTACACAATTAAATTGCTTATAAAATTACTACATAATTTATTCTCTTTTTCGGGGATATACGTTTTAGGTAAATTAAAGAGACTTTAACGAGAAGATTTTAGGCGAGTTTCATCAAAATCTGTTTGAGCCGTTTTGACAATAGTCTGTAGAAAACTATTTTTTTCCAGCTATTGCGCACAATGTGCTCGATTTTGTACACAGGCATCAATCAGGTCCTGCAAAATAAAAATATAAAAAATCAAGAAAATCGGTCCACCCGTTTAAAAGATAATCGTGGCACAGACACACAAAAAATGCGTTTTTTTGGACTCTATTATAATACTTTCCTTTCCTAGTAGCGGTAGGAAAGTAAAAAGTTGTATGTAATATCCATCCATTCGTGCCTGAAGTGGTATTGTAAAAATTAAAATTTTGCTACGAATTCAAAACGAGGAGATCAAATACCAAAAGGAGTTATTGGTAATAACATATTAAAGTTGGAAATTTTAAAATTTTTGCTTTAGAATGAAAACGTATTGACTAATTTGATTAAATTTCTTGGTTTTTTTAAAATTTATTGTTGAATGAAAAAGTTATTTTTATCAGCTTCTATCTTTTCGGATCATTATCTAATATTCATAGCATATATTCAAATTATTTAAATATGTATTCAAAACAAAAGTTAGAAAAATAAATGAATTGATCGATCATTATAGACTGTTGATGGTAAAGGAAATACACTCTTTGCTCCATCTAACTTTTTTCAATAATGAGTATTTTCCAACGTTTAATAAGTATTTATTATTTGCAATAAATTAACTTTCAATTTCGTTAAAAATATCCTAATAATTGTTATTATTGTACATTTTTTTCTGATGAAACAGCTCTGACCATTGTTTTAAGTATGATAAAATTAATTTTATAAAGTGAAAACTTATTAAAATGATTCTGAAACAGAAATAACCCTTTGTCACATTTCTGTAGATATTTATTTGGCAAGAACTGAAAGGGTGGCAAGAATCCTAGACAGTCACAACACCAAATAAACGCATAATGTTACGGCAATTAGTAAATTAAAAAACTAAGTGATAACTCTTGTTTCATTAATTACATGGTAATTTAGTTTCAAGAACTCATTAATTTGAAAGTGACAATATTAATTGTAAAAATATTTGGTGGAGTGAGGATTTTTATTTATTTTTTGCTTGAAAATAATCCAGGTTGATCCCAAAGTAAAGTATTCGTGTTATCATTGTGATTTACAACATTCGGGGGAGAGGAGGGGAGAGGGAAGAGGTCTGTTTAATATATAATTTTATTAACTGGCCCACGTGTTGGTAACATTTGTTGAAACTCTAAAAAAACTAAGAGACAATGGTTACTTTGACAGGAACTGTCGCCTGCAATATTAGCTTTCCCAGTGCTCATTTTACAAGTCCTAATCTAATATTTATGCTTCTTCCAGTCTTTTGTTTGCACAGTTGTATCTGTGTAAGTCCTCTTAAATTTAAACGTTAATATTTGTACTAATGTCGAAAGTTTTGTGTTTGGGAAAAAGAAATATGGACTAGTATTATGTACCATTATTACATGAGTTTGTTCAAGAATTATGTTTTAAATCGTAATTTTTACAATTATTATTTTGTTATTAATATCAAATTAGCTATTATTATAAGTTATATTATGGTAAAAAAATAAAACGTTTAGGTAGATTTTTGAAAGCCCTTTGCTATTAGTTAATGGGTGTACCATTATGACATTAATGGCTCTTTGGTATTCACCAAGTAAGATGGTGCTGAACCATCTGTGCAAAGTGGGCCACTGTTGAGATATGTTCTTGACCTGTTGCTGATGATATGCAGTGTTCAGCTGGTAAACAAACAACGCTTAACGCCCGTACAATTATAGAATATGTTGCAGGCATGTTTCCAATTTCAATGCATCAGGATATATTTCTCTCCAAAGCTGTTGTACACAGTTGATCCAGGTTCTTTCCCTTTAGAGTGGGACATTTGGGTGAAACATTATATCAAACCTTGATTTCAAGTAAACGATTTTTTCAATTGTTGGCCTCTGAAAATAATTCATACAAGAAGGGAAAAAACATTTTAATTTTATGAACTTATTATACTTTAACGCCATATTCTGTATTATTAAATCATGGGTGAATAAAAAAATTACGTATGTGAAAAATGGCATTGTTCGAATGCCTTAGTATTATTAATTTACCAGAATTATGTTTGCAAAATAAAATGTTATGAACACAAATCTAGAGCTCAGAGAAGTTAAATAGCCCTGAGATAAAAAAAAATAATATTCACAGTTGAAAGTAAAATGTAAAGTTCTTTTTTGGTCCTCTGAAAAGTAGCCACATTCACATTCGTTCCTTAAATGTGGTGGCGACGTGACCGAAAAATAAGGAATATTATTAACGGATTTTATGTAGGGTGATGTATTTAATGTGGGTAAGTGTTTTTTCTTAGTAACTGCGTAATTGTCTCGTTAAAGCCAAACCCAAAATTGAATTTCAACTTCTGCTCTCGTTGTTTATCTATCAGTAAGCCTGTTTAATTTTTTTGCGGAAGTGAAACATTCAAGAAGCTGTTCTAAAAAATACTTTGTGATTTACATTTATTCTCGACAGTTTTCAGAAGTCTCACCATCAGCCAAACATGATAGTAGTTGTAAATGCAGATGCATGCTATAGGACAAATATATGTGGTGTAAAATTGCCGCTACTATCATATTTTGCCAGGGGCAACTGCGGATTAGCGCATTAAAACAAAAAAAAATTGTCTATCCATTTATTCAATTATATTTCATATTCCACTTTCATAACTCAAAGATTGTAAAATGTGAATCTTAGGTAAGCTTTAACTTTTTTCGATGGTTAGATCAGTATAATAGTACTCCAGAAACCGAACTATTCTGCACTTGCCTCGAAACCGCTACTGCTTGAATAATGGGTCTTCCAGATGGTACTAAGTACCATCTAATAGTACCTAGAACGCACTTACTCCTTTAGATTGGGGCTAGTGCGAACTAGGTACTATTAAATTGAATGATCAGTCTCAAAAAAATGGATCCGATTGAAACATGGGCTTGAATGTATTTTTTTAAACATGCCTAATCTTCTAAAGAACATTTTTAAATAAGAGGAAAATTTAGCTTCAAAAATACAGATTTCACAGTCTTTTAAAGTCCAAACTTTGTAAATTAGTGCGCACATACCCCACATTACGTTACTTAATTAATATAATATAATTAATTTTTTTTTCCATTTTCTAAAAAAAAAAGAATATCAGATTAAGTTGTAAAATAACTATATTTCTTATCTAAAACCATTATTTCTTGTGTAATAAAAATCAATTGATACTTCGACAAATTCTTGGTCCAGTAAGTCATTAGTTAATTTTTAACTATCCAATAGCATGCAGAAAAAATTTAACAACCAGAGATGGGATATGGGATTTTTGAATCAGAGGGTAGAGGAGGGCCTGTGAATATAAGGAGTAGCCTTGCAGGTAGACTGAACAGGGTACTTGTTAAATTCATTAGACGTGATCCTAAGTAGGTACTACAAGGCCTTACAAGGTAAATTGCTAAGGGAATCTAGCAGGGGTTGTGTTAGATACAAAGGGAAGAGTAAATTGGAGTGGAGAAATCACTTCATTTTCATAAATGGCTGAGATTTCAAACGTCATTTTAATCGGCGACATTTTCAAAACGAAATGGCGGATGGTAATGCCGAGTTCCGAGGATCATTCTGGGATGATCTGTAGTTGGTGCTAAATCTCATAAAAATATGTACATTGGTCTCGAAGAAAAGAAATAAAAGGAAGAAATCTGTTCTAGGGACGGCGGATTGACGGATTTTTTTCTTAGATTTTCGTATTCTACGTTTCTTGAAACGCAAAATCTCAAATTTGGAGGGAGAGGATTAAATTTTAAATAATAAACCAAAATAAAAAAAGTGCTATCCCGTAACTGTGAACAGCCCTTCGGGAAACAAAGAACTAATTCGAAGTCACGACTAAATGGCAGATCTATGGATATGAAATCTTGAGTTGCAGTACTCTCCAATTGTTCTCGACTACTTATTGACACAGCGAAACGAGAATCTTTGGATTTATCGAGCAGTGCGGACTCAAGACCCATAGCAACCCTCCCCGAGAAGACCTAGCTACCTGGAGATGCTAACTGTATCGAATCATACCGCGGCCATATTGATCTCCCGGCACCCCCTGGGTTGGGATGATGCTCACGTCCGGTTGGCTAGGTCAGTAAACACCCCTTCCCTGTTTCGGCTCTGATCGAATAACCACAATAATTTGACTCCCTACCTAAACTATGTAAATACAATCCTCTTCGAGGCTCTGTTTATACTAATCTTGTTTTATAATGTATATTTGTATGGGGAATCTTCTTATAATCTGTGATGAGTAGTAGCTAGTTTTTTATACTGGTTACTGAGGAGAAAAAATTTGTTATTAATCATCTTGTAGGTATAACGAATGTGAAGGACCGTCGCAAGGACGGATTTGATCACCGCGAAAAAATACAAAATGTAATATTCATTTATTTTTCTTCGGTTCTGTAAGAAACATGGAAAACAGATTGTAGTAAACAACAGCTGCACAGACATAATCAGATACAAATACAATACAGATAGTAATAACCCATATTTTTAAGGGTCATTAGGCCTTCTAACCTAGAAAATGACCTAATAAATGATGTTAATAAACAGTTAACGTCCGAATGACTGTATAGAAGGATCAACCTAACTAGAGATTGATAAATTATTTGCTTGCGTATAATAATAATACAGAGAATTCCAACTTTGCAATTCATTTAAATGAAAAAAAAAAACAATAAATTCATCAAAGACTCAGGAGTTAAATTAATACATCACCTTGAAAACAGTCTCAAATTAAATATATATGAAGCACTTGAAATAATAAAATCCTTCAAATCCAATCCAGATTTTTGCTTAAATGACCAAATGAATATCTCCAATAGTCCAATCTTAAATGTATTCCCATCTATAACAGAAAAAACAATTACTCATCGGAATTATTAGAAAAACCTTGACCCTTAAACCGTTTACCTATAAACACACCACCTTTCTTCCGTTAGCTAGTTCAGTGCGAGAACAAGCCAATACAAACTTTTCTGTTTGATATAATCTTCATAAATCTTGGTGAGTACCAACATGTATTTGATTTCTTGTGTTAATTAAATTCATAATTCATAAATGTTTTATTATACTAATTTATATTACACTTAATTTAATATGTATAATAATACCAAACTGTATTTTGAACTGCTTATTTTTGAATTTTTGTGTGTTTTTAGAACTGAAGATGAATGTATAACATTCGAAACTAGTTTTCAATAAAAAGTAAATTATAGAAGTGGCAAATAATTTATCAATTCCTAATATGTTAATAAACGTTAACTCATTTTTTTTTCATCAAATCTCCTTCTGAAAGCTTAAAACATGATTAGTGGCTAATATGCACTTCTTGCATATCGTCGTTACCGCCGTAAAACCTCCTCACACACACACACACTCTATGGCGCTACAGCCATAGAAGGGCCTGGGCCTCCTCCACAATCTTACTCGACTCTTCTCTATTCTGGGCGAGTCTCCTCCATCCTCTGATTCCCATTTCTCTCAATACCTTCTCCATGCTATCCGACCATCTTAATCGTGGGCGTCCCTTCATTCTTTCTCCTCCGGGCATACCATCTAGCAACTTTTTAGGTATCCTACTAGCCGGCATCCGCTCCACATGTCCCAGCCACCTCAACTGATTCTTTCTGACAAAGGAAACCAGATCTGGTTCTTGAAACATTTCTTTCAGCTCCTCATTCTTTCTTATTCTCCAGTTTTCACAGACAGGTCCATATATTCTTCTTAGTACTTTCCTTTCAAAACTTTTAATATTCTTTCACTTTCTTTGGAAAGTACCCAAGTCTCACAGCCATATGACACAACCGGTCTAATGATTGTTTTATATAAAATGATCTTAGCTCTGTTGGTGAGACCTCTGAATTTTAAGGGCCTTTGAAGAGCATAATAGCAGCTACTCTTGCCTTAATTTCTTCTTGGTGTTTCATTCTTTGATGTGACAAGAGCACCCAAATATTTAAATTAGTTTACCATCTTGAAAGTGTGGCTTCCAAATTTGACCATTTCTTCTCTATTATCTGGTGGGTTTCTTGATGACTTCATATTGACTGTCTTTTCATCGTTTACATGGAGGCCCAATCGAATTCCTCAAATGCCCCTAATAAAGCTGCTCTTGATCTAGCCGATATTACTACATCGTCTGCGTAGGCCAGATGCTATTATGTATCGTGCCATTAGGGCTTGTCCTAATAGCACGTACAGCATTTTCTAGGGCCAGGTTGAAAAGAGTTGGAGACAGGGGGTCTCCCTGCCTTAGACCGTCTTCTACTGCAAACATTTCCGATAGTGCTCCTTGTATCTTGACTTTACAGCAACTATCTGTCAATGTCATCCTAGTTAATCTGACTAGCTTTTTCGGTACACCTAAAGTTACCATTACTTTCAGCAATCCTATAAAACCTCCTATCTGACAAAAAATCAGTTGATGCAATTTTGATTTTAGAATTAGAAATAAGATTTTATCTTCTATGTGCTGGCGAAAGGTATTCGTGTGTTAAAAATTCGTAACATGATTTAAATCATATTTAAAATAGAAACCTCCTATTGTTAGTGTTAATCACATACGCAACAGCTACCGCTTTAAATCATCCATGTGACAGTTCCAAGATAATCTTCGCATAAATGGTTTCCTAAATTACCTATGTTGGAATGTTCATCATATTTTATAAAATTGCTTATGAATCAGTTTTTTGTTTGTCCTTTAAAATCATATTTTTAACTTAAAGATATATCTACGAGTATAATGACTATATAAATTCTTGCAGTGTCCCCTTTGTCTGTATCGTAGTTACATTTTAATGGGTCATTGGTTTCATGAATATCTGTACTTTAGTGTCTCTGGTTTAATGTGTACTTAGCGTTAACCTAGAGTTCTTATTTGGCCAATTATACAGACTTATGAACAGAACATCTCATATTTCAATTGACAACAAGCTATTAATCGACAAGACCATTTTGAAACTTATTTCGACCTACGGACTTGAACTATTGAGAACTTTTCGAACATCAAACGTATCCAATCCTTTCAGTCTAAAGTCCTAAGAACAATAGTTAATAACCTATATGCTTTTGGCCTTATTTCACGCAAATTCCTCTTATTTCATCAGAACCTTACTTATCATCCCCCTATCAACTACTTAGCAAATCTAGCTCCTACCATCCATATAATCCTCCTCTAAGGTTAAAACAGCAGTGAGCCCAAGACCTTTTGTAAACGTCTTCGATGCAAGTGACGTAGCTGGGTGAGAAGCGCTGTGATCTCCCCTGCTTTTCCATCCACATGTGGGGGAAAAGCATTGTTCGGAGTTCCGTGGGCAGATTGTAAATATTGTATGAATTATTTTGTATTTACTTAAATAAATTTTCTTTTTCTTGGTTCTTCACTTATTTGGTTATTATTTAATTGTGTATCTATTTATTTCCGTTTGTGATGTAGATATTTTTTAAATTATTTTTATTTCTTCTTATGTCATTATATTTTATTTATTGATTTTTTATTATTATTTTTTTTATTGATTTTTCACCTGCATTTATGGTATGAATGGATTCTTACAGCACTAATACATATTGCCATTGAGTGTGGCAGATTGTATTGTTTCTCAATAAAAACTTTTATATCTAAAAAAAAAAATTATTATTAGCGTAATAAAGTTTTGTGTTGTAAACTTGCTTTCACAGTTTTGGAGTCATGACAACGAAGACCGATACCAATTTCTTTCCAAATTGTGAGACCTTAGCTAATTTAATAGTTGAAGAAAAAAAAATTTTCTTTAGACCTAACTAATGTTACCCAAATTTATATTAAAAATATTTAAACTCTGTCACATACATTTTGTTTAACATTTCGACAACATATCGTTATCATAATCATCTTGTTGATTATGATTACACAAAAGTATAAAATCGTTAATTTTTGAGTTGTGCCGGTTTTCTTTCTTAACTAGCGATATCGATATGGCCATTTTCAAAGTTTCGCAAAAGCATATTATGTATATATTATTAGATTTTGTCTAGATTTTCATTAAGAAAACTCCAGACAAATCAGTTCACCGTATTGATTTCACTAAAACATCAAACACGTTAATTTTTAAATTTGAATACCTAAATACGCCCAATATAATATTTTAAATGTTTCATACTTTCCTAATAACTTAAGTTTGCACTTGAGAAAAACATATCCACAATAAGTATAGCGGAGACTTTATCCCTAAGGATGAAGAAGCGGAGATATATATTATAGTAAGTGATGACGGCCACAAGGGATATTAGTCTCACTTCCTCTAACTAAGGAAGAGTGCTACAAGATCTTTCAACTCTTCTCTCCTTACAGTAGAAGTTTACAAACAGTTATTGTTCATTATTTTAGATAATTATTTTATAAATTGAGATTTGGCATAAGTAGTTGGAGCTTCATAAATTACTCGATTCAGTTATATGTATTAGGTATTTCAAACGAATAGTGTAATGTAATTTTCAAAACATGAGCATATACTTTAATACTTTTTAAATAGTTGTTATAGTTTTTACAGTATCAACTTTTATTGATACGGACTGTATTCTAAGAAGAATTCCCAGTTGTATACTGTAAAACGTCCTGCCTTAGGTACATTGTAAAGAGGGTAGGTCTTGTTTTTAATCAAGGCATGGCGAAATATATGTTAAAGAGTAGAATGATAACATCTCTTATAGAGAAGGCAGAGTGAGGTCTGCAAGTATTTTAGTTCCGACGTAAGCCGAACGAACGAGATTACGGCGGAGAACGATGGACGCGTACAAAGTTTGAGACCATTGTAGCAGAGTTGGTATTTATTCGATGACCGACCCACGGAATAAATCGCAACGTTCCCACTCTCTCTGGAATAGGTTGGTAATCTGTGTGATGACCCGACCTTCCTACCATAGTTGGAGTACATATGGGCTTCAAACTCAACACCGTCCTAAGTTTCATACATTGTTAGGTCAAGAAATATAGTCCAGCCATGCCGGAGAACAACTTGAGTTGCTGCCTCCACGGCGTAAATCTATACCAACAACATCAGCAATTTTCCAAACTATAATTCAATTTATTATTTATTTTATCATCAGATTCAATTAGGTAAGTGGTCCATAAAGTTTAACTAACTATAAATATCGCTTGTTAACGGCCACTCTGAGTTCTCATTTCTTATCGCATTTCAACTGTAAACCGCCTTACCTGCAATAAAAGTGGGAAGGGGTAACATTAAAATTAAATTGAATGTAATCTGATTTGGATTCGATTACTTTCTTATTTTAAATAATGATTGTAATCACTCGACATTAGCAAGGAAGAAGATGATCGGATTTACGGTCAAAATTTCACAAAATTATAATATCTTGTAAACTATAAACGGTATGAAATTAATGCATATCGACGTTTGGGGCATCTTTTTATGCCTTTTTGGAGGTTACAAAGACAAGATAAAATAAAGATGAAAATCATAAAAACGTATAAAATGAATGTACACAAAAGGTAAAGCAAAAATTAAAAGTGAGCTTAATATAAAAATAATAATACACTAACTTATATCTTGCTGAATTTTAAAACTATTTTATTTTATTTAAAATAACATTTCACTCACTTAATTTTTAAAATAATATCAAACAGATGCAGAAACATTATAAAACTAAATAGGTCATATTTTTTTTATTACAGATATATTATTTATATATTTTCATTCTAACTGATCATATGATTGTCATAATTGTTGTACATATCTTTGTAGCCTGGAAGAAGGCTGACTAAGTTGGATTTTACAATTTTCTCAAAAACGGCTCTAACGATTTTGATGAAACTTCCCTAGTCTTCTTCTTAAATCCCTTTAACTTTTCATATAGTTCTAGTAGTAAATCACCGAGAAAATGTAGGAAAAAAGTTATGGTAAAATGAAAACATTTTTTTGTGAATATTTAAGAAAGTATGCATTTTATGGTAAATTATGAACAAGATCATACGAAAGGTGATCTCTCTAAAATAAAAAAAAAAATCTAAAAATATAGTGTTAGCAAAGATCCCGAACCTTGATGGAATGCCGAGTGTATCTGAAAGCAAACGAATGTAACCGAACCGCGCCATCTCCCATCTCTTCCCAACAATACGTTCTGTTCAACTCACAAAGCTCTAACAGTTGTTAACTTCACGCCTTTTATTATTATAGCACGCTTCACGATAATTATTATAGGATGGTGATAAAAATGAACTAACCGGAAGTGCGACTTTATATTATCTATTTTACACTTTATTTTACAATGTTGGCAAATGAAAGTTGCCGAAAGTCTCTACTTATTTTTTAATTCTAAAAGGGCGTGAACCGTCTCTCAATTTTTTTCTGTTTTTGTTTTTTTTAATTACGGGGAATCTTTAGATGTTGAAGTCTGCGAAAAAGGAGTGATCACATTTTCATGAATGAATAAATTTCTTTAAATTTTTTCCTATTATGTGTACAATAAGCTTAACCCATTAAGCTTATTGTACAAGCTATAGGTTATGCTTCTCTTACTTTTACATTAGTTCTTGTATTGAAAAAGTTTTATCTGCATCGCTTTTCTTTCAGATTATTACTTGAAAGTTTTAGCTTATCAAAGAATAAACCGATTATATGATCCTCGCTTTAAACCTGACTCATTCCCTCTACCTGTAAACGATTACTTAGTTCGAACTTTCAGCTCCTTTGACCACATAATCGTTTGAAGCGAAATGTTTAAGAAAATAATATAACAATTTTAGAGCAGTCGTGACAAAAATTGATTCGTTTGAGTACGACATTATGGAGCGTAATTAACTGACGATTAGCGTTTGTGTATGGTCGTTTATCAATGATTAAAGTTGCTATTTTATGCTGAGCTTAAAAGTAATTAGATTTTTTGATTGTTTTGGATAATTACATTCCAAAATCATAACACAGCCGTGTTGATTATTTTATAAAATTTGTGTTGAATTGTGTTGAATTGTGAGGTACTTTTGTCCATTTAAAGTTATGATCGTAGTCACATTGGTTGGTTTAGATTTTTATAGTAAATTGGAAGCTTTTCAAATTGAATTTTGACTAGTAGATCTTTGAAGTGTTGACAATGTTGGAGTTATTGAAATCTAAAATTAAATTTGATTTAGTTTGAGCCATTAGAATTGACATGAAATTCTTGTAACCGATTCACTGCTGTATTACACGATTTGCTTATCCCTACCGACCTATTGTTTCTGGTATTGGGAGATACTAGATCGGTAAGGAGCCCTTTTAGTAACTTTTGGTCCAACAACCGAGGCCTTGAGGTTTCTCTGTACTAACCAAAGGAGGAGGATAAAGATTCATTACGCGGTACCGCAACAAAATAAATATTAAATAACCTAGATGGGAATCGAACTAAAACTGCTCCAAATCTGGAACCCTAACCCCCACTGCCTTTCGACCTAAGGTAAAGTACAAAACCGGCTCATATGTTTTCATACCTGTTTCAACTACTCATCTATTTTCAAAATACGCCAATTTAACCTCCACATCTAAATCTATGTAAACCCGATTGCCGCTAAACTCATTGTAACCTTGTAAACAATGATCAAACATTATCTATCACTTATGCATCGATACCACATAAGTAAATCTAAATGAGTACTCGAGATACCGTTTCGCTACCTCTCGACCACGTCTGATTTTCCAGATGGATTTATTATATAATTAAAAATTTAATAAATCAAGTAGATACTAAAACGCAACCTATATTTGGTTTCTTAACTGACTTACGACACTGAATATAATATTGGTTGGGAGGGAAGGAGAAAGGGGGAAGAAAACTAAGAAATATATAAGTGCATCAATATTAATTCTTGTTTTCAGTTGATAGTTTATTTTTTTTTTTTTTTGTATTTGAAAAATGAGGAGAATTTGAATAACGAGATGGGAGAATTCATCGAATAAATTGGTGAAATAAAAAAATACGTGTTATTACAACGTGTAATAGCAACCAAATAAATTAATTTTGCTTTCTAATTATTAATTCGAAGAAAATAATAACGACGAATCTTTTATTTTCGCATACAAATATTCTCAAATTGAAGGCAGTGATGAACTTATACTTCCATTCTTATTTATTTTTAATGCTTATTGCATTTTGTTAATGTTTTGGGGCTTTTCCCCTCATCTTCAGAACGAAATAATTTACTTATAATGTAATGTTGGAGATCTTCTATTTTTTTTTTTTAATTCCAGCTTCATCTTCCTTATGTGGTATTCATCTGCATCCATATTTTTATTACTTTTTAAGTCTTCTATACCAGATGGATATAGGTTAATACCATATACGGAAGATGGAGCAGAAATTTAGAAAGAAATTATAAGATATTTTGCAAGATCACTTTAAATTGTAAATTATCTCGTTCTGAAGATGGAAAAAATAAAGCCCCGAAACGTTAACAAAATGCAATATTTAATCATTAATAAAAAATATATAATAATGGAATTATATAGCAAGTTCACTACTGTCTTCAAATTGTAAACAGAAGTCATCCCACTAAACTTTTTTATATGAATTATTCTCAAATGTGCTTTATATTTTTTATTGTACTTTTTGCAGGGAAAGGATTAAAATGTTACAAAGCTCTATAGTAGTTTGATTGAAAATCGTATTACCTTACCCAGAATTTCCGTCTCTATTTTCCTCGTTTAGGACGAGTTTTGTTTGAACCGGAAAAGCTAACTATAAACTAATAGTACTCTTTTTGTGTGCCCGTCCTCTTTTCTCGGTGTTATATTTTAATTTTAAAGACTTCTTCATGATTATTATTTGTTTTGTTGGTATTATTTCGTTATTAAAACATTACAAAAAAAATTAATAATACAAACTGAAAGGTTCTTATTTTAAGAAAATGAAAACCTTATTAGGAAAGGCTAGAAGATTTCTTGTTGAATGATTTCTAGTAACAAGAAGGTACTTTTACTTTTGAATTATTTATTTTTAATCTCGAACATTCTGTATGAACTGATACTCCGCCTGTAAGAAATATGCTTCTGAGCAAGGTCACTCCTGATGGATGCCAGCTCGGAAACTAGTTCTCACACCTCACTTTCACGTCAGTTCTGCCATCTGATCCTTGTTATTCAAGATATTCTAGTTGCAAATAAAAGGACGTACGTTTGCGTCAGAAATCAAAACAAAAGAGCTGTCAGTAACTGAACCAAATAGAACTGACTGCCAATGGCCCGATATAACCAGTGCCTTGAAGAATACCTGAAATAGATCTTCATGTGATGTTATTGGTAGGATTTTTCGGGACTGACCAATGTCTCAGGAGGGGAGGCGAGGGTGATTGCAATAATCATCTCAATCATCTATTAGATCTGTTTTAATTAATCAATGACATTACAATGTTATGTTTAAGTTACTTACTATTCATACGAAAGTATCGTTAAACTGGCTGCCTAGTCATCTGCTAACGTCGTAATGTTTTACATTTGAAACATTGGGGCTATGACCTCTTGACAGGTTTGATAAAAACTGCGAACTAAGTGGTTGTTCTGATAATGAGCCAAATATCCGTCACTTGTATCGTGAAGATAATTGGACTAAGTGTGTCTGTCAGTCATGCTATTTATTCGATTTTTTTTAATGAGTCCTTCTCTTTTCAGTGAATTCTTAATTTTAGATTGATTCTGAAAATTACACGGTAAAGTATTCCTACTTATTCCTTAGGACTGAAGACCGGATTTGTATGCGAATGCATATTTTTCCTGATATGTTTTTAGACCAAAATGATCGAATATCTTTACGAATCAATACATTTGGCGTCGATATACTAAATTTTATTGTAGATATTTGATGGATTACTTCATATTATTGCATATTTGGTCAAAAAAAAGTTTTTGAACAATTTGTCACCCAAATAAAATAGGAAATAAACAATTAAACTATTTTCTGATAAAAGTTCAATGTGGGATAAATCGTTTGCTTTTTTAATTATTATTGAATGTATTAATTATAAGATGGATGAAACCATCTACGATGAAAAAAAGTAATCTACAATCGTAATCATAGTAAATATAACAGCTTACATTACAACTTCAAGTTTGTATCGTTGTGCTCACAACCACATTGTAATTTATTATTATTTTTAAATGATAAATTGTTTAAATAAAGCAGTAATTGCAGCCTTTTGTTGATTTTTTGCACGTTTCTGAGATTTATCGTGCATGTTCCTTCAGGTTTCACTGCATTTTTTTGCAGGTTTTACTGCACATTTGAGGACTTTTTACTGCATATTATATGGCATATTTCAACCTTTTTTGCTGCATATAAATCCGGTCTTTACTTATTACCATAGATTTCTTGCTTGTCAGAATGCTGACCATCATGGAAGGTAATAAACTAATCTATATATGGTGTATAAGTAATACATCGGAAAACAAAGAGAAAATAATGTTAATTTTTTTAAATATTTTTAATCTTCAGAAGACTGGTCGATATTCAGTGTAAATTGTCAATGCAACACAGTTTTGTAAAAATGAGTAATCCTTTGAAGTTTTTTATTTATAAAATTATTGGAATTTTTTCTTTGTAAATATAGAGGAACTCTCTCTCTCTCTTTTTTTTTTTTTTTTTTTTTTTTTTTTTTTTTTTTTTTTTTTTTTTTTTTTTTTTTTTTTTTTTTTTGTAGGCAACTTATTTCAGTACATTTTTTTAAGCACCCAGTTATAAATAATTTTATATTTGTGGAACTGGATTAAAATAGAATAAAACTAAATATTCTCATTTTTCAATAAATTTTGTTAAATTCATAAATAATACTAGAAGAGGGAAATTGGTGTCAGTTTTCAGTAAACCGTTAGGAAAATGTTAAGATATTATATGACCTTTTTCCCAAGCTGCCTTTGTGTCGGCTCTGAATGCGTGTCAGCTCGCCTCTATTGGGTCGCGCAAATAGCTTCCTTACAATTTGTTCTTTGGATTATGGATACAAACTTCTGATTATTCATTTTTGCTTCATTACTAAACCTTTAGATGTTATAGCATGGCTTTCAGTCTCTATTTTCATTTAATGGAACAGAAATTTACAAAAACTTTTTTCTTTTTTTTTTTTTTTTTTTTAGTTTTCGCTGAAGTCAACTAAATATTAAAAGTAAAACCGTCTTTAGAACATTGTAGAGATACAACATGAAAGTTAAAACTTGTGCTAAAACTGGATTTAAAAAACGTTTTGTTTTATTCGAAGGGTTTCTTGAATTATTTGGTAGTTAAGTTTTCTGGAAGTATACCAGAATTTTAATATAAAGGCTTAAAAAAGGCTAAAAATAAATATATAAAGGATTGATGTACGGGTATTAAGACATTTAAGAAAATAGAGATAATATTTTCTAAACCTAATAGAAAATAGAGATAATATTTTTTATTTGTTCCATTTTAGGTTTATTTTTTATTTATGCCTTTATGCCCCTACATTAATCCTTTGTATCTTTATTTTTAACTAATTACAATAATTAGTTATTTTATTTTATTCTTGACCGCCACCCAGACAATCTCATTTTGTATACACCTACTGTTTGGTCAACTATCAATAAATAAATAAAAAAATATCGCCTTCAAAATTTATAATATTTGATTTTATTTAGTACCCTTTGAGAATGGATCTATGAAAATGGATCATCTTTGGTATTTGGGTAAAGGGGTACAAGTTATTTTTTTGCGGCACTGGGTTTAAGTTATAGTTTGTTTGTTTATAATGAACTTTACCTTTGAGAAAAAGCATATAAAACAACGAAACAGTGTCCACGATCCACGTGTGAACACTATTTTATTGATTAATATCCTTTTTCTCAAAGATAAAATTAAAGAAAATTTTGACGAACGATTAACCTACTTCTCTTTGCAGGTGTTAAAGAACCCCTTGCAGATCGAAACTCCTTAAAAAAAGTTCCCTTGGGTTCCTAAAATCCACTTCTTGTCTCTAGATTCTTCACCTATTACGCTACAGAGTTGTTTGAAACAATGAGGTATAAAATTCCAGTTGGATTGTCTTGGCAAACTGCTTGTTTATCGTAATCGCTCCTAATTTTCCTTTTTCGAAATAGACAAAACGGTGTTTGAATGAATTTCGACGTTCTCATTATATGTTGCTAGCCTGTAGCATTACCTGCCTTCCTCCTCTAGTTGGAGGACATTAAACTCAGTAAACAGACGACAAACAAAACATAAAGACTCCTTTGAGGGGGTAAAAACGATTTATTTATAAGCATTACTAAATGTTTAGAACATAAATATGTCTTCGTTTGAGCTATCAATCGTTTTTGATAATAGTTATGGAAGGAAACTGTTAACGAGTGTCTTAGTAACTTCTTCTATATGTATGCGTGTTAATCGATTTAATTATCTCCAAAGGATGTTGTGAATTGATATTTCTTTTCTATTTATAACGAAGACAAACATTGAACTGCACATAGTAGTCCAAGTGCTTCCTCAATAACATAAGTCCTAATGTTTGCCTGCATTTCTAATTCGGTCCGAAAATAACTTAGCTGATTTTTTAAATATAGATTTCCACTCTTCGAAAAGCAGAACATTGCGCTCCTCTTGTAAATGTTTCTGAATTTTATGTTAATGGATAGGAATAGAAAAAGTGACAGAGAGAAGATAACTGAAATCCGAGTAGATCAGAGATTTAAATTATGTAGGGAACGGAGTAGAAGGGGGGGAGATCATTGCGTTTTCGTAATACAAAACCTGAGAATATTTAAGGGAAAAATGTTTTTTTTTTTTTCTATTTTTTATTGCGGGATTAGGTTGAAGATGGGTGCACGTGTATAGATAGAGGTATTATGTCGTTGTAGGAAAATGTTGCTAGGATATAGGTTTTATTGAAATCGAAGGAGCGATTTAAGATTAAATCGTATTCAGAATTTTTTTTAGGCGGTAGAGTTACGGTAAGAGGTTGAGAAGTAGTTTATTAGGTTATTTTTGCTCTCATCACAGATAAATTATAACAGAGAACGCGGTTTCTCGATTATTTACTTAATTATCATTTACGATTGTAACCTGATCGAATGTACCATAAATTTCGGAATTTAGATATTTGAAAATCCTCTACGATTCTTTAAGTATTCATTTAGTAGTTCCTTTGTTTTCTAAAAGTTGATGTATAGTTACTTATTATTATTATAGAGTTTTGTACTTATTTTTGCGGGTTTTATTTTATAACTTGTTTATTAACCAATATTAAAATCTACCACAATCGGGCAATAGGAAATAGTGATGGTTATTTACATTTATAGTAGAAAAAAAATTCAAATACATAACTAATAATAATGATAGGTAGTAAAGTAAGGTTTTTTCTAATAAATGAAGTTAGAATTAGTAAACAAGTCTCCAGTTCATTAAAGGATATTTTAGGGTGCAAACAAATCCAATTGATGTAGCAGTTTCATTTTATCGTCACCTTATAGTATGTGATTAAAGAGGGCCATTGGGATTACAAATGTTAAATGGGACGCTGGAACCGGAGAAGTTTAAAGTTACGGCTAAACTGTTGCTGGCTTCTCAACTACTTGTTGACTCGGGAAACAGACCACAGGCGCTTACAAGTCTACGATCTCTATCTAGTTTCGTATTATAGTTTATAAAATATTATTCATTAAAGCCCCCCGACATACCACGAAAATCTTTAAAGATACCAGCGACAAAGTGAAAACTTTAATCAGTTAAAACCTACTATTGGTCGCGAGGGAGGGGAAGGGGAGAAAAGGGAAGGGCTAGAAACTTTTTTTTTAGAAATTATTAGCGATTTTAATAGCTATATCATCCTCCAGCTCACCATGTCGTTTTCGCCATTAACTTTCAACCGTAACACCAGAAAAAACACACCCTTCCCCCCCCCCCCAAATCCGCATATGGAATTTTTAAATTCTCCATCTCTCTTGCGAAAGAAGATAACTTAATAAATGCACCTCGGACCAAATTGGAAATCCTTACCAAAGCCAGTAATTTCATTTAAATAAACCAATCAAAGATCAAATAAACAAATTCAATCAATACTTGATTTTTTTTTCTCTTTTACCTGTACTGCATTTATCAAATTTAATATGGCGCAGAAACCAAACGTGGTGGAAGATGGGAAAGATATTTATAGATTAACTTCATATATATTAAACCTATCAGAAAATAACAATTACAGACCGGAAGGAAGTGGAACTTTTTTTTGTAGCCCAAAGTAATCTGAAAAACGTAAAGATCGAAACGTAAACGAAAGCATTGTTGTTCTATAATTTGTAGTTAATGTCATCTTTTGATTGGATATTCTGGTATTCATAAACTTGAATTCCTGCAATTTCTAGTGCAAAAATAAAGGAATATGAAAGAAAAGAAATTTAGGGAGACAATTTTTGTGATTATGAAAATTATCCAACTATTAACAAATTTTGCTCTGTAACATTTTTAGCCCATCTAAATGACTTAGTACCTTTATTCTACAGCTTATCAATTACAATATACAGTTATTATTATTTCGTATTTTTTAAATTAGACTTTCGAGGTTTTTCCACCTTGGTCCCACTGTGCGTCGGTTCTGCACTAAATAACTTTGTAGAGATTTCTTAATATTACTTGGTGCCAATGTTTAAATTATATTTACAAGGCAGAAGAATATTACTTTTTTAATTCTTATTTTTGGCTTTGTGGACAGTAGATATGAATTACGGGATTTTGTTTACAAGAAACACAGATACCACCTTTAACATTGCTTTTATCTCCTCTAAAATTTCAATAATTTTTAAGGAGACCACGGACGATTACTCCACTCCAACCGCTCCACGCCAAATGGAACGTGGAACAACCGTGAATGTTAAATTCAGTGTGTATTTTTTAGAGTGATATGGATCGGCTGAAATTCCATAAGTCCTAAACTTAATCGAGCCAGACCAAAATCTAATAACTCCAACTTACCGTGAGTGTGGAAAACTAATGGAGTGGAGTGATGGACTGCACAATTTTTAGGCTGTGCTATAATAATAATAAAAATTGTTGGTAAGTCAATGCAATACAGTTAATATTTACGATATAGATTGTATAAAATATATTACAAAATTATTGGTATGAATAAATTATAATTGTGTTTATTTTTTGTTATTGATTACATTAAAAAAATTAAATATTAATTAAAAGGAATTTTTTTAGTGAATTTATAATTTCTGATCAGCTTAAAATTTCCATTATTTTTTCGTGTGGTAAGATCAAATTATTTATTTGATTTATTTATATTTTATTGATATTGTAGAAGTACTATTTATATGCCATTAATTTTCAATAGTTATATTTATCTGCAATATTTGTAAACAGTAATTATTATAAAATACGTGTATAAGAGAGCATTTTTACCCGTCGGTAAAAAACGGAATATCAGGTGGAGTGGAGTGATCATCAGTGGAGCTTTTAAAATCTTCACTCCAAGCACCCCATCGTTCTATTGTTCCATTTGGAGTGATCGTCAACGGCCGCCTTTTGATAATCGCGACACGGTTCTTAAACTAGACACAATCAAACGTATCCATGATATATGCATCCCCAAAATAACCATTGTTGTTGGTACTAAGCAAAGGTATATTTCATTTTATTCATATTTGTTCCGAAACGTAATTCTCCGCCAGTACTGTGACATTGAATTTGGTAATTTCGACATCTTCACCCAGTTAAATGAAATTTTCGGTGAAGCCAAGCAAGTGTATATTACCATTCTGAATTGAACATCTTTCTTTACGTATTATCTTTCTAGTGACATATTTCCAGTGCTAAATTAAATAAAACTGTCATGTCGAATATAAACTCTTATTTTTTGTACCTTGATCCGATGTGTGCCTATTTCTAAGAATCAGTCCATTGGGCCATGGGCAAGTTCAAATTAGTAAATCCTTAAATAGATTCATTCTGAAATTTTGTTTTGTACGGTGTGCTGTCTCACTTCAATAAATTGTTCATTAAAATCCAGCTGAGGTATGGTGACGAATCGTTAGGGTTGACGAGTTTTCTCCCTATGGAACTGGGCGAGGTATGTTATTTTACATTCTAATATAAACAACAGCTACCGGCTCTATCATCCGATGCCTCTATTTAAACAAAACTTTTGTACAGCTCTTTGGAGTCTTTTAATCTCCATGTTGATGAAACTGTCCAAGAGCGCTGGCGAATACATCGCTTTAAACTGATCAAAAGGGTTGGGCATTGATACCCTACAAATTATACCGGTCCGAGCTACCTAATGAATGGCCACGGGATAGATATTTATTCTATGAAGGATGCGTAAAGAAATATTAAAATATATTCTCTAAAAACTTCGACGTAAAATCCTTTGTTGTTGAATATTACTAACTAGCTCAATAGGACTGAGCAAAATGTTAATGAGCGGGTCAATAAACACAAGATTAAGCTTCGTCCTCACGGCACGAGAATGACCTTGCAAAAATCTTAGTAGAAATCCTGATTTGCTTTCTGCAATCTACTGTTCTACGTCAATAGAACAGTGCTAATTTGTCAATTATGTTTATGTTATATCTGCTTATTAAATTTCATTATATTTTCATTTAATGACAATCAGATACCATTGAAAATGCTAATTTATTGCATGGCTACATCCTCTGAACCGATCAACATCTATTGTTTATAAAGATTCGATGGGAGAAAAGGAGATATTTTTTTCCGAAATAGAGTTACACGCATCATTATATTCATATCGTTCAATAGAATAATATAGTATAAGAAACAGCCGGAAATGTCAATGGTTGATTTATAAGACGCGGTTAAAGAATACTCGTAGACTGAAGAATGCAGGACATCCAAACTATAAAACTTGATTTTCTCGAAATGCATTACGGGTGACTCTCCCTTTCTTCCATGGTCTCTTAGTCTGTATATATAGTTTATGACAACTTATATATAAGAAGAAAAAATTTTTATTCATTTTTCTTCATAATTATAATACATTTTTTTTAGGCAAAATTATTTAACTTAATTTTTTCTTACCTATATATGAAATATTCAATAAGGAGATATTGTGATAGTGAAAATTTCGAATTCGTGATTTCACAGTAAATACACGTTTTAACGCTCCTCAGCCCAAAGTTTCGCAAAATGGTCCGTGTTGATGTGAACAGCCAAGCTCAAAAACGAAATGCTGTGCGAAACCTAAATTAAGCCCTTAAGATAGCCATATACCTTGGATGTTACAACTTTTTCGCTAAAATAGACTTATCGGAAGTGCTACTTTATGTCTTCGATTTTACACTTTTTTAAAATGTTCTGGATAATCGCTCTAGTGATTTTTATTAAAATTTGCCTTTTCATATATGTAGTACATCACGAAGAAAATACAGGGAAAAAAGTTATGACGAAAAGAAAATTATATTGGGGCATAACTCAAAAATATGCATTTTATGGTCAATTATTTTATCATAAATTAACAAAAAAAATTTTAGCTTAAAGCCCGAACTCAGATGGAATACCAAGTGTCCAAAAGCAGACGGATGAGACCTACCCGCGCCTTCCCACACCTAGCTACTCCTATTCTCAACAATACGGTTCGTTCAACTCATTTGTTAACTTCACGCTCATTATTATCATTATAACAAGATAATTATTATAATAATAACAAGATATTATAATCACGATAATTATAATAGGCTGGCGAAAGAAAGTTGTGTGATGCGCGCACCCCACCAGATTTGTTTGTACGAAAAACTTTCTTTTACTATTTCATAGGTTAATTGTAAATGTATTTACTTAACTACTACTGGTCTATTACTAATTATATTTTTTATTATTATTATCTCCAGCCCTCATAGGGCCTTGCCCTCCTGTACAATCCCTCTCCAATCTCCCTACCAACAGCTCAATTATATTAATACCTAATAATTAAAATTAAACATAATAATATTAACAAAGAATTGGCCGGACTCCATTGGATATTTGTGTACAACACGAATGCTAATATAAAACCTTTAATTTATAGAGATATTTAATGGATTAAATTTTCAACATTTCTATCAGGGATTGAAAGCAGGTATAAGCGAGTCATTCGCAAACCAAAGTGCAACTTAATGCTTATCACGATGAATTATAACTTTCTGAAAACATTCAAATTTATATGTTTAACAAAAAGTATAAGTAAATGTGATTTATGATTAATTCGATCTGATATTAAATGTGAAGAAACGACTGCAATGATAATTCTATTTAAGATCTTTTTAAATCCAAGGCTTCCATTCTTTTTTCTGAGTGCTATCGGAATCGAGAGTGAAGCGAGATTATAAACTAGTTGGTTCAAGTGAGTAGGAAGTTTATTATGGACGAATGGGTATGTGTTTCCCTCCAAATCTGCAACTGATCACATACAATATATGAATATGGTGTGGATAGTTTTATCTGCTACATAGTATGATCCATTGAGGATGTTAATAAGGATTTTAGTTTGTAAAAATTGGATAGGAGGACATTTAATGGTTTACGCAGCCACATGGTCAGCTCCGTATGTCCAAATATTTGTATTCATTTAGATGATCTTTTTCAAATAAATTATTCGAATTCGATCGGAAACTCCACACCTATTCACAGCTTGAGAGTTTTGCATTTTTATGTTCGTATATGATCTTGTTCATAGTGTATGTAGGCAGGCATTGGAAGTGTTGGAGTAGTGGAAGAAATGACAGGTATAAAATTATTTACAACATGAATCATGATCAATATGAAAGGAACTATCGATTGGTTTTTAATATAGCCCGCAAAGTAAAATAGGAAGAGGTCTGGAGTACCATCATTCCTAAACTTCAAGAAGATATATCCCTTTCACAAAACGGGCCGCTATCAGCCAACCCCCAAACGAGAAAAAAATCACTCGCAGACTACAGCTGTTTAAAGTACTCCAAAGTTGGGAAAACTCGCTGTTTTATTGCCATTATCCTATTGTTTATTGCTTTTATACATTTTCTTATCATTTACCCATTTTTATATTGCAATGTTTTAAATGATGAGTCAGTAAACTACGTCTTCAAAAAAAAATTAAATGGTTATGTAAAGTTACTTTATAGAATACTTGGTTTTCTATATTATATGAATAATATACATTTTCTTGAAAAAATTACAATTTTTAAATTTAAATTAAAGATAGCTAAGAAACATATTTATTACTGAACTGCCTCTTAAGTTACCCATTCACGGTCCGACATGGTAGGACTAGAGTTGGATTCATTCGTCCACTCACGTTCTCACAAGGGATCCGATCAGCTATTATAACCTGTACTCATAGCTTATCAATGTTTTAAAAAATTGAAAAATGACTCATAGGTGTAATAAGATCATTTCACAACTAATCAGACAAGTATGAGCTTATGAACCCTTTTGTAACATTTGGGACAAATACAGTATCCTGTAAACAATGTTATGCTGACTAAAATAAAGTAATCCTGAAGATGTTGAAATAACTCCCAAACGTGGATATAGTTGTGGATAAGTGGAAAATACATGTAATATTAGAAAAATAAAATTTATGGAATGCTACAATTGCTTATTGTTCTTAAAAATATTGTTGATGTCACATCAATAAAAGAATATTTTAAATTTGTGAATGAAATACGGAGTTGGACAGAAAGAACCAGTCTTTTTCTTTTATCTAATATGAATTACAATTAATCTTTTTTCATTTATTTGTATTTGTTTTCCCTTCTTCTTTAATTTATCCTCCTTCGTTACCTATAATTGCTTTCTGCTAATCGAGATTTGTGTTTCATCTTAGTCTCCGTGGTTCGAATTTTACTTCTGATTATTGCAGGGATATCTGAATGTTACAGAAACTTTGGTACATGTAATAAAGTAGTTGGTGGAACTCAGTTACTGAATATAAAGTGGCAAGAACTGTAGAAACTTAGCTGTGAACTTCGATACAATTTTCAGTTATTTTAGCACGTTGAATTTCGGGACCGTTGCATTTACGATACTGAGATGCCCGCCCTCTAGCAGAAGGTACGGCTCACGTAATATCAATTTCAAAGGTCCTTCCTCCCTACCCTTTGTTTGTTTTAATATATAAAAGTGAAAAATATAAATTCATACTATTAATTAACACTTATATTAAAATAAATTAATAATTATGTATAAATATAAATGATTTATACAAAAAAGGTAAAGAAAATAGGGTGGCACACGTCGCCCGTTTTGATATAATCAGATGGTAGTCAAAGTTTTCATAGTTATGGGGTATTAACACCTTGTCTTATTAACCAACTAATTTAAGAAAATAATAATAAACTTTTCGTGTAATCCTGTTTTCTTATTAGTTTAATTATATATTAACATATGTAAATTAATCATATTTGTTATAATCTAATGTTAATCAAACTTTTAGTTAAAATGTTGTAAATAATAGAAGGGAAACAAATCATGATTATAGATTTTTTTTAGAGGAAATCATAATTTACATGATAATTAGGAATATTAAATTACTCACTCTCTTCATCTGACTATCATATCAAGGATTTTTCTTAATCTATTTTTCTATTATTTCTTAGCAATCTTTTCTTTGTTTTCATTGTTGGTTAAGATATCTGTATCGGTGGATCATATTGGAACTTTGTCTATGTTGCGAACCTTTAGATATTTAATATTAATGATTGGTATGAATAGATGAGGCGAAAGCATCGGTTGATTAACTCCCAACATTTTATATTATTTCGTAATTCTTCCATAAAATAGAAGAATATCAGTGTCTTCAGAGGAATTACTCGTGATTGTGCACCCTAACGTACATTAGTCTGTTAGATGCTACTTGAGTCTCCGATAGTTTGGTATACTATATAGTATGCACACGCCTATCGGATTCAATAAATCGAGGATTCATAAAAAAAAATCTTGAAAAGGTTAGTCATACAAATTTAAATGTTATTTTTTTATAAATACTGCTTTACATTTAGTGTGAAATACGGTAGAATTTTGCTTATCCGGAAAGTTTTTTCTGTGGTAGGTACTTACATTTTTCTTGACATAAACTGATACGAAATTGTATTATACAATGTTAATAAAAATTTGTGTTTTGTGGTGATTTTGCGCAATAAATTAAGTGGATATTGACGATATGTCTGGTAAAAGGAAAAGAGTAGTAATCTCTTTCGAACAAACGATTTTTTTTTAACATGACTTCAATGAGTCTCATTGATTTCAAGCTTTTTACTGATTCCACCATCTCTTACTTGGAATCTCGCGTTATAATCGGATAAACTTTTTTTTTTTTTTGCTGTAGTAAAAATGCCGTAAAAACTTCGTTGTGATTAAACTTGTCAATAGCAAGCTTTGCTCTGGCAGGCGTAACAGTGTATACTATGCCGCATAAGCAACTCATGTTGAGCTGGAGTGACATATTGATTGCATTGTGACCATAGGCTATTAGGCCAGTCAATGAGGGGGTTGTAGACGGAAATGACGGACGGCCTAAATTGACTTCAGGGCTTTGTTTGGACTAGTTTAGAGATAAGCATACTAAAAGCCCCCGTATCTAGTAGTAGAGGCAAAGAGAGGAGGGGGAAGAAGGTGGTGTTTTTCGGCTTTTCGTTTATATCTCGAAAACGGTTGATCCTAGTTTAAAACATAATATTTAAAAAAATTAAGAGCATTAAATTTTCTACAAGAATGTTCTGTTTAATTTTTTTTTTTAAGTTTAAGAAATATACGCAATTAAAAGCCACAAATTTTAAAAAATAATCATCAGGAGTATACTTTTCCTTTATCCTCTTTGCTGTTGGTACTTTAAAAGAGCGTATTTCTTGAACTATAGTAGATATGAAAAAAAATAATAGGACCATTCTCGTAGGAATTTGAATGCTCATCAATTTTTCAAATAAAATGTTTTAAGCTTGGACCATCCATTTTCGAGATATAAACGAAGAAAATCCTTCTCTCTTCCTCATGTTTTTGCCTCTACTCCTATACCCAGGAACTTTTAGTGTGTTTACCTCTTAAGTAGTCAAAACGAATCCCGGGAATCAATTCAGTCCATCCCTACATTTCAGTATACCCTCCCCTTTTCAGCATTGATTGGCTTCTTAAAAAACTTCTTATTGTTATATCAAAAATATAAACTATCTGTTACAATTTATATAAAAAAAATATATAGAAAATGAACAAGGTTCAAGAGTTGCTGCAGTTCTGAATATTTTTTACAATGCTAAAAAAAATTGACTGTGCATGACATAGTAAGATTATTAATATTAAACAAATAATCAGAATTACTTAACTTGAAAGAACTTTAAGGAATCCTAGTATTTATTGAAGTCCTTATCTTAGCCCCTTATATTGGACTATGGTCTCTATAGACTATAGAATTCGAGAAGGCCACACATCTATAAATATTATAATATTTTTTTATATATTGAAATCTTTGATGTTAAAAATGTTTAAGAAATACGTTGGAATTATTTATATAACTATTTATTCTGGATATATAAATATATGTAACTATCGATTCTATTTATAATACTATATTATATATAACTATATATATTATAATTCTCTCTCCCTCTCTCTCTCTCTCTCTCTCTCTATATATATATATATATATATATATATATATATATATATATATATATATACATATATATATATATATATATATAATATATATTGTTTTTTGGTAAGTTTGATATTGATAGCAACAATATCAAATTCCCATTTAGCAATTAATTTTCACAATACAGATCAAAAACTGTGTACAAATCATTCTCTTGAGAAGGTAATTAATTAAACTTTAGCTATTGAAAGAATTGAAATGGAGCAACCTTTGTGGCTTTGTCCTGCGGCTACCTTTGTTGATTCTTTTACTTGTTAATTAACTAACTTAATTACACCAGTTTAATTTTAAAAAAATCAAGATTAATATTGGTATAATTTTCTTCTTTTTTGGGAAATTGCTAGTTTAAAAAAATAAAATAAAAATACTCTGTTTTTTTTTCGTTTAATTTAGAAATAAATCAAAAGAAGTTATTAAAGCTTAACTTATTTACATATTCATTATTTGATCAATGGTTTCAAAGTTTTGACATTTTTTTTTTTAAAGAAAATATTTATATACGTCATTACAAACTATAATCATTCACAATTACACATTTCGAAAGTCGAAGCCGTATATTTTATACTTTCATATATTTAATCATTAAAAAGGTTAATGAAGCGGGCAATTAATTTTGGTCAGTTTAAAAGAATTTATGTATTTTTTTTTAAATATTCAAGTAATTAAAAATAATTGTTCACTCATTTTGCTTTACAGCATCTCATTATGTTTTCTCATTAAACATGTCCGGAAAATTCAGCGGTACGATGCACTTGTCCGACGCTCTGAAGATGAAACCATGGTGAATTATTACTTTGGTGTGTGTTAGGCATAGTATATTCTTTTAGAACTTATAATAAAACTATCCGAAATGTTTAAGTTTGATATGAACTAATCTCTCTAATTTAATGATTATAATATAGATTAAAAGATAAATAAAATAAAAAAAAAATTTTATAGGATGTTTTATTGTTTGTTTCCCCCATGGTTGTGGACAAGACAGGCAGACCTCTTCAGCTTGAGGCGCTTCAGTTAGCTAACCTACGCGGGAAGTTAATTAAGTATCCATTAATTGCTTCTAAATTTAGCGAGGTTCATAGCCAATTTATCCCTCTATTTCCTCACTATTAGTATAAAAACAAATTTACACAAATTTATTTTTAGAGAGGTAATTTAAATTTTTAATATACTCATAAATTCTGCTGAACAAGTTCTATAAGGAAAGAATCATTCTAAAGTTTAAAGTAAATATTTTGAAAATTCCAACTTCAGTTTAGTTTCTGATATTTCTGTTTTGTTGAAAATGACTCAAACCGGATAGTGGTTATTAGCCAGTATCCCCGTTCAGATATTTTGATACAATATAATGTTATATTATAATAATTTGGTATATTTAATATCAACAACCGCTGTCAGCGAAAATCACTGAGTGAGTCCGGGCCCGAGGCAAAATTATATGGGCCCCCTGTGCTTAGAAAAATTAACGGCATTAGTACGCCAGATACTGTTTCGAAGATTTGCATATAGCCACAACCTAGAAGAAAATTTTTAAATGCAGTAATTACATTGAGAGTTCTTGTGACTACCTGTTTCGGTTACTTAGCGTGAGAGAACATTTTCCAAAATTAAAATAATTAGGAATTACCTGCGGTCAAGTATGAGTCATGAAAAATTCAATGATTGGGAATTATTTCAATAGAAAATGATGTTGCACAGTCAATAAGTATTGACCGAATTGCGGTTGAAATTTGCAAAGATGGAAGACCGACTCGTTTCTTTCATATAGTGTCAGTTCTATTAGTTTGAAAACAAACAGAATTATTTAATATGATTTAAGTTAAGTTTAATTTTAATTAAAACATTGTTGTTGTGTATTGGAGGCGTTTTCATTTCAATAGGGAGTTATTGATTCGCAAAATGATGAATTGATTTAGGAGAAGTTTGAATTTCATTTGCAAAGAGGCGTTGATTTGACTTGCAAAATGGTGAAATTGGAATAGGAAATCTATGTCAGCATTTCCTCATTTACTTCAATTTATTATTTTATAACTGATTATTATTTTATAGCATTGCATAAAACACCAATTAATACCTTCATTGAAAAAAAAAAACTGTTTTAGTATAATATTTCAGCTTTAAAAATTGAATTAGGTGAAAAATAAAACAACAGAAGATGATACAAAATAGAAACCAAAATAAAAATAAAATCAATTCAGAATAAAATTATAAATCACAATGAACAAAAAAAAATTAAAAACATATTTAGTAACTTTCAATTCAGCAAATTTTTGTGCCTGATTAAACAGTTGGGTGGCAATACGATATGTTAGTGTTTTTTTCAAGTATATCTAACATTACTACAGAACTCGTATTACTTCCATATTAAGACACGTCAATAAATATGTCTATGCTGCGTATTTCCGCTATTGCCTCGTCCACAGTATCAATGTCGCCCGTAAAGAAGGGTGTAGCCGGGGGTATTATGGTATTATTCTTGTATGTGCGTATAATATTGATAACGGATATACCCAATTAAGATCCCCAAATTTCATTTTGATATTCTAAACATTCTAGAATTTCTATGGGAGGGACAAGTTATCTGGAACACCCTGTATTATATATATTAATATGTGTGAATATATTTATGTATAATTTTAATTCTTTTTAAATATGTAATTTAAATATTAACTGAATGTAATTTCAATTCTTTTTTAACTCCTTAGGTTTTTATAAATTAAGTATGGCATACAATATTTGGCTTGGAGATAAATGAGACGAGAGAAGAATTCAGACGGCAGTACAAGGCAGGTTTGCGTGACTCGCATCTAGTGTATATAATTGAAGCAATGCCATCATGGCGATTGAAATGGAGCGTGTAAAATTGTTGGGATAAAGGAGGAATTGGAAGGAAATAACCCCTGCATCGGTGGGTTAACGTCCGACGTTGTCTGAAACCTAGATAAGAGGAATATTTTAGGTCAGATATTATAGATTTCCTAGTTTCCTATGAGTTAAGTTTTCCTAGGAAGTTAAGGGTGCTCAGTGAAGGGAAATGTATAATCGCATCGTTGGTGTTAATTTCTGTTACTATTCTAAATCATGTCTCGGGGCCATATTTTTTTTTTAGGCGAATTGTTTAGAAGTATACACAGATTATAGACTATTAGTTTTGGCTGATATTACTAACAGGATTTAGTGCTATCAATTAAATCTTAAGGCAACTAACTGCTTGGTATATAATTTTAGCTTGATTATTTCCTCACAAGTTAATCTATTCTAGCCAATACGTGTGATAACATAATGAACCAATTTTATTCCATTCTTGAAAATTGATTATATCTAGTTAGCTATAACCCTCTTAACTTTTGAATTACCCAAGCCGTTTATATTTATTCTTTGGATGCAATTTATTTTTAAGACGGTGTAGATATTGTTGTCCATAGATGTTATTCAAGCAAAAGATATTTGGCGGATGCGGTCAAGGAATAAAACACATTGATAATTACATTTTTTTTAATGAGTCCTGAGGTTTCGGCCTAAGTTGAAGGCCCCATGAAGCATAAACAAGTGGAAGTATACAATTATATCAAGATAGATTGATACAGATAATATGTAAGTATGAAAGAAAGAATAAGAAATAAATAAAATAAAAAACTTAAGCAAAATTAACAAATTGTTAATATAAACAGTATATAGCCAAACGAATGTGAAGTAAAACAGAAAAAATAAGATGTTATGATAATGATAAGTTAACATCATATTTATTATTATTATTTTTGTATATATATATATATATATATATATATATATATATATATATATATATATATATATATATATATATATATATGACTTTACGGTTTTAGGCCTTGAAACCCAAACAATCATATGTGTGAAAAAAATAAATAAGGATAGAATCACAAGATAATAAAGGAAAAAGGTATGATGAGGAGGTGAAGAAGAAAAAGAAAATGAATAATAAGAGAAACATTGTTATTATTAATTTAAGGGACATATTATTATCATTTATTTAAGAGAAACATTATTATTACTAATTTTCTTTCTATTCTTCACTTTCGCATTATACCTCTTTCCTTTTTTCCTTGTGGTTCTATCTTTATTTATTCTCCACACATATGATGTTAATTTCTTATTATCAGCACATCTTATTTTTCTGTTTTACTAAATATTCTCTTGGCTTATTTAATTTGTCAATTTTGTTATGTATTCTATTATATCTTTCATTTCTTTTTCTTTTATTCAGTTCTTACTATCATTTTCATTTATCATAATTCATATATACATATGTTCTTGCACTATCCATATTTTTTCATACTTACATGTTATGTGAATCTATCTATCTACCCATGTCTACTTGAATATTTTCATACACTCATGAATCCACTTCTTCGTATTTCATGATTGTTGTCTTGCTTTGCTTTCCCTGATGGAGGCCTGTACTTTAAGCCGAAATGTCAGCACGCTTTAAAAATAAGTTTTCTTCTTTGGCCGAACTTCGCAACCATTTTCTCCTCGAATTATTTTTAAGACTTTCGATCTACAAACAAATTTTCCATAACATTTCCTAAAGAGCTTATGAAGAATACCTCAATAGAAAACTCTATTACTTTGTTTTGAACCGCTTGCAATAAAAGGCATTCCTCAATTGAAACGATAAGAAACAGATTTTCATTTTCAAACTTTTCTAATTATTTACTGAATGCTTCATGAAAAGTATTCGCATAAGAATTTATCCAGATTTTAAAACTTTTTGATCCATAAAGGGAGGGGGGTGCTAAAATTATTCCTGAGTTTACTGTTTCATCGTACTAGTGCCTTACGACCAGAAGATGATAATCTTTTGAAGTCCTATTTCCGTCTCCTCAAACCGACCGTAAACCAATCTCTACGTTGCAAAATGACTCGGACATTTATGTACTGAAATAAATCGTTAGGCCGTTGACAATATTTTAGTCATTTTAAGGACGATGTTATGTGCTGGAATTTCTTCTGGTATTTATAGCTTGTTATTGTCAGGCTTTGTTATAAAATGATCCGTTCCATAATCCTACAATAAACAAACATCAGTAAACTAATTTCTTTTCATTAAATTGAGATTGCAACATAAATTTTAAATGTTTAATTTAAGCTTTCAAAGATTGATTAATTAGTTTTATTATTAAAATTATAGAATAAATTCAATTAACTTGGCATTGGTGTATCCAAGGGGAATAGGTGGGCCAGCTGTCCCCCTTTCAAACGTTGAACATTTTTATTAATTTCGTAGCTTGTCCTTGCAAGTATCAATTTCTTAAAAAATAAATTGCATTATTTTGAATGTTACTGTAAATTATTGCATGGCACCATAGATGCTCTCGCCCCTCTATACGTGTGAAATTAAATTTAGAAAATTACCCTCCTTCTGTTTTTAACTGGATACGCTTTTGCCCTTAGGTAATTTCCTGTAATAAAAAGAGAACTTTTACCTTTATAATCTACCAAGAGAGGTTTGAGAAAGGAAATTTTGCCGATGGTATAGCGATAAATATTCAACAATGGTTTAAAAAAATTGTTACTAATAATTATAAGCTCTTATTTTTCATCCATCCCAACTCCTTCTGTAGGCGATTAGATGTAACAAAACCGGTTTTGAATAGTTTTCTGGTCAGTCTTGGAACGTGATTAATAATGATAGTATGGACGCCGTTTGGCGTTACCGAGTATCGCTTAAAATATTCGTTCGAACGAAGATGAATCAACTCCGTGAATGGAAGAGGCTACAACACAATGAGTTCCTGGAATTCCTCTAGCCGCATGGTTGTTTGTTGAAGCTGCTCAAATACATTTTACTACTACAATACACAGCATACTTATCGATGATTAAAATATGACAATAGTAGATGTTATATAAAATGATTGGGTTTGTCGAATTGCGAAATTATAGAACGGATCCCATCACTCGAAATGGGTTGCCTAAATGGTAGGTCAAGGTGCCAATATCTTACTCTATCTGGAATATCATCTAACGCTATTAATCTATATAAATAAATATCGGAATATTTCTATTAATTGTTAGTTTCTTATTTTTACAGTTAGATAACGTTAGAAGCCTTTAGTTACCTTATCAACTGAACTTGTTTTTATGACAGCGCACGCTTAAAATCAATCACATTTGATAACTAATTTGAAATGGGCTATCCAACAAAAAAAAACTAAAAAAAAAAACATGTATTCTTATATTACGAACTGTGATATACGAGTATTATTATTATATGCATTTATTTCATTTTACAGCAGTCTTCAAGCACTCTCATGACATTCTTTAAAATTGTAGATATTATTATAGATTTGAAATTATATACAGCTGTTTACACGGATCAATGTGTTGTCATATCAATATTATGTATCATAAAACCAAGAGGGAACGTGTTCTGTATATCGTCAGGCATTAACAGTTACACTATATAGTCAGCAGGTTTGGGGGTTGGGGCGGCCGAGCGGGCTCAGGCGTTTGCAATTGGTAATCGAAGTTAAGCAACCTCGAACGTGTTAAGTACTTGGGCGGGTGACCTCCAACCAGCGAAATCCACGAAGCCTGAGATACTTCAGGTGATTATCTCCCCCTCTTGTATGTGAGGTACGTCAGCCTAATTGAGGCAACTCACACCGATTGGGCGAAGGAGTGATGACCCTACCGTAAAAGCTTTAATCGCGAATCGCGTTGTGGTTATCCAGGATGCCACATAGCGGCTCGGAGGTTTGATCGTTGGACGATTTGTTTCGGCGAATGAAATATTGGTGTTTGTGCGCCTGTTGGCCCCGAACCGCCGTAATCCGTAAATCTAGACGGATTAGTCGCTGTCCTTGAACCCTAGTGAGTAGGTGGGAACAGCACTGCTGAATTGACCCCAAAGCTAACGGTTACAGCAGAGCTATGGGTAGCCTGTCATTGCATGGATACCATGGTTCGCAGCAATGTGGGACTGGGTGACCCCCTCCAGGCTGTTTGTGCTCCCGCCAGTAATAAATATCTGTCAGAAGACCACATCGTGCGGCGAAAGATCTTAAAAAAATTTAACAGGTATTAAGTGATACTTTCACATTTTCACTATTAGTAAATACATTGCGTTCATTTCAAACTCATTTATACTGCGTTCACAGAAACTTATTTGGGTACCATTCAATTAATGATAAATACTTATAAAAAAAAGTATGGATTGATTAAAAAAAATGTTTATTTCATCCGAAATCATTTTCTTTCCATTCAAGAGAAATAGTTGATCTTTATAATTGGAGATAATAACGATGCTTATAGCACTGGAACGTCTTTAGATGGGATCGAAACAAATCAGATATCCTAAGCAAGACCGTGCTGCCAATGAAAATTTCACATATCCAAAATTCTTTTTAAAATCTACAGGCGATATTCCGATGTTTTTATCCATTACAATAGTATTCCTTATAGTATAGACGAGGAGCTATAATCAATTATAATAAAATATGTAAGAGTCAAATATGTACAGTGGAACCTCTCCTAACGGACAATTTATAAATGTACCCCGGCCTGAAAGTATATATGTTTAGACGCCTTAGTTATTTTTTTTAATCAATAAAATGGTTGGCGTTTTCCTCACTATAAAAATGTAAAAGACTTTTATGAGAGAAAACGCGATATAGTTTGGTACAATTTAATCTAAAAAGTGATGGTATATTATGAAAAAGAAACAACCAGAAATTAATATTTAGAAAAAAAAGTCTGATTTGTCAGTTTTTAAAAATAATTATGTAAATACCTGTTCTTTTGCATTTTTAAGTTTATTTTCTGTTATATGTTCATACGATAAATTAAAGTCTAAAAATATCATTTGTATAATTAGAACTCAAATTTGTTATAATAATGCTCATTCATTCAAATTAACAAACTTGTTTTGATACATGTATTTGCTTATTAATTTTGAATCAACATTTGGATACTCCTCAGGGGACGCTCCTCTACATCGGAAAAATCCGTCTAGAGAGGTTTCACTATAATTTGTTTTTCGAATTATAGCTAATACTAGCTTATATTATTTAGTGTTTAAGAAGTATTTTTACAGGGGTTGAATTTGAGAATTAATTTTTTGGCCAAATCAAAATTTAAAAATTATTTGTTGATAAAAAAAACGCTCATGGTTTTTAAACTGATCGTTAACATTTATGTATTTCGTTCAAAAAATAATTGTTAATTTACGACTTATATTTGCTTTAAATAAAAGTATAGCGTCATTAACTGATTATTTGTTTTCAATTAAACAATAACTATCGCATTTAGAGGTTGTTTTTTTCTTTTTTTTTAGTTAGCTTAAAATAAAACTTAATGCGCTATAACTTGCTTAAAACCAGAGCTAGCGAATTGAGAGTCGTTCCATTTTATTAAGCGTGAAAAAAACTATTAAAATACGGCCATTAAACCATTTTTTTTACTAATACCATATTATGAAAAATTAGCTACTAACAAACCAAATATAAAACCTCACCTCATGGCACGATTATATTTTTTCTACCAATTTCATCTTTGATCCTTTGTTATTATTTCGAAATATGTTAAAACAACTTATATTCATACAAATGATCAGAATCTTTTCGATATTCTGAACTATATCCAAGGCGTTAATGTTATTTTTTTTCTCGTCCCGTTTGGGTAAATTCACAATCTCAACTGATAAATCAAGTTAATTTAGAGAAAAAGCAAGGAACTGGGGATAGCATTTAAAGAAGACTGAATAAAGGAAAATATAAATCAACAATTGTATGAGTACAAGTAAACAACTTGTTTTTTTAACATATTTTGAAACAATAAGGATTAAATACTCTCAGTTCAATAGATCTAATTTTAAGCAAGTTTTATTGTGATCAGAAAAAACAATGCTAAAAATTAAAACTAATTTTTAATTTAAATGTTTTCACGCATCAATAATTATTGTGATGAGATTCTTAATCTGTTGTCAAATAAATCAGAGTTATGTCTTGACAAAAAAATTAAATTATATAATTTTTCCTAAAAAACAATAATTCTCAATTTCCATCTCTGATATTTTATATCTTTGAAATATAGTACTAGCGACCTTATTTGGTTAATAAAGGAAGGCACAGACCCAAAAAGTTTGAGGACTATCAATAACCTTTAATAAACTGCGGATATGCATTAATTCGTTCGCATTCAATATCGCCAACGACCCCTTACTCTCTTGTCTACTGAAAAGAAAATGACCTCGCTATCTCCTTAGCTGAAACATTAATATTAGATAGAACTACTGCACAGCTACGCTTGAAGTAACTACGTTAAATAGGTCAGAACTATCAAGTGTACACTTAAAGTAGCTAACTGCACAGCGTTTGCCAGAAGTAACTACTGCCACCATAAATACATCTATTAAACCTGGTTATATCGCCATGAATATAAAATACTGGTTTACAAAACGACAGGTTTTATGACTTGTGAGATAATAATTTTAAACTGAGAGATTTCTGGATAAGGACAAGCGGCGTTAAAATTAAGTACTGCTTCTGAGTATCGTTCTCTGTTCTTCCTTAAGTGAATGAGATTCTCGACTTCAGGGAAAGATCCAATACTTATAAAGGATCCTATTTATAAATCGTGTATGGTTTATATATCGTTCCTATCATGTCCAACATTTTTATTTATTGGGATTTAACGTCCTTTCCTATCCTATTAAGGCAATCAAGACGGCTTATACTACAGGTTGCCGACCTATTCTAACTAACCAGAGTGGGAAGAACGAGATTCATTACATGGAGGGGTCCACGAAATAAATTTTAATCCGACCTGGCCGGATTCGAACCGGCGCTGTAGCAGTCTCGAGGTTGCTAAGGTAACGTCTTATTCAAATTTATCAAATACGTTGCCGTCGACATTGACATCCATTGATGAAAAAGATATCCTAGCTCAAATTGAAAATAGTACTTACGAACTACAAGTGTGCAATTTTAAAAAATGAATGGTATTCAAATTTTTGAACATTTCTAATGATTAGGAGCTCATCAGGAACTTATGTCTCCAGCGTATGTTGAAAACTAGTGTTCACCACTCGTTATCACTATGATTTCAGTTATATGTTCAGTTTCCTCGGATTTCAGAATAAACTGCCACATTATGAGATATTGTATCGTCCAAGGCCAGAGCAATTGAGGGTTTAACTCCTTAAAAAATTAATATTTTCCAGAATAATAGTGGTAATATACTTGAGTACTCGTCTTCTCCATTCCCTGGAGACATAAGTTCTTGATGACCTTCTAACCATTTTAACCCAAATTTTACTTTTAATTTAAATATATTGGCCGTCCACTATTTACTGATGAGAGGTATACTCACCAATAATATACAGACAAAATGGAGTCAACTCCATAATAATTAGAGGAATGTAAAAAAAAAAAAACACATGAAAATCAAAAGATACGAATTTGGCTAGTAACATGAGAGCGACCCATATGCAAAAATGAGATTTTCAAAGTCAGGGACATGAAAACCGCATTTTTGCATTTTCGATAGTTGGACATGGTACAGGCGATATAAGCATTCTTAAAGATCTTTATCTAGTTTTGCTTAGGTTTTTTATTTATAAAAAAAAAATTGTACTCTACTAACCAATTATTAGTCTCGGGTTCAATACTTGGTTAGGAAGTAATGTTTCTTTCCTCAGCTGATACAATAGTCTGGCTCAACCACCATACTTTTACTCTAATCCACCGGTGGGCTCAAGTACTCACTTTAAAACGTTGTATGAGCCTCAGGTCTCCGTCTCCCATGGCTTGTGTCGATCCACGGCCGATAGCACAACAAATTGTTTTTGTCTTTGTTAAACAAATTGTCGACTTCGGAAGTCTAGATTACAGTGCTTTGAATTTTAAATTTTCAGTTTTATAGTTTTCTCCTAAAATTTGAAAAATGGGAGCTACCTCCTTTTTGCAGCAAACCCTTCAATTTTAAAAATATAGGATTTTTAACAGTTATTCATTTCTGAAAGTTATTGATAGCTATTTTATTGTACTGGCTGTCACGCTGGTTAGTATTCTGTTATTACTCAACTTTTATTTCATTTAAGCCTAGCGCAAACTTTAGGGACAAATTCGCAGTTGTATAGAACAGTTGTAATGTCTTATTATCGTCATTTTTGTATAAAATTGTTATTGAATTCAATTGTTCCTCTACTGATGTTCATTAATCCATTTATTTTTATTGACTGGAATGGTTTAATAAACGTCACTAGAGAAATTATTAAAGTTTATAAATAAAATGACGATAATAAGACATTGGGAAAATAAACAAATTAGTTTACAAATACTATAAAAAATTATAAAAAGAAGAATAATTGGATAAATCTTGGTGATAACAAGGGCAATTATAGAGAGAAGATTACTATAAAATGGGCAACTAAGTCCGAAACGTTGATATGAATGAGTTAAGTAAATAAAGGATGTATGAAATTAGAGTTATTTGCAATTTAATGATAAATAAACGAGGTACTCATCGTTCGTAGGAAGTCGTGAACCCACATTCTTTTCAAGTATCCCAGAAGAGATGATCATAAATTGTTAAGTTGCTATGGAGTTCATTGCTGTATAATGGTATTAATAAAATCTCAAATATTACGAATTAGTATATTTTAGTTGTCGTTCTATATTCAGTATTTACTCAAAGGAAATTCAATGGAAAGTACTTTTTACTCATATTATGTTTTTGCTATCAAATAACAAACACGCACGCTTCTCATATCATGGGTTGTATCCTCATACCATGTGTATTTAGTTGGATTGGATTTCGTGACTATACTTTTTAGGATTGGGCGCTTCGTAATTAGTATAAGAGTAAAAAAAATGCCCCTTATAAAAACATTCAGTAAAAAAACATAATACTGGTTTAATTTAGAATTGAGATATCACATTATAATCCAAATATATTTTTTCTGGCATTAAGGAATCTCATTAAGAAAATCTTATTTAAAAATCAAATGAAAAGGTAGACGTTAAGCTTCTGCTGTTTAATTATTTAGTTTTGTGTAGCACAAAAACAAATGGAACAGAAATGCAATCAATTTTGTTTAAAGTACTTTTGGGTCATGTCCTTCTTTGAAGACTGCCATTTGTCTCCGTTCAAACAGGACTTTTGAGTTTAGTTTGTGCCTGTCCAATTTAGCACCGTTATATATAGGATGGTCATAAGTTTGTTCACTTTGCCTATCGCACTTGCTAATGTTGTCAGTAAGTTTAAATCTGTATAAATAGCTTTGGACTGTTCCATGTCCTGTGAAGGAATTTAGTAAATTTGTATGCTTTCTTCTTAATGTTTGTTATATCATTTTTTACTATTATGAATTTAAATAATGCATTCATAATTAATAATTCATTTATCGTTCTATGCTTGTTTTTGTTATTGAAATAAAGTTAGTACAACTGGATACCACTGTTGGCCACGAACTTAGTATGAGACTTATAAGCATGAAGCATGCAGACTGGGTGATAGTGTAAATCTTCTTGATGTTTCTTCTCATATACTCGAACAGAAGATGCACCCCGGAGATGAGCGGTAACCCTTCACCTGGCAGTTCGCGAAATCTACTCTTGCTCACCCGGTCATTGCTTCCTCGCCCTTTTTTTATATTACTCTTCCCTCCGGCCTTTGTGATGATCTTCCGTTTACTGTATTTTGGCCGGAGAAAATACTTCTTGATTTTGCAAATGCTCCTTCTACTGTTTTTTTTTTCTATTATACTGGAAACTAAATATTTCCTAAATTTTGTGAGATATTTGTAATGATAAGCAGCACTCCATATTTCTTTATAATCCTTCCAAGTCAGTTGATGTATATTATATATTACTTCCACTTACCTATTTATTTTTATTTATTATGATTTTGAAAATTCTTCCTTATTTCGTTCTATCATACTCATTTCATAGCTTTTAATTTTCAATAATTAATAACACTTTTAAATAAACTCTTGATATCTTCTGCAGAAGTAATCATTACTTTCTGAATTATAGTGTTACATTTAGGTCTATATGACTTACCCGCAATTTGGTCAAATGTAGATAGAATTAATCTTACTATAATTTTTTTTTTATTAAACGCCCAGGAGACCATTGTTAAATTCACGTATTGGAGCAATACCCCACACTCAGGAGCGGTACCGGTTCGAATCTGCGCCTTTCTTTCATATTTTTTTTAATCTTATTTATTATACATTTAATTGTAGTTATAAATTGGTTTACACCAGATATTCCTAAACTGTGCGCTATCAAACATTTCAATATTATTTAATTCAATAAAGTTAAATTATTGGATTTATAGTTTTAGTAGGTGCTTACATCATTTTCATTCGAACAGTTTGTGTATTATCGAACATGATTTTTTTAAATTTGAATGTACGCCAATTTCATTTCGACAGTCTTGACTGCTAAAGACTCTATTTAATTTATACTTCTCTATTTTAATTTGTAATTGAAATATTTCATATTTAAATCGGATTAGCTGCTTTCGCTGTTAAAAAAAGATAATACTTTTAGACTACAGGTAGTTTGTTTTGAGAGATGCTGTCTTCAGAGTGAGTTGTGAATTGATCAGAAATGAAAGTTTTGAAAAATCGGCCTCTCTAAAGAACATTCATGAAAAAACCAAAGATTAATTCAAATTGACATCGGTAAAGCATTGGAATCGTTTGGATTCATTAAAACGGATAGGTATTTTTTTACTTTATTCCCTGATTTCGAAACAAAATAATCATGTTCAAGAAAAAAAAAAATATATGCATGATAATAAATTTGAATATTTATTTTTTAATTAATTCATTATATTTTTGTTCGTTCTTTGGTATGGTATGTTTTTGTGTATATGGTTTTTGTATTCAACAAAAGAAATTTAGTAAAATTATTTAATCAAGATATTTGAATATTAATGATGAATAAATAATTTAAAAAATTGAGTTTTTGGTTTGTGATTATATAATTTAAAATTTATTCTGAGTATTAAACATATGAAAAAAAAATGAATATTTATTTATAGCAATTTTTTTTTAAATTATAGTTAACTTGTTAAAAATTATTGATAAAAATTTAAAATAAAAAAAAATTGGTACTGACCCTTGGTCGAAATTTGAGATTTCGGCCCGAAGCACAGACCTGCCCGGTTGGCATCTGCCACTGGACTGAGCCGGGTCGATGGCGGACCACCTGTATACAACCCCCTCCACTGTTGCGCGTATATGTTGTCCGTCTGCCTGTCCTCTGTAGATATCAACAATTATAATTAAATCTTTGTAGTAATATTCAAGCATAATTTTAAGGAATTTATTTTTCCTAGCGAGAACTCCGATTTCTTTTTTCTTAGACCTTAAATGCTGAAGCAGATGCTCCAGGTTTGTTTAGGATCCAGTCTTAGACCTCACATAACCTTATATTAAAATGGATAGGTAATTAGCAATATCTCATTTTTTAACTATTGCTTTATTAGTTATTAGTGATCTATTTTAAATATATGTGTGTGTATTGTGTGAATTACACATACACATATATATAACCGGGATAACATTAGAAAATATTTAACAGATATTATCTTGGATCACCCTTATCAGAAAAGTTATTAATTTTAGACCTAAGCGAAATAGAAGCTATAACTTTTATAGCACTATGCGCATTGTGCGCATATTTTTCAGAAATATTTTACGGAGACGAAGAGAGAGGGTTTCTGCCTTAATTTTACCCCGCCATCCGAGGCTACTTTAGGACAGACATGTTTTTTTCATTTTACAATCGTTTTGTCAATTCCTTAACAACAGCCACTTCATTAACTATTGCCGAAAAGGTAACAAAAAGGCTGCAGATGGTTGACGCATGGCAATAACAACAAGCCCGCATAAATATTTATATTTTCAAAACCTGATTGTTCTTAAGTTACTCCACTTTACGGCGTATATATATATATATATATATATATATATATATATATATATATATATATATATATATATATATATATATATATATTATGTTATCCCTCATATGGTAACCCCAAAGAAGGAAACTATTGATCAATGCTAACATGTGCCATGCCTATTAACATATCCACGAGATTGAATTAATTCAAAACAAAAATTAAAATAGTAATAATAATCAGAAAATTAAAATTGAAAAAGAAAGTATAAGAAAAAGAAAATATAAAATAAGTTAGAAAAATCTATAAAGCACAACATACGCCAATTTGACCAAATTAAACTATTTTCCTACAGTCATCAGTAAGTTGTTTAAAGTCTTATCTTTTTAATAAATTTACAAGTAATTGTAAATGCAATTTACATATATATGTATGTTAGTTAACCTTACTTTAAAATCCAAAACATTTTTTTTAATTAGGTATTGGAAATATTAATTTCATAACATATATATTAGAAGATTAGCTCATCAAGAATGGTTTCCTCGACTTTTAAAATGGCGAAGCCGTGTTCAAATGATCCTAAATGCTGAGTCCTATTGAGGAGATGTGTCTGAAGCCTTTGAAGTTAGACCAGGTCTAAGACTGGGAGATAGACTCTCGCCAATGATGTATAACTTGGCCCTTGAGACAGTGATGAGAACATCACGTGAAAATAGAGAGGGTGCACATCGGAATGAAGTCTGGTTCAGGTGGCCAAAGATCTGAAGAGCAAACCGAAAAGAAAAAAAAAATATATATATATATATATATATATATATATATATATATATATATATATATATATATATATATATATATATTATCGTAGGCACTTCCTGCCAGTCTCAGAGATCTTATTACCAAGGGGTCAATGTGAGAGTGCTTTTGCTGTGATCCGCTATCTCCAGGAGACAGAGACCATCACTCTTCGCTAGTACACTGCCTGCCTGTACTCAGCCATGTCTTTTCTGATTCGTCCATTTGTAACTGTTAGTCGAAAAAAGCAAATGTCTAGTGAGTCGGAAAAGGGAGATTTCTTGTGTGTGCAAAAACTATTATTTAATCACAAACAGTTTAGAATCAAAATAATAAACCGTTAAAATTATTTTTTGTGTAACTATTTTTTTTTTTCAATACCATCGCCAAAAATTCTACCGTCTTATTTTTTATAATTTTTACAATACATAAATGAGGTTTCCAGGTTTCTTTTATACACCACATGTTAGTATTATGATTGTTTTTCTAAGGAAGACCAAACAATTAATTTTTTTTTTTTTTAGTGCTGCTGCTGATAGATAAGTTATTTTAACTAACTGCATAAAGATGTTTTTATGGAAATTCAATGAGGAGGAAAATACTACCAAAATAAAAAGAGCTTCTTCATGGCCTCTCTTGAAATATTGTTTCTTAGTCTGTGGGAAGTGTTACCATCAGTACCATCAGTAAACTCATTCATAATGGTCATATATTTAAAATTAGTTACACTCTTAATATGACTCAATTATGATGAACTAATTAATTGTATACGATTTTAGCAACAGAGCATAAAATTTGGGTAATAAAAGAAAAAATTCAGGATACAATTTATTTAATTTAATTTTTTATTAATTATCACTAGTATAATTGATGTCATATTTCATATAGATTGAAAGAACTATATAAGTTGAATCTAACTCTGAGATTTGAGGAAATATTTCAGGAATAACGCAAACAAATACATTAATTAAGTTTTTATAACACCGAAAAGTATGCACGGAAGAACAATGCCGCTTTACAAAAAATTTTGTATTTGCTTTTTTTTTAGTTTGTTTTTTTGCTTGGACATCTTCCGATGTGTATTTCTTTGAGAATTAGTGTCACATTTTTAGTTTCAATATTTACCACAATAAAATATTAGGTATTGTTAGTTTAGATTTTATAAATTTACTACACTTTTACTTGTTGTATCCTTATACAATTGTAAATTTCAGTAAAAAAAAAAAAAAAAAAAAATTACTAGTCAATCATAATGACTTCCTTCAAACTTTGATTAGAGAGTAACTTTATAAAGATTGTCTTAATAAAAATAATAATAAATTGTTTTTAATGTTTTAAGAATATTCTTCTTCTGGTAATTCGGCAACGAAAAGTTATAAATATTTTGATTCTATATGAATAATTGAAAACATTATTATTTACGTTTAAATATTATTTTGTACTTTTAACACATTCAATAAAATACTTTGAGTTGATTTTTTGTTTAAATTCAATTTATTGTTTAGTAAAAAGTTCTTTTTTCTTTTAAAATATGTGTATTATTCATCCATAAACTCTAAAGGAAATTGTACTGTTTTTTTCACGAAAAACTGCCACAATTTGATTCATGATTAAATGATCAAAAAATGAAGACCTCCTTTTTTTTTTTTTTAAAAAAAAACAAAAAAGGTAAGTTATTGATGTTTTATCAGGCGTTTATTTGTGATCGTGTGACTTCTGAACGACTTAATGTCATACTCACTCAATATGTTTGTGTATTCAAGACAATTGTTCATAGTTATGCTGGTATTCGATAGGTACCAGGTACTAGGCTTTAGCCAAGTTATAAACAAATTCTAAGTTTATAATCAGTTGACATCCGCATGATGGTATAGGTTAGTAAAATGCGAGAAGAAACCAGTACAAACTTTTCTGTTTGATATAATCCATTTAAACCTTGAACTGAGGATGAATTTATAACATTCGAAACTAGTTTTCAATAAAACAAATTTATATAAGTGGCAAATAATTTATCAATCTCTTAAGTTGGCACTGTGGTCAAGTTATGTGGGTGTATTAGTGAACATTTCACATTTCGATTCATTGGCAAATTCAATGACATCTAATGAATTACTCTTTTTATTAGCTATATGCATTACATACTGTAAACTTCACAACATCTATTATTCTTATTATTGAATTAACTAATTTAATCTATTTTTTTTTTGTATCTGTTTTTAGATTAGACCATTTTAATGATTCAAATATTTATTGAAATATAAACTTCATTTACCTTAAAATTAAAAGCGGCCGATAAATTTAAGAAAATTGTTATCAAGAAATTACTTATATAAAATATATATAATATAATATATATAATATATATTATATATATATATATATATATATATATATATATATATATATATATATATCTTCATTCTACTTCTTTATTTATATATAAGGTTCTTTATTTATTTATATATAAGGCTTTTTCCAGCTTCCCTTTCTCCTCAGAAATATTGCTGTTTGTTATGCGGCAGAGAATACTTGTGTCGCGCCAGACATTGTGAACATAAACCTCATATGAACTCTTTAAGAGTACTGCCTCCTAAAACGTCGATATTACCTTGGTTCTTATATTCATCTCAAATATGAAATGTATTTGTTGAAAAATGTTGCATAAACAATGATAGAAAAAAATTAAATTAAAATTTTTCGTATATATTTCATTCGTATATTATTGTATGATTATATTAATTTGATATTTTTGTACGAGTTTTTAATGTTGATCATTTATAACTAATGAGAGCAAAAATAAAGTAAACAAATATAATCAAATTAATACTAGATAATCAAATTAATACTAGATATAGTATATTTCCCTTCAACAGTTTAATATATACTTATCGAATTCACAACTCTTAAAAACTTCAACATAACTTTTATTTTTTATGTAATAAATAAATTTACCGTAAATTGAACGTTTTTGGGTAATTAGTAGTAGGCTGTTGAAATGGGATGCATCACCTCCAGTCATAATGTGACTATGTGGTTTTTAATCCTGATGATGACGAATCGGCGGAACGTTGATCGTCTAGTTATGAACTGCTATTTTAGAGAATAAAGGCTTTGTTTTGAATCTTAAATTATACTATCTTGTGAAGTTTTTGGAAACTTTCTTGATTCCAGTAATCGTGTGTAATAAACAGTAGTTAAGTAATACTGAACACTGTATAAATAATTTTAATACTCACGACCGCTTTAAGAAATTCTTAGAAGTTTAATAAAAATTCTGAATAACTGTAAATAAAATATGTACAAGCTCGTAGAGCAACAATTAGTGTGGACACGATCCTTAGTAAACGCAAATTAAATCTTTAAATTCAAATGTACTCTTTTAATTACTTAATCGTTATATATTATACTATATTTAAAAACATAAATATTTCTCTATTTAAGTTAGATTGGAGGGGGGATAAATTTTGAAAAAGAAATACAATATAATTTTAATCTTTAAAAAATGAATAAATGGTTCGGATTGAAATTTTTACGGCAACAGTAGTGAGCATTATTGGCAGCGGTGAAGGAGAAAGAAGTTTCTTTTAACGGAGCATAAAGGACAATATGTTTTCGTCAGGAAGAAAAAACCATGGATGGATGGTCACGAATAGAGATATTCAGATGGAACGTGGTAAAAAAAAAAATAAATAAAGTGGAGCATAGGGGTTTCCGTGAATATTCTAGCAAAAAGTGTGAATGAGTCAAGGCTTCATCGAACCAAATGTTATAGAGACACTGGTAATTCACGTGTGAAATTAAAGCAATTGTACACTTAACATTTAAATTGTCAAGGGATCAAACATTAAGTTATTAATTTGATTGTTCTTTCTCATTTTGCCTGTTATGACATATTCCATTGCCTCAACTACGTAAGCCAAGACTGAAGAAGGGGTAAGTGATCAAAAGAAATTATTCATGAACCAAAAGAAGTTGTTTTTAAAAAATACTATTCTGACATGCCATTTTTAATTTTTTTGTTATTAATTTTAACATATATAAGTGTTTATAATATATAAGTAATGGTTTATTGTGAAAAAGACATTGTGAATTCAAAGAAAAAGAATCAAATTCCAATCAATAATTTTTTTTTTAAATTGCTTAGTTATGTAAATACATATTTGTTTTAGGTTTTGCTTACATTGTTTATTTTCTGTTTTTAAAGATTTGTATACTTCCATATTAAATTATAAAAATACGTGTGTATAAATAGAACTCAAAATTGTATTAATTAACTCCATTCAATCAAATTAATAAATTTGTTTTGATATATGCATTTACGTATCACGTATGAGCAGGATACTTAGCAGGATATAAAGTCAGTTATTCAATGAAAAGGGGAGGGTTGAAAAAGAAGAGAGCTGGTGTTATGCAAAATACTTAAAATATGTCTTTTTTAAAAGATTATCATCAATATACATTTTCAACGAATCTCCCTCTCTCCTATTAAAAAAAATAAATAATCAACACTAATTAAATTTATAAAACATTTAAAATTAATTAAGTTAATAATGCAATGCGTATTTAAAAATGAGTGCGTAAAATAAAAATCATAATAAAATAAAATATGAAAGATAAGATACGCAATTTATCAAGCAAATTTACCCAAATTTCTCTAATTAGAGCACTATAGTTTTATCCCCTTTTGTTAGAAGGTTTAGGAGGGGGATGGGATAATGCGTAAAATAACATCCTCTCATATGCAAGTGAAAATATCTACTTTCTGCGGCATCTTTAGGCTTTTAGGGACTTAACCGTGGAAGATTTCTTAGTTCTTCATTAATATAGAAATGAGAGTATATTTCTCCTTTATACCATAAGGCATCATATTCTCTATCGACCTTTTGGTGGCAAAGAAAGTTTATTCCTTTTAACAATACTGCTCCTTTGCACCTCTTATCTAGTCGTGCAGTTTAACTCAATTTTGTGGTGTTAAGTTGAGACCATGTTATAAAGTCTAAAAAAAGTAGACTTAATATGCTGTTTAGTCAAAAATGAACAAAGAAATTATCAAGGAGGCAGATTGCAACATTATAGAATGAAAAGTTATTTGCTAATTTGTTTCAAAAGAACAAGACATGAGCAATTTTTTTCAAGAACAACCTACCACTTAGGAATAGGTGAAGTAGAAAAGATATAAAACAAAACCTCAAAACTATTATCCTGATATCATGAAATAAATACTGGTTACAGGAAATGGAACATTTTCCTAATTTGGTGCAAAGTAATCTCTATTTAGGCCGTTATAATTTTTAGGCAAATGAATTTGTGTGTGTGTATTTATATTATAATAAAAATTATTACGAAATAACTATGTAAGCGTTAGTTCATCATTTTATCTAATCTGTACTTCCAGTTACCCATTTAAAAAAAACAATACTGAACTGAATTCCGATTATCTTTGATGGGGTCATTTTTAATGAACCAGGAATATCAAAATTAAAGAATGTTTGTAGAAAAACTAAAATTAATTCTCAAATTAACCTCAAATACCAGGCAATCACTAACCAGCCAATGATTTGCCAATTCAGGCATTATCAGGACAATAAAGAATTAGCAGAGTTAATTGGAAAGAACACTCAATTTCATAAGCAATAGTTCCAACAAAATATTGCACCCTGTCATACAACCGCATTAATGACAGGGGTTCCCTAAATCCTAAAAATCGTAAAATTTGTTGTTCCACCACTATACTGCCACACTGTGCATTGTGTGGCCGATTGAGAAAATAGCAGGACAAAAGTCTGGAAGACCTTAGTATTTATAATGAAATATTTTCCTCTTATCCAGACTAATTTTTTACTGTCGAAAATGGTCATTAATGGATTTCTAAACCATTTTCTGGCTGAAACCTGTATGTTTTTTTTTCTATTTCAAACAATTTTAAAACCAAAACACAAAACAACAGCACTAACATTTCACTTAGACCGAGATCATCAATTTCTTTTTCTTTCTGGTATTTTCATAATATTCATTTAAATAATGCATTTTAAAATTTGGAAGAATATTCATAGTCAATTATAAGATGTGAAAATTCCATATCTTCCATACTATAGTTTTATCCAAAATTGAACAATATCACACCAACTTTTCCTGGTGTTGCCTCTTATTCAGAAGTAGTTTTTAAATTTATAACAACCGAATTTTAAAACCCAAACTTGGTTAATTGAACCACTAAATAAACTTAAAACAAAACTCCGTCTCTCCTTCTCCCAAATTGCACTATTTTTTACTGAAGCAGTTAAATTATTAAGATATGCTAACTTTCAATTTCCATGTAATCTGTTTCAAGAAAAATGTTATTTGTTCATAATATTTATTTCCTGTATTCTCATCCTTGTTAACAAGTTACTTTTAAAAAGGAAAGTGGCTGTGGTAAAACAAATAAAATCGAACTCTTTTGAATCACTCCCAAACTGACTGGTACACTTCAAAGCAAAAAGAACAATTTTGTGTACATTTTGAAGTCTTTACAAAAATTTCGAATTTTGGTCAATGTCGTGAGTTTTTCCCAAACTCGCAACACTGTGGAAAACAGACGGATTGTACTTCGATGAGCGAAATGAAAAATGGTCGACCGTCCACTTAAATGGCTGTGCAGCTGATGTTTCTTATTAGTTACCGTGGATAGGCCTAACTAACGCAATACCTCAAACGGAAATGTTGGCTGTGTCAGTGTAAAGCGATTCTTATTGCAAGCTACGGCTTGACAAATATTTTTCATTTAATTTATAAGGATATTTACAAAAATAATTACCCAGTGACATCTCCGCGAATCACCTGCAATCGTCGCTTTAAGCCATTGTAAATTATTTAAGAATGGTTCCTCGTGCCTGATGTTGCGGTACACGGCACCACAATGTGATATAAATTAATAAACGAAAAAGAACAATATTATATAAAAGCAGACCAATGGCAGCACATCTCACATCAAAAATCTTAAAAAGGCCCATCACATCACATCTCCACGCTTATTGAACAGAGTATTTCAGTTTTAAAACAATTATAAATCTTAGCAATGATCAAGCTATTGATTATTTTTGTCATAATTAGTGCTTTTGAAAGTTTAAATACATTTTTGAAAATAAAATTTAAAAAAGAATTATCCAAGTCTAGGAACTTAAACTATTTGTCTAATTGAAACAACGGACATTTTTCTCTGTTTCCCTCATTCATACTATTAAATAAGGTTAAGAATATCTACATTTTAGCATAATTTGTTTTGGTAAAAAATTATGTATTTCGGTTTATTATGCAACAGTAAGTCATGGCAGATTTACTGTCTCTTATATCAACTTAAAAGTATAGCGCCACCCTTATTTGAACTTTAATTAATACTGAAACTGGGAAACTGGTATGCTGCCAAAATGGAAGTTTATATAATGATTTTCTCGCTCAGGATTCTGGACGAAAATGCTTTACAAAAGGTTAATTATTGTAGTATCAGGAATCAATTCAACCCCTTATATACTTCTTTAATTTATTCGATGAGTTTCAAACTACGTTTCGGACTTCTTCTTTTTTTTTCTTTTTTGTTTGCCTATTTTCAAGGGCTCTATCTTCTACAACAAAACGAATTTAAAGTATAAAAATATTATTAAATACAAAGATGTTATTAATTCGTAAAAAACAAAAAAACAATTCTCTGTACTATAATGGTGAAGGTGTAGTTGATAATATTTTAAGAAGTTGGTCATGGAACCTGGTCAATGAAGAAAACACTAATAAGTGGAGCTTATTTTTTATGTGCCGACGTTTCGGTCAAAGCTTTAGGCCATCGTCAGGGCTAAGAAAAATAATCTTGTTATCTTGTTTTTCCTGATGATGCTCTAAAACTTAGCCAAAACATCGGCGCACAATAAAAAATAAGTTCAACTTATTAGTATATTCTTAAATGACTGTAAAATCTTTATTTTTTAAGCTAGATTTTCCCTCTTTTTAAAAAAAAAAATGTTCCTTAGAAAATTATGTTTTGATTTTAGATTCAAGTCCACCTTTCAATCACGTCCATTTTTATGAGATTGATATTTCAATTTAGTAGTACCTAGTACGCACCTGCATTAAGGGGTAAGTGTTTATGAGGTATCTTGAAGATTATTCAAGCAGGAGCGGTTGTGGGGCAAATGCAAAATAATTCGTTTCTGGAGGATTATTGTGCTGATGTCATCGAAAAAAGGTTAAAACTTTTCTATGATTTACATTTTGTAATCTTCAGCGACAGTCTTGGAAGTGGGATATGGAACTTAATTGAATAAATGTATTGAAAAAAAAGAACTGTTATTTCAATGCGCTAGTCTGCAGTTGCTCCTGCAAAACATGATCGTTAAGTGCAACCGCACGCACTTGTCCCTCAACGGAGGCATTTACCTCTATCATGTTTTGCTGGGGCAACTGCGGACTAGCGCTTAAAAACTAGAACACTGTCAAGGAGAAGCATAAATCACAAAATATTTTGAAGAAAAGCTTCCGAAGTTCTTACCGCAAAAATTAAAAAAAAAAAAAGAAACAGGTCTAGTGGCGGGTAAACACTCATTCAGCTGTACAGCAGATGTTGAAAGATCCAACTTAATCAACATGTTGGAAATTATATCTTTACAACTCGTTCGTCTTTATCCTACCGAACTCTCGTGGCTGATTTCTGATACATCAGGTTTTAGACTTCATGCCATTCACGGAGTAAAGGGCAGCTCTCACCAGTTCAGGGTTGAATTTGACGAGACTATTACGCACTTACTCCACATTACCTTACCCCTATGACAGAATTGCAGGGATACTTTGAACGCATTAAGTAAACATTTTAATTTAACAATTTTTTTCTAATAATTTTGATAAAAGATAATTGGAAAATGAAATAATTAAATTTTCATTAATATTCGACTGTTCTTTCATTTCCTACTTTTACAAATTATAATAGGTATTATATTGCAATGCTTTGAGGCTGAATAAAGTTTCTAGAGGCAAAGGGAATTTTTCAGCACTGCCACAGCGTTAGTTCCCCTTGATATGATTAACCTTTTTCTGGTGGCCTCCCTTTGAGGTATTATTAAATCATATTGGAATATCATGGGGCTGCTCACAGGATAAACCTATGATGGTCTAAATGAACTACAATGCAAATTTCTCCCTATTAATTTATTTTTGGAATCGAGATCGTGGCGTCGCAGGGTGTAACGTTCTAGGTCTCGAAGTAGATGCAGTTTTTATAAGCCATTTTCAAAGCTTTTAAGAGGGTCTTGCGTGAATCCATTTTTAAAATGCATAGACGTAATAGTCGGGCGGTGTTGCACCATACTACCTCATCCCAATCATTCCCTGCTAATTTCATTTATATTTATTTCAACTTATCTGTTTTCATTAAAAATCTGATGTATTATTCTGTTTTTCCTTTGTTGTTTTTTATTACGCTTTTAGTTTTCAGTTAATTACTTTCTCGAATACAAATTACATTGTTCTAATTATAAAAATAGACATTTAATTATTTTATTATTGATTGAGAATAGATAGCTTTAAAGTTATTCTCATTGTAAAGAATTTAGATTTATCTGTTATTTATAGCACTGAAAGCAGAATTTTGAATTTTTTTTTATTATGAAACATCAACGATTTTAGATGAACTTAATAAATTTAACTTGAACCTTTTTTAACAGATGTTTTTTGGTTGTTTCGTTGTGAAATAGTTTTTATTTTAATTAGTTTTATTTTATAACGTAATTAGGTACTTATTCATTAAGCGGTAGACCAGATCTTCCGTTGTCGGTTATAACCTGACGCAATAAGGTGATAACGTCTTCTTCGCATTTATGTAAATTTATGAGACGGCGTTAAAAAAATAAATTTAAATTAGATTTCATCACTGAGATTCCCTTATTTAAAAAAGAAATGAAATAATCCCAAACCTTAGTTATAAAGTTATTGCTTTCCCATTTATTACAATTTTCTCGTAAACGGCCCAAACGATTTTGATGAAACCTGCCTAATATCTTCTCCTTACAGCACTTTAACTTTTCATTTATATAGTACATCACCGAGGAAATGCAGGGAAAATAGTTATGATGAAAAGAATATTTTATTTGCGCATAGGTTAAAAAGTATGCATTTTATGGTAAATTATGTATAGAATTTAAAGGGAGAAGTTGGTCGGGGGGTGCGGTCAAAGGATTACACTATTATAAGTGAACTTATATATTTTGTGCCGACATTTCGGCCTAAGTTTTAGGCCATCTTCAGGGCTAAAAGGAAAACAAAATAACAACAATGAAAACTTCTCCCTTTAAATATAAATATACGGTCAACAAAAACTCCTTCTATGTATAGAATTGTATGAAAGGTTATTAAATTATCTAAAAAACAAAAAAGAATCATCAAAATCGGACCAGTATTAGCAAAGATACAGCGTATTTTATGAGGAGCACAAGACGCTAAATGGATAACCGAGCGCATCTGAAAGGAGACGGATGCGACCGAACATTCTCCCACCTATCTGTTATAAACAATATACTCTGTAATAAAGTAATTTAAGAATACAGAAGTGGAAATTAACTTAATAATTTCTACTTCCACATTATTTAATGGAAAGAAAATATTTCCATGAAAACTAAACCGAAACGTTTAAAATATATTTGCAACTTGACGAAGCTAAAGTATATTGGTAGTGTACAGAATTGTTGTACTAAAATTGTTTAAAAAAATGTTTTATTGTACTGAAGTGGGAGAAGATATGAAGAAGTGAATGCTGCTGAGTTTTTTCAAGCATTGTTTATGTGAACTTTTTAAAATTATATTAAAAAGATAATTATTACAGGACGTTAAGGGAAAGTTGTGTGATGCGCTTGTTCTTTACCTTTGAGAAAAAGGATTTATGTCAATGAAACAATGTTAACATGGAACATTTCACTATTTCATTAGCTTATATCCCTTTTCTCAAAGGTAAGGTTTATTATAAAAAATAAAATATGACTTAAACTAATTTTTCGAGACCTAGAATATTGTCGGAAGAAAAATAGTTGTAGTCCTTTATCCAAACAACACAGAATTTATGTGGCGGCGCATTCATCGGCGTTATTATTGGTTTTTAGAATTATTACTGTTATAATTTAATCACAACTGTCGACTTACGCTCGCTGCGCTTGCTCAAGAGTTAAACAAATTTCAATGGGATCCTTTTCAATTGGGGTCGGGGCCTTACCGTAATTTATAATTAGTTATTTATGCAATGTAAATATCATGTACATTCTCACTGACTTTCTTCGATGGAACATTTCCGAAATTTTTGTATATATTGTGCTGCGTTTTCTTCCGCAGAAGGTAATTATCAAATTTTCAGCCTAAAATATCAGGAAACAAACACCAGAACAAATTATATTAACTCTTAAGAACGCCCAATTGTACCTTCCAAGGGTATCGCGTTTACCAATTCACTTAACTAAATTATATGATGGCTTGCATAGTAAATATTACAATAGATTTTGACAAGGATCTGACTTTATTTAAGATCATTTATTAATTAAACTGTTGGTTTAATAATTGACTAGTTAAATTACTCTCATTATTAAAACCTACTGACTCTAGCATCAGTATTTGAGAATACTGGGTCTATATGCCCTATTAAAATCCTACCAAGGAGCCACATAATATTAAACAAAAATGTACACAATTAATTTAAGGGACTATGGCTTATCTGGTGTCTTCGTCGTTTCGGGTACTTTCCTCTTTGCCGCTAGCGTCTCCTCCGTTGCGGTCTCGAATTCTGCCTGCCAGTTATCGCTGACTCCGTCTGGGATGGACTGCTGAGCTGAACTCTCCGCTTATACCTTCACAACTTCACTCTCTCATACTCCAGCTCACTGTCCACTCTCCACCACACAACTGCCTCACATTCCAGCCCTCTCACTTTGACTCTCCACCTCTGACTGACTATACTTCCGTATCGCCTGCCCGTTCTCTCTCTTTTCCCTTCTCCTTCTTGAAATATCTATTTTTCATACATTTCTCCCCCACTCTCCTTTTGGGCCTTCCTATTGGTGGATCTCTTTAGAATTTAGATTGGGGAGCGTGTCCCTTCCATCCGCATCTAATCCTTTGAAATTGTTTCGGTTGTTCCTTATCCTTGGTGGCAGGTTTTATTATACCTTGCCTGCCGGCCTCTGGATTATTTTTATGGTGCTTTTACTTGGCCTTATATTTTAGTATTTAAGCTGTTTGGCGGTTTCTCACGCCGGGGTATCTCAAGTCGACCTTCTCAGGTATAATAGGCCTCAATGATCCCGTGCACGATGTTTCTTTATTCGAAAGGGAAGCCTATTTATGTCAATATGGAATAAATTAAGTGGCAACTTAAATTATCCATTACTTAATTACCATTATTTAATCGAAATTATTTCCTTCCATCCCAGTATTCTCAATGCATTGCAGGCCCAATACAATAAGCAATACTTTCCTAAACTGGAAAAGTAAAAACGTGGCTACAAAGTTCAATAGACTCCATAGTTTCTAATAATAGGCCGATTTAGATAATTTTTTTTTTTTTTTGGAAGCTGAAAATTCAATTAACTTTCAAATGATCATATATATATATATATATATATATATATATATATATATATATATATATATATATAATTTAAAAAAAGTTTTTTGAGTTATGCATAAATTATTTTCGTTATCATAATGGTTCGATTTCGATGAATTATGTTTGGTGCACATCTACACGACAACACGTATCCAGTGATATACCTATTTTGACCCTAATATGCATACAGGAGAAGTAATGGATACGACAAAAAAGTGCTTGCCTATTAATGCAGAAATAAACCAAACACGGAACTGATAACAAAGGTTACAATGTGGGTTATAACCGAAACCGATAGAACATGCCATTGAACGTTTAATACGTAGATACCCGTTATCATTTTGCATTTCTTTAATATTGTAAATGCTGGTGAATTGTCGTTTTGGTATTTTCTATTTAATTTAATAGGTATTTTCAGTTCTGGTATCAGCTATTTAAATTTCACCATTCTCAGCTGTTATTACCTTTCTTTTCCTTTAGTATATGCTGAATTGTTGGAGTGATATACTATATTTTTAGTTTTTTTTTTTTAGGCTGTTGAAGATATAATCGTCTGCATTGATGCGGAACTATTGATTTCAATAGTCCAGACTATTTCGCATTTCTTTTGAAAATATGCTGAAACAAGAAATAGCTTCAGCTGTTACTTGGCAAATAAGTGCTACTAAATTCATTGACTTGTGATGTAGAGTAATTGACTATCTAGAAGGCATTGCCTGGATCTAAGATATTATCCGCAGTCCAAGGAAGGTCCGACAGTCACCTTCACCCGGCTTAGGCGTCTTTTTTCAGAGCGTTGCTTCCTTTCAAAGGAGCATATTGTCTGTCTTGGTTTACTGCTATTCATGTGAGTGTCGAATGCATTTGAATATGTGTCAAGTTTGTCGAAGCTTACGGGCTGTTCGTGACCTATATACGCATTTGCTACTTCATGCAAAACTTAAAGTGGTATTAATGTTATACAATGTATAACATTAGGTATAGGTACATAATATCGAAAAATGTATTAACTTGAATTTTTTAACTCCCATTATTTTAAATAATCATTTTGTTAAAATACTGGACCTAAGCACTTGAGCAGTACTAGTGCTTCAGCCTGGTAGTAGTAGTTTTAATAACTAAATCGTGTGTTCGGCTGTGTCGAAACATTAATAAAAAAAAAATTTAAATAGTGTCCATATACTCAATTAGTTTTTACATTTTGTAACTGATTAATCGTAATAATAATACGAACTTAGTTACAGAAATGTTTTTACGTAACAAAATTCTCATTCTACATAGATACATAATCTAGATGTTTTATAGTGTCTTGGATTTGATAAAGTTTCTGCACAATTTTTACATTTTTTTACACAATTTCTGCCATTTTTTTTATTCTGTCTTTTTCAAATTAAATAATGAAAAAGCAACAATAAGAGCTCTGTGCGATTAGTCAATGTATTACTTTCGAAACTGTAGAAAGGAGGATATGGTACAACGAAAAAATTAAAATAACTTATGAAATTAAATGTTATCGCTTACAAGGGGAGAGCACAGTCAATGGGTCACCAATTTTTTTTTTGTAATTTTACATTTAAAAATGTAGGTCTAGACAGAAGTACAGGAAATAAATAAGTTTTAAAAATTAGTTGTTTTCCTCTTATTATTAGGCATCTATAAAAACAATTACAATTTTTTTTTTATTTCTTTACGTAGAATAAGAAAGAAACATACTCCAGATATTTTAATGAGCTTAAGCTACTGAAAAGTAAAAAAAAAACATGTAGCCTCTTCAAATAAAGTAGATCAAATAGATTTTTAATAATAAAATAATTTCATATTTGTTTTTTTATAGCATCTCGAAGAAATCAAAAAATATTTAATTTTTTAGCCCTAATTTTTCCTGCCATTTGTTCAAAATCGTTTCTAAAATCATGAAAATCTCTCATAGCTCCTAGGGAACTCAACTGGTCAAATCCAAATTTTTAAGACGTTAAAATATATCAAATCGCGCAAATAGTACTCTACTAGGCTAATTTGAATTTGAGATATAAGACAATTTATTTATCAATGTTTAAATATTTCCATGTGACTTTTTATCGTCTTCAAATCTAGCAAATATATATTTTATTGTTTTGAATATTCATTTATGAAATAGACAGAGGGAAAACTCTGAAATAATTTAAAGTTATAACGTAATTGTTATGTTATATATTCTTTTGAGTATTTTAATCTCGTTATTTACTAATAATTAACATTAAAATTTTGTATAATCATAGGTATATATTACATTGATGGTAATCATTGTCATTTTCCTTCTTTTTGTTTTTTTATAATTCTTCATTTTTTTTTTCGTTTAAGAACAATAGGACAGTTTCATAATGCCTTCTCCTCAAGTCTTGAATCCTCTAGTTGCATTATTCCATTCCTTCCTCCAAGTCGTTGCCCCCGCCGGCTGCTTGGAAGGCAAGCAGGGCTAGCCCATGTTAATTATTCTTGCCGTTGACAATATTCCCTTTGTCAGCTGAAGCTAAGGATCCAGGAGTAAATTTCCCCTGCTGGACGGCTATCTATTATTTATCCGAACAAGAGGAACCTCTTAACTTTGATGGATTCTGGCTATTCGTCTCCTGACCATCGATTCGATTCATTCTCTGTCGTCAGTCTATTTAGTTAATAGAGTAATTTTTGATGATTTACTGTCATACACCACAGATGGAGGCGATCTGTATCACTGCCTTACAATATCTTACAAACTGAGTGAAACGTTGATGAAACTTGTATTCATCCATAATGGAGGATATTCAAGATAATAATTTCCTGGAATCAGTCAGTTAAAAAAATAAATGATTAAATAAACTAGCGCTTATTCTTTTGTTATTATTTTTATTTTATTTTTAATTTTAATGGCTAATGTTGTATAATCATGAGTAAACGAAAATTCGATTTTTTTTTCTTACTGTTCTTTTCTACGAAAGCGCCTCAGTTATAATATTTTAAAAATAATAATAATGTGATAGATTGATGAAAATTATACAAAAAAAAAGATGCTGATAAAAATGAAAAATGATAAGTATGATACAAAGTAAGAAATAAAGAATAGAAAAAATGTAAAGACAAATAATATGCATTAACGAATAGAGGATACTGAAGAATTTTTTTTAAATAATATTTTTTTAATCAAACGTAACACTGTGAAGAAAAATAAAATAAAAGGGGATATATCAACATTGAAACAGTTGCTTAGATTTTCAATAACCAAATAAGGAAGGAAAACGGGCAAGTACCTCTCTGGCACATTTACAATTTTGTAACAAAATTTTAATTTTAATAAGGTACTAATTTTAACTATTGAGAGTAATAAAAATGGAAGAATTTCTCTTCACTGCATATATAGGTTAATGTGGAATACATAGTTGGCCATAAAATAGATGCCAGAAATTTTAGTATTATTTTATTAAGAATCATTGAGGAAATTGGAAAAACAAAATTGCTTAATATGAATGAATATATCAATATGAATTTTCCAATTGCATCTAATAAAATATATTTAATAATTAATAATAATTAGCGAAAATAACTTGTAAAGTTTATTGCAGTACTCACCTATATAATTTGAAGTAATTACCATAAGTATGAGGGAAAAAAGTGAGCAACAGTGCTCTATCACTGTTTTATTTTATTTTCACTTTTTTGCATTTGACCTTCTTTTTATTTTAGTTTTTAATAGCTAGAAATTTTAGTTAAATGCAAATGAGCTCTTGAGAAATTAAACATCAATTCGTAGAGCAATAACGAGCAAAGTTCAACTTTCTCCTGCCAATATTAAATAAATCTCTCAGAAGAGATCTATATTGCGCAACTTTTTATAAACATTTGTTACAATAATTTTTGTTGTATAACCTATCTTGATAAAATAATATAGATATATTGAAGAACTAAAATACAGAATTGAAAATATCAAAATGGTGGGTGGAGAAGGGAAATGAAGAAAAAAAGTCTCTCTTAAAAAAAAACACATCTCTAACAACAACTCGATTCACATAAATAATTTCAATACGCTAACTCAGTTTGGAGAGTCCCTCTATAGACAGGTGCAAAAAACTTTGAAAACCTCTAAAAATACACGTAAATATACTGAAGTATATACCTTATACTGAAATTTATTAATTGTTCTTACTTAATTGTACTTGAGTAAGAAAAAATAGTTAAGAACAAATACTATTTCTGTAGAAGTTAAAAAATATTAAAATAAGATGAAATACATTTTTCATAAATTTTGTAATTTTAATTATAGTCCTACTTGGCTAATCTCAATAAACTATATTTTTTTTTCCACGCGTATCATTGGATAAGGACCACATTTCATATTAGTTGAAGATTTTACAATATAAAATCTTTTTAACAGTAAAAAAAAAACTCAGACTTCTCAAAAATATCTTGTACTTAGCCTATATCTCTTTCATGGGAGACGTTTTTCTTGAACTATTTTCTTTCTTTGCGTATTTTAAGGGAATATAAATCTTTATAAATAGTAAATGGATAAATACAAGAGAAAATAAATCTATAATATAAAATAAAAATGTTTTTAAGCCTATCTCTCCTCTTCTTTGGATAGTTAAAGAAGGTAAACTGTATACATTTTGAAAATCGTTAGCGACATCAAGGCGTGAGAGATGCAGCGTTCAGATCGGGAATATTTTTAGATGGGATGTTTTATTCATAAAGCGATGAAATATTCGGAAGTGGCGCTCCATCAGCTGACTGCTCGACTTAGGGAGGAGATACCTTTCCCATCTGCTATATGTTTGTTGGCAACTTCCCCGCTATCTCTTCATTGCCCGCTGTCTCAAGCTCGTTACCGTCCTGGACCAAGTATAGAGGTGGCTGTCCGCTTTGCGACGGTCAAAGGATATTCTATTGGATCCGGTCTCTTACACTTATTTATAACTTAATCGCAAATTAAGATTTTAATGAAAGATTTCAAAGCAATAGCATTTGTTTTTTTGTTATTATTATTTTTAGCTTTCAATAATACAATTTATTATATTCAATACAATTTCATAAGCCGTATGGCTCATGAAACATTTTGTTCCAATTTCCTCATAAAATATTTTATTCATTTTACTATTCTAACCATAGAAAACCCGAGCATCCTCTTGTGTCGGAATCTAACCGGTACTGACTTTTGGTTGTAATCCAATATATTTTTTAATTATAGTTAATTTACAGCAAGAGTGAGTTTTGCTGGCGTTCAATCATGTTATCTTATGCATTGCTATTTTTTTTCTCACCCTACCACTTTAACTATTATACTTTTCTTGTTTTTTTTTTTTTCCTAATCTCCAATGGGATTTAGGATTGATCAATTGTTAAGGATTTGGATGGGACGGGATCCATAGTACTTTAGTACTCCAAATTCATTATACGGGAGACATGAGTAGTGAGAAATTAATGGAAATTTAGCCTTTATGAATCTTTTTCTGGTGATGGGGTCCACTAGTTGTCTTTTTTCAATCCACTTAGTTGTCCTCAGTCTAGTCTGAGGCTGTTCACCTGTATTTGCCACCTCTGTGGCCGTTCTGTTGTGGTCAGAGTTCTGAATAGTGGGTTCGTCGTCTATTGGAGGCTATTTAAAAATTTGATATGCCTTTGTTTGATAAAATCTGTGACTGCCGATAGTTCGAAGGTCGTATGGAGTAAGACCATTTCAGTCCTCTATAAGTTAGTGTCTCACAATTCGTCTCGGCACACTGGTCCGAAACTTTGGTCGACTTTGGAGTTTGGTTGACGTTGTGTCTGATATATGGACGGCTCCATATAGCAGGGCCGGTCTTAAGACGCTTTTATAAATTAATAATTTATAATTGGTTTTCATCAACCTGATCTTGCGTCAATGGCACAGTCGAGGGTGGCCTGTTAATTTATAAACCTTAGGAAATGGGCGCTTGTTCTTCTTGAAGGAGGAAACAATACAGTCGGACAGCTTGGGATTAACTATAATAATTAGTCCTTCCGGTTTCTTTGTGATCTCCTCACGAGGCTCCTCCGCCTGCCGAAGAGCTCTCGTTCCTTTTAAGGAGCTGCTGTAGATCGCTATATCATAGGCCGCTACTGTAGCTTTATTATACCTCGCTCGTTTCAGTCGTGTTCTCTGAGAACAGTACTGGAGATAGCATAGACCTTGGAGGACATTGCATATGAGTGCGGCGTCCCCTAACGTAAGCATTTCTAACCATATGATTTCGTTTATAAGCGGTTTTTATGCTTCCAATCTTATACATTCCATTCTTATACAGTTACACTCTGCTAGACATCAGTTGCATTTTGAAATTTGGCAAGGATGCGACGTTAAAACTTTTTCAAGAGCTCCATAATATTGAGTCCTACAAAGGGGGAGCTCCTCAGTCTACATCATCAGCAGCCTTGGAACGATAAAAGGGGAAACTGCCCCTCATGTAATATGAATTTACTTCTGAAAACTTTTCATTTTATTTCATTTTGTCCGATATTAAGAAAATTCAGACTGTCATCCTATGGGATACAACAATTAAATCTTTGAAAAGCTATAAAAAATTATGAATAGTCCTAAAAATCTATATTTATATTTAAGAATCACTGTGAATTATAGATATGAAATGGTGAGAGAGTTTTATTTCAAATAAAGTGTATTGAAAACAAAGATTCTGGTTTTCTACTTTTGAATATTAAACATTATAACTTGTTATATATCACATATACATTGTGTATAGCATATAGACCAAGAAACTTCAGGTGCTGATTTTGTCTCTCAAGAGCAACAAAAACGTTCATATGAACTATGGTTATTACATTGGAATTGGGTATTTCCGACAGAGAAATGCTGTTTTTTATTCTCGACTTGTTTATTTTTATTTCTTCTATCCCTTTCAAAAATGATTTTTCACGAAATCTGATGATAACATTGGAAGGGATGAGAAACTGAAACAACCAATTATAAACATCAGAAAATGTTTAGCTGGAAATATAAGGCTTAAAAATATAAATAATTGTGGAAATAATGGATATCATGGAATGTTTTTGGCTGGATTTACAAAGAATAGACTTCTCCAGGAGAGGTCAATCTTTAATTGAATACTTTATTCAATTAGTAAACTGGATCTCTAAAGATGAAATAAATACAAGTCTGACCTGCAACGGAGAATTTCATGAGCGTGTAAACAGGTATGAGTATTTTGACACGACTGTAAGCAGGGATGGAAGGGTCGAACATGAAGTAAACAGTAGGATTAGGAAGGCAAATCTTGCATACCACATAATTGGATAAAAGGAGATCAATAAGGCCATCAAATTAGTACTGTATAAAACAATTTCTCTCTCCATCCTACTGGGACGGAACACTTAACAAGACTGCACAAAAGCGCGTGATTAACAAAATGACGGTTTCTTAAAAGAGGTTCTTGCGAAGGATGATAAGAAAAACAAGAAGGGTCTGCATTAAGAATGAAGACGCCAGAGAGGAATTAAAAGTGGTTTCACTGCAGGAAAAATGGAATAACGTCAACTGCGGTGATTTGGACATGTGTGCAGACTCCCAGAGGACAGAAAAGTAAAATGGCTTTTGGAAGCTAATCCAGCAGGGAAAAGACAGATAGGCAGATCCAGAATCACGTACACACAGTAACTGGAGGAACATGAAAGACAGAGAGGAAAATCAATTGCCCATTTGAAGAAGATAGTCATGCAAAGGGACGAATGGAAAACGTTGGACTGAGGTTGGGATTCCACGCTGGAAGCCACTTGTATTCGTGTTTTCTCCGATAATATGAAAACCATGCATTTTTTTTAACAGCATCATCTTATACTAAATTAAATAAGAGTAGATTCTTTACATGTTTGTACAGTATCATTGTTATATAAATGATTTTTTTCGTACGGTTATCATTTAGGAGCATCCACCTAGAGTCTAATGAGTTCCAGTCAAATGGGGACCAGAAAGTGATCTGGGTGGAAAGTTTTGCATAAGTTCTGAAAATTTTCTTATTTATGTTTTTAAGGGTGCTGAATGCGAATTCCAGCTTTGTTGCCTAATTTTTGTCGGAAGTAATTCGAGATAATCGAAAAAGTTTTACATTCGATCATTAAAAAAACATTTATTTGCAGTGTGAACTAATGATTTTTTAAATATTCTTGGTCTATTATAAACTGCATCGTTTATGGGGTTTTGTGTATTAAACAACATTTGTAAATATATTCCTCCAACAGCAACCGCCATGCGTCCCTATTCTGTGCCACTGCCATCCAGTTTCGCATTTTCAAATACTCTCTTGCGTCATTAGCCACACAATCTGCCCAGCACAGCTTTATAGCTACAGCTGTAATACACTGTGTAGTGCTTCTTCTCTATAATCCCTTGACAGGTCCATCTGATTTCTTGGATGTCATGAGTGTCCTTGGATGTTGGATCTTAGTGATGGCATTATTTCATAACTAATAACAGAATAATTTTTGTTGTTATTTATAATTGAAATTCTTTCACGGTAGACTATTTAGTTCACGAAATAAATGTAGACTTTAGGTATATGCCAACAGTAGGAGATTGAATTATGTGATTTTTTTTTTTTTTTATAAATAGATATACGGACTACAACTCGACATGCTTATAAACATGAATAATTTCTCGAACCGTGAGCTGAGGAATGAGAAATGAGTCCTAGCTATGCACCCCCTGCCGAATTCTTCAGCTGTTATGAGGAGGGGCCAACCCCCGTGTTCGTTATAAATATACCTGCGGCGGAGGAATCGAGGTAAGTAGCGGCAGTTAGCGAAGGGATTAAGAAAGGCGATGTCATCGGTGTACGGGGTATGAGAAACGAGAATTCCTATGTCTGCTAAGTCAAATGGAGATAGTAATTGAATTCTGAAATAAAGATAATTAAATATTTCAAGTATAAAGAGATATATTTATAAATAAGAATAGAAATACTTCACTAAAAACGCTGAAGCTCATAAATAATTACAAGTCCATTACTTTTTTTTTTAATTGAAATTACAATCAAGCTCATTATGGTCATAAAAAATTTATTTCTAAACCACTTTGCAAAGAAAGATTACATATAATACTAATATTATTATATAATTAATATTAATATTATTATTAAATATAATATAATATTAATATTCTTAAAACTATCATTGTATCACACAAGCTCATGAAGCTTCCGCCGATTTACTAAAAAATTCATGTCCACTCTTTATCAATAAAAAAAAAAAAAAAATGTACGTTATTAAATTTAACGAAATTCTATGGAGGTTGGAAAACATCTCAGAGCAACGAGTCTCTGCCAACAATGGATCGCTAGGGTTCAGAGAAAAAGGAAGTCTCTTTGTGCCAACTCCGGATCGGCCATTGTGAATTCTCGCATGAATATCACCTGTAAGTAGTGAGGCTCTTACCTATGAAAAATGTAAATATAGCATATATGTTACCATACCGTTATATGTGAATATGCCATAGTATGTTTAATGCATAGTCAAGTCAATGCAATCAATACATTCTTCAATTTCACATCCCTTCAAAATTACGACGGTACAATAGAATTTAATATAGCAATTAATAATAAAAAAGAAGTAGGAAAGCTCAGTGGGTAAATCTCTTGGATCCGGATATCCTTCTGGAACACACGCAGCATGAGTATAGTGAATAGGTCACTTCATTTGGATGGGGTATATCTGACGTTTGAAGGCCACATTAACTTTGAAAAAGAAACGTTATGTTTTTTTACCAAATGCCTTCTCTAAAATCTTTGGTTTTAGTAACACAGGATTTTCTTTCATAACAGGATATATGTAAAACTTCTAGGAAGTTCTCCTACCTGACATTTCTAATAAACAAATTAGTTAACATATCTCATAAGTTTTATTTTCCCCATCATCATACCATTTACCTTACAAATTCAAATAATCAGATAGATACTGGGAAACATATTTAGTCCTTTTTTAATCGAAAAAATCTTTCTTAAGTGATAATTTCTCCGAACGGGCGATGGTTTATTTCGTAAAACGGTAGAGGGTATGTTTCACTGTTTGTTAAGAAATCATTACTGTTTCCTTTTTATTGTGTACGGTTTTTCATTACTGCACATGTTTTTGATTTTCCAATTTTAATTCAGTTACCTTACGACATTAAGACTGCAATGACATTATTTTAATAATGTCCTCAGGTGTATTTAAATAATGTGTCAATTCCTACATTTGAGGAAGTGCGATATTTGGGACTTCACCTGGGCAAGAGATTGATATGGAGGGCCCACATCAGACTGAAAAGAAAAACTGAAGAAACGAATTGGACTATTATCCACGTAACGTGGCAGTACTAATCTACACAGTACTAATTAAATCTTTATAGTCATTCGTGAGGCTCTGCCAAAACTTAAACATCCGAAGAATTGAGTCGTTCCAGTCAAAAGGCTACAGAAGGACTTGGACATCCTAACAGTTTCAGATACTGCCAAATAATACTACAAAAATTTCCACAACAGACTGACTTGCAGCATGAACCCCTTAGCACAAACACTTACACCACCACGAGCCCAGCCCATACACCACGACTACTTTAGAGGAAGTGGCCTAGAGACTTGTTAAGTTGACCGTTATACCAGGATGAGCACAGGTTGCAAAAATAATTTGCAGATGGTAAATTAGCTACTGCCAAACTATGTAAATAAAAAAAATTAATTCATGTACGCATCCTATTTCCCCCCCCCCCCCTATTGTTTGTCTTTTTGTAATTATTCGTCCTTCTCCTGTTTTTAAGATATTTTATAAGTTATAAAAAATCTCATTAATATGTATCTGCCATTTTAGTTGGCATTTTGGTTCCAGAGAAGGGGCTCACTGTTGATTGAATTATTTTATAACAAAATACTCAAGAAGGTTATCAATTGCTTCAAAACAAAATTGCGTCGTTTTTTGTTTGTTTTTGTATCTCTTCAATTATCGTATTATCTGTAATAAATTTATTTATCTTTTCTTTTTCATTTTCTAGATACTAATAATTTCAGTTCTATTTAAGAAAGGCGATTCCTGAGAATAGGCCAACGAATCCAGTTTAATAACAGAGAAAATTCCCAATAATCCCCGCAGGGAACGGAGTTTCCCAACAGTCCTCGAGAGTGCCTTTACCCCCAACCAATTTTCCTTCCAAGTCAATAAATATTTTCATTACAGTCTGCCTTACTGGACTAAGCAGCGTAAGCCTAAGTGCGTAAGTGCTGGTTATTTTTATCAATAATTTATTTTATGATCTGTGTATTTGATTATTTCATTCTCATACTATTATGTTTTTATAAACACCAGCAAGCAGCCTGGCAGCTAACTTGAATTATTTTTTCACCGATCGTGTCTCTCCCATATTTATATTTAATAATATTTCAAATATATTGAACAATTATTCCATTAATATGATAAAAAAAAAAAAAAACCTTGTACACCACTGCAACCCATGAAAGTACTTAGTTAGGAACGTACTGTTTCTAGGCCAGCGGTCACCACAGATGGTGACTCGGCCCAGATCACCCTCAACCGCCAGGTTTTTCCACAATTAAGGATATTATAATGGATCACTTTATAGAGACTCCACATCCCACAGGATTGATCCACGTCTGATAACAGAATAAATAATTATCTGCCGCAAACGGCCTCGAATCCGAGGTCCAGGAGAATAACAGCACACTACCTTAACACTGAGCTACCCCGATCCCCATTAATATGGCAATAAGTAATAGTCAATTAATTATTAAATAATATATTATAAGTAATAATATTAAGATGATTTAAAAAAAAATCACCGTTTCTAGGGTTAAAATGAAGTTTATTTTTTTCTTGCATAAAATTTCTTCTAACTTTCGAAATACAGTCCATTATGTTCTATTGTTCGTTGTCATCTGTTCGAGTCCCTGCCGGTACCACTCTTTCAACTGGAAAAAGTCTTTTACTCCAATTTTTCCCTCCTCCAATGTTTGAAATGTTTTCTCCTTAAGAAAGTGAGCCATTGCTCGAAAAAGATAATAGTCCGGAGGCGCAAGAGCAGGATAATAGGGTGGGTGCGGTAGAAGTTCTATGGCGTTCATTTCAGCAAGTTTTGGCAGCATATTGTCAGGCGACACTCTCTTCTCTTTACCTAATTGGTGTTAGTGACGATTCACACTTGACTGTGACAGACCAAGTTCGGAGGATAGCTTTCGTGTTCTTTTTGTGGGATCATCTTCAATAGCGTGTCGCCCTGAGCCCGGCTGCCTTTCCAATCACCACATTTAAATTTAGCAAACCACCTCCTCACAATCCGCTCATTAAGGTTTAGTTCCTCTTCCACTTCCCTTATCAAACGCATGGGTTCGGCGGCTGAAAATTTTCTTTTCCAGTAACGTCGCAGAAATTTCATATCTCGACGTCATTTTGATTGAAATAATGCCAAACAAGTACTGAGCATCACAGAGAGACATTATGTTTACTAAATGATTCATTATAGTATTAGGATTAAAAAGATACTAATAACAACAAAAGCATTAACAGAGATGTAAGGAAAAAATAAACTTCATTTTAATCCGGTAATTTTTTTTTATACACCCCAATAATCAATGTATGTAAATATCTTTATATATGAAACGTCACAATAGATGGTCGTTATCACGAGAAAATATCTTATGTGCTATTTTGGTGATTTTTATATTTTAGCTCCTTATTGTTCATACTACAATAATTCTTTCTACCGGTATCAATTAAAATCGATTCAAATCACTAGGTTCAATTTAATTCACCGTCAGCGGTGCATTAAAGAATGACCTATGTGCACTGATGAGTTGCCATGAAAAATATCCTCTATGCCTATATTCCAACACAATGGTCCGGAAATATTCAAGAAAATTTGTTTTTGGAATTACCCCAGAGTGACATTTATGCTTTACAAATAGACACAATCAGAGAAATGTCCAGGAAAGCTAATAGTTTTTGTTAGATTTATTTGAGGTTACTCATTTTGGTAAAAAAAAAATCTTTTTTTGTCACATTATGGTTGCAAGTTGTTTAAATAATAAATCACGCCTTCTACAATCCAAGCTGTTTGAAGCCTATTGCAAGGGCATACATAGTGGTCATATTCAGCTGAAAAAAGATTGAAGCAATAATTAAGAACATTAAAACCTTGACCAAAATAGTTGGAAAAAATATCGTTTATGAATTTAGTCACTCTGCAAACGTTTTTGGAATCTAGCTGTGTGGAATTTAATTTAATTTTTTTTTCAATTAAGATTAATATCGTTTCTAAGTTTTATTTTGGCTTTTTACTTCCTTGTACGAAGTAAAGGAAGGAAATATTGTAATCGCGAAAATTTTTGGTTTTCAGATTTCAACAGAAATATCCATTTTGACCATCCCTGAATCCATTTTGACTAGTTTCGTCGTGGCGTCTGTACGTACGTACGTTCGTATCTCGCATAACTCAAAAACGGCTAGCCGTAGAAAGTTGAAATTTTGTATTTAGGATTGTTGTAAAATGTAGTTGTGAATCTCCCTTTTTGGTCACTGCTTGATCACCGGAAGTGATACTTTACTTGAAGGTCATAATTGATTTCCGTCAAAAATTATATTAAAATACTATGCAAAACTTCTCAAATTTAGTATTTATAACTTATATATTGATTTAAATAACATACTAGATTTTCGTCTAAATTGGAAAACCGGAAGCAGTAGTTTACTTGAAGGTCATATTAGACTTTCATCAAAAATTATGTTAAAATATAATGTAAAACATCTCAAATTTGGTAAATAGGGCTTTTATATCGATATGAATGTATTTACTATATTTTGGTTAAAATTGTTGAGCCAAAAAGGGTACTTTACTTGAAGGTCATAATAAGCTTACATCAAAAATTATATTTAAATTAAATACATAAATCATATGTTTCGGTAATAAAGGTTACAAACGCAATTTGGTTTCCAATCCAATTAAACATTTTTATTACTTGTTTTAAGTGTTAAAATTGAGTGTAAAATACTGGTTTTCCTCCCCATTTGTGTGTGTGTGTCAATAGGTGGATGTTGGGACGCCGAGTGTCGGTTTTGAGATACTGTAATCTTCAGAACCTAGTAACCAAATTCAGGATCACTTTTTGAACCACCGATTTATAGTTTAATAGGCGTAGAGGAAGTCATGTGTTGTCCACATCAGATATTTTTTTTAAGTATTATAAAAACAAAATATTTGAAATTGTTTTTTCTTTGATTTTTTATTAATAATTTTTTGCTTATATTTTCTCTATAACTTTTTTTAAATTTCTATATTAATTTTAATTCGTAAAAAGAACTTTTTAAACATATTTTTATTCAAAAATAATGCAAGTTGTCATACTCAAGGGCAACAGACGTAAAGTATTATATATGCCACACTATTAGAGATGTAAGAATACATTTACAGTATATATATATATATATATATATATATATATATATATATATATATATATATATATATATATATACTATATATATATATATATATATATATATATATATATATATATATATATATATATATATATATATATATATATATATATATATATATATATATAGTATATATATATATACTATATATATATATATATATATATATATATATATATATATATATATATATAGTATATATATATATATATTGTAGTATTTTTATGTGGTTCACCTCCGAATTGTAAATGACACAGCAAAAGGGCCTTTTTTAAAGGTACTATATAATAAAGAAAAGGGCCCTATTTTAAGATGCTACAATATATATATATATATATATATATATATATATATATATATATATATATATATATATATATACTATAAAGAGAAAAATAAAAATAATAAAAAAATAAATAAAAATTATTAATGAAAATAAGTAAGATAATATATATACATAGCAAATAAAAATAAATTAAACAATAGCTATATAAATAAGCAATCAAGATAAAAAAAAATTTAGGTTAAGTAAAAATTAAATAAATAGTACACATTCATAGCTATGTATAATATTTTTTACATTCTGCCCTCGTGAACCCACATATGGATGGCAAAGCAGAACTCCAGGAGCTCCCAGCGCTCTGCCATTCGCATCACTGGTATTGAAATCTAGTGGTGACTGAGCGTGGATACTGAAACAGCAGACGCTCAGGATTTGAGTGGAGAATCTGGCCATTGTCAGAACTCAAAAAGCATATTTACAAAAGAAGGATTATAGAGGTCGTTCGAACTAGATATGGATTGTGCTAAAGGATTAGGATGATGAGTAAGGTTCTGGTGAAGGTAGTGAATTAAGTAGAAAAAAAAAGGACTTAAATTAGCTGTCGAAGTAGTAAAAAAAAAAAAGAAAATATCCTATGTATATTCAAAATAGCTTATGTGAACAAAATTAGAATACATTTTTCTTTATCGAATGCTCTTTTTTTTTTAGTGACTAAATTCATTTGAAATAAGACTTATTGAGATGAACTAAAGCAGATTTACTACTCAGAAACCTAAGGTATTGGCATAATTATTGTAAAACTTGAAAAATATCAATAGGTTAAACTGTTTTTTTTGAGTCTACTGAAAAGTAAGGTTATAGCACATAGGATATTTTCTCTTGACAACGAAGATATATAAGAAATAATTAAATAAGTTAAAATCAATCATTAACTATGAAATCCATTTTCCAGCTGACATATACGACGAGACGGTGCAGAAGCTGAATGCTCTCAAGCTGGACTCGGAGTGCATCGGAGGAGGCCGGATTCAGCACGACCCGCAGGAGAAGAAGATCAAGGTCTATGGCTACTCTCAGGTAACAGAATAAAAATAACGACGGCCTTTTAATAACCATTGATTATTAAGTCAATTAAATATCTGGATCGCTGTTATATAATTTTGAATAACAAACTTTAACAGATACAGTTTCTTTGCTTATTTTTAAGCATTATCCCCCTCCTCCGCCTCTGGAAATATAGGAAGTTATGCTGAAAACTCTTTTAAGTTCTTGTAACGATTTTATTTAAAATATTTCTGAACTTCGTGCAGTGAAATGCTATAGTTTTTTTCGTAGTACCTTTAGATTGTCCATCATTCCAATCTTTTGCTGTCTGCTAGTCGTTCATTGGAAATGACTGACGACAACGAAATTCATCCACGACACACTATTGGAAACCGGTAAAATAATATAATCGTAGGCAAAAATTCTAGACTTTTAAAATTTTGCATTTATTTCTAAGAGTACTATTTTTCGACGTAACTCGTATTAAAATATCTTATAAGCTAGGTATATAACATTATAACACAGCATTATATATATATTAAAATAAGATAAAGAAAAAGGAAAATTTTCAAGGAAAAGCTCTTCAGATCTAAAATAAAAATTCTATAACTAGAATAAGTTTTTCATCACCATTTCAGATTTTAAATTTTCAGGCATATCTTATATAAATATATAAATGAAAGAGATTTATGTAATGTGTGTATTTATGTTATGTAATATGTGAATGTAAGGGTAGAGTGGGATAGGGTAGTCGGTAAGCACTGGACTTCAAACTGTTGGCACGGGTTCAAGACCGGTTATGATTTGTTTTCTGTTGAAATTTATTTTCTGCTTTATCAGCCGCAGATCGACTCGGTTGTTGGTAGACACTCTCAGACTTTATAAAGTGGCTACCTGATCCTTCAACAGGATGAGGAAAAATTGATTGTGAATCCTTATCGCATCGCCGCAACCGTTGCACAGTGGGGCAGAACGTCCAAAAACCTGGCACAAATCCAAAAATTGGATGTTCCCTTTTGAAGAATTGTTATTGAGGTCTGAACACAGCAGGAGTTGTCGGATCCCACACTAGTACCGAAATGCATCTCGACTTGTGGACTTCACTAGCTCTCTCTAGTCTGGTACCATCATTCACAGTGTTGTACATGTCAACAGTTCACTTTAAGTGTCTCTTTAACACTCAGTTTTTGTAATTTTTAAACCAAACTAATATGGATAGTGCCTCGTGTTGTAAGTAATTAAATTTCCTTTTTTATCATTTTTTGTCTTTCATAAATATTGTTTGGCGAGTTGGGATAAATTCGTTAAAATTAAGGCAAGTAAATCCACTAACTTTTTCCTTTTTTTTATTCAGCATTTATCTACCTTTTTTTTTTTACATAACAAAATTTGTTTTTATTATATAATTATATGTTTCAAGCTATGAACTTTTATACATACTACCTCTGGTTTTATAATAATTCTTAAGGCTTTGCTCTACAATAATTAAATACATGAGGATAAAAAAATGACAAAAAAACCTCTAACAATCATGTATGAGGATCAAGATAGAAATGTTGCCCCTTTCTAACTAAATATAAGAAAATCTAACTTAAAATGTTCATTTTAATATAAACCAGTAATATTTTAAAATAAACTGAATTTTTTATTTTATTCTAGGTTATGACTCCTAATTAATTGGATTTTAGTGCCTGTTACTGACATAACAAAGGTTTTGTATTATTTTATAGGCCAAATCATTTACGTGATAATTCGTTGTAAAAATTCCATCCGCTAATTTCATCCGCGGGTTTACCGAACCGTTCAAATGAGTTATAGTAGTAAGGTTATGTTGTTATATTTTAGACATACATTCGTCATGGAATTTCACTCAGCCTTTCTGCATTCGTTTAATGACTTGGATGCTATAATGGAAAGGTTTTTTATTTTATTTAAAAATCAAGATCCAAGGAGCTGAAGAGATAATTACAAGTGGAATCAATAACGCTATAAATATTTAATGTTACTACTGTGTTTTATCCCTCCTTCATAGAAATATATCTCTATGCTTTCATTGTTTACACATGTCTTCTGAACGTTGTTAACATGTGTTTACGTTTAACAATGATTAAAAAATTTAATTGGAAAACTAGTTAATTTGGTGGATGATGAAGAAAAGTTGTTACTTTTCAGTGCTTTTCGTACATTACATTCGGCTGAGATGTGTTACTCTGTTTTATTTTTACAAATGCATAATATTGCACATTGTTGAGTTGGACGGATGGTATGGTAGGCGATGCAAGCTTCCTGAGCAGTCATCGTTGCCAGTTTCCCCCACCGGTGACCACCTGTGGCAATTTGATGGCTGTAACAATTTAACGACCGAACATCGATTACTATTGGGCGTATTTATTTTGATTTGTTGATAAATGTAATGAAATAAAAATTTAGTACGTCCACCATTTGTCTCAAGATTGCTCAAAACAGTCCTCTGTGAGCTCACTCTCTGCTTCTATGATTTCGCAATCTAGAAATTCTAACAAACATTAATACCCCAAACTTTCACTTTGATTCCACACTAATTTTAGGAATGATGAGCTAAATAAATTTGCGAAAAATGATCAAAAAGCAAAATTCCCTTGAATAAATAAAATATTCTTCAACTGAAGCCAAAGTAAAGGTTTCATAAAAGCGAGGTTATTAAAATAAAATAATGTTGCACTATCTTACCGCAGACAGCGCCACGGTATCTATTCAAGTAAGATATGATAGTAATTAAACTGGGCTGCTCATAATCCTGAATTTGTTAAATAAGATTGTGAGTACCTAGTACATAAAAAACTTTCCCCAACTTTTCCTTGTTTTCTAAGATTCTATGACCTATTGTTGTTGTTTCAGGGTTTTGGGAAGGCAGACCACGAAGTGTCCGTCCAGATCCTGAAGGAGATCTACGGGGACTACGACATCACCTGGTCGGATGAGGGCTATTGAAGAATACAGAGCTACTACTAATGCTAACACCGATTGCTCACGTCACACGCGCAATAAGCTTCCTTAGGCTTAAGCTTACACCCTCTCTCAACAATTCCCAAATAACGTTTTTGAAAGAAAAAAAAAAATCAAATTTCGAAACGCAGTTTTTTAGAGTATCGCAAGTTCAGCGATTATAACAATTGCCTTTTAACTAGAATATTTCTAATCATTTAAGAATCTACTAAGATCATTTTGTCAATTTCGTATAGTACAATCAGTAGGGATTAGATTGTAAGACATCTTGCATAATCATAATCTGATAATAAATTTTCATGCTCAGAATAGAATAATATATTTTTAATATTTCGTAACTGGCATAATAAAATTAAGGCTTTCAATAAACATTTTAAAAAATAGCTTCCTTATAAAATATTTCATAGCAAAGCCCAGATACATTTTCTAGCTTTTATAGTTCAATGAAATATTGTTTTAAAAAAATATATATATTATTTATCAATTTAGGATTTATGTTGTAGTTTTCCATTCTAGTTTTTTGGTGTGTGATTATTTTTCAAGTTCTTTGTGCGTGCCCAGTGGTTAGAGCATCAACAATAAAACATTTTGAATGAATCTTATTTGTTTATTGGTATTATTTTACTCCTTTAATTTATCTATGTTAAAAATTTTGCTAATTGGGAATACTATTGGCGTTAATACTTTTTAAATATCGTTGAGGTTGTTTCAGAAAAAAACATTAACTTCATCACCTCTATTAGATGTGTCTTCAGATATAATTTGCTTTTATGAAGCGTCCGGAGTAACCTGTGATCATAGCTTAAAAATGTGGGAGAGGCAAATGAGAAATTACTTAGAAAAGCAGTTCAATATCTCATGGTATGAAGAAAAGAGGCTAAGATGTGCTTCAAGGCAATCCATCGGGAGGGGAGCGGAGAATCTATCATTAATGAATGAGGTGGTTGGCCCACCTGTGATAAGAAGCAAGACACCGGATGTGTGAGAGTACAGCAGGACACCTACTGGCTATGACAAAGACCGGAAAGAAAAAAACGTATTGTTAATATTATTTTTATATTAGCGCAAAAACGGCTCTAACGAATTTGATGAAACTTTCCTAAAGTCTTCTACTTGAAGCTCTCTAACTATTCACATATAAAGAAGAACACATAAAAACTGGTTTTGTCATGCCAATTCGAAAGCTAATTGAATTCCCTACAAAACAAAAAAAAAAAAATAATTATGCAAATCTAAGCTATATTAGCAAAGATATACCATATTGAATCATATACACATGTTTTATAAAGGATTTCGCGCATGCCCCTTTGGAAATCGGTTCACCTTTGCTTAGTTTTTTATGACTCGATAACTATACATCTCCAACTATACAATCTAGATGTTCATTTGAAAGATAATTCTAATATCTATAAAGCTAAATATAAAAATAAAAAATAAAATCTTAATCGGACTAATAACAAAGATATAACAAACAATTTTTATTTTGCGCTTTAACCCAAAGTCGTGTGATTGGATACACCAAATATTTTAAGTTAAAATTAGTTGTGCCATACATACATCAAAATGAACTCTGAATACTATCATCTTTTTTTATTTAATGTTACAATATTTTAACAAACTAATTTTCACTCACGCTATTAGTATCAGAACTACATTCATCTTCGGTTTCACTGACGAACAAAGGAGTGTACACGTAAACCTCTTCATCGTACAAGAACTTATTGATGACATCATCTTCACAAAGGGAAAGCTCGGCGTCTTTTTTGCGGCCAAGGTTGAGGATGCACTTCTTGGAGCGCTCTGGCTTCTCATCGGATGAACTTTTCATCTTCTTCTCTTCCTTGCCAACCATGACCCAATTCTTGACAATTTTCTTGGCACTTGGATGTAAGTAAGCAAACAGTTTATCCTGCTTCCTCTGATCTTCTTCGCCTTTATTCATATCTAAAGACGTATTCGCTTTCCTTGCGGTAGCCATTTGAAGAATACTGAGAGCGTCTGTATCGCTGGCCCCACTCTTAACCACTTTGTGCTTCTTTCTGTGGTGATTTGCGAAGGCGCGCTGTATAGATTCCAAAGAAATAGCGCTTTTTGATGTTTTTCCCGATCCCGCCGACTTCCAATCTTCTTCGGCTCTCTTTCCTGATTTATTAACATTTTCTTTCTCGGCATCATTATCTGCCACTTCAATCAATGTGATATTTTTCTCTTTTAGAGCCTCTAATGAGGAGAGGCTGACTTCAGAACTGGAATTCTTCCGCTTCCTTAGCTTTCTTCCCTTCGCTACTAGACCTTTTCTATCAGTCGCTGAAACAGTATTATTTTGAGGAGCAGGTTTCAACAAACAATCTAGTTTCAGTTGTTCTTTCGCCGATTTCAACTCTATTTTCGATTTCGAAGACTTGATGAGAGGGGTTTGTATGAGGACAGAGGGATCGGGTTGCGTATCACATTTGCCTTCAGGCAAGAAGACAGGTATCAGTGGAGTGGGCCTCTTAGGAGGAATGACTATGACCTCACCGCTGTAGGCGGGGCGGTCGAGTTCGATTCCTGGCACAGTATGATAAGGATGAGTTGTAGCCAGCTCCGGTGCAGGATTGATATCATTGGTGGCCGGGGTAGCACTTATCTCGTTGAGCCTCGTCTCCAGCATCCAGTCACTGGCTATCTGCTTCAGCGGTTCCATCTGCTCCACTACGGAATTCATCCTCGCCATTTCCTCTTTACACAAATTGTCAATTTCCTTCAGCCTCTGTACATACTCCGATGTATCAAACTTCTGCTTCGGTTCTTCAACTGGCTTTTTCGACTTCGCTATGTCACCAGCTTTTGTCTCATTACAACCAGGGCTCAAGCCACTCTTACTGACACTGCGCTTGCTCTGGTAGCTTTTGGAATGATGAATCTCAGAGACGCGAGTGTTCTCGGTCTGCTGCATGGTAAGGTACTGGGTCTCAGCCTTCAGTTCAGTGAGCAACATCTTCTCTTCTTGTAATTTCTCCTTCAAGGTGACCATATGGGCCCTTAGCCGTTCGATAGTAGTGCATAAGTATCCCTGTTTCTCGTCCAAAAGATAGTCTCCGCTAGCAAAAATACCCTGGCACTGAGACATTTCTCTTTTTCAATATATGTTATTACAAACTTAAATTTTGAACTCACATTTTTTTTTTTTCAAACTAGCTTATTAAATTGCTTGTTATATTTTTAATAAATTTTGGCATCAGTCATGTGTGTAAAATAAAAATAGAATGTCATAGCAACACAATTTCGATAACGACAATGTCGATTTATAAAAGAACCATACTTTAATTTTATTTCTTTTTAACGACTTTATGTATTTCGTCTAGAGCAGACAGGACGAGTTATCGTTGGTTGCCTGCCTATTCTAGTTAGAGTGAGAAGCTAGAGATTTATCCCGCGAGTTCGCCGCCGTAAAGAAGTCAACTCCATTGACTTTTTTTATTCTTAAGATGGATTCTGCGCCTGTTCGAGTGCTGGGTACTGCACCAACACGCTTGGCCACCGCTGCCTCTTAATTTTACTTTATTTATCAAATGATGCAACTGAATTTAGTACTGTGTCAAAAAATAGACAATAGCAAATGGAATTGGGCTGTAAGATTTCGATTCATCAACGTAGGCCAAGCCTAAATGTCTGGCTCCAGAAGTCCATGAGTAAATATTCCCTCTGTATGTGCAAAAGAGATCAAATTAATTTACTGTCGGCACCGAAGCTTGGCTGAGAACTGGTGGGTAGGTTTTTGGACACAGTAAAACAATAAGAATAAAACCCCAATTCTTCAGGAAAATAAGAAAGACAGGTTAGTTAGTGCTTTAAGACAGGCATGTAAATTCAAAAATGAAGAAACCCAAATACAATGGATAGTTTTAAATTTTTTTATTGAGTTTCTTACATCAAGAAGTATAAAAGTTTCCATTTTTTTTATTGTATTTTATTTATTATTTTTTCAAAATTAAAAAATAATTCAATTTCTACCTAGATTATAAAACAGGTATAGTAAATGTCCTTGAAAAATAGATATTGAACTATTTCCATAATCGGAAGTTCAATTTATTCAAGAAAAACCTGATATTTTCACTCATTTTTCATTCAATCAACCTGGCGAAAAACATAGGAATACCTTTTTTAAAGTAAAATAAATTTGCTAAAATTTGAGCACTAATAGAGCTCTTTACGTTTACTATTATAGTTCCTGAGATAAAGTTTTCAAAAAACCAATGTTACGAAAAAAAATCTCAATAAACGAAAAATCACCCTTTCTTAAATTTATTTTTGCGAATATCATCGAAACTGCTCTTCCTATGAGCATAATCATAATAAACTACTTCATGGTGCATTTACTGAATTATATCTTAAGAAAATTTAGGTATCTCAGGAATTATTAGACCTACAGATGTCGATTACCACTCAAATTAGAGCTGTTGAATGCGCCATGAAGTAGTTTATTATGGTTATCATTGTAGGAAGAACAGTTACCATGATATTTACCAAAATAAAGTTACAAAATGGTGATTTCTTGTTTTTTTTTTAAAGTTTATCTCAGGAACTATTAACCATACAGATATCTATTACCACTTACATTGGAACTAGTTAAATGCACTATAGCGTAACATGTATAGTGTTCATGGAAATGGGAAGTCGCTTTTTGCCACTTTTTTATGTTGTACTTATTTAGCGCGCTCTTGCAACTTAACGGTTTATCCTAAAGAAATTTTTTTAGGACATAAAATGTAGAAATTTTTAATTTCGTATAAGGTGGTCTTCTCGGAAAAACTGTTAGTTTCCGAGATATTGGCGCAAAAAAAAATCCAAAATTTTGAAGTATTTTGCAACAAAAACAAGGTTCCGGTCAAAATATCTGTCAGCAAGGCTCAGATAGGTGCTCAGCAACCCAAAAAAGTTGGCTGAATCAAAATTTACGACTACAACAAACCATTCCTCGATTTTTCATATACTACATTGTATTATATAATAAAAATGAAAATAATTAACAATAATAATAAAGGATTCACATTAAAGATAAGTAACGGTAAGTTTTTTGGGAGAGAGAAGGGGTGTGTTCTTGACTAAGAGGGGGCTGGACACCCCTGCTATAATCACAGATTTTTGTATAAAAATAATTATTAAATTATCAGTCAAAGTAGTCAGTTGAAACACTCTGACTCGCCTTTAATCATACTCGACTGCTGCTCAGAGCTGAGATCTATATAGCACAAGAGGGAAAAATAAGGATGGAATCAGTGGTTTATTTATAGATACTGGTAGTCAGGAATTAGATTTGGAAAAGGTGTTTGAAGTTATGTAGAGGGAGAAAGAAAGCTTCTCCCTCCTTAAGCATAACCTTCCGACCTATGCTCTGCCCATAAGGTTCTTCCTTAAGTTGTTTGCCTGTACATACCTTCAGTGGTTAGTTCAATTTTTTCCCCGTCCCAAGGTTCTTGATCTGGGACATCAGGCTTGAAGGCCAGAGAAGTCGAAACCAAGCTCTGTCTGAAGGTCCATGTCGACAATCTATTTTCTTCGTCACTGTCAGCCAACACATTTGTGCAAGAACCCTCTGCAGCCATAGTTTTTTAGTGATTGGTTCAAGACCATTCTCTTGCTGGAGCCAGGTTTCTTGAGGATGGTTCTCACATTATGGTTTCATGAAGTAGATGTTTTCATTGTTACAGAGACTTATAAGACAGGCCGATGTCATTTTATATATATATATATATATATATATATATATATATTTAAATAAAATTCAATGTTTAGTCGGTCTTGATGTTTACCATGTATTAAAATCATATAGTTATAAGGGCGGTGTCGAGGTTTTCATACTAAAGAAAGAGGTAAAGAAGATAAATTTGCTGGACAGTATTTTGCAATATCCCCATAATGTATTTTGATGTTTGCTCTTGTTGTGTTGTATTGTGATGCTTGTTAAAATATGAATGTACATTTTATGTATTTCAATGTGTATTTCATGAAGTTTAATATCATGTATGGTCAACAGTAGTGTAACACGGATAGTTTTAATAGAAATCAGACATAAAGAGCCATGCATCGTGTTTTTGTCACTTTTCAGTGCGCTCTAGCGGCTTAACAGTTGATAGTAAAGATATAATAAATATATATATTGATAGTAGAAATAATAAAACCAAAAAATGCCACTTTTTGCTTCCCCCATAAAAAAAAAAAATTTTAAGTCAGTTTGCATTATAACCCTCCCTCCACCTCTTTGTGGGCATCCCTGTTCATATAGATTCAGAAAGGTGACGACTTAATTTTTACTGAGTATATATAATATTACTAAACTAACTAATTGGAAAAAATAAATTGATTTTATAAAATAAAATATGATAAAATTAAAACCTCTAAATATTTATGAAACAGGGTGATTGAAATGATTTGAGTTATTCTTTGAATAAATGGAAAATGGGCTATATTTATATTTTTAAATGAATTTGCATATTACGAGAAATTAATGATTACAAACGTTTTAACTATGATCAAATATTTACTTCTTTCAAAACTTAATTTAACTATTTGACAAATTTACTTTACCTGGACCAAGTTTTCAATTATTCGCTTTATAGAGAGGTTAGTGTTGCTTTTTTTAAAAATTATAATAGGACTCAAGAACCTAGCCTACTCCATAACTTAGCACAAGTAATTTAAATAGAAGCTCATATTTATTAGAGAAACTCTTTTCATACACATACTGTCAAAAAGAATCTCAGAGGGACGCTCTCAAAACTGCTTTAATCATCTAGTCTATATTAGTTCATGTTTCAATTAAGGAGATTTAATAATGCATTTGTTCTCTTTCATAGTTGATTCCGACACATCAAAATAAGCACAACTCCTGTTGGAAAGGCACACAAAAGGAAGGATAAGAAGATTAAGACAATAATGTTTATATTTCACAAAAGAGAAAGACAAGGTGTTCATACACCTTTCGTTTCAATCTATACCTTGAATCTTTTTTATTTTATTTTTTTAAAACTACACTATATAATGTATTTGATCCAAAACAGCCTCATCTACTAATCATAAGTGGTAAAGATGAGCCACAAACACAGGTTTCTAACTACCAATGGGAATAAAATTAATAATTCATTCAAAATAACCAATATACTCCATAACACAGTTTATCAGAAATAAATCAAACCTGCTCTAAGAAATGCCTGCCTACTTCCAGGCAATTTCATTTATAAATTGGGTAGCATCAGATTTTAAACAATTTAGGACTCTATAAAATTCATCGCTCAATAAAATGTTTCAGGAAAAAGAGATTATGAAATTACCTAATGTTAAAAATGGTACAAGTTTACAATTGGGTCGCATTAACAATGCCTGCAGCTGAAGCTATTCAAAGGTCACCGCTTTAGCACCATTTGTGCTAACTGCTTTACATTCAAATTTAATAGTTATTAAAACTATTACTGCTTTAATTAGATCTTATTTAAAATTATTAGTGCTGTTGAATTCCGCTTGCTACGCTCGCTCAGGAGATAAACAAAACACCGAGGGATCCTTTTCAGTTGAGATCCTCGCCTTACCGTAATTTCTATTATTAATGCTTTAATTAGATCACAGCTGTCGACTTCCACTTGCTATGCTCTTTCAAAAGATATATAAATCTCCAAAGGTTCTTTTTTAACTATGTTTTGTGTGTGTCCTCATTTCAACTTTTATAAACACTAAGGTAAATTATGTATCCATCCTTAATTAATTGTTCTGATTTCAAATAAAGCACCATAGCTTGAGGCTGCTTGGACTCCCCCCCAAAAAAAAAATAGTGAAAAATGGTAAAGTGCTTTAGGACCTAGCGCTAATGCTGCTAACTGTAGTAGATAGATAATTATGTTTATATTTTCATAATTAGACACCTAGGTGTAATTTAGTAACCCCATTCTGGAACCAATTAATAAGTCCTCAGTTTATATTATAAATAACAGGATTTTTATAAACAAACTAGAAATATAAAACTAGAATTAAAAAAATTAAATTAAATTTTAAAAATATTTTTTTAAATTTTATTATAGAAAGATTTTGATCATAATGAGGCGTATTTCCTCTTCTTTCATTTATTATGGCATAAATTTGATGTGGCTTTGTCCTGACAAGATTTTGAATGAATTCCTGAGTGATATTTCCACATTATTTTATCAGAACAGCCTTTAGCATTCTAAGTAATTCCAAGTTAAGTTGTGCATCTTTTGCTTTGACAACTCATTTCATGCATCCTCATAAGGGTTTAAATATTGAATAAGTATGTCCGCACACAAGAAAAAATGGATGTACAGGGTTTTAATGCAAGAAGCTTATACATAATCGATTAAATTATTGAGATATCTAGGTTGCAGTCCAATATTATTATCATTTTTTTTTTTTGCTTTAAAATAACAAATTCAATAAATCTCATCGTTTATGTTGAAATCATACGAATACCACATAAATAATAATAGATAAGATGTTATAAATAAACAAAAATTATATTTCATTGATGAATTTATTGAAATAAATAATAATAGGTAAGAAGATATAAATAAACTAAAACCCATGTTTCATTTATGATTTTATTGAAAAAAAATACTATAAATAAATGTCATAAATTTTGCATAAAAAGCTGGTGTTACACGCTTATTTTATTTCTACTACATCTAGTTTACAACAATAACCTTTGCAAAAATAAACATTGTAAAAATTTACTAAATTAAATGCATTAGATCTAATTGGGTTTGTGACATACATTTTAATAGTAATTTCATATTTTTTCTTTCAAATATATAAATATCATAATACTTCAAATTAATCTATTAAATGCAAGTTGACGCTATGAAAGCACAAACCTAACATTAAGTCACAACCCAAATGGAATCTGTACATTTGAGGATGGAATTATTAATCTGGTAACAGTGATAATTTGTAAATACAATAAATGCCATTTCTAATCTTTTAAGTACAGAGATCAACAAGTATTAAAGAACCTTCAAATCTCATCTTTTACTAATTACCAAAGAGGGTTTCAAATTGCATGAGCTATTAATATGACAAAAAAAACTGATAATTATTACTTCTTTATAAAATGCGGGGCTATTCACAAATTAACAATAATTTTCATCTTTTTTTTTTTTTTTCTCCCCTCCTCCACCCACCATTATATTTTGCCATTTAATTTTCTGTTCTGAAAGTTTAAATAAAAGAAATGAAATACATAAAAGCATTGCAAATTATGCATTTTATTTTTTAAGATGCTGGGAACATATCTCCAAGTTTACTTACATTTGACTTCCAAAATAAACGAAATTCATAATTCCTGTTACATTTTTTTTTATAGCTTTCATTGTCTGTATTTCATAGATTTCATTATAGTCATTAAAAGCAATCTTTAAGAAAAGTCCTCTCACTACCACTTGGCCAAATCCTCTTCCCCATTTGAGGCATGAAATTATAAGTAAACGGCCGCGTATTTCCTTATAAAAGAATCTTTATTACACCCAATATATGACTGGAAGCAATAGATTTTCCATTTCCTTCAAAAGAAAAAATCTTACAAGGGAATGTTCCACTAACTACTCTATGAGTTCAATTTTTTGTTTTCTATTTAAACTGCATTCTAAAACTTACATACTTCACAGATGAGTTTTCTAGGTTCTTTTCAGCCTTGGAAATGTCAGCATTAAGACAGAATAAATAAAAGTATCATAATACATAAAAATCAATTTAGTGTCCTGTTAGTTTCATTCGTAAGACGATGAGCCCCTTATTATACACTAATTGTAAGTAAATTAATCAGATAAAAAATTCATTGCATTGATTCAATGAAGCTAGATAGTCCAAATTATAAAAATTTCTACAGTTTAAAACTATGTATTTTTTCAATTCTTAAAACTACACAATAACTTTATCTACGATATTATAGCATGACATTAGGTACTTGAGGTTGTACCTAATGAAAAATAAGACAAACAAATACATACCAATTGCTTCCTAGGAAAACGCTAATTTCCACTTAACTAATATATGTGATATTTGTTTACCAGTTATAGGTAAACTCACTTAATTGATAGAGGGTAAAGAAGTTTAAATGTTGTTAGTCTCATCTTGTCAAAAAATATATCTTGTAAAGCTCACTTAACCATGATTATTTAAAATTTAAGTATAATTCTAAAAACATCATGTTTCTAGTGAGTACAGCAGTCATTAATTTGGAAGACATCTTTTAAATTCTTACACAAATCTACTTCAGGTATCATTCTCTGAGTCTAAGAGAGAAAAAAGCTTCCAAAAAGAGTGACTGTCATGTTAAAAAAAAAAGATATAAACTTATTTTACTTCCGTTAGTGTAGGTGAACAGACTTCAACAGAATTCAGAGATAGAGAAATGTTCAAAGTATTCTAAATATATTCTACCATTAAACAGACTACTCTTTTCCAAATTAGTCACAGGATGTTTATGCTATTTATTATTTAATTTGCTTGCTTTTATTAGACATCTATAAAATTATCTTTTACAGTAATAGTGCAGTAGGCACAATGAAAACCACATTCATTTAGTATATTTGTGGGTATAAATATTTCGATATTTTCATGAAAATCATTTTTGTTTTAATTACAAAAAATACATTATATGTTATTTAAATTGAAATGTGTTAATTAAATTAAGTTTTTACCCCCAAAAAAAAATTTGGCCAAATACGCACTTTCAAATTTAAGCACATACAAACATATTGCTCCAGTTAGTTAATGTTGAAAGATCTTTTTCTAACTCTTTTAACAGATTAAACAAAACTGTGTTCAGTAAATTATAAAATTGTGTTTAGTAAATATTTTTTTATTAACAGTAAGCTAATCGCAATGTAATATAACAAATATGCTTCTTAATGGTATGTTTTAACAATTTTTGAATAACAATTTTAGGAGGTTTTTCTGCATGAAAAATCTAATCTCTGCTCTTTATATAACTTTAATAACATTGCTAAGATAATCTTAATTTAAACAAGAAAATTGCAACATTTATAAATATGCCTGTTTGTGTACATAAATATTAACTGGTCAATTGGATTAGACCAGAGGTTTCCAACAGGGGGCCTGTGAGGCAACATTTTGCAGCTCGTGAAAGCTGTCATTGATATGGTAAAAATGAGAAAATTGTTATAAACAATTTTCCTAGTAGCATGCATGCCACATCACACAGAACTGGACCTCGGAAAAATTCCTGACATTTGTTCATTAGTTTTGAACATATTATTAATTTCAGTTTGTTAATTAATTCAGTTTCACATATTATTCATTTTAGTTTAGGTGTTTGTTTTTTTAATTTGTTAGAATAGTTTTAAATAAATTGACAATGCTGATTTTTATTTTTCATTTTCCTCATTTATACAATTGTAAAATCGCTTTTTAAGCAATTAAACCTATGCCGCAAATAAACAAATATGTCAATTATTGCATAGCGCTAACTCTGTTCTATTTGTTGGATTGGTCTATTATTAAAGATGGACCTGCGATGCTTAAGTTTTCCAAAGTGGCCCCCAAGTCCTTCCAAATTGGAAATCCCTCGATTAGACTTATTATCATAATAATTCATTAATTAAATTTCAATTTGTACAATTGGCATATTGTTACGACTTCCATTCAACAATAACTATGGCAATTTTTTATCTACCTCCTACAAATTGATAAGACTAATTTAAAAATTCATAATCAGGAGCAATTATGTTTGCATAAGTAGTCATATACAAAACAGTTCATTTTCATCTAACATGAATACTGGTTCATAGGACATGTAATATATACAGTATAGCCTATAAATTATAATTTAAAAAATAATTATAGGTTCCAATAATATACACATAAATAAAAAAAAGTGGATTACTGTACAACATTGCTATTTTCATTTCTTGGTCTAATGACTATGCAATGTTTTAAGTTGTGTTACGCATGCTGATCAGCCATAAGTAATCCTCTCAACTTTAACTTATGTTTTTCAGAACCAGTCAATATGAATTTCAGATCATCCGACTTTGTTAATAAATTAGTAAATAAATCTAGCAGAATCGCCTACTCACCAGGAGATGTTAATATTAATAGTAAATTAACGATTATTGGGCAATAGTAGAAATAAAGACATTTGCTCCATGGATGCCCAATCCGATCATTTAGGGTTTCCGCAAAGGGACAATTTATATTATAAATATCTTTCAATCATTACTTCAATACTCAACTAGGTGGGATTTGAAAAGAAAATATATATAAATAATTAATGCTACAATAATAAATATTATAAAAAGTACTGTTTAAAATATAATAATATTAACTATCACAATCACATTAGTAATCATTATTAGTATTTTCGCAAAGGTAAGTCTACAGAAAAAATGTTTAATTGATTAGGATCATGCCGAGAGGCAAATTCAGGTCCCATTTCAGATCCATAAAGGCCTTAAAAATAGAAATGATTCAATTTATTACGGAGCATGCAGTGTACAAAATACTTTCATTATAACAACAAATCGATATAAAACATAACTCTTGTCAACATCACTTACTGGCAATGCTTTATAAGACCCAATCTATTCATCTGGTTATGGCAGCATGGTGTTGCATATCGTTCAAAACTATTTATTCAGATCTCTTTTTTTTTTTAACATAACAGTTTCTGTAAGTAGAAAAATATTTATGCTTAGTTAATATAGATATAATTTATTTTCCATAATTACAGCAATATTTAAGTCCTCTTTTATATGCTGAAAATGGTTTATGGTGTACATAACATAAAAAACTAAAACATATCGTTTAGCCTAGCAATAGACGTAACACCAGCACTTCTGAGAGATCATGAAAACTTTTATTTTTCAAGCCCTATTTATATTAATTTTGCCTGTTATGCAATGTTTAAGGAATGGAAGCTGAAAATGCAAGATAATTATGATTCAATTGCATTTTTAGTAAACAAAATTTAATTTTATTAATTATGACTATTCATGACAAGCCTTACTGAACAAAAACTCAGCCTTCTTTAAACAAATATTTCATGATTTTATTATACACGGCATTTTCATTTTGGATTGTTTAGATTCTTCAATTACATCCTACTTTTGTGGTTCAATAATATTAGGGTTTTAAAAATTATAAACACATTTACACCTGGTCAGTAACAGAAAGTACTTTTTCAAGATTCACTGCTCGTGGAAAAATAATGGTGAATTATGGCTCACTAAAATAAGCTACGTTTTTTTGTGATTCACTGTACAGGAAACAAAAAAGTGATAACCACTCAGTCCAGTGATTTAGTTTACTAAGCACTATTATTACTACCACTTTTTCGGAATCACTGATCGCTCACCTCTATTACTGACATTAACACAAAGGAAACTGAATTAATTGGTCTAAAGACGAACAGTGAATCATATTGTTTCCAATGATTCATTGCACCAAGAAAAGAAGGTACTCAATCTTTTGGCCAGAAATCCTAATTAAAAAACTATAGGATAGAGATAATATGAAGCTGGATCTCTCAGAGAGTTTAAATGTGCTGGTATAAAAAAAATAATAAATTTTAAAATATCAGAATATGCTAAAGCAAAGTTTCAGTAATATAAAGAACATAATTAACATTATATTTCCAATGTAGATGCTTTAATACTATAATTGAATCGATTATTTCAGAAACGACACATGTGGCATTTTCACGATTTTGGGAAAAACACAAAAACAAATTAGCACTATAATTATAAAAGATAAAAATCTGCAAGAAAATGAATAGTGTAAACCAGGGATTGGAAACCTTTTGGTGACAAAGAGCCAAATCTATATTGAAAAAAAAAAACATGGAAAAACATAGAAGTGCTTATTTTATCTTATTTTGTAGCACTTTAAATATTATGTATAGAGGGATCAAATGCCTTTAAAAAATCGTATCTAAAATTTGGAATGGTTTTTTATTGAAATATTTAATATTCAGAGTCACAAAATTTTCTAAAAGAGCCGCAGGTTGCCGACCCCTGGTGTAAACAATCAATCAATACATTATTTATACCAAGTTTTAGCAACATAAATATCATTAGATGTTCAGACCATTCTCAACTAAAAACCGGTAAAAATTACATGTGTCTTTTCTGAAATGACCGATTCAATTATGGTATTAAAAATACCACAAATTAAAAATTAAAAATACCACGTATCAAAAATACGTTTTAAGCATAATGATCAATATCAAGCGATTTTTAAGCATAATGATCAATATCAAGCGATTTTTCAAGAGTTAGATGTTCATGATCAATTCAATAACTACATGAAAAAGACAAAAACACATTTAATACACATCAATAAGTCCATAAATTAAAAAAAAAAAAACTAACAAATTAAGACAGCCACGAAAGGATTTTTAAATATTTTTGTTGTTGACTTTAACATTAAGTATGCAGATCTAATTTATTGCAAAAAATTTAAGATGAGCTTCCATTTTAGCACCTTATGTACATAAATGCAAAAGTTGATATTTTCAATGTTTATTATGGAAGACTGTACGTTATAACTAAAGAAATCTAATTTATAACACGAGGTAAGTTTATACAAAACAAATCTAAATCATCTAATTAATTTGAATAATGGCGAAATGGATATCCAATAAGGTTTAACAATCCTTTTTTTACTTTATTTTTATATTAGTACAAACATTTTTTATTTTAATTTAGATAGCAATATTAAAACATAAATTATAACAATTAAAATGAGTTGTGGTCAAGATCAGGGGTATCCAAACTACAACACACTGACTAACAATGGCCTGTGAGCACCTCCAATTCAGGCTGTCAAAATTTATTTTGACCACATGGTAAAATTTGTAATGTAAGTAAATCATGCAAAATTATAATCAGATGTTGCTATTTAACAATCTGCTAATATAACTGATATACATAATGAAACTTAACGTTTTAATGTAATCAATAATATGAGTATGCTGGTATGATGAACTAGCTAGATCTTGGACTTCTGGACTTAGTGGAGGAGTCATCATGGCCATTGGTCTAAAAATTTTGGAGGCCCTTAAATTATATTAATAAAGGATAAATGATATATTAAGGCAATTACTTTGAAAAGAAAGAAAACAAAACAACTAACAGGTATGTTAATTTTTATGATTTTACAACCAGCAACTAGAAAGAAAAATTTATTATACTGGCATAAAAGGAATGAGGTAGCCTGATAGATAAAGCATTGGCTCCCTACGTCAAAGAATCAAGTTCAAATCCTGAGTTGGCACTAAATTGTTTGTAGATAGGAAATTATTAAGCTTTGTCCGGATAGGAATCTTTGTCTGAAAGACACTCACTGGGATCGCTCAATCTAAAATCTGCAAAATATTAGTAGTCAGGAGATAAATCAGGTGGTTGTAGCATGATTCTCACCAGACTATCTCCCTAAAATACCACAAGATTGAGAAGCAGGAGTCTCTACCAGTGCTATACAATATACAATATACAATGATGGCCTTTACCCCTAAGGCCATCATTGTCAGGAACTGATTTATTTGTCAAAGCTTAAATAACTGTCACCATTAAAAATTGAAGAGCGTTAAAGAAATCTAACTCATTTTATCATTCTATACAATTTAATACGAAAGCCTACTAAATTTTGAGTATTCAATACAAGCGCTTGATTCCAAAAATTTGAATTATTTTTTCAGCATACAAAAATAATAACTTACAACAGTGTTTCTTTAATTATTTTTTATAATATAAAATAATAATAATTAATAATGTTAAATAAATATAAACTGAATATAATGCCATTTTAATTATTAATTAACTTATTTGCACATTATCAATAAACCCAGAATAAACAATAAACATAATCATTAAATACTACCTTGTTAGTAAGTTAATAGAAAGGCTATAAAAATAAAATTGTAAAATATAAAACAATATTAACTAATAGGACTAGTTATAAAAAAAATGTATATAAACCACAAAAAATTTACGCATTCAAGTTAATTAAGAATAAAAAAAAATTATATATAAATCATAAATTATTTTCATCAAAATTCAGATAGGAACTAAAATCATCACATTCAGAAAGCATCCTCTCTCAATCGAAGCTTCAATAAAATGTCCTGTAACCCGCTTTTTAAAATATAAAATTAATCAAATGAGATGAAATATCATGACAAAAATAAATCGATAACAAAAAATTGAAAGACCAAGTCATATAAAAAATAATTAAATATTTATATTATATTATTTAATTAATAGTTTATTCATTTAAAGCAAGGTGAACACCAGATGCATAAATTTTATAACAGTCAGTCATGTTCTAAGTGAGTCAACATTTATTTGCACTTTCACAATGTGTGACGAATCATTGACTTAGTGGTTAGATTTTTCTTAGTTCTCTAGTGCACAGAATCCTTCACTTTGAGATCAGTTAGATATAAAAAACATTTGATGAATTATTAAAAGTTTAAAAAAAATAAAAATACATTATTTATATTTAATAAACTAATTTTTATTTATTAACTTAAATATTAAATGGTTGTAACTAATTGAGAATAAAATTGACATATCAATTGTTCCCAATCTATGTCAACTTATCTCAAAGAAAATAAAAACAATGGATCAAATGTGATGTCTTGGGTCAATATGCTGTTGCACTGAAACATGCTATGTTCATCATACATTTCAAACATCAAATGGACAAGAGACATAATTTATAAATAAAGAACATCAAACATTGGTAAAAAACTAATTTTAAATCTAATAAATGTTAAGAAGAATACCACGTCATTAAAGAAGAATAACGTAACTAATACTTTTTTAATATTTACAGTAAAACCTCGTTTATCCAGACTATTTGGACCAAATGCAATCCAGATAATTGATGATCCGGGCAATAAGCAAAACAAAATCTTTAAATAAGCAGATTTACTGAACTAGAAATAAGTCAAGTTTAATTTGCAATCAAGAGACAACACCAAAAATACAACTAAATAATAATGTCAAATATGCCTAGAAAACTAAAGTAATATTTAGCTTTATAAAGTATAATGACAGAATGTTAAAAGCAACGTCCTGCCGGAAGGACGCCTGAATTTTAAAATTATCGAAAAAACAGTGAACGTTGGAATTTTTAAATTTTTTTTTGTTTTGCACCAACTCAGAATTGTTTGAAATCCCTCTTGCCAAAAGGACAGAAACTCCTCTATACCATCATAAAAGTGGGTCCGAACAAAATTCCGGCAGGACGTTGCACATTCTATCAATAAGTGAAGAGAAAGTTTTATTTTAATAACTTTGTACTTATAGCCTAAAATGTATTTAACGAGACCATAATAACTTCTCGTGAACTAATTCTGGTACTAACTCTCTTGATAATAACAAAAATGTAGAAATAAACCAGAAAAAGTTCATAATAAAGATCAATGAGTGTTTACATTAATGTCAATAAAAATAAATAAGCAACAAAAAATAAATTCTTGTCATGAAAAAATATAATTAAAGTAAACAAAAAAAAAAAAAGAAAATAAGAAAATAATGAATTGATTCGCAAAGTTTAAACTTAAACATTAAAAACCATTACCATTAACTCTTTTGATCAAGATGTTAATCTTTCATTAAAATTTCATGATTGGAGAGCATCTGAGTGGAAAGTGAGAAGGTACTGGAAAAGGAGGGATTTGAATAAGGATGGGAAAGAAGCATGGCGGATATTAGAAGGAAAGGAATTCCAGAGGGTAGAGAAGCGGGTAAGAAAGGAGCGTTCAAATTTTTTGGTCCTGTGGGAAAGCATATAGATGTCAGAAAGGCACAAACTTGTTTCCTGTGAGTGGACCAATGATATGAATTGTAGGAGGCCATAAATGTAGAGAGGGTGCTGGGAGTTAATGGTTTGATATAGAAAAGATCAGGAGAAATATTGTCTATGGGTGGAGGCAACTAGCCACTTTAACTGGTCATAAAGGTAAGACACATGAGACCGCCTCCAGGTATCAAAGACAAATCTTAAAAAGCAATGCATGGTTCGCTTCAATCTGTCCTTGAATACATTCAAAGGTCTGTATACCACACAGCCATAGTCAAAGTGAGGAAAGATAAGAGCGAACATGAGGAGCTTACGGGTAGACTGTGAAAGATTTCAAGCTATGGAATAATTTAAGAGTGCTTATTGACTGTTGGGGAATTTTTGGCGATATGGGGTTTCCATGAAAAAAATTGGTTGATAGTAATATTCAAGTTTTTAACTAAGGATCTGAAAGTGATAAGGTGATCATTTGGGATTAAAGTAGAGAAGGTGGCGCTGGATCTGAGGAAGGAATTAGAACATATAACAATACCCTTAGTTTTCCTCTTAATCTGTTCAGGTTTGCCCAGGAATAATAAATAATAATAATAACAATGAAAAAAATCTCACAAGTAAGCTGTCCAAGCTATGCTGAATGGATACAATAGCTGAATTGCAATCATCAAAATAATTTCTGAAGTTTATTAATTAACCAGTCATCTTTTAATCTACGTCTTAATAAAGCTTTGGCGAACTTAAAAAAAAAAAAAGATAAAGAAATGAACTAAAGATGTGTTGTTAATCAGCATTGTTTTTTTTTTTTTGTTTTAGTAGATGCTTACTTAAAGAATAGCTATAAAAATAGCAAGTTCACATCTTGTCGAATAATGAAGAGTTGAAACTTGAAAATGTTACAATGTTTAAAGTAACAGCTAACTTTGACTGCAAAATTAGCAGTTCCAGACATGGGCTGACTGCTATGCTGTTTAGCATCCTGTAATTTTTCTACTATTATTCCAATTAGCTGCTAATCTTGACTACTAATTAAGCAGCTCTTGATATGAAATAACTATTTAACAATCAATTATTTTTAAACTGTCATTACAAATTACATGAAATTAAAACTCAGTATTTTCTACTATTTAAATTATTTTTTTAATTAAAATCAATAATAGATTAGCCCATCTATAAAGTGAACTTTTGTCTTTGATGTAACAATTTATTTAAATACATATAGTCTAATTAATACAGTTGTTGTAGGAGTCTATTTATTTTTCTCAATGGAGTGATGTTTATCTGCATAATAAAGTATTAAATTATTTTAAAAAATGTAGATACTTTTTAGTAAAAACCATACCATTAGTTAAGCCCGCCTTAAACGGTCAATATTATGCTAGAATATACCCCTCAGATGGTCAAAATATTGACGGAATTCAATACCGATATGTCTATTTTGTTCAATGTAAAGTGGACCTCTTCAGATATAATTTCCTTAAAAAACTTATTTAAAGAAAAAAAAAAAAATTCATAATGCTCAAAGATAAACTTTTGCATAGATAAATTTAACATTTCAACGAAATTGAACTCTTTAAAATTAGTAAAATATTTCAAGCCTTCTCAGTCCATGCATTTAATTTTCAAAATATCCCTTGCAACTGAACTAATTCAGAAGTCATTAAATTTTCCATTCTATGATCATCCATCTCCAAGTTGGTATAGCTTGTGGGACTATGGAAACAAGGCCGCCTACATTCGTTACTGAACCAAAATAAAAATAAATTAATATTCCGAAATAAAAAATTAACAGTGGATAAGAACTGACCAAAAGCTTTGTAAACATTTTTGGAAATATGAGCAAACATTTATTAAACAAGAAAAATGAAAGATTTTAATCCAATAGAAAAGAGAAATTCACATATTTCTAGTATAGATTGTTAAATACAATATAAATTTAATCTGTACTTATTTACAACACTGCTCGTTCTCAAAATTAAAACATACCCACATAAAAATAAGACATAGCTGGATAAGCTAAATACTATCTAGACCAGAGGTACTTAACAAGGGGTAAGTGAACCATTGAGAGCACTCACGATGGTGCTAGTGAAATTTCTAAATTTTCAATAAAAACTTCCATTTTTCCTGATAAGTTAAACTTTGCTACCTCCTATTCTAGGATCCTTTCCTGTGGTGGTACTTTGCTCTAAAACTTGTAGTACAATTAGCAATTGGTTGGATGAGTTCGCATCTCAAACTTTTAAGTACCAACATTAATGAAGTAGAAATGAATAATAATTTGCTAATTGAGTTTATTTTTCAACAAATATGATTTTCCAAATAAAGAAATAGCCACATATTTTTCAATAGAACATAAGTATTAAAAATGGTTAGGAACAAGTAATAAGCTAATACCCACTTGATATAAAGCAGAAGTCAATTAAAAATTTATCTTTGACATTATAAAAATACCTATCACCTATAGGTCATTTTTGGGTAAATATGCATTATGGAATACGTAAATTTGTAGGAAGGTCCACTATGCTTCTGAATTTGCCCTCTTTAAAATAATAGTCTTTTTCTTAATGTCGTTTAAGTACTTTAATATTGCACTGGCAGTTTTCTTTATAAAAATTATAATTAATATTTACCTTCAGTCACTATCAGTAATTATTCAGTCTTCACGATTAGACTTATTTTTAGTGCATGCCTTCTGGCCATCTATAGAAAAATCAGAACCAAAACCTAATAACTTCAATAAAAAATAAAAAAAGAAAGTTAAATGATTTATTTTTATTGAAGGAAAAGAGATAAAGTGTTCTAATTTAATCAAGTTGAGACTATTGATCAATATAAACTGATTGAAAATAATATTGAAAGGGATTAATAGAATACTAATACAATTAATGGAAGACTCCAAAGTTGGCACTACTACCAAAATAATAAGATTAGCATCAATATATTTATCTAAATGACAGGTAAATACCAAAGGTGGGATTATTAGTAGGCTCGATATTGGAATAGAATTGTATCTATTGCATTTAATAAAAGTTGAACTATTATGAGCAGAAACTTCTCAATATTTGCAACCAAAGGTCACAATTTAATGGTCTTTTATAGCAATTCATTTTATGAAGCATTTCTGAAAGGCGAGTTTGTACAAAAAGCTTTTGCTCCTTCCTATTTTTCTTTGTTTTGGGGCTGCATTTATAAATGGAACAGGATTCCGAAATATCTCTTTCGTACTAAAGCAAGCATCAGGTAGATTATGGATTCAACATTTCAAGTACAGATCAAATATTTTTCCATTATCATAAACTAAATTAAATACTTTGTCAAATGTATATAATAGCAGAGACATAAAAAAACAAATAGAAAAACTACTGTAGTACTAGTTGTGTACTTCAAAATAAGTGCATGCCATCTAGAACTTCTAAGAGATTATTTTCCAACACTATTTCTAACATCTAATGTTCAATTATATAATTTCATTGCTACTTCGTCTGACAAAATTAAAATTTTTATTTTGTACTATGAAAAAAAAAAATACTCAGAAAAATTATGGTGTTCGTTTCATAAATAAAACAAGGGTTTTATAAACAGTCTTGTAGCCGAGTTAGTAACTCCAAAATTCAGCAAAATCTTAAATTTTTATACTACCTTAGGAGCAAATTTTAATACAAAACAAAAAACTACATAAGCTGTAAAAAAATGTCCATCTATTCATATTATATATACTAAAAACATATAGTGATAACTTCATAAACTATTAAAACATGAGATCTTTACTAAAATAGAAGTGTGGTCTTAAGTCCATGATATGAATTCTAAAACAATCAAGTAGAAACTATAATATTAAATGATTATATTATTGGCATACCTGAGGAGTCTGAATCTTCCTTTGAAGGAAAAAAATAAAGTATAACTAAGCAATAATCTCATGGTTATCTAATTGAAAATTTATCTGGAAAAATGTTTAGGTTTGTTTGTACCCTATAATCATAATTCGAAAATTTGGCACCTAAACAGCTAAATACAAAAACAAAGCAAAAAGATAATGTTTGTCTGTTCACAAGACAAACATTCTCACAAGACAATGTTCTTCATCTTGCTTAGGATTTTGGTTAGTATTAAAATTTTTTTTTTTATTTTATTTTTTTTCAAATATGCTTAAAACAAGAAGGAAGATTCAAATATATGAATTCTTCAATTGAGACAGTTAATTCATGACTAATGAAATGTTTATAAGTTTGAATGACAATTTTGTAGTAAAAAAAGAATACAGAATCGATGTTAACAAAAATAAAAGTAAGAATAACTGAACGAGTCTAAACCTTAGGACATACCATTTTCCTCAATTACTGTTTTTTAAAATAATTTATCAGATAATTCCGTGTAATTTTAAGCTGGCATAACTATTACACTCTTCATAAACAAGTTAATATAATGTGTACCAACTCTATCGCTCTAAACTCCATCTAATTATGTTTAATACCTTATTTACAATGAAATTGACAATTTTACGATAATCTAAATAGAAACTAGTAGACATATTATTGATATGTATAAGGAAACATAGGCGTGTAAATCAAGCCACTCCACCATTATCCATACGATGGATAGGAAATATTAATACAAAAATAAATTCTGGTAAATTAACCTAACTTGGAACAAATTGATACATAAGATTAATCATTGTTCTGGTAAGTCAATTAAAGATATACATAACCCAATTTACATCAAAATGCTGTAGGGTCATCAAAAGAGCACGAGCTCAAAAACACCAATAATACATGCCATTTAATAGCATCCATAAATAAATAAATAGAAAATGAAACTCTGACTTATGCCAAATTGCTTCAGCTGGCTTCTTCTCCTTCTCTCGTGTCCTGGAGCCCAGCACAACAATGCAGCATCAGCACTGTAAGAGCTTGAAGTCGCTCTTCACTTTTCCCGACCAGGAATGCTATCTTGGCCTTAGTTGTAGCATTGTCACTGTTTTGCTCTTCACGCTGGAGAGCAGCATGGTTTTGACTTTCTGCGTCTATTTCATGCTTAATTTTGCTCATCTGGAATAAATTAAAGAAATTAGGAAAAAACAATACTGCTTCAACTCATAACAAAAATATTGTAAAAAAGGCTATACGTGCCTACAAAAAAGGTACAAAAAAAAAGTGTGTATTGGTACAAAATTCTAACTTTATGGTTTGCATCACGATTCATTCATGTCAATGCTCATAGATGAAACACCATGTGCTTTCATAAATATTTTGCTAAATTTATTTTTAAAAATAAAGTAAATTTATGAAAGCTACTCTCTTTGTATCATAATTATTAATATTATTTAATTTAATGCTTATGTAGAACATCAAGAGATTTATCTATAATGGACACCTACAGAAAATGTGATTCTATCTGTTATGCACACAGGATCTCCATTGAAGATAAGTAAATTCAAAATTCAATACATATAAGCATATTAATAAGATATTGTTGAATAAAATTTCCAATACTTCAAATTATTTTTATAAATTACAATTATTGGAAAGGAATGGCTTAAGATTAGAATCAAATAAATAAATATATTGTAAAGGTAAAATTAAGCAAAATGGAGATTCATTTATTTATATTTTAACAACAAATTAATATATGTATATGCATAATCCTAAGAAGGATTTGACAAAATGGAAGAATCAATACAACATTATTGGTAGGAGAGCAGAAAAATAAGTACGGGAGTTATTTTATTTTTGTAATTTATAATATAAATTATTTATAATTGATGATTACATCTTGGATTATATATATATAATCCTTATATATATATATAAGTTAAGATATTAGGTACACAATAGGTGAGCTAGGCAAGTTCAATGGGGAAGTGGGGGAATTGAACCACTTTCTGTAAGGAGGGGACAGGATCATATCCCTAATTGACTCAATGGCCGCGTAAGATTTGATTGAAGCTAGAGGAGTTGCGGCATTGGAGTGTGCTGAACCTGATTCAGGCAGATGAGGACACACCATGGGACACTGTGAAGGCTCGGCTGAAGAAGGCATTTGGTCCCGGAGGAGATCATGCTGCAAATGTTTAGAGAAATGCAGAAGCCTCACTAGAGCAGCGGCCAATATGCGGGCATACTATTGGCACTATTTAATAAAATCACTGAGAAGCTGAGGGAGGCCATGAGTGCGGAGCAGGCGGAAGCAAGGATGGCATTCTAGGCCACAATCCTGAAGATGCAATTGGCTCGAGACACAGGAAGGAAAGACGGCTTGCCTCAAGAACTTTCTAGAATGTGCTCAAGACATGGTGGATGCCAGTGCCAGGGACGAAGAGGCAAAGTATAGCGGAGAGGTAGAGGTAGGCTGGACCAGAGACCCATTCCGTAGGCCGGAGATGAGTAGAAATCGGCCGCAGTTTGAAGCAAGTAGAAAGAGAGAGGTAGAGAGCTACCGGTGGAAAAGGCCTACAAACCGGGACAGGAGACCGGTAACGGAGAGGAAACATGCTAGGAAGGATGAGAGGAGGTGCCATGAATGCGGTAAATCAGGACATCTGGTGGCACAATGCACAATGTGGTACGGAAGGGCACGAGAGATGTCTCATGGCGAGCCCCTGGAAGTCAACGCGCAGGAGTTGCGTGGAAGAGGAAGAATTGCCAGACGAGCAGGAGCCTCCTTAGAATCGACAGGACCATCATCCGAGACTGAGGAGGAGGGGCGAGGATAGTCGGAGCGGCCGGGAGTGGCAATGACACAGGCACGAGGACAGTGGCAGGCGATGGCAGGGAGGAAGACTCAGGCTACGGCATGAGGAGGGTATACACAGAGAGGTGACCGAGCTTTCACGTGTAACACCATTGAAGATAAGCTCAAATGTTGGTTGCCTATAATTGAGATTCAGAATGGGATGAAGTGCCTAGTGGAAGAACTTATGCGGCAAAGGGAAGGCGCTTCAGGTTCGAAAATGCTGTTGTAAGTTGCTCACGTTGGGTGGGCCATGCAGTGTGATAGGCGAGGTAAAGATAGGGTTGCGTCAATGGGGAGAAGGACAGGGCAGATTACCAGTACACGATAGTCGGGTGCGATCTGTTAGAAAGGGTAAGCGCCAAGATGAGAAACGAAAAAGAGAGGTGGCATATTAAACTCGGGCGTAGGACATAGGTGTGTCACCGGGCTGGTGAAGGGTACTAGGGTGGGGGCAGTTAGCAAGGTCGAGAATTGGAGACGGTCGCTTATGCGGGAGTTTCATGACATTTTCAATAAGGAAGGGGATGTGCTAGGAACCACGGGGAGAACGGTGCACAAAATTCCCCTCAAAAATGATTGGGTGACATACATGAAGAAAAAGCGGTACCCCCAAGCACTGCGGCGTCACATTCGCGAGAAGTTAGAGGAACTGCAGCGGCAGGTGATCATTGTGAATAGCTCCTCCCCTTATAATAGCCCCTTATGGGCAGTTAAGAAGAAACCAGCGCCTGGGGAAACTACGAAAAAATATTGCATAGTGGTAGATTTTATAGTAATACCGTTGATGAGGCCAGTTGTAATACCGTTGTCCCGGATATGGCGCAGTACTTGGTGCCCATTAATAGTTTGTTAAAAAAGGGGGCAATGATCGTTACGCCAACGTGCGTTGGAACGGGAACTCCTCGGGGTCGTGTGGGCAATCGATCATTTTCGCCCGTACTTATTTGGGAACCGTTTTCGGATTCAGGCGGACCACCATCCGTTGCAGTGGATGGATAAATTGAAGGAATCGTCCGCACGTGTGTCACGATGGAAAGAGCTCCTAAGTCAATATTCCATGGATATTGTTTACAAACCCGGCAAAGAGAACGTAGTCGCGGACTGGCTATCGAGAGCAATCACAGTTAATGCCATCGAGGATGCTACCGCAGGGCCATCCCGCGACATTCGGCAGGATTGGTCGCCGAATGGTGAAGGGACGCCGGCTGCTACGGGAGTAGGACAGGGAGGGGCATCGTCGGGTACAGAGAGTTCGTCGGGGGAGAGACCGGCGGAAATGGAGGAGATCGACGAGATCGTCAATGATAAACCAAGACAGATCATTTGGAAAACCGAAGCGGGCTTACTATCTTTTAAATATCTCCGATATGTTAGGTCACGTATCAATGTCATTTCATCGCCACCGGGAGTTCGCGTCGATAGACTCTGTCAGGCTTTGAAGGATGTTTCTTCCCCAGGGCGCACGCATCATTTATCTGTGGGCAATGCGCCGATTTGGGAAAAAGAGAAGCAGGTGTGGAAAACGGAGCAAATCCTGGATCGCGGTTTTGTTCGCTGTAGGAGCCTGGTGGAAACAGTTACGGAAGCGGACCGCCAAGTCGAATTGACCACTGCATATCACCAAGGCAAAACCAATCATCGGGGAATCAGTGAGACACTACAGGCCTAGAAAAGGAAATGTTTTTGGGTATGCATGAAGCAGACGATAAAGAATGTTATTGGGTCTTGCGAGGTTTGCATGTCTACTAAGTATGACCGCCACCCTGGGCAGTACAGGAAGAGACACCTACAGGGGATAAGCCGCTGCGCGAATTGCAGGTTGACACATTTACATGGAGAGGGTTTCAGTGGATGATGATCATTGATGTGTTTAGTAAAATCGCCATGGTGCATCCTATTCAGGCGAAAGCGATTTTGGAGGCTCTGCACACGTGGTTTATGTTTTAAGGGGTACCGGACCGTATCACATCCGATAAAGGGAGGGAATTTGATAATACGGCGGTGATCGACGAAATGAAAACCTTCGAGGTCACGTGGCAACACGCCGGGTCATCCGAAGAGTCGGGGAGGGATTCAGCGCTTACACAGCACTCTCAGCGATCATCTCAGGGTCTACCAGGTCGATAAGGGATTGGCACCGGACATAGCGATGCGTAAGGCGATAGCGGCTTATAACCACTCTATCCATTCGGCAACTGGTTTTTCACCATTCGAGGTCTTGTTTGGGTTGCGCGGACCCGGAACGGACTATGCGGGGACGGCGGGGGACTCGCCGGAGGAACGCGGCATCATTACGAACCAGATACAAGTCCGAGGATTATGGAAAAAAGTGCGTGAGCGAATTGTTAAAGAGAAACGAACCAAGGTAGCGCGGGAAAATGTGAAGGTTAGGGACCGTCTGGGGGACATCAAAATCGGGTTGATCGTATATCGCCGCATTGGGTCTAATAGGGGAAAGGAGACAGGACAATACAAGGGTCCATTCCGCGTAGTCGTTATCCGGGAGCTTAATGTCGTGACCATCGAAACCGTGGGAGAGCCCAAAAAGAGGCGAACCGTTCATATAGAGCAACTTAAATTTCCCTTAGGTGATGCATTGGGATCTAGAGCGTCTTCGCCTATAGGGGTGGGAGACAACTGCGTGTAATCAGTTCTTTTTTAGTATTGTATTCAACGAGTATATTGTATTTTTGTATTTTGGCTGTATACATATATCGAAGTTTGTATTTTGTATATTTTTTTGTTTTGTCTTTGTAATCATGGTACATATTGTGTCTTTGTATTAGGATTGTGCATATTTCGAAGTTGTATTTTTTATTTGTTTTTATTTATTATTATTATTATTTTTTGTACTATGTATTTCTTAACTTGTACTTAGGGAGTATCCGTATTGTACAGGAGTGAGTTCTACGACACCTAGTTTGGCGATTTTTTGAGTTTCTGGCAGTATCCCAAACTGGGAGGGGGGAGTTAAGAGCCAGACCTAGCTAATAATAGAACTTAATCCTACTAGGAATATAAACAACTCCCTAAGAGTATATAAGTAGAATTACTTGGTGAATAAAGACAGTTATTAACCAGCTCTTGTTGTGTTATTATTTAAAAACCTTTCTTTTTTTTTAAGTTATCTAACCCGGACTCGTTAAGTTGTATATACATGTACATATATATATATATATATATATATATATATATATATATATATATATATATATATACCTTGGATCAAAAAGAGCCAATGTCCAATTATTTGAAATTAGAGTTTACTTGTAATATCAGAGTAGGAAAGATCTCAATTGTTAAAAGGGCGATTGTCTTCTCTTGGAACATAGGAGGACTTTGTCTATCCCAAAGGATAATCGCAATGACAATAGCTATTTAACAATTAATGTATATCCTACCATAATTTTACTAGTGAAGTCACTCTAATTTCGAAGATTTGGAAATTGGCCTTTTTTGTTCCAAGCTACAGGTATATAAATTTGTAAAGTTTATAACCTTCCAAAACACTAAATCAGTATGCTATATAGAAACAATAAAAAATTTAATCAATAGTATGTTTTTTCTCTCATTATATTTTGTTTTTATAAAATTTTGTTTGTCAAATGGAATACATCAATTAATTCACCACAAAAGACAAGGCTAACATTAGTATTTACAAATTAACATAAAGTAAAAAAATGTTACTTCTTATTATATTAAATTAAAATTTATAATTATCTTAACAATATATATAAATTAAAGTCGTTCATTTTGATCTTCTTCATATTTCTTCAGAAACACAGCTAATGCATGCATGCATGAGAGACTTACCATTTGATCAATCTTGCCTTTCCTAACGTTGGGTGGAAAATCAGCAAACAGCATTTTACCAGAAGCTTTGGCAGCGTCCATCAACCCCTCATCGTGAGGGCGAGATAAAAGTGCCTCAAGGACATCATTAATTTCTTCCCCACTCCTCAATGAAAACAAATTCTCTTCCACAACAGAAGCCTAAGAAAAATATTATCATTTAATTAATTATAATAAATTGTAGAACAATTATCATTTTGCATCAATTATTTTTTTCTTAATCTGATTAAATACAAACCTTTCTTTACTTTTGATCCACAGTGTCATCTTATTAATCAGTCTGTCTTTAATGCTATGTATTACATTTTAAAAGTTAACCTCTACCAGGAGTAGGTTCCTAACCGGTAAAAGTTAGATAGTGGCAGCAGAAGTTGACTCAAATAATCTTCATAGTAACCAACTCAAAAATACGATGTAAAATACCAATCACATAAGAAATCTAGACCAATTTATTTGAGCTTAATAAACATGCGACAACATTCAAAGATGACTTCTTCCATCAGCTTATTTTTTAAGTAGTTAGTTCAAACTTACACAAAGAAAAATAATTTAAACTAACTGCCGATGTAAATATGATCGACTGAAGCATCAGGTATCTATACTGTTTAAAATGTAAAAGCAGCCACTTCCATCTCTGAGGTACAAATTTTTGGCTTTATAAATCAACCAATATAGAGCAAAATTATAATAACTGATAAAAATGAAATCAATCATTAATTTTATAAATCATTTTTTAAACTCTTTTTTTATTGCAACACCCAAAATGTTAAAAACCTTACCCAAAGCTGTTACAAGTAATTTTTCAGCAAGAAGAAGCAGAGTATTAGCAGACACACCAGAGAAGATTTTTATAAAGAACTAGAGGAATGGAATTGTACAACAATAGAACAAAGGAAACAGTATTATATATTACAAATCATGAAAAAAGTAACTTTTGTTTATGAGATTGAATATCCTGCAAAAATATATTAATTCTAAAATAATAAGAATGTTTTCAATTTTAAAATTGGTGCAGTTAATTTTAAGGCATGAGATTTGCAATAATGTAATAAACATTTGAATTAAGTTTAGAATTATTTAAATGTAAATTTAGACAGATAATCGATGCATTAAAATTGAAACGTTAAATAACTTTATTTTTTATTTTCCAAATTGTATTATCTATAAAAAAAAAGACCAATGTAATTTACTGAAACATTATTAATTGTTATCAATATTGAAACTGTGCAATTACTAATAACAGAGAATTTACAAAGTAGTCACCTCCTTTTTCTATAAACTTTTTCAAACAAGTAACAATAATTTAAATTCTAGAATTGTATAGGTAAATTGATAGTGCAAATTCCTAAAAAAGTAAAACTCTGTTGGAGAGAAATCTGGAGTATAAGGTGGATGGTGAAGAACTTCATAGCATAGTTATCTATTAATTTGTTAAGTTTTTTCTGAACATGAGGTCTGGCACTGTCATGTAGGACTTAAGGACTCTTCTGATTTATCAATGCAGGTTGTTTTGGGGAAGTTTGAGATGCATTTGCTCAATTTTATTGCAATAGAATGTAGAGATGACGGTTTCACCTTGAGGCAAAAACAAACAGCGAATGTCTCAAGCCATATACTACCATTTCATCACTATTATTTTTTTCGGATTAAATTTGTTTTTAGAATGTGTCCTGGCTTTTTCCCAACATTCACCCACTGAACTGACCTAACCTGACTGATGCCTATTGTCACACTCAATTCCATTTCTCATCGCAAGCTACAATTCTTTCAAGAAAAGGCTCAATTTTTTTGTTAGCATGCATTAATATTTCTTGTAGTTTGGTCTGTTGAATGCCCAATTATAAAAGAATCAAGCACTGAAATTGTCTCTCCATGATTGTATTAGAAGATATACCAAAACGTAATTAACAAATTGGGAAGAAAACAAATATAAACAAAAATAGAGTATTAATAACTAGTTGACATCAGCATGATGGTATAGCAGGGCCAATCTAATTAGGGATTGATCAATTATTTGCCACTTCTATAATTTTGTTTTTATTGAAAACTAGTTTTGAATGTTATACATTCATCTTCAGTTCTAAAAACACACAAAAATTCAAAAATAAGCAATTCAAAATACAGTTTGGTACATATTATTACACATATTAAATTAGATTAATATAAATCAGTATTATAAAACATTTACGAATTATGAATTTAATTAAGACAAGAAATCAAATACATGTTGGTACTCACCAAGGTTTAAATGGATTATAACAAACAGAAAAATTTGTACTGGTTTCTTCTCGCACCGAACTAACAATGAAAGAAAGATGTGGTGTTAATAGATAAACGGTTAAAGGGTCAGGGTTTTTCCAGTAATTCCGATGAGTAATTGTTTTTTCTGTTTTTGATGGGAATAAATTTAAGATTGGACTATTGGAGATATTTATTTGGTCATTTAAGTGAAAATCTGGATTGGATTGGAAGGATTTTATTATTTCAAGTGCTTCATATATATTTAATTTGAGGTTATTTGTTTTTTCAATAAAAACAAAATTATAAAAGTGGCAAATAATTTATCAATTATTAATTGTATTAATAACTGTTCATTATAATTGCTAATCATTTTAACAGGTTATTCTGTTCATTATGCTCAACATGAGATCATTAAATTCTCTATGAATATCTCACGTAGTAAAAATGGTTATTACATGTGATACAAATGAAAGATAACAGTTTTCAATGAACACATACAGTCAGTTCTCAAGTTACCACTGAATTACCTTCATACACGTTGGTCGTAAGTCGGACAAAAAATATAACACCAAAGTATTTATGAGAAAATATTTTATTTGTTTGATAAATGTATAGTTAGTTAATGGTGATATTAGGATATAATATTTATTTTAGGATATATTTATCTTCTTTGTTACTAATATCTTCTTGACAATCGTCCTGAAATGCATATAACAGGTAACTGACTGGAAATTAACTGAGGAAATTGATTGTATCATCTTGTTTTATGCCACAGACTTTCTGTACAACTGATGACAAAAACAAAAAATGTTTTTATTTTTTAATTTTTTTTTATTGTTATTTTATTGTCAGGTGGCCGTAAGTCAAGAACTGACTGTATTAAAAAAGGTCACTAACAAAAATTAAATGCGTAGTTTGACAAAAAAAATAAAAAAGAACTTCACAGCTTACAAAAATATATTCAAGACAATATGTTAAAAGTGCACAGTAAAAAAAAAAAACAGGAAAAAAAAGGTGCTTGTAACATTTATTACCATGCAAACAGGCGATAGATAATCTGCAAAGGTGGATGCAACAGGAAGCAATTTACAGTGTAGGCAATTCAGTAGCAAAAAGCGTCCTTAAAGCAATGCCTGAAAACTTCAAAGGGAAATTTGAGATGCTACAAGATAACAGGAGTAATGATTTAAAATTTAAATCAAAATTACATATAAAAAAAATTAATTTAAATAGACTGAAACATCATGAAACAGGGGAAATTACTTAACAGAAGAAAATGAAAAAGAAATAAGAAAAACTTGTGGCAAGATAAATAAAAATTTTGAATGGAATATAATGAAATGTTAGCAACAAATTATACAATATTTAAATTTACAGAGGGTGAAATGGTGTAAAATTAATCTGATTGGTGAATGAAAAGTCTCATCTAGAGAACATTGTTTAATTAGACTTGACAAATCATGAAAACTAATAAAGATGATCAAATATAGTGAATAGATTTTTTATATTTTAAATATGCATATAATTTATTATGGAGAAGCATCCATGTTGGCTATAAATGTTGATCTGAGTTTCATAGATTACAGTATTTATAGATAAGAAAAAGATGGGAGAACAAAAAGCCTAAGCATGGTTTAGCATATTTAATGAAAGCAGTTAATTTAAGAAAATTTATTTAAAAAAAAAAAAAAAAAAAAAAAAAAAAGCGTTTTATAAACAGGTACTACCTTTCTTGATTGTGAAGGTGAATGGCTGGGAGATGATGGCAATGAGACCATCTCAGGAGGGGCAAGGCTTGATGCCGAGCCTGCCCTCTTCAGGCCACTCAGCAGCGAGCCCAAGCCACTACGCTCCGAGCTACCCACGCTCGCCTCGCGTTTAAACAGCTATATAACCATCACCATTTTAAAAAAATATATAATCAATATATACAAGTGTAAAGTTTTGGTTTGATTAAAATCTGTTTAGACATGCAAAACACCAAAAAATTGGATGTGACAAACAAATATTTTTAATAGTGGGTTCATTAGCAGGTGAAAAATAAAAATACTTTTCGCTTCATTTAATGAATTGACAACCTGAGCGTTGATATCATCTGGTGGTGTGGTGATGATTTCAGGTTGTACTGAAGGTCGTCGCAGATTGGTTCTAGCACAGCCAGCACCAGCTTGAGCTTTAACAGCACACTTCTTATGGCAGCTCATGAGGCATCCTTCACACTGGAGGGCATCTTTCAGCCAAATCTATAATACAATCGTTGAAATTATAGATGTTGTTCACTTGACTTATCATGATATTACATATTACTTATTCTACCAAAGAATGACATCTTTAGAATGATTTTATTTTTTATTTTTTTTTTTTGTAGGGGAGGGTCGTGGGTTTAAATATTAGTAACAAAGAATAAAAATGTAAATTTAAATTTTAAATGAATGAAGAAAGGATCATTTTCAAAATATATGCAGCATTGCAGTCCATAAGTTTCACTTAATTTTTAACTTTTTCTGTCACTTTAGAGATGATTGTAAATTATACAGATAAAGTAAAAGTAATTATAACAAATTTACACTTGATAACTAAATTCTAAAATTCAAGGCAAACAGTAAAAAAAAAAAAAAAAAAAATAAGCATTTTGCTGAAGATATGTTATGTTATGTTTTTTGCCTGTCCTTAACTAGGCTGTTACATCTTTAATTACTTCTGTATGAATAATTAAATTTATTTAAAATAACATGCTCAGTATTTTAATTAATTTTCATGAGTGTTACCCTAATAATTTATTTTAAATGTAATTTTTAATTTATTGATATCCCAGAAAGAATTAGAAGTTTTCTTATAGGATTTATGAGAAGTGAATTTTCCATGTATTTTATTATATAACTTACATCATTAATTTATACTGACAATGTTTCGAGACAAAGGTTCCATCTTCAGGTCATTGTATTACATCTATATATTAAAAACAGATAGAATATGTAATTCAACACTTATGCTCTTAAATAAAAAGCAAATTTAATTATACGTGTTTACCACAACGCATGTCATTTATAGATTTAAACAATAACATATGTAGACTTTTAAAAATAACATTCTTTAAATTGTCTAAAATGTGATGAGGGTCACTTAATTTTTTCATTGTTAGACTGCCCACTAATGGATTATCTAATGCATTGGCTCTTTGTGTGCATCTTATAACTTTAACTATTTTACTTTACCTATATCTAATAGTATTATTATAGCTGGATCTATTAATTAGTTTTATTATTAAAAGATTATGGTTTTTGTAGTATTATATCGTGTTGTTATTTATGATAACCAAATGTTTATTATATCATTTGCCTCAAAATGTTGTCAGTATAAATTAACGATGCAAGTTATATAATAAAATGCAGGGAAGATTCACTTCACAAATCCTATAAGAAGTTTAAATGTAATGTTTTGAACATTCATTCAATTTAATTTCCTGGCTGGTGTATGGTATTCTAACTCAGCTAGCATAATCTTGTAACAGAATCTTAACGAGCCGGGCGGCACAACCATGCACTCTGAACACAATTGCAACTGGCTGAATATCTAGTACCAACTGGTTGAGAAGGACGAAACTGATCTCGCCTCGGCAATCATACCAGGATAAATGTTTCAATTGTGAATATGTTATTATTATGAAAAGACATTATATTGTTTTATATGTTATAAAATTGTAAAAATTATCAATAAAGTTTCATAGTCAGGACCTCAAATTAATGTACTGTAAAGACACCTCTCGGCGCCGAAGTTTGCTATGAGCTTATGTTACTCGGGTCGAAACTGGCTATTGTCAAGTTCTCTCTCAGTCTTCCCGGGCTATCCTCAGGAGGTGAGAAGTTTTCCTCTCAGAGATTCCTCCAGTTCTTTTTTACTACTATTTGTAATTATACTGGAGTTTCTTTTGATATCCTTTTCCTCTACCTCTCCTAAAATTCTGATTCCATGAGATTAAGAGCTGGTTCCCGTCGCCTACATTTCCTATACCTTAGCGGTTCCTGAAGGCCTGTTCCCTTCAGGGTCGCGGTAAGGTCAGAAGGCTGGTTCTCTTCGGTTACACCCTTTCTCATCCTCTTTCATAGGTCCTACACTTTTCTCTATCCTTCACACCTTGACACACTATCTAAAAGAACACGCAAGTATCGAGGCCTTCGGAAGTCAAGATCACACATCGATACAACCTCAAAATGCCTAACCACATTGTTAGCCATTCATAAAATGTGCAATCCCAATATGTCAGGAATGTTACTAGTCATGAGTGTTACCTTAAATGAGGAAAATCCCAATGAAACTCTGCAGTATTGTGTTAAAATTAAGATATTTTAATTAAATCTGAAGCCTAGAAAGGGATTCAAAAATGCAATTTACATAAATAAAATAAATATGAGTTTATTTATTATTTCCAAGAAAATAAACTTACACAATGATCTCACAAGCTCGATTTTATATTATTTATATATTTTTTGGGCCTTTTCCATTTCCAGAAACCCTATTAAACATATCTATATATTAATGTTTTCATAAAAGACTCGAGAACTTTTTAATATTTTTTTTCCTCCTTTTTGATCCTAGGTGTGAAAAATCACTTAAACCCAAGGATTTCAACTAAAACGTAATAATTAAATGTTACCGTTCTTAATAATTTAAGAAAGGTTGTGGTACTTTGTAAAAATTATGAAAAGTGTAAAATTGCATTTATTATACTTATTATCATGAAAATAATCCAAAAATCTTTCTTTAGTTAAATTTTACCATGGTGCAATTCTAATAAAATATAAACAAAACATATTCTACAAATTTTGTTTCTGGAAAAATAGACAGAATTTTTATAGGCATAAAACATATACATAACATTAAATTTTTGCTTTTTAAGTTTATGATTTTTATTTTAAAATATTTTCCTTGAAGCAAAATCAAATTAGTTTTAAAATTTCATTATATATATATATATATATATATATATATATATATATATATATATATATATAATACTTTTAAAAAATCTCTGACATTGTCTCTAAAAATGGAAATAGAACACTTTTAATGCAATTTTGTCAAAGCTCTCTTTTTCCAGAAATCTCATGATATCATTTCATGGAATAAACCTTAATTTATGAGTAATTAATAATGTTTTTAAGATTAGTCTAAATAAGACATTGATATTAAAATAACAAAAGTAACATCAGAATGACCTTTTTGAAGCAGAATCCACACTGTGTGACCTTCTCAAAATGAGTTCGAATAAAGTCATGTTTGGGACCAGAAATGACCTCTGGTATCTCTGGAAGTATAATGGACGAGGAAGATGATGAAGGACCAGGAGTTGGTGATGAAGCAGTTGTGGTTTGGTTCCCAGTACTCGAACCAGTACCAGTAAATGCAAATGACAGAAGAACATCTCCAAAGCACAAGCATGGCTCGAACCCAGGGTGGGATGCCAGGCTGTTGCCAGAACTAAAAAAGCAATAAGTTTCAATAAACATACATATTAAATAGTCTCAAAATAATATTTTGCTTTAACTTTTCATCATATCATATATATATATATATATATATATATATATATATATATATATATATATATATATATATATATATATATATATATATCATAGAAAAAAAAAAATCTGATGTGGACAACATATGACTTTCTTGTACGCCTATTAAACTATAAATCGGTGGCTCAAAAAGTGATCCTCAATTTGGATACTAGTTTCCGAAGATTGCAGTATCTCAAAAACGACACTCGGCGTCGTGGCATCCATCTATTGAAACACACACAAATGGAGATGAATAACCAGTATTTTACACTCAATTAAAACAAGTAATAAAAATGTTTAATTGGATTGGAAACCAAATTGCGTCTGTAACCTTTGTTACCGAAACATATGATTTATGTATTTAATTTAAACTAGTATACCCGAGCGAGAACTCTCGCATTACATATCTTCTAATCCCTAATTCCAAGTGTAAGCGATATTAGGGAAACATATTTATTCCTGTAAACAATATAATATTACCAAAAAAGTATCATACAGATTTGGTAAAGCTACACAGTTTGTAATGACTATGTTGAAGTTACAGTTCATACTTAATAAGTAATTAGCTTATCCTACTGGAAAACATCTCTTCAATTTAGCTGTTAGGCAATTAGATTCAGTTATACTGTTTTCTGTATGTAGTATTCATACTTAATAGTTACCTTTAGGGTTGGACATGGGAAACAATATATAATTTCCCACTCATTAATAGTTTTTGTAAACAGACTCAAATTGATATAAAGTTGCCATGACAACGGCACGTACGCAAGATGGCATGAGGCCCGTGCAGACATATAGCGTGCATTATCTCGAAAACGGTAGGTTTTTAAGCTTTAAAACACTGGACCAATATGCTCCGTAGGAGCATATATGATCTTGATGCCCGCGTCAAAATCTTTAAAACCCAACTCACCCCGTCTCGATCCGCCGACTCTCAGTCGTCAAAGTTTTGAAACCTTCCAGTTCTTTCATCACTTTTATTTAAGCCCTAATAAAAATTTAACAATCGAAATTAGGATTCGTCACTTCTCTATGAAATTCCTTTTCTTTTGATACCTCATTCGTCAAAATCCATCGCTCCTGAGAGCCGGAAAAGGGATCTATACTACCGTAATAATATATAGTAGTGATATAATTTTTGATGAAAGCTTATTATGACCTTCAAGTAAAGTACCCTTTTCGGCTCACTAATTTTAATCAACATATAGTAAATACATTCATATCGATATAAAAGTCCTATTTACCAAATTTGAGATGTTTTACATTATATTTTAATATAATTTTTGATGAAAGTCTAATATGACCTTCAAGTAAAGTATCGCTTCCGGTTTTCCAATTTAGACCAAAATCTAGTATGTTATTTAAGTCACTATGTAAGTTATAAATACTAAATTTGACAAGTTTTGTATAGTATTTTAATATAATTTTTGATGGAAATCAATTATGATCGTCAAGTAAAATACCACTTCCGGTGATCAAATAGTTACCAAAAAGGGAGGTTCACAACTAGATTTTAGAACAATCCCAAATACAAAATTTCAACTTTCTACGACAAACTGTTTTTGAGTTATGCGAGATACGAACGTACGTACGAACATACAGACGCCACGACGAAACTAGTCAAAATGGATTCAAGGATGGTCAAAATGGATATTTCCATTGAAATCTGAAAACCAAAAATTTTCAGGATTACAATACTTTCTTTACTTCATACAAGGAAGTAAAAAATTATTTAATTTCAAATATATATTTTAAAATATATACATGAATATTACATTTTGAATTACATGAATATTGTTTAAAATTTCAATACGACATTGAATAACATAAGGCAATGAGGGAAGTAATCAAAATTTTACAAAGTTTGACTTTCAAAGACTGTAAAATCTTTATTTTATCTTTTTATTAAGTTATATTTTTCTTCTTATTTAAATAAGAAAAAAAAAAGTTTCGGAGACGATTATATTTTAAATAGATTCAATCCCATATTTTATGTCCATTTTTATCAGATTGATAATTCATTTTATTAGTTCCTAGTACCCACTTGCCTCTGCCATAAGGGGTAAGTGCATATGAGTTACATATGCGGAACTCATTATTCAACCAGTAGCGATTATGTGATAGGTGCAAAATAGTTTGCTTCCAAAAAAAGTAAAAACTTGGAAGAGATTTATATTTTACAATCTTCGGTTACAGTCATGAAAATTAAATGCAGAATTGAATAAATGTATTGGCAACTCCTTATACTTTGTCTTAGCGAACTCTCGAGACTGATTTTTGAAACATCAGAGCTTAGAAAGTGCAGCTTTTATCAGTTCAGAGATTGGATTTAATGAGACAATTAAGCACTTACCCCAATTACCTTTATCAATTAAACACTCATTCGCTTTTGAATTCTCAATAATTTAAATTATTGGCTGGCAGTTATTCAACGGGCCACTCAGCCCTGATGATGGCCTAAAACTTAGGCTAAAACGTCAGTACACATTATAATAAGTTTTCTAATTTAAATTATAACTGAATCAATGTAAGATCATGATTAAAGATCTATCAATACCTTGCAGTCAAATTCGGATTCGGAGGTAATAATGAATACATTGCAACATGATGACCAGGAGATGGTGGGCAACAGTGTGGTTTCACTGGTAAGCTAATGTGACCAAGGAGGTTATTTTTTTCAGTACCACGACTCCACACACTTAGATTTACATATTTATGATCAGGGAGAACATTGATCTTGAATGTTTCATTAAATTTTACAACCTAAAAAGAAAAGCATATAAAGTTAAGGCCTTACCATATAAGATCATTCTAATAGATAAAACTTTTATTAAATAATAATGATATAATATATATATATATATATATATATATATATATATATATATATATATATATATATATATATATATATATATTTCAAGAAACTTAATATGCATCTGCATGATGAGGAATCATATTTACTTTAGAATATGGGACATCCTTGGTCGAGAACATTTGTGGTTTTGAGGCTTCCATTTCTGCTTCCGAACACAAAGATAAACGAGGTATTTCTTTACAGTGCTCAGGACTACCACTGATGGATCTTTTGGCAGGAGAGTCTAAAATATTTTTTTAAATAAATAAACAATATGTAAATAAAGAAAAACAATAAATAAATAATAATGTGAATAAAATAAATAATAAATATTTGAATAATAATAATAATAAACACAAATTAATAAATAATATATGTTGAATAATAATAACTGATCAGTGGAATTTTAAAATGTTTCTTGTCCATTTTACAAAATCTTTGCATAATTGCAAAAATGTTATGCAATCATATAAAATGCACTCTTTTGATGAATTTCAAATGAAAAAAATTTCACTTTTAATCACAGAGAGCCTCATAGATGAAAAAACTAAAAAAACAGTAAATTTAGAAAAAATGGACAAGAGACCTTTTGAAATTCTACTACTCAATTATTAAATTATGGCAAAGTTGTTAATTGTGAACTTCAAGGCAAATTTACAAACATTGAACAAATAGTTCATACCTGACGATGATGGTGGGTTGCTGCTGTCACTATCAGTTTTATCTCCTCCTGCTACATTGCGACTTCTTAAACCAAAGGTTTCTCCCTAAACAATAATAACAGTTTGTAATACTTTTATATTTTGCTATGCAAATATATATATACATTTTAGTAAAACCACATTAAAATCTTTAAACAAAAAATCATATATATATATGTATTCTCAGTTGCCGTATACACTTTTATTTTAATTTTTATATTATATATTTTTAAAGTATAATATTGAAATATATGGAAAGTATAACATACTGACATAAAAATAAATGTATTTGTAAAGTAATAAGATTCTATAATAAGTAATATAGAAACCATCCTATAAAAAATGTGCTAAAAGTTATGTTCATAGCATTTTCATTTCACCAATTACAAACTTGCTAAGTTTCTAATGCATTCAGCTTCTTTATTAAATTGTTTAATAAACTAAAAAAAAAAAATCTAAATGTTTAACAATTACACTTGAAGGTACAGTAAGAACTAAAAATAAGAAAACTGTAAATGCAGAAGTTTGGCTTTTTGCAAAGTAATATGAATAAAAAAATAAAAATTATTTCATCAATTTTTCTTATAACAAACATCAGTTTTATTCAAACGCTAAGAATAGATAATGTAGCTGAATGTGCTTTAATTGAAAGAACACCAGAAATCAATGGGAAGATTATCGACAGCTTATTACAATTACTATATTTACCTGGTTGGCTTTATCTTCAATCCCAAGAATCAACTTTAGTTTTCTCTCAACTCTAAGAGTAACTTTATTTTGGGACTGTTTGATAATTTTATTTAATGCTGATAGTGACTGTACATTTTTCCCCTCAACCATTACAACGATGTCTCCACTTTTCAAGTCTTGACACAAAGGATTTGAAACACTTTCAACGACAACACCAACCTGGAAAAGAAATACAACCAAAGGATTTGAATAAGGTAATCCGTTACTTATAATAAAGTAAAATGAAAAATAATTTTATTCAGAGGCAGATTGCACACTAAGAATAATGAAATGGAACAGCTGAATTGAAGTTTTGGTCTAACTTTGAAAATTATAAGTAAAAGTGCCTAGTAGAATATTTTTTATAATAACAAATCATAAAAATATCAAAAAGAAGATGGTTGGGGGTGTGGCCAGGAAAGAAACAAATAATAAGGTATTAACTTCTTTAATTGATGCCGAAGTTATGTACAAGTAGGCCTTCATCAGGACTAGAGAAAAAAAGATAAAACCATACTAGAAAAAAAGGAAGAATAAATATAGTAAGAATTACTAAGCAAGAAATGTTGGCACACATTAAAACAGTAATATACCTAACTGTGTGTTTCACTCCTGACCACACCGCAACCATCTCTTAGATTGTATCTACGGTCAACAGTATTCCCATGATTATAGAAACAGAATTAGAAATAATTAAGATGGAATAATGAAGACAAATATTTGGTTGGATATTGGTCAAGCTGAATTAAATTTTAAAAAGCAAATAGAAAAATTGCTTTTTTATGACATTAGCCAACATTTTGAAAAATTTGTAAGCTGGAGACCATCTGCACCAGGCTAGAACAGCTAAAGTAAGTTACTATGCCAAACGTGTGGTCTTCCTCATTACATTATAGGAAGTAATAGTAGGTAAAGACCTTTTGAGGTGAAACTAAACTCAAATAGCAATTGCCTAGAGAAAAAATTAAATTAGATACCACACCATAATTTATACTAGGTTTCTAAACAAATCTTATTTCCTTCAAATGTGTTCACGAATCTCTGATATCATAGTATCATAACCTTTGAGATATATAATCCTCAACAGGCACCACAGAAATAAAAATTGAGATATTTGCAAGAAAATTCTTTCAAATAAAAACTTGAATCGTAACTCATAATATAGCAAAGTTAAGAGGAATGACAAATAATTTTGTTCGGAGGCAATCCATTGGAGAATGTCAAACAAATCTTGAATATCACAGTTATAGGACATGGGACATATATATATTTATAGAAAATGGGACTAATAGACAGAATAAACTAACATCTTAAGTTGGAAAACAATTTCCACAGACAAAGCTAAACAGACTGGTAACAATAGCAAAAACTCTAAAAATTCTGTTAACATAACATAAAAAAAAATTTAACATTAAAATGTATTAACTGACCCAAATATCTGTCCAATAAATCAGCCCTAATATAAATCATCAAAATTGAGTAATTAGAATCAAAATTTGTTACCTGGTATTTGTCAGAAATGAATTCTTGCTTGAAGCTGACGCCGATATGTGGACCAGGCTGCTTCGTGATGCTCACATCGACTGTTAAGTAGCTCGCTGTGCCAGAATGAGTCAACTCAATCCAAGCAGAACTATCTATGGATAATTTCAACCTTTTTAAATTACTAATGACATAAACTGAAGAAAAGAAAAATGTTACTCTTCTAGCTAAAAATTATATTTATATATTGTGATATATTCAGTAGGTCACTCTTTTTATAATATTTAAAGAGCTCATCGAAGAAAAGGGGAAAGTCACAATTTTTTTAAAAATGGGGTTACACACATCAATATGTTCAAATCGTAAAGTAAAATCAGATGGTAAAAAGAAATAGCCGGAAATGTGGATGGTCGGTTTGCTAGAAGCTTTTGAAGAATACCACAGACCGAAGAAAGCAGGGGTTCCAAACTTTATAATTTGATTTTCTCCAAATGCATTATGAGTGGCTCCCTTCGTTCTTCCATGGGCTCTTCATTTAAAATAAATTTAAATTTATTTTATTTTAATTTATTCAATTTAAATTAAATTAGTTTGATTATTTATTTATTTAGGCTTATCATCCTTATGAACGTTTGTGATTTACACATTTTATTAGGTTGTTCATTATAAGCTTTATCAGTACATTTGTTAATAATGATTCGACATTGAAGCTTAATAATTCTTCATTAAACTTTAATTTTATATTCTTGATAGTACACCTCAATTTCTTGAAAAATGCATTAGTGGGGAAAAATAGATGGTGAATCATGAATCATTAGTCACAAACGTACCAATAAAACTTACAAATCTAAATATTGGAGGAATATTGGAACAAAATAGAACCATGCACTGGCATAAAATATAAAAACCTGTATGTATATAGAAGAATAAAGTTATGTATTGAAAATGTTTTGTTTTTTTACCATTAAATAGAAACAAATATGGAATTTTCAGGTTTCCAAATATTAACAAAATGAAATTACAAAAATACAAATTATTTCCAAATAAAGTTTAAAAATGCTACAAATTATTATACAATGGTTTATTATTTACACTTCGTAATATTTCAAAGATACTTATTCTGTCCAAGTAAAAAAAGAAGAAGCCGGAGAATTAATCTAAGAAGTTCATTATGCTTTATCTCAGCTAATACTGGTCCGATTTAAATGTTTTGTTTTTTTCCTTTTGTAGGGAATGCCATCAGCTTTTGTTTGAATACAATGAAAGCACCAAACAAATTTGAGGACGGATTTTTTTTTTATTTGATATTTGGACATCGATGTATCTTGAAACGTAAAACCTCAAATTTTGAGGGGGGTTACAAAAAAGTTTTCTCTGGTGGATTCCAAAGGTCTATTATTGAAAATAATACTTACATTTCTCCTCTATCTTTATAAATGGTCGAGTTATGGGCATATAAGATCTTTAATTGGCCATTTAAATCGGACCAGTATCAGCTGAGATATAGCATAATGAACTTCGTAGATTAATTCTCCGGCTTCTTCTTTTTTTTACTTGGACAGAATAGATATTTTTGAAATATTACTAAGTGTAAATAATAAACCATTGTATAATAATTTGCAGCGTTTTTAAACTTTATTTGGAAATAATTTGTATTTTTGTAATTTCATTTTGTTAATATTTGGAAACCTGAAAATTCCATATTTGTTTCTATTTAATGGTAAAAAAACAAAAACATTTTCAATACATAACTTTATTCTTCTATATACATACAGGTTTTTATATTTTATGCCAGTGCATGGTTCTATTTTGTTCCAATATTCCTCCAATATTTTGATTTATAAGTTTTATTGGTACATTTGTGACTTATGATTCATGATTCACCATCTATTTTTCCGCACTAATGCATTTTTCAAGAAATTGAGGTGTACTATCAAGAATATAAAATTAAAGTTTAATGAAGAATAATTAAGCTTCAATGTCGAATCATTATTATATAGACTATTTTTTTTTCCCTTATACTGATTCCAAAACACCTTACGTTTCCCCTCTATCTTTATAAATGGCTGAGTTATGGGCTTATAAGATCTCTAATCGGTCGCCATTTTGAAACAAACATACAGATGGTAATGTCGAGTTCCGAGGATCATCATGGGGTGACCTGTGACACTGGTACCGAATCTCAAGAAAATCGGTCCAGCAGGAGAAAAGCCGCGTACGGCGGACGGATGGATTTTTTTTATTATTTGATATTTGGATTCTACATATTTTGAAACGTAAAACCTCAAATTTTGAGGGGGGTTACAAAAATTTTTTCTTTGGCCATTCCAAAGGTTTATTATTGAAAATAATAAAACCAAAAAAACTATTAATTTATTTAGAATTATTTTCACTTGTTTCGTGGACAAGGAATCTTTAGATTAAATATTTATTTTATAACATACCAAACATTTAGTGTTTCTATAATAAACATTTTTTTACATCAAACATTGTTTCATTAGCAACTATTTCATCTATATTTATATCGTTGCCAGAGTCAGATTTGGAAAATACATCTTTCTGTAGCATATTGTTCTCAATACTCTACTAAACAACTGTCATATAATCTAGTTAATGTAATATTTAAAAAATAGTAATATATAATGTACCTATTGCAACATTACAAAAAACTGGCCCTTGTGATGAGCTCAGTCTCGTTGCTTCAACAATTGTCAATTCAAGCAATCCAGGTTGAGTTTCTTCTTCTTCCACAAGCGAATCTATTTCTGGTTTAACAAAGAAAGGTTTGTACCTGATTTTATAGAACGGCAGAGTATGCTTCCGTTTCAAAGATTTGCGAATCTAAAAAGAAGTTTTATGCGGTATTATTAATATCATAAATTATAAAGGTTGTTATATCACTAATCAACAATAATAAATATGTCATAAACTAAAATAATTAATTAACATAAATCTAAATCTTATATGTTGGAGAAATAGTATAACTTTTTGATATCAAAACTCTTTCTCGATAAAAATTTGAATATTAACATAAAAAGTATGACTATAACTATTTTAATATAGTCTGTGAAAAGAAGAAAAAAAAAAGTAAAAATATAAAATCAATCAAAAAACAAAAATTGTATTTACCTGATTAGCAATTATTGAATTGACTTGTGCCCAAGATCTTCCTTGGAACTGTGTTTCAACTTCAAGTTGAAGTGTTGGATCATTATAAAATGTGAAACACCAATGAGTATAAGGATATCTGGTGAATTTAAGCATCCCCTTTCCACTTAATTCGTTTACTGAAAAAATAAATAAGCTTCACTTTTAATATCCTTTTTATGCAACCATCCTCAAAGATTTATTTATGCATAAGCATTAGAAACAATAAATTATAGATCCTGAAGACGAAGAAGTACTTCGAAATGTCGACAACAATATTATAAAAATGTTTTTTTTTAAATATAAAGTTAAATATCAATGGGAAGTTGCTTTTCACAAATTAATTTATCACATTATAGAGTGCATTTATACATAATATTAGTCTTCAGGCATAATGTTTTATATAATAAACAGTGATGTGCAAAAGCAAAAAAACAACAACATTATAATGTTATTTTATGTTATACCATTATTTTACAGAGAAAAGAAAAAAAATATTAGGAAATGAAACTACATTACAAAATCATATTCCTTCTTCATATGAATGATTTCACGACAAACATTACAGCAAACTTATGCAGAACGTAAAGATGACAGGCATGTCTGAGTTTACCCAAAGAAGGATGAAAAGGATCCCCTCAGGTAAAAGAACATTAAATTAATTTAGTTAGGGATATGTTCAGATAGGTGCTGACCTCCCTCATGCATGACAAGCCAGTTATATTATATTCTTACCACATCTGATTATTGTTGCAATATGAGTGGCAGAAATATATATTAGTGCTTATTAAATAATGAATACTTAAATGCATTCATCAAAATAATTTTATTAATTTGGATGATGAAGTTTATTAATAATATTTTGAGTTCTATTTATACACGATATTTTTAGAATTTAATATGTAGGTATGTACCAATAAACATATTCAAAAACCAGAACTTGGAGAACAATATTTATAAACTAGCTAGGTATTTACATAACTAATTTTAAAAACTGGCACATAAAACTATAAAAAAAAAAAAAATAATTTCAATTTATTTCTTTTTCTATGAACTCACAATTATTTTTTCATGATATACCATCATTTTTTGGATTAAATTGTACCTTGCTTCCGAAGGTGGGGAAACTTTGTATTCATGCAAGAAGGGAACAAAATTTCTGTCCTCAGAATAGAAATTGTCCACTCTCGTATAATGTTTTAGAAATCCAGGAACAAATTTGATTTTGTGTATGTTTTTTCTCCACCAGTAGAGATAGCGCTGCTAGAGCTACTGCCAGTCCCAAGCCTGGATAAAGAAGGAGGGTTAGCAGGAGGGTTGACAGACTACTGTAAAAAACTACCACGTTACAAATGCTCAGTCAACTAGCCTCGGGTATTGGACGGATTTATGGAAACGACCTGGACCTAAAAAGACTATCAGAATTGGTACATGGAACGTACACAACACACACTTAACAGGGCAGGAGGACTAGATGAGCTGAGATTAGAGACCCAGAAGTGTAACCGGATATAATGGCAGTACAAAAAATAATGTGGAAGGGAATTGGAAGTGTAGTAGGAGAGGAGTTCACTTTGTACTATAGTGGAGCAAAGGACAAGCATGAGTTTCGTACTGGATTCCTTGTATCTAACAAACTGAAGAATTGCCCATGCACCAACAGAAGAAAAAGGAGAAGAAATCAGAGGAGAATCATACAAAAAAATTGGATCATGTTTACGACACCTGCCCAGCATATGGCCTTAAAACTGTTTTAGGATATTTTAATGCACAAGTGGAAAAAGAAGCTGAATTCGTGCCCACATTGGAAAATACAACCAGCATAATTCCGCAAATGAGAATGGTGAACAATTAATAAATTTTGCAACCTCAGAGTCTTTAGTAGTGATTAGTACCACATTCCTGCATAAACCTCAACATAAACAAACCTGGCATTCACACTATGGCAACAAAGTGAACCAGATTGTTCATATGCTACTATCAAGCAGATATTTTAATAGTGTCAATGATGTGAGGTCATACAGAGACCCCGACATAAACTCTGACCTAGTTGTGATGAAACTAAATCAAAGAATCAAATTTCTTCCAAAAAATCAAGAAAGGAAAACCAAGACATGGAAAATGCCGTCCCTCAAAGAAAAAGAAGGAACAAAAAAGTTTCAACAATTAGTGACAACTGGTGTCAGAAGCATACCAGCAGAAGAAATGCGACATAAAAATCCAGATAGGAAATAGTCTTAAATAACGGTTGTATTAAAAGCTGCTGCAAAGAGTGCATGTGGACTACCAGAAACTCCTGGTTTGATCAAGAATGCTCGCAGGCAATAAAGGAAAGGAATGAAAAATGGTATAGGTGGTTAGCCAGAAACATACGCAATACATTGAGAGAATACTCTGTTCCTAGGAAACAGGTGAAAAAACTGATGGCAAAAAAGAAAATGTCACTAAAAAATGAGATCCAAGAACTGGAGGATTCTAGACGAAAGAACATAACTAGAAAGTTTTTCCAGAAAGTATAAAGCATCCAGAGGAAAGGGACAAATTCGTGCAAAGGTGTAAGAGATGAAGATGGAAATATAAAGATCCTATTGGATGATGTGCAGAATAGATGGAGTCTACTTTTGTAATCTTTTGACTTCAGAAACTGATGAAGGTTCTACATGTGTCTCTCATGGAAATGGCCAGGCAAGATCTTTGCGATGATCACATTCCACCAGATGCAGAAGACATCGAAGAAATAGTGGCTAAACTAAAAAACTGGAAATCACCGGAAGTAGATGGTCTACCAGCGGAACTGTTCAAGAATGATGGAAGTGAAATCAGAAAAGAATTACTAGAGCTCATAGCATGGATCTGGGAAGGAGAATCAATAACTAGTGATTGAAGCGAAGGGATCATTGTTCCATTTTATAAAAGAAAGGGTGACCCTACACTATGTTCTAACTATACAGGTATAACTCTACTAAGTATGGCATACAAAGTTTTCTCAATAGTATTGTATAAGAGACTACTGCCGTTGGTTGAGAGGAAGCTTGGGAATTATCAGGGAGGTTTCAGATATAACAGGTCGACAATAGACCAGATCTGGACACTGAAAAAATGAAGGAATATGGAGATTCCTCTAAAACTAATACACCTTGTGGTGTATGAAAAATACAAATTGTCGGGTAAGTTGTCAAGGGGACTAGTCAGAACCATTCAATATACAAAATGGGCTTAGAAAAGAAGATCCTCTTGTGCCTCTCTTTTTCAATATTGCACTACAGACAGCCATAGAAAGAAAGAGATTAGTCAGAGGTAGAAATATCTTTAATCGGATGACCCAAATACTTGCCTACACGGATGATGTTGTGATAATTGGAAAGGTCACTACCTAGCATTAGTCTGCAAAGGCTTGAAATGGAAGCAGGCAGGGTAGGATTAAAAATAAATGAGAACAAAACTAAATTGTTGATATTAAGAAGAGAGGAGCGAGTACGCGAAGACAAACACTGCTTGACAAGAACGCATGCATTTGCGGTCGTTCACGGCTTTCAGTACCTCAGCTCAGTCATCAATGATAGCCAGAACGAAAGGGAGGAAATCAGAAGAAAAATTCTGGCTGGAAAACAAGCATATTTGGCCATTGCCAAGTTATTCAATAGTAAAATGATTAGCCATAAAACAAAAATTATACTATACAAAACACTGATTCGGCCTGTAGTGACTTGTGGGTCTTCAACGCTAAAAAAAAACGATTCATAGTTGGTGGAAAGGTTTGAAAGACTTTGATTTTGCATCCTCAGGTAGACCATAGGGTCAGTAAAGGAAAACGGCGTATGGCAGAGAAGAAAAAATGCTGAATTATATGAACTTTATGGTGATATAAGCATCTCTTCTTTGGTCAGGATACAGAGATTGAAGTGGCTGGGCCACTTGCTTAGAATAAATGAAGGAAGGATGGCAAGAAAAGTGTACGAAAACTGTCCTGATAGAGTTAGGACTAGAGGAAGGCCAAAAGGCAGATGGAGAGATAATGTCCTGGAAGATCTCAGGGAACCATGAATAAGCATTAGGCCAGCAAAGGAATGGTCTTAGGCCAGCAACGGACTTGGAGACTGAACAGGCAAAGGATTGCTTCAGGCATCTGTTGTCCTATTAAAGAAGTATGTTTTGTCTGAAGTCAAAGGTGACAGGCATAATATCTACTGCTGTTAATCTAATTTTGATGTTCAATAATTTTATCAAATTCCCTATACTATTTGCACTTACGCATGTACCAATGTATTTTCCTTAGCACAAATATATTTCGAAAACAACAAGTTCGATTTGGTCCAAAGTTAGTGGAAAATTGAGGACTGGTCTGCCAAATGGTCTATTATCTATTTCATCAAATTTCCTTTAACAATTGAAGTAATGCAAAATAATGTAGTGTTTAATTTGACACATAAATTGATCAATGACCGTGAAATGAGTGAAATCAATTGGAATGGAATGAAGTGGGCTGGAATCAAGTGGATTGGATCGAAGTAGAATGGAATGAAGTTGATTGAAATAAAGTGGAATGAAATGAAGTGAACTGCAATCAATTGGAATGGAATGAAGTGAATTGCAATCAATTGGAATGTAATTGTATTTTCTCTGCTAAAAGTTTTTAATTTTTTTATAGTGTGGAAGATGTACTATGTATTTATATCAAAACATAAAACCACTACATATCTTCATTGCCGCCATGATTGAATCTATGAATCTATTGAATCTCCTATATTTGAAACATAATTTATATAAAGTAAACATAAATTACAGGATAAAGTAATAATTGATTTATAAACAAGGAGAGGTTTTCACTGTACAATAAAGATAAAACAAAAAAAAAATTTAAAACATGGTTACAAATTTTATGGTTTGAAGATATTTTGCAATACAAGTTAACAATATTTAATTAAAACCATAATCGGTATTAATTACAGTAGAATTATTTGATAATTTAACTTACTTCCTTTTTGTCATGAATAAATAAACAAAAACAACCTGGATAAGCTACAAGAAACAACCAAATATTAACCTCTATTAACATTCATAAAAATTCATAATAAAACTCACAAATATCTATTACCTTTCACTGACACATGGGCTAATTTGGAAAGCCTAGTACTGGCATCTATTGATAACTGAAAACCTCCAGAATAATCTAAATCCAGGCATAATTCAACTTCTTCAATCAGTTTCGTTCCTGGATCAACAGATAACGTTTTCACTTCTATACTTCTTATAGCTGGTAAATGGCTGCCAAGGTCAAGATCACGTAGCTAAAAGATATTTTATTGTTAATTGCATTCCCAAGTTACCACTCCTTATGGATTCAATATTAATCTTGGCCATCCTAAATACATTTTTCCTGACATACTTCAATATTATTGTGCATAATGCAATAAAACCATAGAACAATAGAGTTTTTCCCGACTACTGTGATCATGGCAATTCTAGGTTATGAAAAATCCAGAATAAGAGAATAAAAAATTCTTATTTGACATCCGCATGATGGTATAGAAGGATCAATCTAATTAGGGATTGATAAATTATTTGCCACTTCTGTAAATTTGTTTTATTGAAAACTAGTTTCGAATGTTATACATTCATCCTCAGTTCTAAAAACACAAAAAAAATTCAAAAATAAGCAATTCAAAATATAGTTTCGTATTATTATACATATTAAATTAGATTAATATAAATCAGAATTATAAAACATTTATTAATTATGAATTTAATTAAGACAAGAAATCAAATACATGTTGGTACTCACCAAGTTTAAATGGATTATATCAAACAGAAAAGTTTGGACTGGTTTCTTCTCGCATTGAACTAACAATGAACGAAAGGTAGGTAGGATGTTTATACGTCAAATGTTTAAGGATCAGAGTTTTTCCTGTAATGCCGGTGAGTAATTGGTTTTTCTGTTATAGATGGGAATATATTTAAGATTGGACTATTGGAGATATTTATTTGGTCATGTAAGCAAAAATCTGGATTGAATTTGAAGGATTTTATTATTTCAAGTGCTTCATATATATTTAATTTGAGGCTGTTTTCAATGTGATATATTAATTTAACTCTTGAGTCTTTGATGAATTTAAGATTTTTTTCATTTAAATGAATTGAAAAGTTGAAATTGTTTGTCTTATTATAATTATATGGTTTTGTTTTTTTCCAGTTCTACTGTGAATTTAATCGAGGGGTGAATTTCGTTTATTTCCTTTAAAAATAAAATAATAAATAATTTTTTAAAGAAAATAAACAAAATTCACCCCTCGATTAAATTCACAGTAGAACTGGAAAAAAACAAAACCATAAAATTTTTAGATTTAGAAATCTCAGTAAAAAACAAACCATGTGAATTTGGAATTTACCCGAAACCCACCCACACGGATGTCATTATACACAATGAAGCTAGGAGACCGATAGCACATAAACTCGCAGCCTTTAATAGCATGATTTACTGTCTTTTGAGCGTACCATTAAATAAAAAGAACTATAATAAAGAAATTGAAATAATATATTCCATAGCAAAAAATTATGGGTACAACAAAACCACTATCAATCATATTTTAAAAAAACAAATACAAAAAAAGACACTTAATGATATCTATTCAACAACCCCCGAAGATAGGCCCACCCCGAAACATTATGTTTTGATTCCATATTATGGCCATATATCCACCAAAGTCGGAAATGAATTGAAAAAACTAGGATCAAACCCTGCATTTAAAATAGAAAAAAACCTATCCTCATATTTCTCTTCTCCCAAAGACAAAATAGACCCTTTCCAAAAAATCGGAGTATACAAACTAAATTGTAATGATTGTGCAGCCAAATACACGGCAAAAACTGGAAGATTGCTAAATCAGAGATTAAAGGAACATATACGTGCATATAATAATAAGATAGAGAATTCCAACTTTGCAATTCATTTAAATGAAACTAATCATAAATTCATCAAAGACTCAGGAGTTAAATTAATTCATCGCGTTGAAAACAGCCTCAAATTAAATATATATGAAGCACTTGAAATAATAAAATCCTTCAAATTCAATCCAGGTTTTTACTTAAATGGCCAAATAAATATCTCCAATAGTCCAATCTTAAATATATTCCCATCTATAACAGAAAAACCAATTACTCACCGGCATTACAGGAAAAACTCTGACTCTTAAACTGTTGACCTATAATCATCCTACCTACCTTTCATTCATTGTTAGTTCAATGCGAGAAGAAACCAGTCCAAACTTTTCTCTTTGATATAATCCATTTAAACCTTGGTGAGTACCAACATGTATTTGATTTCTTGTCTTAATTAAATTCATAATTAATAAATGTTTTATAATACTGATTTATATTAATCTAATTTAATATGTATAATAATACCAAACTATATTTTGAATTGCTTATTTTTGAATTTTTTTTGTGTTTTTAGAACTGAGGATGAATGTATAACATTCAAAACTAGTTTTCAATAAAACAAATTTATAGAAGTGGCAAATAATTTATCAATCCCTAAAAAATTCTTGATATTAATGACATTTATTAAATTATTATATAAAAAATATAAGTATTTGCACTGGTATGTTAATAATATCTGCAAAAAAGTGTATGCGACTGACAAAATATAATTTATTTAAAATAAAAAATAAAAATTAATTTTAAATGTATTTATAAAAACGTCTAAACTAACATTAAAAGTATGCAATATAATTTTGTATCAGTTTCTTGTGAGCAAAAACTTGTCATTATTAGAAAAAGATCTGAATATAAAAAAACCTTAAAGAAAATAGGAAAAAAATCATTCTAGATAATCTAGGTTTCAGATATTGCAGTTGCAGATAACAGGTGCTATACTGTACTACGGACCCTTATTAGAAATTAAAGATCTTAATCAAAGGATAAATTAAATTATAAATAATTAAACTTTAAGGGATAACAGAAGAATGAAAATTTCTGGAACAAATCTAAGCTATAGTAGTTCTAGAATAACTACCAGTAAGAGGCCTAAGGAAAAAAAAATTGGTAGGATAAGAAGTACTAGAACAATATTTAAAACAAATACATTGTTGATTTGATTAATTAATTAATAAATATTTGGTCCAAGAAATTTTAAAATCATAATTTATTTTAGTATCTGGTGTTGGCTGCTTTAACTACACAACTGTCCTTTCAGAGTACTTAGTGGACTTTTTAAGAAATTCAATATCCTCTCTGGGTCAATATTTTATCATTCATCTGTTGGTGCTATAAAGATTGAATATTTTTATAGCACTAACACATGAGTGACCGATTGTGAAGAAGTGAAGAGAAGAAATAACACAGTGATATCACCTGTAGATTGTTAGGAAGTGGGTTGGAATTAGTTTTGGGAGAAACACCTTAGAAGGAAAGAACTAACTTGGTTCTAATCCTGAGAGAGGGGCCCTCTATGTACAACAGAAGATCATCAGTGTTCATAAAGACTACTACTATGTCGTACCATAGCCTCTTTTATCAGCAATTTCCTTTTAATCCTTACAAAGGGACTTTTTTTTTTAAACAATTGTTATCAGAAAATTAACTTAAATGCCATATTTACTAGTATTAATTAAGTTGGAATTAAGAGGTCTAAAATGATTGATTGAGAGCCTACCACAATCTTTTCAAACAATTTTCCAGTTGTGGTCCTTGTTAATAATTCTTCTAGCTCTAGGCTTAATCGATGCCTAAACCATTTTCTCACCCTCTTGGTATTACGACATTCTTGAAACAAAAATTGCAAAAGAGCATTGATAGATCCAGCTGGTTCTTTGCCAAGTGGCTCTTCTTCTAATACGATCTGGAAAATGATTTAACCAATTATTCCATTGCATTATTTATAATGAACTTTAATAATTTAGAAATATTTACCTTTGGCAATGAAAAGGGTGCTATCACAGGCTTAGAAGCTGGCCCAACATATGGTAATTTGTCTATGTATAAATTAAATAAATACCACTGAACAAAAATAGTTACTGCTATTCCAGCAATAAAACATAACAACATTAAAACAAGAATGACTAGGAATCCCATATCACAAAATATAAAAATAAATTAAGTTTAAATTATTATAACTGTCAAATTTCTAAAATGCCTTAGTCCTGAAAGAAGAGAATCAAACATTATATTAAAAAGGTCTTAAATATATAAAAACTTTCACCATAAGTAATGTAAACAATATTTAACTGCATCAAAACAATAACTTCACCTTTAACAGCAAATCACATTATTCAATAAATGATAAGAGTATTTACTCACTATATTATCATAAAATGCAACGCAAATTTATTTTTTGTCTTCACTCATACATTATCAAAGAATGTCTTTCGAAACTGGAGTGAAACTATTTTCCTTGGATGGTAAAATAACACTGTTATTATATAACATACTCAAAGCATGAACTTTCCAAATAACTAGGGCTTAATAGTTGGCGATACTCAAACACCATACTGATAATATTCCAAATGCTAACGGAATAACAATTATTACTAACGTTCATGAGTGTTCGTCACTATTATGTCAAAAGGACAAGAGTAAACTGATCAAAGAGATAGTACCCTTCTTCATCAGATGGTCATAATGAATTTTGTTAATAAATATTTTACTAATACTTAGACTTGATTTAAAAATTATAAACTGAATCAAATTCTGTAAACTAACGTCTAATAAAACTACGAATATTCTCTTTTTTTTATTTTAATTTTCAATCTTATAAAATTAATCAATATATTCATCAGGCATAAAATCAAGTCCATTAGATCCGAACGATGGCTGATAAGATTCTTTCTCGTAAACTATATTCGGGTATATTGTAGAGTGAGAACGTTCTCTAAAAACAAATTCATAACTCTGATCAATTGGAGGTTCTGTGACTACATTTCTTGGTGGAGCTATAACACATGGTTGCATAACTATTCTCGCTACTCTATCAAAAACTTCATTGTCGCTACCACCCGCATTAACTATATTGCAATTATCGCCGCAGTATTTCAGCATCTCCTACAACAAAAAAAGTATCATATTAAGTCACAAGAAATAAAAACACTAATTAAGCAAAAGAAGCAACACGTGCATGTGAAAGTATTCTCATATTTACGTATTTCAACGGTACGTATTGTTACTTCTACACTTTGTAGAATGTATGCATTATTTAATTTATTTTTTCCTTTGGAATCATAACATACTATGTAGATCTTTGGCAAGGCGATGTTGTTTTCTTATAGACTTGTATTGCTTGCGGGATTATAAATAGCCTGGAGGTCACTCTACCTCACTTTGCTGCAAACCATGGTTTTCATTCAGCAACAGGCCAGCCATAAATCGACCAAGCCAATTCAGCACAGCCCAATTCCCACCGACATACGTTCAAATATGTCTAGTTGAGTTCAAGAGCTGTGACAAATTGGTCTAGATGCGTGGATTATGGTTGTTCAGGTTCACCATACCATCTATAATCGCAAATGATGCGAGAATCGAACAGGAGGCACTGATGATCGTGTGATGAAGGGCCATTTTGTGTCCCACTAAATATCAACTACCCTAGTTGGCAAGCAAAAGATCAGTAAATGAGCTAAACTCCGACTCTTTAAATCCATTATACTTCCAGTGCTGCTATATGGATCAGAGAGCTTGACTCCTCTTATTACTTATAAGTAAGTTTACTTATAAGTAAACTTACATAGTTAGTTTACTTATAAGTAAACTTACAGCAGCGTAGATGAGGTCTCTGAGAAAGATTGCTTGAAAGACTAGGCGTGACCATGAATGAAAACATTTGAGAGAATCTGGGTATATAACCTACTGTAAATGTTCTAGAAGAAAGACAGATCAAGTGTTTGGGTATGGGAGCAGGACAGGTAACGAAAGAATGGTGAGATGGCTTCTTGAGGCTCGCTCTCGTTGACCACAATCAGTTAGCAAGTTTAGAATTACTTATGAAGACTATTTAGAGGGACTTGGAAGAACCAAAGGAAGCAGCATAACAGAAATGAGAAGAATTGTAAAAGAACGTGATTAACGGTGATGATCCGAGAATACTTCACGCCTAACGGCACGATGAAGATAGAGAAATAAGAAGAAAAAAAAAAGGTCACGAGGTCAACTAGAACCAGTAAGTTGTTATAACAACCTGAAGCACAAATCGCGTTCCCCTATTAAGAAGATATGCAAGGTGGGATCATCACGCCGAAGCTCAACCTGTGTATTTTCGATTTTTTATAATAACAACTACCTACCCAAAATAGTACGAATTTAAAGACATAACTCTACCGTTATATATTTTTGTTTTTGTATCTCTTAGATCTTTTGTTAAACTGATCTGAGATAAGTGCAAGAATATGGAATAAGAAATATTAAAATAACCACGATTGGCTTTGTTCAAAAAGTACGTAGTATTTTAAGCTATAGATGTTATTTAATTAAAGATTGAGGGGTGATCTTTTCGTTGTCTGTATTCACTACAGTGAATATATTTTATGTAAAACAAATTTTATGGAGTTGTAAAGTAATTATTACATCAACGTGTTTCGCAAAATCGTCTTGCTGAGGTAATATGTTGACATCATAATCTCTAGGATGTGTAAAATATTCTTGAATATTATCACCAGTAGAAATAATTTCATCAATTGTTTTCAGTTCACCATCATATATGTTTACTTTACGATTCTTCAAGCGCTGGTACGCTTTAGTATTGCGTACTGATAGAAATATAACCCTGTAACAAAGAATCAAAATGGCATGTTTTTCTGAGAAAAAATCATTATGCATTATTATTATGAAATACTAATTTATCACAATAATACGAGGATGAATCAAATATAGACGACACTTATTTTGTATACATTAATTGATTAATGTCATTCATAAACTATTCTTTCAACATTTCTAAATGTGGTCTCCTGCATGATTTACACACTTATGCCACTGATATGGAAGCTTGGCTATTCCTTGTTCATAAAAATTTTGAGGATATTGTCGGCCAATAGAGCACGTGCTCCTCGACTTTTTAATTGCTTTCAAATCGTTCTCCTCCAAGTGATTCTTGAAAAGCGCGAACAAAAAATATTCACAGAGGAACAAGTCTGAACTATAAGAAGGGTGTCCGGGAGTTATCCAGGCCATTTCTTCCAATTTACAGGGAGTAAAGATCTTGACGTGAGGCATGGTGTTGTGATGGAGAAGGAAGATATATCTAATGGGTAAATCCTCGTCTTCTGTTTCGGTAGGCAGTTTTTGCAGACTATAACAACTGGCAATAGTAAGCTGTATTCAGTTTTCGTCGATTGTGAATAAAATGAACGAGTAAAACTACCCGTGAGTAAAGAAAAAAGTTTTCTGGCTGAGAAGAATTTTTGCCTTCACTGGTTAGCCTCATCCTTCTTCCGCGGTTCCTTACACGCAATTTTTCACTCAAGGGTGTAATGATGGTTCATAGAAAATGATAGAAATGCTGTTTTTGTTCGTGCCTTTGAAAGAATCACTGGGAAACTGCAATGAAAAATGCTGAATATATGATTCGTGCATAACATTAGTAAACATTTATATTTGATTCACCCCGTACTATAAAATTCTACATATACTGTTAGACTTTATTAGGTTCCTCACAACGGATACCAAAATCTAATAAGTTAGAGATTTCAAAATCATAATTTATATTATCTAATTAGGACAGGGTATTATCTCTGATTAATTAATTAGATGTTCCATAAATGAGTGTGTATAATTGTAAAATTTTATATTCAATAAAATAATATCTTTTAACACAATCTTATCAGGTCTATATATTTAAGAGAATATCAACTGAAATAAATAAACCTGCGTGTTCAATTAAGAGTAAATCGTAAATATTTTTATCTTCACATAAGGTGCATTTACACGAGCGAGTATTTCACTCTCAAGAGTGATAGATAAACTCTCGGAGAGCTCACCCTCAAACTCTCAGATTCTTTATACTGGTGAGTGTTACTCTCGAGAGTGTATTTACCACTCCCGAGAGTGAAAGAGTTGCTAGTGTTCACACACCTCAATACTCCATTTTGTCGATCAAAATTTTAGTATGTTTTTCAACAACAAAGTAAAAATGCAACGTCTCGATCAAAGAAGAGCAAATGACGAAAAAGCTCAGTGCTCCTTATTTTTGTTTTACAAATAAAAATTTAATTAGGACTGTATGTACATCTTAAAAAGAGCAATTTTCAGGCATTTTAAAGGGTAGCGATCCACGTGTATTCTGAAATAAAATACAAACACGTTGAAGCAGTGGGCCCTTGTCAATATGAATAAAAAGTATTAGATATTTACTTGTTGGGAGGAGTATCAAAGCTGTCCAGTATTTTTAAATCGTTTACGTCTCTTGGGAAGTTTGTTAAAACCCATCCTCTGTGAATACAATCCCATTGCATTAGTCTTTTCTAAAAAAAGGGAATTGATGAACTAGAACTCAACAAAATCTATTATGAAGTTCTTACTTTATTATTAATGAAGTAATCTTATTATATTATTTCTAATTTAAAAGATACTAATATATATTCATTTATTAAGCATAATTTAGGTTAATTCTAAAATAATATCTTCGGAAAAAAGATCTTAATCTTTATTATAATCATACACTGGTATTTTATGAAATTAGATATTTAGTTTATATATATATATATATATATATATATATATATATATATATATATATATATATATATATTATATATGAATTATATATGAATTATTATATTATATATGAATTATTTTAATTGAAGCGTAAATACTTGAGGAGGATAAACAACTTTTAACACAGACTATAATCATGGCCCGCGAGTGGCGTGTGCAATGTGCGTCAAGCACACAGTCGCCGTAATTAAAAAGGCAACTAAAAATATCCAAAATAAATAGTAAATTCTTATATTAAAAATTAACGTCAAATGATTTAATGAAAGAGAAGTTGCTTCTCTATGGTGCATATTGTAACAAATTTTTCGTTGAACGGTCCGGAAATCCCTACGACAAAGTATTAAAAGAAAAATGTAGATCCTTAGAAAATATATTAACTGATAAACAAAATATATATACTGAAGAGGAACAACTAGAAATAGAAAAACGATCGCCCCGAAAAATTAGTGGCATTAGTACTGCAAAGACAATTTTGAGATAGATTTATAACCACAATCTAGAAGATCTAGTAATTGCATTGGGAGTTCTTAAGATTCTAACTGTTTCAGTTGCTGAGAGTGGGAAAAACTTTATGCAAATTGAAAATAAATAAGAATTACCTGTGATCAAATATGAATCAGGAAAAATTGAATGGTTTGACAATGATTTCAACAGAAATTGATGTTGCACAATCAATCAATAACGACGAACTACGATGGAGTTCGCATAAATAAAAGTCCACCGCGTTTCTGTAATATTTTGTTAATTTATTGTTTCGTAAATAAGTATTTAAAAAATAATAAACTGAAATTTGTAAAATGTAGTTTCCAAGTCCAATTCATTTCCTGTAGCGTCAAATAATATAACCCATTTTTTTTTTTTCTGAAAGATGCCATAACTTTTTCGCATATACATGAATAATGCCACGCGCCGGCCCAGCTATAAAATATCATATATAGATAAAGATATTGTTGATAGTAAATGTAATCAAAGAGATGTTTGTGTGATGCTGCCAAGAAAGAAGTGTGTGCTTCTTTCTTAGCTGCACCTCGGGTATAGTACTGCTTCAATGTGTGCAACATTTGGACGTAGTTGAAGGCCTCTCTCTATCAGGGCTAAGCACAACAAGATACAAGAGTCGTAGAATGGAGATATAAGTTAGGGAAATATGATACAGTAAAATAGTGAAAAGACGTGAAATAGACATAGTATGTACACATCTATGTATATATGCCTATGCATATATATCTGTAACGCCGATGAATAAGAAGTTAAGTAAAAAATTATGGGACTGTTTATTAGCTATGATAAATACAAAAAAATTTTTTTTTACAATATATAAATGAGGTTTCAATCCTTAAGAGGTTATATTTACTCTACATCAGCACTACAATGGAATCTAAAATATAGGCAATCTAAAATAATATATTACAAGAGGAAAAAGTAAAAAAAAACAACCTCCAAACAAAGAAAAATACATATATACTTTTCAAAAATCAAAAATACATATATAATTTATTTATAGTAAAATTTGTTTAATTCACTTATATTAAAAAAAAAAATTGTATATATCTATGTGTGTGTATATATATATATATATATATATATATATATATATATATATATATATATATATATAATAAAATAAAACACAGTTTTATTATTTCAAATAGCGGTATCCTCCTAACGCTTTCGTTTCTGGTTTAGCCATTTATACATAATATAAACCTAAACTTTTAAAACCCAGTGATGGTCCTAATTTAGTTTTGTTAGGTCCAGTTTACCAATTATCCGGATGGATACAGATAGCTCTCGTATATTTTTATTTTAAGATTCCTGTATGTTACCTTCGATTTAGGCCGAAACGCCACACAAAAGCAGTAGTACACCTTACTGCGTGTTTCCTGCCGGGTCGCACACCAAACCATTTTCTCTTTGATTGTATTACATGTAATACATAATTTTTATAACTTAAAATATAGAGAGAAAATAGTGCAACCAATTAAAAACTTATTAAAAAGCAATTTAACCTGTGACTGTAGTTTGTACAATTTTTTTTTTACGTTTCATATTATTTATTTTTAATCTAAAAAATCCAAAATCTATTGTTTGTTTTCTGTTTCAATCTATTTTTACAAACTAAGATATGTTCGAACATTAATTTTCTTGATGTTTGTTTGTTCATGATGTTAATGCTGAAATGATGTTCAAACACGCTCTGTTTTATTTTATAAAAAGAAAAATGTTTTTGGATAAAAAAAGTAATAGTAATTAAATATATATATTTTCATTCAAATTATTTTTATGTAAATAATAATTACACTTTTTCCACGCTCAAATAGTAAATTTCATATTACCTTATATTTTTCTGTACTTCAATAACTCATTATATAGTTTAGAATATATTAATTTTTTTCATTTAATTGATTTTGCTAATTATTCTGTTTTTTTCCAAATACATTACCTTTACATACAAAATAACAACATATTCGGACTATTGCAGGCCATATTTCAACACTTTAGATGCCATATAAAAACATTTGGCCTCTATTTAAAACAAAAAATTTCTTAAATTGTTTAGAAATTTTGTATGGCCTGTTTTTGGAATGCTTTCTATTCAATCTGACCTTTCTCCAACAGTCAAATCCTTTATTTTATACGGTTAACCATAACATAAAATATCCTTATTCCTAAAGTCAAATTAATAAATCTCTACATACTTGTAGCATTGCAAGGACTATTTTCGAATATATCGGTACGTTTCGGGCTTCCAAGGCTCGGAGATGTTCTCCTGTCTCGTTTTCCATTCCTTTGGTCTGGATTATCAAATCTTCCAAGTCAACTTGATTTATGAAAATAAAAAATCCAAAATTACTATTTTAAATTAATATTTTTAATATAGAGCCAGAATCCATTTTTATAGGATAACTGGTAATCCTGCATCACCATCTCTTTTAAGCTTGTGTTTGTGTGTGTGTGTGTGTTTGAGTGTGTGCGTGCGTGCGTGTGTGCGTGCGTGTGTGTGTGTTATATATATATATATATATATATATATATATATATATATATATATATATATATATATATATATATATATATGGGTATGGATCTATACCCATTTCTTACATATTATAATATCTTTCTGATGCGATCATTCTGAGTGTGTCGGAGTTGCCAAGTGGGTTAACGCGCTTGCAAAAGTGTACCTACACACATAGATTCTTGTGCGCCTGCTGACTCCCAACAGCCATAATCCGTGGATCTTGACAACAATTTGTCACTGTCCTTGAATCCGAGTGAGTCTGTGGGAAGAACACTGCCGAATTGGCGCCTAATGGCAATGATCCCTTTGGATAGCCTATGGATAAATAGCCTGGCTCTGCACCATGGAAACCATGGTTCGTAGCAACATGAGGTTGGGTGACCCCCTCCAGGCTGTCCGTGCTCCTGCAAGTAATAAAAGGTCTGTAGAATAATACCACATCGCGCGGCCACAGATCTCTATGGTCTATAGAGCCAACAGAAAAAAAAAATATATGTGTGTGCGTGTATGTATGTACATAACAGTGTGTGTGTATACAGAGTGTACAGTATAAGAACCAGGAAACTCCAGCTGCCGATCCTGCACCTCAAGAGCAAAACAAACGTTCATATGAACTATGATTCGATTCCCCTCTGAAAAGAAGGAAATTTAGTTCAGTATTATTTTAAGTGTCACGTTTATTGTTGAATAGGAAGCAATCACTCAAAAACTATTCGACGTAATTAATTTTCGATTGTACTATCATAAAGTAGATAAAATTCTCTTTAAGAAATTTGGTTTAGCTTAACTGAATCCCTTACACGGGAACTTTAGGGGGACTAATAACGAAAAGTTTTATTTTATTTTTAAAACTTATGAACGTTATTCTCAGCCCTCTGCTGGGCTACAGATATCCTACATTCAGAAAACTTCTCCTTTACTAAGCTTCAATTTCGTACAAATGGAGTTCAGGTTTCTTCTTGGATTGGTATAGAATTGGCACCCGATTTGCCATAATGCGTGGTGTGGAATTGGGCTTTCCAGACAGACAAATTTCATTGTTCATATGGATTTTTTTTTTAATTCTCGACTTTTTTAGATAAAAAATCTTCTATCTCTTCCAATAATAATCTTTCACAAAATCGGTATTCAAGGACGGTGTGGATTCAATCGATTTGTTGATTGTTTATTAGGCTTTCGTAGTTCTCATTACAAATTCACATTGTTCATATGGATTTTTTTTTTAATTCTCGACTTTTTTTGATAAAAAATCTTCTATTTCTTCCAATAATAATCTTTCACAAAATCGGTAGATAACATTGGAAGAAGCGAAAAATTGAAACAACCAGGTAAGAACATCAGAAAATATTTGGCTAGAAACATGAGGCTTAAAAATTTAGTGAAATGTGAATAATTGTATTATGATATATGTGGATAATATTATTCAATTACTGCAATTCGTCTAGTTTTATCAATAGCATGTAGTAGAAAACAAGTCAAATAGCAGGCTTGATTGTATGCTATTAGCAGTGTCAATGTACTAAATGGCTGTCATATTCTTTTTTTAACTCTTACTAGGTATTAGGTATTTATTTACGCGGTTAGGTATTTGTGTTTGTACAAGGGATTAGGTATTTGTTTGCTTACCTCGCTTATTTCGTGTTACTTCAATGAAGAAGCAGAAACGTGTTATTTCGTCTTACTTCAATGGAGAAACAGGAGAAGAGAATAAGAAACAAGAGTAACAAAAGGAAGATACACTTTTTTTTACAAAAAGTATTAAAAAATAAAAATAAATTTGAATAAAACAAGGTTAGTAAAATAAAGCAAAGTTACACCATCTTACCACAGACAGCGCCATTGCATCTATTTAGCAAGATATGATAGTAATTACACTGGGCACCTTATAATTCTGAATTGAGCATAATAATCATATAGGATACCTAATAAGTTTGTGAATACCCCTATAGATAGTTGATGTTAAGTGCTCATTTCTACCAGTTATAGGTTTTAAAAAAAATTAATCGTTTTTTTTTTTTGGAAGGGAGAGGGTGTGGATTCAATCGATTTATTGATCGTTCATTAGGTTTTCGTAGTTCTCATTACAAATTCACATTTTGTTTGAGCGCGAGCATAATAAAATAATTATAAGTTTGGCAAAATTCTTCAGTATAGGTATCGTTTATTAGATTGATTATTCAAGGACGCTAAATTCAAATATACTTTTGGCTCAGTTATTTACCTAATTTCATAAGAGATTTTATATGTATACAACTTTAAGGTAACTTTCTCTAAATTCTTCTCTCGTTATCAATTCATATCCATTGTTGCTATTAAGAATAATTATAATGAATTATCAACAAATTTTGTTAAAATAGATCTATACCCTTTTCTTACATATTATATCTTTCTGGTGCAATCATTCTGATGTTTTGGACTGTCGTAACCATGAAAATGTTTTCATGAAACAGAACAGATGCTTCCGGCATCAGATTTACATATCATGTGAACTATTGATCCATCGGTTGGTTTTGGAAAAAATAACGAATATAAGAGTGACATGTCGCTTGATTTACTCTCTGAAAATAGGCATACGATGAATTGACCCTGGAAGTGTTGATAAATCATGATCCCTATCCTGGCAAAGCCCATTCTCATAAAATACTTAACATATTTTTATACATTTCAGCTGTTCATATACTTCCATAATATTCTGATATATACTTCCTCAATATACTCATTAAGTATGTGTTGAACATGAGGAGAGACACATTAACTTTGTTTTTTTAGGGTATTGGAGTGAGTGTACTATTTCTGGTCTGTTTTTATGTCAGTCCTGATGATGCCTAAATTAGCGAAATGTTGACCATTCAGTTATTTACTGCTATCTAAGAGATTCTAGACTTTGTTTTTGAATCATCCAATAATAGCATATTTCACACTCATCCTGGAATAGTGTGATAACTCAAAAAAGTAGAATTGTGAGAAAACGTATTTGAATTTTTCCTAGATGCAATAAACTTGACAAAATTTGCAATCTAATTTTGATCTTAACTCATTTTTACTGATTTTGAGTGGTCCCATTATTACATGATAGATGCGATATAAAAGAGTATGTGTGACTCATTCATAACTAAACTATTTCATAATAATTTATATTACCATGAACGATATTGTACTTCTCCTTGAGACGTTTAGCAGTAGTCCTTCTTCTAGATCCCCTCGTACCGATGAGAACTATTCTTGGTAGCATTGGAGCACCTTTAAATACTGGTATTCTGGTATAGTCCACGCAAGCTCTGGCAAGTTGTTTTTCCGTTCTTGAGTTCACATGAACTTTCTACTGGAAAAAATATTACAGAAACTGTTGAGTATTTGCGTTGTGTACGTGGCTGTCCGTCTAGCATTTGTGTATCTCTCTCTCTCTCTCTCTCTCTCTCTCTCTCTATATATATATATATATATATATATATATATATATATATATATATATATATATCTTTCTACCTCACCGAGTTATATATCACTCCCACAATCACCATACTCCTAGATCGATGGCAAAAAAGAAAGAGTTACATCAATCCAAGCAACATCATATTCTTATTCTTTTGTACACATATCTAATTACTTAATTTTCTAATTATGTAGAAATTGTTGGCAGTGAATTTAATCAAGGAGATGAGGGTTGGGTGAACAATAAAAAAATAAATAGTAAATTTACTAAAGTTTGAATGTGTTCCGATGTTTCGGTATACTTTATAGATCTTCTTCTGGTCTAAAAACAAGATAGGGGTAGTATAATGACAGAGTGATAGCAAATTAATATACTTAATGAAAATACATAAATATAGAAGAATATAAATCAACGTCGTTTTTTTAAAAAGGCTTAAGCGCAATAATTCGAAATTTAGGTTTCAATTGATTATGGGACATAAACATCACCTCTACGATTCCCGCTCACGATAAATCGAAAAAAAAATTGGAAATGGTCTAAAAATCGAATATTGATGACGTAAGCAACCGATACTAACGACTCTCAGTCGTCGTCACTCTGGCCTAAACCAGTGCTAGAAGCCTCAAAAAATTATTGTAATTATAAAGATTTTGCCAGATAAATAAACTCCTACTGTATACCATAAAAAATCATATTACAGAAAAAAAAATTATCTGTGAAAAAATTGTTTCATATGTTTCCTGTAAAGTTTGCTAAACGGCACTTATGCCTTTTTCAAGAAACGATGTCGATATATGACGAAATCAGGGGCTAAACATAGCCTTAATCAATAGATTACACTTTATTTTAGTTTATTTATATACACTTATTATCTGTTTATTTATTTTACTTTTATTCTATATTTTTAATTGCTCATTTTTTTTTTATATATATAATTTTAAATAGAATGAGTAATTAAAAATATAAAATAAGAGTAAAATAAATAAACAGATATATATATATATATATATATATATATATATATATATATATATATATATATATATATATATATATATATATATACGTATATACATATTCATTATCCCTAAGAAGTGGACGAAACTTGTCGCTAATTTCTTTGAATAAACTTTCCAAAATTTCCAATCTAATTTATCTTAAATTATTTTTACTGATTTTTGAGTTGTCACATTATTCCATGATAGATGCGATAGACTAGAGTATGTGTGACTCATTCATAACTAAACGATTACATAGTACTTTATATTACTAAGAACAATATTGTACTTCTCTATATATAAAGGGCACCACGGATTGGGAACAAAAATTAAAATCAGTGTAATATTATTTGCTAATAATTATAATTATACCAAGCCGGCTAGAGATTCTTAATTTGTCGACCATTAATGGACGTGAAAAGGTATAAAATTCACAATCATAAGAAAATAGGCTAGGTCGATTTGCAAGATGGGACGGTCCTGTATCCAACCAACCATTCTAATACCCACAGTAGCAAAAGATATAAACTTTATCACTAAATCAAGCTATTACTAATGCATGGTGTTTATATATGTTTTTTTATGTCTGAGGGATTAGAAAAAAAAAGGAAAATGTAATTTCCAATGTGGGTAATACACTGTTTTACACCACCTGACAGATAAAATTGAAACGAATTCGACTTATACATAATATCTTTCTATGCAATGATAAATATGTACGTTATTAACCTTGTAACATGTTTGCAAGGCCCTATGCAAACCGAATGCTTTTCTCTTAAACTCAATCATGGCTTCCCTGAACTTTTCTATCGGCCACTCCTTAATATTTCTAAACCAAGCATCGTTCTGTGAATCTAAAACATATTCCAAAATTGAGCGAGTTAAAAATAAAGACACCGTTACTATTATTTCAAGTATATCTTACACAAGTCCCGAGATGAACAGATCTCAAAAGCATGTGTTGGGTATATACCATGTTTTTGGAATTCTTTGGTCTCAATAAAATTTCTTGGGAAGTCTGAAATAAAAAACATCGGTTGATTAAAAATTACTTTGTTATTAATCAGAATATTTTTTTCACAGTCTTAATACTTGACTTACCGTACATAATCCACCCTTTTTTAACAATATCGTATTTTTCTATATACTTGTTCAATTTGATTGCCAATGCAGTGCTTGAAATCTCCTGAGCAATTGAATTCAAGAGTTTAAATAAGCAATTAGAACAGATTAAGTAAGATAATGAATAATGTTATTTATAAACGTACAGTATCTTCACCAGCGATGTCATTAAAGGTAATGATCGCTACTCCAGTTTCTTCTTTAATGTACTCACATATCTCTTGAATAGCTTGAAATAATCATTTGAACAATTAATTGCTATTACTGTTATCTAAGTTAAGTTAGATAAAGACGCGTTCTAATCGCGGTTTCCACATCCGAATTTCCCAGGTCAATTCCGAATTTAAGAACTGTCCCGGAGTCCCGAATTTTCACTAAATCAATTAATTTCCAAAAAAATCATATTTTAGTTTTCATTAACCAAACCATGATATTTATGCGAATTTGCTTATAGGCTCGCTTAGGAATGATATTCTTAACAGCTTTTATTTAAATGAAAATATAAATATATGGTTGACCTATGGTTTTCTCAGAAGTGGCATATGGGCTATTCTCCCTAAACTGCATATTTTAATGTTGGGATTTTATTAAATAAAATGTTACTGGTTCGACAGTTTTAACACCAAAATCATTTCGTGGTATGTTCACTAACACTTAGCTATCGAATTTCATTCATAGAAGTTTTTCGTTTGTATGTTATTAATTAAACAATAAATTAATGATGCAAAATGAGTGATTCAGAATGATAAATGATGAATTCCTACAGAATTAATACAGAATGATAAATTAATGATACAGAATGAAGTGATGAGGTGAAAACTCTCAAAAATAGTAGATTTTGGGCCACATGATCGGTCTAAAAAAATTTTACCACTTAGTTTTTAAAATAAGTAAGGCCCCGCTATAACGTTGATGTCTTCGGGATTGGTTGTTACGGTTCTGGTGGGGAGGAGGGTTCAAATCCTATTTAATGTGGAATTTTCAATTTAAATTAATTTAATTTAAATTTCCAATTTAGACATTTTTTTTTCCAGGTATCTCATTATTATTTTAAAGGAATGAGACACAAAGGAATGACAATTTCGCTTTCAATCCAGTTATGTTTTACTTGGATAAAAAAAAGCTTTGTCTAAAGATGACTAGATCATCCATTAAAAAAACATAAGTTTATGTTTTGTTTTTTTAATTTTTTTTAAAAATGTAGACATTTTTTTTCCAGGTGTCCATTATTATTTTAAAGGAATGACAATTTCGCTTTCAACCCAGTTATCTTTTACTTGGATAAAAAAAAGCTTTGTCTAAAGATTACTAGATCATCCCTTAAAAAAAACATAAGTGGAAGAACATTAAGTGTTTCCTTCCCTAGAGGGAATTAATAACAGGGGGAATTATGATTGTACATTATTATCATCTGATTAAGTAAGCCTGTTATTGTATGATTTGTAATATTGTAACTTACTTTTTTTTATATTGCATTAGTGAACTTCATATTAAAATCATTTAAACTAAACATTGATAAAAGCTGAAAAAACAAAACTAAAAGGATTGAAGAAAACAATCGCCTTCAAATTATGTTAACATTTAGAATATAACTAGTTATTATTTAGTTGACGTACGTATGATAGTATAGAAGCATCAACCTAATTAGGGAGTGATAAATTATTTGCCATTTCTATAATTCTGTTTTTATTGAAAACTAGTTTCAAATGTTATACATTCATCTTCAGTTCTAAAAACCCACAAAAATAAAAAAATTAAAATACAATTTGGTATTATTATACATATTAAATTAAATGTAATATAAATTACTTTTATTAAACATTTATTAATTATGAATTTAATTAAGACAAGAGATCAAATACATGCTGGCACTCACTAAGATTTAAGTAGATTATATCAAACAGAAATGGAAATGGCTGTAATGGAAGAAAGCTGAGGTGTTTGCATGTAAATGGTTTAGGGATCGGGGTTCTCCCAGTGATTCCGGTGAGTAATTGTTGTTTCTGTTATGGATGGGAATAAATTTAAGATTGGACTATAGGAGATATTTATTTGGTCATTTAAGCAAAAATCTGGATTGGGTTTGAAGGATTTTATTATTTCAGATACTTCATATTACTTCATATATACTTAATTTGAGACTGTTTTCAACGTGATGTATTAATTTAACTCCTAAGTCTTTGATGATTTTTTTTTCTTCATTTAAATGAATTTCAAAAATGGAATTCCCTGTCTTATTGTTAGATGCACGTATATGTTCCTTTAATCTCAGATTCAGTGATCTCCCAGTTTCAAATGACCAAATAAATATCTCGAATAGTCCAATCTTAAATTTATTCCCATCCATAGCAGAAAAAACAATTACTATCCGGAAGTAATGTGAAAGCCCCAACCCCTAAACCGTACCATTTACCTACAAACACCTCACCTTTCTTCCATTATAGACATTTCCATTACTTGTTCAGTGCGAGAACAAACCAATGTAATCTTTTCTGTTTGATATAATCTACTTAAACCTTGGTGAATACCAACATGCTTTTGATCCCTTTTCTTAATTAAATTCATAATTGTTTTATAATACTGATTTATATTACATTTAATTTAATATGTATAATAATACCAAAATGTATTTTAAATTTCTTATTTTTGTGTGTTTTTAGAACTGAAGATGAATTTATGACATTTGAAACTAATTTTCAATAAAAACAAAATTATAGAAGTGGCAAATAATTTATCAATCTCTAGTTAGTTATTACTTGTCTCTATGATAACACTAGACCAATTATTAGATTTCTTCCTCTTGAAGTGTTTATTACTTTCCCATACCGATATACGGAGTCCATCCCTTACCGAATCCAAATAACTAAGTCTCGCAAAATGGTATGTGTATCTGTGTGTATGTGAACAGCCTAGCTCAAAAATGAAAAATTGTACGACACTGAAATTACCTATTCAAGGTAAGTATATGGCTGTGATGTTACAGCAACTTTTTTTGACTGGACTTAGACTGACCGGAAGTAACAGCAACTTTGACTGATCGGAAGTGCTACTTTATAAAATCGATTTTACACTTTTTTACAATTTTCTCGAAAACGGCTCTAACGATTTTGATGAAACCTGTCTAAATTATTCTTCATAAAAACCTTTAACTTTTCATTTATGTAGTACATCACCGAGGAAATGCAGGGAAAAAAGTTATGATGAAAAGAACATTTTATTTTCGCATAGTTTAAAAAGTATGCATTTTATGGTAAATTATGTATATAATTGTATGAAAGGTAATTAAATTATTTTAAAAAAACAATAAAAGAATCATCAAAATCGGACCAATATTAGCAAAGATACAGCGTATTTTATGAAGAGTACAAGACCGTAGACGGATAACCGAGCGCATCCGAAAGGAGACGTATGCGACCGAACCTCCTCTTACCAATCCGCCAATCTGTTGTCAACGATACCATCTGTAATAAAGTAATTTAACAATACAAAAGCGGAAATTAACTTAATAATTTCTACTTTTATATTATTTAATGGAAAGAAAATGTTTCCATGGAAACTAAACCGAAACCTTTAAAATATATTTGCAACTTAAAGAAGTTAAAATATATAAAGGTAGTGTATAGAATTGTACTAAAATTGTTTAAAAAACTGTTTTATTGTACTGAAGTGGGAGAAGATGTGAAGAAGTGAATGCTGCTGGTTTGATTTCAAGCATTGTTTAAATTTAAAGTACTCTTTAAAATTATATTAAAAAGATAATTATAGGACGATAAGGAAAAATTGTGTGATGCGCGCACCGCACCAGATTTTTTTTTATATTAGTCAACTTAAATATCAAATTTATAAAAGAAATTAAGGACTATTCTGTTCTGAAATTTGATACTCACAAAGATGTGGTGGAGCTATCATAATAATGCGTGGTTTGTCACGCATTTCATTTATGTCATCTAACAAATTTCTTATAAATAAAATATGATCTTTGGGTTTACGAGTAGCAACAGCAGTAGCAATGTCCTAGAACATTTTTTAAAAAGTTTTAAACATTAATTCCTTGATAATTTAATTCAATGAATTAGGATTAAAAAGTATTTAACATTTTGATCTCAGCATCAATTAAGGTATGTAATTAGACAGAAGGTAAACAATAAATAAAATGTAATTAGCCCAATGGTTACGTTTCGTTTACACACACATGATTCTCCCAAAACTGGGCATTTTGAATCGTGGAATTTCATTTAATAAAATGTTATTAATTCGGCGGTTTTTCACCAAAATCGTTTCTTGGTATGCTCACTAACACAACTAACAAATTTCATTCATAGAAGTTTTTTCGTCTTTTTTGTTTAGTCTCAAATATCGTGATTTGGTACAACTTTACAATAGGGGCGCGTTATCACTGGCTCGGGCCGGACTTTCTCGAAGGTCGTCGCACTACCACTCTTTAGCACCATTTGCGCTAACTGCTTTCTATTCAATTCTAAAATTAGTATTCATTGGAATTATTAAAATTATTTCTGCTTTAATTAGATATTATTTAAAATTATTAGTGCTGTCGACTTCCGGTGGTCTGGGGAAGTTGTGGTAATAATTAAAAGCAGTAATAATTAAAATTAGGGTATGGGCCCGCACTCAACTGAAAAGAAACTTTTTTTTACTTCCTTGTACGAAGTAAAGGAGGGATTGTTATCGCGAAATTTTCGGTTTTCAGATTTCAACGGAAATATCCATTTTGACCATCCCTGAATCCATTTTGATAAGTTTCATCGCTCGTAACGTACGTTCGTATCTCGCATAACACAAAAAACTGTTCGCCGTAGAAAGTTAAAATTTTGTATTTAGGATAGCTGCAAAATCTAGTTGTGAACCTCCCTTTTTGGTCACTACATGATTACCGGTTGTGGTACTTTACTGAAGGTCATTATTGATTTTCATCAAAAATTATATTAAAATATAATGCAAAACTTCTCAAATTAGGTATATAAAACTTACATATTAATATAAATAATATAATAAATTTTGGTTAATATTGGCAGACCGGAAGTGGTACTTTACTTGAAGGTCATATTATACTTTCATCAAAAATTATATAAGATATAATGCAAAGCATCTCAAATTTGGTAAATAGGACTTTTATATCAATGTGAATGTATTTAAGAGATTTTGGCTAAAATTGGTGAGCCGAAAAGGATACTTTACTTAAGGTCATTATAAACTTAAATCAAAAGTATATCGACATTTAATACAGATATCATACGGTTCGGTGATAAAGGTTATAAACGTGATTTTTTTTCCACTCTAATTAAACAATTTTATTACTTGTTTTATGTATTAAAATTGAGTATAAAATACTTATTTTCCTCCCCATTTGTGAGCTGAACAAGTCTGTAGCGGGAGAATATCATACCAGTTAAGCGGGTTCTTCCGCTTAAAATGTTGAAACCGTCGATTTCCAATGCTTTGTCTAGTGAAATATTCAGAAAACGACATATAATAACGGAATAAGACCTTCATAAAGAAGAGTCCATCCATGTGTCAATGGATGGACGTCGCGACGCCGAGTGTCGTTTTTGAGATACGTCAATCTTCGGAAATTAGTAACCAAATTCAGGGTCACTTTTTGAGTCGCCGGTTTATAGTTTAAAAGGCGTGCAAGGAAGTCCTGGGGTATCCACATCAGATATTTTTATATTTTGATGAAAAATCGTTTGATTATGTTATTGCTAAACCTTACAGGGAACATGAAGATGGTGTTAATATTTGGTAAAGATTGGTTCAATAGTTTTGGTGGTTAAGAATTACAAACTAAAAATGAGCTGTCCTTTTTATATTAGTATATTTTTTTCTTCCAAAACAACCAAGGGGCCTTCTCTGTAAAGGGGATTGTAAAATTCTTGATGTGATGAGCTGCATTAAATAAAGGGATAGGGATGATTCAATTCTGTAACCTTTTTATTTTTAACTTTTTACCATTCAGCTAAGCTTGGCCTAAACATGCATAATTTTACTTGCCTCCTTTAGATTGGGGGGGAGGAGAGGCCTCGCATTTCACAGGGAGAAGCTCACCATCACACGAAACTAATCGCCTATGGCTAGCCAATCACCCATTAAATGGTAACAAAGCTTACTAAAGTTCTATACTTAGTGAATTAGCCCGCCTGAATATTCCACTCTATAAAAAAAATATATACAATTTGACTTGTAAAAACCAATATTTATATTTCAGGATGAAAACATCCGCACTCTATCCAAATTCCTTTATTATAAACTTGATTTGATTCATTTAACAAAAAATTTATAGATCAAAGGTAGTTGAGTTGAGAACCACTATTTAGCATAATGGGAAGGGGAGGAATCATTCAATTTTACATTCTGGAATAGGTTACAGGAAAGCAAGGGCATTAAAACTTTTTAAGAAAAAACAAAATAAAAACCAAGAAATGTAAATATTCAAAAACAAAAAATGGTGAGTCCAAATAAAAATTTCACAAAGTTATCACACCATATGATGATTAAATAAAAATTGTCTATCATACAAGAATTTGCTATGGTTTCAGAAATGTATTAATTGTAAAATGGAATAAGGAAAACAAAGACATATTCATTAAAATTATAACTAACAATAAGTATTAGTGTTAATTAATTTTACATACATATAGTAGTTCATATATTCTATGTTTCTCAATGTAAGGCACAAAACGGGGTTTTATGGCAAGTTTACGCTTTGTAGCATCAATAGCAGACATGTTCTTTTAAATAATCAAATTCAAACTAAATAATAATATATACTTAAAATAAAGAAAATCAAATAGCAACATATGTTTAAATAAAACATACCTTCCAACTAAATCCGGAAAGGTTAATACTAAAATAATATCAGGAGAATGAACACAAAAACAAATGTATAATCTTGTATAACAAAAATAAACCGTTTAATCTAAACACCAATAGATACAAGAAAATGGTTTATTGATTAAACTTAAAATAACTATTTACATGCAACATAGTAAAGATAGGGATACACATAAAAGTTTTTTATTTACATATATCTCTTTTATTTTGAGAATAATAAATATTTTTGGAAAACAAACTTTCCATGCAATATAGAAAATGAGAATCATCTTATATAAGAAAAAAAAAATATCAATTTTATTAAAATAAAGAAAATTATTTTAATAGCATCAATCTTTACTGTGATTAGTTTTATATTTGGTCATTATGAAAAAAAAAAGGAACATAAGGTTTTCATATGATTATAATTAATATAAATTACTTATGGCCAAAATTACAATTATAATGGCATTGTCCTAAATATTTTCAATCTGTCAATTCCAAATTGTCAAATCTGAAGTAACGAATTTGTAGATAATAATGTGCAATGTTAAAAACTATAAACTATAAATTAATGAAAATTTGCACTATTTAGAATAAATTGATGAGGAAGCATCTCAAGAGTGGCATTATCACATCTAAAGACTTCTTATGGACTTTTTTTCTTATCTTTTTTTTTTTTAAATCGAACAAAGAACAAAAATCGAAGGCATTTTTTTTTTCTCTTTTTAAATTTTTTTTTATAACATGAGAAACACTGAATGACAAATCAATTTTCTAAATCTATTATAAATAGGTTTCTCTATATAATATCAGTTTCAAATATACAATATGATATTACTATATCCTAAATATATACATTTTTTGACTATTTTACTGTATCAATTACCTAGTATTAATCGTTTATGTATAAAAGTTAGTAATTTTAGGTTGTATAAACCCACAACACCATTAATCTAATTCTCAAATCCTTTTTTTTTTTTTTTTTAATTTCTTACAAAGGTGCAATGCAGTAAATTTTTATTTAATGGAATGATGTCCAATTAAGTACTCCAATTATAAATTTATGTACATGGTTGAGTTCATAAAATATATAATATTTACATTTAAAATAAATATCTCCCCTCGAAAAACTAGAACCCTATATAAAAAGTACTTCATAAAAAGCTACTACATGGAAAAATTAATTACCTACTAAACTTGATTGTACTGCATATAAATATAATAAAAATAAGCATACATTTTCTTTTAGAGAACTATATTTATATATATGTACTATATAAGATACACGATTTAATTATTGCAATTGAGCTAACAAGGTAACGCAGTATGAACACAAATCTTAATATTAATGGATAACTAAAATAACGAGTCACGTTTCGAATAAAACCATCATGAATTCCACTCTACAGCTGGGGCAAGTATTTAGAAAAACAAAAATAAACTACTGCTTCAGACAATCACTTATCTACCTACGTATTTAAAATTAGTAAAAACTAAAAAGAACGGGGTCAGAGATTAAATCCATGTAGTAGCAGGAATTTATTACTCTGTTCACAGAACTTTTCCAAATAACATATTCACATCTGCATCTAAATATAAAAAAAAATATATATATATATTTTACAAAAGGCAAACAATTCTTTCTAAATTGTGATTTGCTTGAAAAAATTACAATAATTGTAAAATGTTTGTGTTGTGTGCATAGATTCCCCTATAAATGCAACCAACAACATTTACATTATTCATTTTGCATTCATCAGCAAATGCGGTAAACATTATAAAACTTCTAAAATTATAGATATAACCAGATGGCATATAAAATTAAATAACAAATTAAAACAATATGTATAAAACGATCATTACAATAATTATTATATCTTCTATCAATATAAACATTTGTATAAACATATGAAAATAAATTTGATAATTATTACGATTTGTATTATACACATGGACAAAGTTAATTTATAGTGATAAGAAACAATAAATAGGGTGAAAATACATTGCCCACACATTTACTATATATATTTCTTTACAATTTTACATCACAAATTAAATATTGTGTCACATTAAGTTTCTCATTAATAAAAAAAAAAATATATATAAATGATTTCAGAAACTATTTTCCTTCATCATTTAATTTTTTTTTTTAAATAAAATTAATTTTAATTTGCTAAGTTAAAGAACTTAGTCTCATAATACTAACTATTTGTATTATTTATATATACATACGTATGTTTATATATATATATATATATATATATATATATATATATATATATATATATATATATATACTTTAAAGAACACAAGAGCTATAGGCTTGAGCATAGTTTAGGCCTTGGCAGTTTGTCAGCTGCACGGCAATAGTAACAACAGACACATTCACACACACTCTACGTATCGACTTCTTTCATAAGACCGACCGATTAACAATCAAAGTCAACACTCATCAATTTCGAATAGAATACCAGTTATCAAGGTAAATATATACAAATAACACACTCTTTGTAGTCTTATGAATTCACTAAAGTTTTTGTTAAAAAAAAAAAAGAAAAAAAAATGAAAACTGCCCTCGAAGAATTTACAAGGTCTGTTCAAAAGCAGCCATTAAATCACTTTGCCGGTTCATATCAATTTGTCCAGCCAACTAAAAAAACAGAAAAAAGAAAAAGTTAGAAAAACTTCATATTATAATTAAAACAAGACATATAGTATTTAAATATTCATTTGAGAAGAATGGCATAAACATAAAACATGTTTTATAATACTATTTATATTACTATAATAATATATGTATTATTTAATATGTATAATAACACCAAACTATATTTTGAATTCCTTATTTTTGAATTTTTGTGTTTTTAGAACTGAAGATAATTGTATAACATTCAAAACTAGTTTTCAATAAAAACAAAATTATAGAAGTGGCAAATAATTTATCAATCCCTAATTATATCGAATGGAATAATGATTAGTGGTATCGATAGCAAAACTACAGGGTATTAAAAGGAAGGTATCGATACTGGTATCGTGCATCCCTATCTGTTTATTATTTCATGATTACTTATTTAAATGTATGTTCGACTAAAATCCAATATAATAATTTTTTTTTTAGAAAGCTAAAAAAGACTGGAAAAAAATTACTTGGGCATTTTGGCACCCCCCCCCCCTTTAAGCAGTGCCTAGGGCGGGATGCTCCCTTCGCCCCACCCTTGCTACGTCTCTGAGCTTGTTTCTAAAGAATGAAATGAGAAAGCAAAAATAAGGTATCCACAAACATAGCAAGACATTTGATAAATCCTTCTAAAAACAGTAAATCCTTTTTATGTGTAAAAGAAAACTGGGCAGGAAGGGACAACAAGAGCGCCGATGCAAACATTGGCTATTATTTTCACTACTACACTAAGATTCACGTTACATTCATATTCCACAAGGTCATGGCTCCTCCATTTCTTTGAGGAGACCCTGATGGGTTCCATTTAGGATCAGATCTTGAGACATTTTTCGTTAAGTGAATGGTTGTATCAAAACTATTCCATACCTCTTTAATATTATTAATTGGGCAACCTGATTAATTCCAGTCTTCTTTCATCGATGATTAATCAGCCTGGATTATTAACTTTACTTTACTTTATTATAATTTTGCCTTAAAACACAACCAAACCAATTTTCAAATCATTAATGGCTAATAACATTTTAGGTGCCAAAGGACCAGTTACAGAAGATAAATTACATATTTTGCAAAACATTCCATCTTGCTTGTTTAAGCTGGATACATTATAGCATACTACAATAACTATTAATTTGAAGTTAAATACTTCTTAATTATAGATTTAACATATCCGGTAAATTTAGGTTATAACAGAGTTTGATAGAAAGATTTATGTATGCAAAAATTGCTCACATTCCTCTTACAATGCTATTTTTTTTTTTTTTTTTTTTTTTTTTGTTATCCTGATAGAGCTGAATTCAAATATTTATAAATAAGTTATATTAAACTATATTGGAATAAAAAAACACAGATAAATGAACTACTAACCGCTTCTCGTCGCCGCCTCTCTTGCTCTCGTTGCCTTAGACGCTCCCGTTCTGCAGCAGCTTTGTCTGCTGAACCAGGGCTGGAGCCTTCCTCGACAGCAGCATTTTTAACCTCTTCAACTCTTCCAGAAGCCACTACAGCAGCCTTCCTGTTTCCGACATAACTATTTCTAATATTTAATTTAACAACCATAATGCTAATCGTCTCAACAAAATTTAATAAATAAGATATTTTCAAAACAAAATTTAATAAAGAATACATTTTCAAAACAAAATTTTAGCAAAAATCTGAAATAGAAAACATCATAATGTAAATGATATTATTAAACTATTTCAATTTGAAGATCTCATTTTTTTTTTACTATTTTAAGGTACAGTAAAACCTTGCTTATCCGGATCAGATTTTTAGACATTTTTTAAAATTTAATGTTCACAACGGATAATAATTTTTAACTGTGATAGCAAGAACGTATTTATGTATAAATACACCAAATATAAAAATAAAATGTTTTTTGTTGGATTTTAGAAAGGATTACTGGAGTGTCACAAGATATTGAAGTTGATTGATTCACTAGCTATAAACAGTTTTTATTGTAGTAAACAGTAAGCCTGCTAATTTAAGGATTTTTTTTTGGTTTTTTACCTATTGCCTATATTACCCGGACTTTTTAATGTACAGATTGCCTTTGGCCCCAGTTAGTCAGCATAAACCAGGTTTTACTGTACTAACTTTAGATTATAACTCAAAGTACATTGATATTATTATGAATATGTATATCATCATAATCATATTCTTTTCTCCTCTAATTCATGTATATATTTATATACACATTTATTACTGGTATATATTAAATATAATGTTTTTTTAAAGAAAGTAAGATTAAAAAAAAATAGATGCTTTATATATAATATGAAATGGCACCGCATAACCAAGAACCAAAATTTGAACATTTCATTGTTAAATAATCTATTAGACAAGAGAGGTGATAACTGAATGGGTAAGTGGATGAAGGAGGTATTTAATATTTTTGTTTAAATTGAGTTATTGTCAGGGAAGAAGGAGCTATGTGTTGTCCTGTTTTTCGGTACTTACAGCAACTCTCTGGGAGCCTTATTAAACTAGACATTTTTTTTGTAATGGAGGTATGAGACAGCAACAAAGTATATTTCTAATATAAGGATATACGTAAAGGAGGTATGTAATATAAAATACTACAAACTCTGGTAGAAAAAGTAAGTAAGTTGTATTTAGTAGTATGTGATGATATTGGAGAACTGGTGCACCAGTTCAAAGAATCTACAACGCAACTAATTTTTATGAGACTTTGGCATAATTATTCTAAAACACTTTATTTATTATCTATCTTCATAAATGGCCGAAGTATGGGCATCTGAAATCTCAAATCAGCCGCCATTTTCAATACGTAGATAGTAATGTTGAGTTCTAAGGATCCTCTCAGGATGACTTGTGAGTAAAATCTCAAAAAAATTGGCCTAGTAGTCTCGGAGAAATGCCACAAACGACGGAAGGGCGGATTTTTTTTTTTAATTCTATTTTTGGATTCTACATATCTTGAAACATAAAACCTCAAATTTTGGTGGAGAAGAATTAATTTTTCATTTCTTGAACGATTACAAAGATGCTCTCATAAAAATGCTTCTCGTTTGAAATGAATCATTGAAAAGATATATTTTCTAGAGACGCCAATGGATCAGATGTTATACCAGGGCATCATTCCAGCCAACTGTGAAAATAAGATAGTAATATTATTTTTATATATACTATTTTCTTTTTGTTTCAGGCTTTTTACAATAGATAAATGCTTTTTGTTCATTTCTCTTTGTTTTTAACGCCTTAGCGATGGTCTCTCAACAGTCAGCCATCTATTTCATCAAGTTGTCTATAATTGTTCTGATATTTTATCTTAAGTACGGAAATTTGAAGAAACGTTCACTCGGAATTTTTTCTCTGGAAAGAATATTGATATCAACATATTTTTTTTCATTTTGGAATAAGAGCATATGAAAAAAAAAAAAAACGTGCAGAAAATTATTATAATAGTTATACAGAAAAGGTTATTAGTAAAAACAAACGTAAATGAATTAAAAAGTAAAAAAAAACTATTTGTGTAGCTCGTTGAAACATTCTGAATACATTGTAGGTTCATTAGGACATTATGAAGAAAAAGTGGGCCTTTTTGGCCAGTTTTTTTTTTCCCGTGGTTTATGAATCTTTTTGTAAGAATGTGTACCACACGTGGGTAGTGCATCCTTGCTTCAGGGTTGGACCTTCCTAATACATTCCGCCTTCATCCACTCATGCCTTCAATTACATGAGTGATAAATAGTAAGATGAAATTTTTATTGTACAATTACACTACATAAAGATTTGGATTCTTATATTTGAGCTAATTCCAAGTATAATTTAGAATAAAATTAATGTGTATTTATATGTTTATGACAGCTAGTAGAAAGGATGTGTTATAGGGTCCTGCATGGATTCCATTAATTAACAAGGGGGTTAAGGTTAAATCTCATTGTAAACTCCATGTAGGTAATAAACAGGTAATTAGTGATTTATGAATTGGATCTTAACTAATGTGCACAGCCCAATTTTTTTAAACAGGATTGATAAAGAAATACATTGCAATGTTTACTGCCTGATTTTTTTTTAAATTGAAAAGGTTAATAAATAAATTTACAAAAAGTTTTATATCTATAGTATATTTACCTAGCCTTTTCCAAAGCTTCTTCTTCTTCTCTTTCTCTCCTCTTCTCAGTTTCAACACGTAACCTTTCCCTTTCAGCCTGTTCCTTTTGGTGCCGTCTCATTTCCTGCTGTTCTATCAGGGCACGTTGCTATAAAAATGAAAAATAGAAAAGTTTTTTTTTTTCCTTTTTCACCCCCAAAATCAATTATTTTCAAAAATACTTAAGCAATGCCAAAAAAGGATAAACACTGATAGATCCAAAAGCAAAATTACCTCGGTCAAAAAAATACTATTACTCTGCTAAAAGAAGCAGATGGGGCACCTATAGATCTGTTTAGAAACTGTAAAAAGGTAGTTTTGGAAAAAATTCTGTTTCAACCTTTTTGACTAATTCTTTCCAAGCAATCATACTGAGAAGTTTTGGGCATACTGAGGGCTACTTAGGGTTCTACAGACTATTTTAAATTTGAACCTTGAGCCTTGAGGCCCAGACCAATGCCTACTTACATCCCAGACAGATCAAGACTTAGGGACAGGTACATGGAGAATGAACTAGCCTCTTGTGGGAATTCCTTGATTGATCCCAAACTTTGTGGATCTGTTTCTTAAGAACTATGCGAAACATTAAAGTTGTCCAAAAATTCAGGATATAAAAAAAAAATAGTGCTCTTTTTTTAGTTACCCCAATCAGTGCAATATGCTTATTTTGAATCTGCTGAAACTACCGTAGAACACACTCAAACAAGTCCAGGCACTTTTCAGGCACTTTTATCCTACTTTTATTTTATCATTTCCTTTTGTCACCAAAATTTTGTTGGAATTGTTATTTTATTTTAAAAATATGGAATAGGTGTTTGTTGGAATTCCAAAATCTTTAGCAATCTTTACTGACTTATTTTTAATTTCCCAAACAACTTTCAATTTCAAAACTTAGGAAGATCTAAGATTAAACATTTAAAAATCTACCCTTCACTAACACCAGCTATAAGAAAAAAAAGGAGCTGAAATCATTCTCTCTTTTTTCTTTTTTTTTGTTAGGATAGTTAAAGAAAACATTGAGGTACAAATTTTTTTTTTTTCACTATTTAAGTAGACCAGGAAAAAAAATTTAACTGAATGTTATTGTTACCTTCTTGGCATTTTCTTTAGCTTGTTTCTTAAATGCTTGAAAACTGTCAGCCATTGACGACTTCAGTGCCGCTGCAGTTGGTGGAGTCGGGGTGAGAGCTGGTGTTGGCGATTGGGCAAGTGAAGACCACGAACTAGCATTTTTTAAGTTTTGTTCAACAGCCTGAAATTAAAAAAAAGAAAGATTAAAACATGATTTTCAGTTGACATCCGTATGATGGTTTTTCATGTTTGTTTTGACATGTCTGAAGAAATAATTGTATTGACAATTTGGATTACAGAGATTGACTATCAAAATACACGAGGAAACATTCAGCTCATGGGTTTACGAAAAGCCCTTCCTTTCCATTAAACAGTTACTCTTCAACATGATTCTTAATTGAAATAATTATTGTACACTCGCAATAGTTATAGAATTTGCACTAGTACAAAATTACCTCACGAAGCTCTACTCACAGACTTTAGTATGTATTCATTTATTGATTTATGTTGTGTACAAAGAAAGATATGAAATGTATAGCATAAAAAATAAAAATAGTATGGCAAAAAGTTGCTGATTACAAGAATGATCAGTATAGGCCAAAAAGTTTGAGAGAATGAATAATTGTCATCTCTCGTATGCTGTACATTTATTTCATGAACTACAAAGAAGTCTATATGTTGAAATAGCTGCACCTTCATGTTTGTCAGACAACAAAATAAGTCTTTGGTTAATAAACTGGGACACAAAATATATGATTCTTTTAAGGCCAACTACTTTATTATTAATGCAGTGAAAGTGTCAAGTCAATACTGAGTGTGAACATGAAGAGTAATAATAATGATTGTGAACTTGCATTTCCTGCAATGAGTGTGAACTTTCATTTCCTGCAAGGATGTGAAGTAGTTGTATCGAAAATTAATTTTCAAGGGAGTCAAGACACTTTATCATTAATGCAAGAGTATGATTCTTTAGTAACAAAATAAAAAATATTTCGACAAGAAAAAATATTATAAAAAGCAAAACACCTAAAGAGATGTTGTATCTCCATTCTACCCAACCAATGGGTATTATTAAAATAATTAAGATAATACAAATTACAAATTATTAAAAATAAGAAATAAAGAACATATTGTCGCAACTATGTTTACGTAAAAATGCGAAAAATCACATTTCTTTAACTCCTTAGTTTTATTAATTATCAGAAGCATATTTATAAAATAAAATCCTATAAACACCAATCTAGGGCTCAGTGAAGTAAACAAGCTCTAAGATAAAAAAAAATATTGACAATGGGGAAGTTAAAAGTAAAATAAAAAGTTCTTTTTTGGTTTCTTGAAAAGTAGCCAGAGAAGAAACAATATTCACATTTATTACATAAACTTAATTACTTACTAAATTACTAAATGTGGTCTCGATGATATGATTAACTGGATGTTAATAATGGTTCAAATTCAGCAAAGCTTGTGAGACAGAATTTTTGAAACTAGTTGTGATATAAATTCATAAATAATCATGAATGAGTTAATTGTAGAAAGTTTGATTGATTAAAGATATTTAAAGTATATTAAATGTATCAATTAATATAAGATTTATGAACATAAAATAAATTATGGAAAATTGATCTGAAAATGAACAACATATCTATCAATTTTAAGGTTTTAAATCTCCTTATTATACCAAAGAAAAAATTACCTCAAAATTAAGACTTACTTGTTTACACATAACAATAATATTAGTATTTTCAAGGGCAAAATAAGTAACCAACTGACTTAGTGAACCTGTTAGAATGAAAGCTGCAAAGGACCCGTTTTAACTGTTTACGAGTATTGAGTGTTTTTAATTCAAACATTAATGATTACTGTATAAAATTAAATTTATTATTTATGTCAAAACTGACATAAATAATATCTTATTAATATCTGAGAAAAATATCTTATTAAATAAAAGGAAAAAATTATGTGAATTGAGCCACTCTTATTCTCAGCAAATTTAACACAAATATGTCTGATAAATTAAAATCTTAGGATTTACAATTGAATTGATGAAAATGACAACAGTACAAGTTCAATATTGGGCATTTCAGAAAAAACATTGTTTATAGGTTGAAGCCTGTAGAATCAGCCATTGAGCACAAGAACAGTATGCTAGCAACGCTCATAGGCTCTAAACTAAGCGATTGATAGTGATTCAGTGGATAAATCAATCCTTTGCTTCCGAATATCTCGAAAAGCTGATTTGGAACATGCACTGTTGTCATTCTCACTGATTCAGTTGTATTAGGGCTTTTGTTACTTTCATTGTCAATTAATGGTTGTGAAACTCGAATCCTCATTTTTACATTAATTTTTTTTTTGTAATTTGAGGACCAGATTCATTCAGTTTGTAGTAATAATTAAATTAAATTTTATTCATAAAATCTTTTGGAACATGTATTGTAGTAATAAATATATATTCCAGAGATACCTTTAATGATTATATTAAAATAATATTTTTAACAACAGCAAAATAAAATAATGCACGCACTAAATACTCAAGAATGAAATATGAACAATGCAAATCACTATTTTTTCAATAGAAAGTTAGAACCTTTGGCAATGAGAATAATGAGTAGAAGTAACTAATAGAAAAATTAAAAATTTGATACTACAAAAAAAAAACTACTCAACCAACAAATAAAACACACATCTAAAATAAAATGGCTTTCGAACATTGATACACAATATACAATTAGTAACTGAAGAAACATTAAAATGTATTAGTATGGGCTACATATAGATAGAAAATGCAAAAATAAACTATTCTTTAATGATAGGAGTTGAAATAATTTAGATAAGAACATTTTTGTTATCCTTAAAAAGAAATAGTGATAATTGACAATTCATCAAAAGTAAAAAACATTTCTAGCCCTAGCACACCTTAACAATTGCTATAAATAATTAATGCCCATTGCATCCTCATAAAAAAAAAGTTAGTACTTGTAAGAAAGATACAGCAAGCCAATAATTAACACCATAACAAATACAAACAACCATCTAAAAACCTGCTTCATAATTTAAATTGTATCAAAATGAATACCATCATGGATTAATAATATTAACCTTGCTTAATTTTTTTTTTTAATTCTTCAAAATGTCACCTTATTACTAGAATGAAGACACCAAATGTAAAGAAGTTACAACACCCAAATGAATGCTTAATTAAAACAATGCTTCAGAAATGGAAGTCAAAATTATGACAAAATTTGATGACCCAATACCTATTAGCGAAAAAATACTGATATTTTATAATGAAACTTTCAAGTGCTTTATTTTTGCTTGTTAATAGTACTTAGGCCAAACAATAATTTGTACCTAAATAGGGTACCCAAAAATTTGTTCAAATAAATCCCTGGATGTATATTAAAAAAATATTCCTAAAAATATACCATTTACATTATTTTATGCATTTTTGCAATGAATCGATGATGTTAACATAAAATTTAGAATTGAGGTAGCATTCTGAATTTAATCCATCTTTATTTAAATATGACAAAAATAAATAAATTAAAAACTCACAATTACCTGACCAATCTCAACAAAAAAAAACATCTAGTTTTCTAATAGATATAAATTTAATCTCCGTTTCCCCATAACCTCTTACATACAATTAAGTTAGAGAAATACATTGCGTGCTTTTAAAAGAAAACAGAAAAATTAAACAAAGAAAGAAGGGTGAAAAACTATGGAAACCTTTGAAATCCTTAAGCAGCCATCAATGTTGAAGCCAAAATTCTAAAAACAAAAAAAGCATACAAATTCATTAAAAAAACTAGGCTTCTTTCAGCCAAGAGAAAACAATTTAAACTTTTCATTTTAATAATAAATGAACATGCAGCTTCCAACTAACTTCTCACACTCAATTCTTTAAAATTATCACATCATTTCATTTATGGTAATCACTAATAGTAAAAATCAAAATTGCAATAAAAATGAAAAATTACTAACTATGCAAAATAAAAATGATTCCATTACAAAAATAAAATCCGAAACAAAGTAATAATAAAACTTCTGCAATGGAATATAATTGAGTTGAGAGGAATCTTATGATTTTTTTTATCATTTTCTCCATTGTGATAGACGTTATAGATATTGATAGCAGCAGACCATCTATTGTACACAATTAACACAATCAAGATGGCACTCCTTCACATTTATGAACTCATATAATAAAATTGAAACAAATCTAGAAGACAAAACAGACTGAATTCAATTTATAAAACAATAAAAGTTTAAAATAACGGAATAATTGGTAACAGCACTGACAGATGCTACAAAAGAAAAAAACATTCATATCCAAAGCAAACACGAATTTTTTTTCTAAGTAAAATTCTTTTTGAACTAGTTATTTGTTTATTGAGATCTAATGCCCTATTATCCTGTGGAAGAGGAATGGAGCTGCTTGATTGATATTATCCAGGAAAGTGTACAACAGATACTAAGTGAAAGAAATGAAGAAGCACTAGATTCCTTAAAAAATAATTGCGCTCCTGGCAAAGATAATATCCCTGGTGAGATCTTGATACTTTACAACATGATTCTCAGCATCTGATATTACTGATTTTTACGAAGGAGGTAAGACCCAATGCCAAAATAATAGGAGAATCATCCTATTGAATATGGTATACAAGATTTTGTCTAAGCTCTTGGTGGACAGACTCATGGTCTACTCTGAAATGATCCTTAATGACCACCAATGCAGCTTTCGACCCAATAGAGGAACCGAAGATCAAATTTTGTAGTAAAGCAAAAACTGGAGAAGTGCTATGAGCACAATGCCCACCAACTTGGAATTGGACAAGGGGAATGATGAGATCAGAAGTAGAATCATGGTAGGTAACAGAGCATACTTCGGCCTGCAAAGATTGATGAAATCGAGCCTCTTAACTAGGCAAACCAGTTGACATTCGCATGATGGTATAAAAGGATCAATCTAATTAGGGATTGATAAATATTTTGCCACTTCTATAATTTTGTTTTTATTGAAAACTAGTTATGAATGTTATACTTTTTGAAGATTATATCAAACAGAAAAGTTTGTTCTCACACTGAACTAGCAATGCCTCAATCCCTAATTGGGCAAACCAAGCTTAAAATGTATAAATTAGTAATGAGGCCAATAGTATATTATGGAGTGAAAACCTGAACTCTGAAAGCTTCAGACCATTTAGCCCTAAGGGTCTTCGAAAGAAAAATATTAAGGTGTATATTTGATCTGGTGTGCCCACAAGGCACTCGGCGCAATAGGAAGAGCAGAGATAGTGATGATCTCATAGGACATGACATAGAAAGGTTTGCCAAATCGAGAAGGATAAGTTGGCTTGGCCATATAGAGAGGTTACCGGATGGACAGATGACTAGGAAAATAATGAGAAAAGAGTTTCAAGAGAAGAGAAGAAGAGGGCGTCCAGGAGCAAACAGGACGAGAGATGTGGAACAAGGCCTGACCAAGTTGGAAGTGCTGTGTGGAGGACAAAGGCGTTGGATCGTGACGAATGGAGGAGGATTGCACGGAAGGTCAAAGTTCACCATGAACTGAAAAGGACCAGGTTATGCTACAGTTCCACCAACCTTTTCTAGTCAGTGTAAGAGGATTGAAATTTATTATGAGTTTCATTAAACAAAATTCAACAACCCCCTGACCAGATTTGAAATTGTGCAGCTTCTGACTCCTCGAGAATGCTGAGAAGTTACCTCAACACACTTGGCCACCACGGCCTATACCATTGAGATAGTAAAGCACAAATTAAAAGGATGAATGACTTGGATAGTTAGACAAAATACTATCAAAAATATATTTAATCAACAGCCATGACTTTTTATTAAAAAAAAATTGGACTAAAATAAGGTGAGACTTCGAGTGCAACAGTTTCGATCAGCCAGGCCTTTCAGTAATCCTTAGATTACCATCCTTCTAACCACTACATAAAAAAATCAGCCTTCATTTACCCAATTTTTACATGATATATTCTAAAATCCTGTTGTTGAATTCATACCTATTCTTTTACACATTTAGCTGGCCTCTTGATAACAGTTTAGATTGATAGCATTAATGATGAAAACAAAATCTGTTTTTTAAACTCTTAAAAAATTAACATTGGGCCATTCAGAAACACACATTTAAATACCATACACTAAAGAGTAAAAACTATATCTTTGTTAAAAAAGTAAGCACATAAGTTAGCACTAATGGTGAAATGTTTAGTCGGCACTAGTTTTAAGAAGTTTTATTCTACTAGCAAGAAAAAGTAAATATTACAGCAATTAAATCAGAAAGTAAAAAAAAAAAAAAAATATGTTCTAATATCTTGTTTAAATCACAAGAAAATTCTATGATGAATATAACTTTCTTCAAGAAAATACCTGTACAATTTAAGAACTACATACAAAATTTTACTACTTAAAAATTTACTTAACTACCATCCAAGCCATTACTGAACTACTAAAGCCACCTATTTAAGTAAATAAGAAAATATCGATCATGTCCTTAAAAATAAATTGTAAAAATATTAACACTTTGGGTTACCATCATTACATGCTTCCCTCCCTCTCTTTTCAAATACAAATATTCCAATGAGAAAAAAATGAAACAAATTTAATAATTATTGGTCTAGTTTCTTTCAACACGTTAGCTGCAGTAGATTATATCAGATTAATTTTCTTCTGAATAAAATCAATCACCAGAAATTTATGGTCGATGAGAAAGACAAAATGGTATCGGATAATTTTAAATTATTTTGCCAAATCTTATGTACTGAATATTGATAGATAATATATAACCACTCCTATGGATGTTAGTACTAAGTCTCATGCATCTTTGTACTTTTTGAAAGATTGGATAAGTTGTGGGGAAGAGATGGAAATGCACCTAGCATTCCAGTGTCTAAAATCACCTTCTGATTCTTTGGTACCTTCTTGGAAACCTATATAGAAAGCTTAACAGGCAAAGAAAGTTCTTGGGAGCTTAATAGCAGCTCTTAAGTCCACTTATCAAGTTAAAATCACAAATTTCTAAGCATTATTTCTCCATACCCTGATGAATAGAAGTGAGAGTTGGGTTATAATAGACAGACCCATAAGCAGAATCATGAGAGCTGAAATAAAATATGTATGCAGGTAAGGACAGTAGGCAAAACAAGAAGGGACTGTATTAGAAATAAAAAAAATAAAGGATTTAGGATCCTGCCATCATACGCCTTTAAGATTAGTGGAGCTGGTTCAGAGATGTTCGCAGGATGAGCCAAGACCGTAGTCCAAGAAGGGTTAAGGTTACATATAGAGAGAATGTTCACAAGATGGGAGGAACAAGAAGAAAGATACCTGTACATAGGAGACAGCAGGCTCAGGACTGGCTTGCGGCTTCTCCACATTGAAAGGTGGGCAGAGGTAGACAAAAAGAATGAAGTAATATAAACTTCTGAAAAATTTCAGCAAAATTGGCTAAAAAGATGTTTATCCGAACCCGATATAACAGCCCACATATTAAGTAATATACTTTATAGTATATTTGGCTACAATCAACCTATTTTTATATAGACTGGACCTTACAAGATTTGTTGTGTTTGAACAGTATTACAAAGTTCAAATGCTACAGCCAAGTAGCTTCATCTTGTCAACTGAAAACAACCTCATTTGGTGATAATAAGCATCACATGAAGAAATATTAAATCAATATTTTTAACAGTAATTCAGCGAACAGAAAATAAAAAATAATAATAAACAAATATTTAAAATTTAATGTAATCCAAAAATCATATGATTTTATACAATTTAAACAGTTTTCATTAAATAAAAAGTAATATGGTACCTTAGGCTTGAAGGAGTGTGGCAGAACAGGTGTCTGAGGAAGCTGAGGAGGCTGAGAATTTTTGTTCATATCTAAGATGTGTGGTGCTGTTGGAAGTGCGGCACTTGGTGGACCAGGTACGTTACTGACAGGAGGAAGAGAGTTGTTCAGGTGCCCTATAATATATATTGTTATGTAGTTTATCTAATATTAAACAAATTAATCAAATAATGATCTCTTAGAGCAATATAATTATTCATAAAGTGGCTCTACACGATGTCATCCTCATTTTGTGATCAATCAATTAACGGTGGTTCAACATGTCGTTCAAAACCTATTGTGTTGGGGTGAACACTGTCGGTTTTTCTGGTGTTCCAAGATAAATGCCAAGGACAGACAAAAAACATTGTGTTGGAATGATAGCGTTCAAAACTGCTAATGTAGGGCTGCATCGTTCTAATATGTCGGTTTTTTCTCTTCTGTTCCATACATTATAGATTCAATTTTGATAACAATTTAACTTTTATCAAAATTGAATCAATAATGTTCTCACCAAACTAAATCCATAAAGTATCAATTGAATGATAAAAATGAAATAAATGAAAAATCAAAAAATGATTTTTTTATTTTATTATTTATTTTCCTCAACATATGAACATTGGACAGGATGAAAATTAAAATGAGTAAAATAATTAGATTTTGAATTAATTGTTTTCTATTATTCTATCTAAATTAAATATCTGATGTGGACAACAAATGATGACTTCCTTGTACGTCTATTTAACTATAAATCGGTGGCTCTAAAAGTGATCCCGAATTTGGTTACTAGTTTCTGAAGACTGCAGTATCTCAAAAACGACATTCTGCATTGCGACATCTGTCTATTGACACACACACGAGCTCTTGTTTCTGGAGGTCTCATTCCGTTATGATATGTCGTTTTCTTACAGTAGGTAACAAGTTTCCAAGAGATTTATTTGTGTTCCGTGACAACATTAGAAGTGTTAATGTCACTAGATAAAGCATCAAAAACCAAAAATTTTGACATTTTAAGCGGAAGAACCCACTTAACTTATATCTTATCCTCCTGCTGTAGACTTGTTCATTTAAAAAATAGGGAGGAAAACAAGTATTTTACATTCAATTTTAACACTTAAAACAAGAAATAAAAGTGTTTAATTAGTACAGAAAAAAAAAAAATCACATTTGTAACCTTTATTACCGAACTGTATGATCTCTGTATTTAATTTTAATATAATTTTTTATGTAAGTTTATTATGACCTTCAAGTAAAGTACCCTTTTCGGCTCACCAATTTTAAACAAAATCTAGTATATTATTTATACTACTATAAAGTCCTATTTACCAAATTTGAGATATTTTACATTATATTTTAATATAATTTTTGAAGAAAGTCTAATATGACCTAGTAAAGTACCACTTCCGGTTAGCCAATTTTAACCAAAATTTATTTTGTTATTTATATTAGTTTGTTAGTCTTATATACCAAATTTGAGAAGTTTTCCATTATATTTTAATATAATTTTTAATGAAAATCAATAATGACCTTCAAGTAAAGTACCAATCGCCAGTAATCATGTAGTGACTAACAAGGTAGGTTCATAACTAAATTTTACAATAATCCTAAATACAAAATTTTAAATTTCTACGGCTAACCGTTTTGGAGTTATGTGAGATACGCACATGCATACGTACAGACGTCACAACGAAACTAGTCAAAATAGATTCAGGGATGGTCAAAATGGATATTTCCGTTGAAATCTGAAAACCGAAATTTTTTGCGATTACAGTACTTTATTACAAGGAAGTAAAAAGAAGATCAATTATATAAATTAATGAAATCAATTAAAAAGGATGGATGGAAGATTGGGTGGAAGACAAAACTGATGGTGTAGGGGAGTATCAGTCTTCGTGCCAAACCGACAGTTTTTCCCCAACCATTTTCCATTGTTCAACCTGACAGTTCAGATGGATGAAAAATCCGATAATATAGGGCCATCTTTAGGGGACTGTTGCTAGTTTTCATTCAATCATTCACCACTAAACTTATGATATTATGATACTAACCTTCATGAATTAATTTGCTACTAAAAAAAAACCCTCTTAAAATAAGACTTAAAATTAATAATCAAAATATTTTCTTGAAATCTTTTGCTTTACTCGCTAGTTTTATTTGGGAAAACGATGAAATAATAGCGAAACTTGCCAGTTTTAAATATCTCAAAAATATACAAATCTGATAATATTCCCTATATTTTAACTAATGCACAAAAACTTGTAAAATTTCATTTGAGCATACTCTTGCTAGAAAGAAAAACTGTAGGAATCTGAACTCCCAAGAAGCTTGTAATAAAATAATAACAGCCTTGGACCTATGATTCCTGGTTAGTGCAGCACACTTTTTAAAAAGGAAATAGAAATCCTCTATTGACCCATATTGAAAATGTGCAAATAAGTATGTTAGATAAATTTCAAGTGAGTATTATTATTAACAAATTATGTAAAAATACTATAGTTTTTGACTTTCAACATTAATTTAAATTAAATTATTATACTCTATATTTTCTCCAAAAAAGCTTGACTGAATTTTTTAAAATTAGAATGAATTTACACTGTTGTAGTTATTTACGTACATGTTATGTACATGCTTCCTGAAATACCTCTTTATTCAAGATATTAATTATTAAAAAAGGTTATTGCTTTTTAAATTATTTTATATTTAAACTAACATATTTAAATTTTCAAAAATATCAATGGATTCTACTAGAAATGTTTAATTCCAAAATTTTTAGCAAACATTTTTAATCAATAAAAACTCATATCTAAATTAAAAACAATATGCTAGAAATATTTACCATCAGTGTGAAGAGGGAGTATGGGATGTTTTTCTTCCTTTATGATGGGAGGTGAGTCAGGCAAAGGATCAAATACAGAAGGCATCCCTGTTACGATATCGTTCAGCTCGGGCTTCACTTCCAAAAGGTTTTTGAAATCCAAATGGTCTGGTACCGGGGCTAATGAAACAGGAACATCCAATTCTTGTTTGATTTCAATAGGACCTGTTAAAACACATTCAAAATTGCATAAAATGTTAAAGCAAAACTTTCATTTATTTGAAGGTTGTGATGTCTTCCATCTGTTGAACTAACATAAAACAACTTATCTGCTTTGTATCAAGCGTAATTCTAACTTAAACGCTTGTCCTAACTGTGTTTTGGCTAGTGTTACTACGTCAAAGTATCTTATCTAACCAGTATTATTAAAATTATCAAAATTCAATAAGGACAATTTGGCTTAGGAGGGCAGTATTGTACGCAGGTCATGATACTAAAATATAACCAAAAAATAGTTCTAAAATAATATAAAGGCGGCACCTTGTAAAAAAGGTTTTAACAAGCAAATTATATCTATTTTTAAACCTATTTTAGATTATTAACCACAATATCAAGATATTAAATTCCCTTATTTCAATATTGGATTAATTTAATCTTACAATAAAAATTATGTATTCTAGTAATTTGATGTCGCAATTAAGAAATACTATATCTGATATAACAGAATCAAATTTTAATGAATAATAACCGATATTAATACACCACCTGTTTCAAGGCTGGTCGGAGCAGCAGGTGGTAGACCTAAGGTGGTTGCTGGTGTAGGGATTGACGCCCTCTTCGCGGTTGTCAGAGGGGCTGCTGTAGCAGTGGGCCTCGCAGGTTGGGGAGGCAGGCTATGAGATGCCACGACAGGTTTCACTAGGAATTATAAAAATGTCATATCTGATAATATCATTTAATAATAACAGTTAAATGATTCATTGCCTTAAAGTATATACTAAGAAAAAGCTTATCAAAAAAAAAAAGCTAATTTCTTTTGAAGATATTGTTAATGGAAGAATTATTAATTTAATTTTGGGTAGTTTTTTTATGAAGTAAAATTTCTTCCCCGAATCTTCTGTTTATTTAAAGATTTAAGACAGTGTGACAATGATATTTATAGAATGCACACTCTTTTTATAAGTTTTAAAAAAAATGGTGACTATAAATTAAGGCAAAATAAAATTATGGATTTAATCAATGACAATTGTCCTAAAGATAGTGAAATTCCCTGAAATGTCGAAAAATAAAGTGACAACTCTTTAAATAAACAGAAAATTCAGGGGGGGAAATTTTACAACATAAAAAAAAAAAAAAAATAAGAAATAAAAAAGCTTTAAATAATTTTTAAAAAAATCAAAGCCATTTACAAGTTATTTTCCAATAGATCTCCACGAATTGACCTCATCACATCTAACCCTTAGGAGAACAATGCTACTTTTTTCCACTGTATACAAAGCTACATTCCCAACTATATATTTTCTTAACCCATAGAGAACTATCTAAATTCAAAATGATCCTTAAACCCAAAAATCAACCTACACAACTATCATTCAACATCCTACCAGTTCATCATGGACAATACTGGGGTGGGGTACAGCTTATTTTCAATGACCTAAAACCCTCATGACATTATTCCTCATTTCCAGTTCCCGACAAAATAGTGCATCCCGACTCCTTTGTATAAGATAGTAAATAATGCAATGGGGTCATTCCTTACAGGGAACAGACTTTCAATAGAATATGGTACACTGGTCTGTATTATTAGCTCCTACTTCACTGTTCAAATTCAACCACAATCCTATCTATTCATCACTTGCTCCTTGGCCAGCTGAAGTGTTTAGTGGTAGTAACCTAAGTACCAAACCTCTCAACTGTCGATACTGCTGATAATATAGTCCTCACATTTTACTTGGATGACATACTTGTATCCAATAAACAATGAATGATTCATTGAATAATTTCCAATGAGACCTAGGCATACTTTGTAATCACAAGAGATAAAAAATGTGCATAACAAATTTTTAATCATATTTTAGGAAATATTTCAATATAATAAAGTGAAACTAGCATTGAGAAAGAAAAAAAAAAACAGTTTTGCTTAAAAGCAAGGGAAACAAAATCATGGATATCATCATCTCAAATTGGTTCTGGAGAGGCCTGAATTAGTAAACATTTTGAGCAGTTTAAGAGATTCGAGGCTATTAATTTGGAATCTTTTATGATGGCGAAATATTACTATCGAGCATCAAGAATGAAATGGACATAATTTTGACAGTTTCAGTAGTATATCTTTCAATAAGTACTTAAAAATAATACAAAAAATATGTAATTATTGGAGTCATGTAAAAAAAGGGCTTAAGTCGATAAAAATTTTGGATAACAACTTTTGGGCCCAGACACACAACAAATCTCTGGAAAAATGGGATAAAAAGTTAGGATTAAAATGAATTTTAACAAAACCCAGAAAATCATCTTCACTCTTCATCTTCGGGATATCCAGCCCTCCTATGTGCTACAATAAGGTACCTCTAATGCCTGATGAAGAAAATTAGGATATCTTGACAGAAGCAACCACTTATTGATCCCAACTATTGATTTATTTATTTACAAAACAAAACACCTAATCTTTCAATTAACTCTTCAACTCCACTGGTATATAAATATAATTGGGATATAGAGTTGGGTGACATTAGACAGACATATGAGCCATAGGAATACTACAGAAATGAAATGATAAGGGAGCAGTTACCCACCATTGAAAACCACCTACCATAGAAGTCAACTGAAGTAGTTCGGACATGTATGCAGGATGCATGAGAACTGAGAACCAAAAAAAATTAAAGCTCGACCGACCAGGATTTTATATATGAGTATATTAACAGGATGGGAATTAAAAAAACAAAATATCCTCTTTGAATTGAAGGTAGTGGGACAGAACTGAAGCCTTTCCCTCCCCTATGCTGAGAGAAACATAGAGGAGGAAAATGAAGAAGACATCACAAAGTATGATAATAACATATATATTTTATATCAGACATGCCAAAAATTGTTTGCAATCAAGGACGACATTAATTATTGAGCATCATGAGTTGCATTCTAAAAAAAAACTATCTTAATTTAAGTGAGAATCAACATGAGATTATTTTAGTTAATTTTTTGCAGAAAGATCAAATGAATGTGGCAGTGAAAACCAAATCTACATGTGATTGCTTTGTGATTAATTCAAGTAATAACTTTTCGTTCTCAAAGCATTCCATTTATTTCCCTAACAATTGAGCTGCACATAAAAAACACAGCCATCTTAGAAAATTCATATAAAGAGAAAAAGCCTTTTTTTAACTCCCAAATCATTATTAATTTTATTTTCAAATCATCAACGATCTTTTTTTCAACTAATGGCAACATTTTTTACTAAAATTTTTTAAACAAAATATTGATTGAATGGGGTGGATTAATTGTCTTAACCTTTCTGCGATTTTCTTTTTTTTTTTTTTTTTTTTTTAACAAGATGAAACAATTAATGCCCACTAACTGCTGCCGATCATGTTTGAAATACATTTGAATTAACAACTAATTTTATACGCTTTTCAATATTTTCTATTTTTCTAATTTGATCTTAATAAACAAAGTACTTAATTTTTATCATATTTTTTTTTTCTATAAAGAAAACTCATTACTATTTTACTAAAAATTGGAATCCTAACAAAGAACTAAATTAAGGGCTTACCAGGTTCAGGCTGTGCGACTGCAGAGACTGGAGGTACAGTAGGTTTATTGGTGCTTGCTAATGGTACTACGGGCTGTGGAGCCCCGACAGTTTTATTTACAATGGTACCAGTAGCAGTTGTCATGGTCAAGCTAGGGACAGTTTGATTCTGTTGGACAGTAGTTGCAGCCTAGAAAAAAATAAAAAACAAAAATTTTGCTAAACAGATACATACAGTAAAGCTTCCCCAAAAAGAATGATTTAGAACTCGAAAGTAAGACATTGCTCAAATTAATAATGTAATATTGTTGATACTAATAACCATTACAATACTAAAGGTAATGGATTTATAATGTATTTGTCATGTAACCCCTTGAAGTTATTATTGAAAGTAAAAACATAAAACAAAATGACCATTTTCCAACTTAATAATGAAATTACGGATTGATAAATTATTTGCCACTTCTATAATTTTGTTTTTATTGAAAACTAGTTTCGAATGTTATTTATTCACCTTCAGTTCTAACAACACACTAAAATTCAAAATACAATTTGGAATTATTATACATATTAAATTAAATGTAATATAAATTAGAATTATAAAATATTTATGAATTATGAATTTAATCAAGACAAGAAATCAAATACATATTGGTACTCACCAAGGTTTAAATAGATTACATCAAACAGAAAAGTTTGTATTGGTTTATTCTCGCACTGAACTAGCAAAGAAAGGTGGGGTGTTTAGGTTGAAGGGTTGGGGTTTTTCCAGTAATTCTAGTGAGTAATTGTTTTTTCTGTTATAGATGGGAATACATTGCGAGTTCAGAGCGAGAACAAACCAATACAAACTTTTCTGTTTGATATAATCTACTTAAACCTTGGAGAGTACCAACGTGCATTGATTTCTTTTCTTTGCATTTGCTAATTTATATTACATTTAATTTAATATGTATAATAATATCAAACTGTATTTTGAATTGCTCATTTTTGTATTTTTAGAACTGAAGATGAATGTATAATATTCGAAACTAGTTTTCAATAAAAACAAAATGATAGAAGTGGCAAATAATTTATCAATTTTTAGATTGATTAGATTGATCCTTCTATACCATCATGCGGATGTCAACTGATTAATAATGAAACACTTTCAATAATTTTTTCCTACAAATTAAATTAAATTGATTGTTTTAATATATATTTTTTTAATTTAGTAAAACATAATTTCCTTTTTTTTTTTTTTGTATGTACAAACAAAGATATTCTTGAATTGTAAGCTAAAATATCATAACTTAAATTCTCCATAATTATGAGTATGGCGATGGGAAGCAAAATGTGTAGAATGCCTGGTTTCCTTGGCACAACAAACTCTGGTTAATCTACTAACATTATTTTCTAGATGTAAAATTATATGGATGAGAATCATGGTTTGACAGATGCTTCCTGAGTACACTGAATCTTAAAAAAATAAATACCTAACAGAAGCAAATCTAAAAATCTGGAGCAGTGCACGCATCATTCAACTTTCCCTTTCCATCCTATAATTATCTTTTTAATATAATTTTAAAAGAGTTTACATAAACAATACCATTGAGCTTAGATATATAAAGTCGGAGACTTGTTCAAATGCGTAGTCACCGAATGTCACAGTCTAGCTGCACCCAAGTGGTCTCCTCAGTCACCAAGTATTTAGTTTTTCCTTGGTTCACCTCGAATCCAAATTTCTTTGCAGGGCCCACGAGTGCCTAAAATGCTTTCCTAATAGCGTGTTGAGGACCGTCTTATGATGTCAACATCGTCCACATAAGTCAAAAGTTGCACACTCTAATTGCATTTCGTTTGCCCAACTTGTATGCCCGACTCTCTCATGCCCTTCTCCAGGGCAATATTGAATACGAGACAAGCAAGTTTTTTTTTTTTGTTTAATAATAGGATATTATGTATTTATTTTTTCAAAAAGGACCAAAAAGGTATATATCCATCATAAATATAGCTGTCTCCCTAAGTTTTGAATGAAAAATATTACTTGGATGTTATTTTTTATACCTATTTTTTCAATGATAAATCTAAAAAACGTGAATAATTATTTTACAAGTACTCTAATTTGTTTTTTCACCTTACTAAAAAAATTTCTAAATTAGGTATGCACCGTTTTGAAACTAAGCTCCTCAATTGTTCAGGAATCAAAGTATTCACGTTTCACAGCATCATGTCTCACTTTAGGCAAATTTATAAAACACAATTCTTCCGAGGTTGTCCTTTTGATTCTTAGGAATAATAAAAAAACATTATGGAATGTTGACCTCTTCCAGATTTCAAGAACTCATTCTAATTTGTAAATACATAAATAAATTTTTATCTTGTCAAATGCACAATTTCTGTTATGATACCTACTTAGAATACAGTAAACTAATATTGTTATATTAGTTTCTGAAATATGAATAAATAGGATGAACTAGCCAAATTGTAAATAATCTAAAGAGAGAGTTTTTTATTTATTAATTTATTATGTAATTAATTAGGCTTGAGAAAAAATATATTTAATGACGATAATCTTTATACATTAAATGATCTCAAATTTCTACAATTACATAGGAAAAGATTAATATGAAAATTGCATACAACCATCATAGCTACACTTCTAAAAATAAATCTAAACCAGTAACAATAAATAAAACACCAAAATATTTCCTATATAATACAAATAATATAGGAATGACACCACTGTGTCAATTTGTTCTCCAGTTTCTTTTTGGAAGAGTACCTTACTCTAGCTGCTCCAGCTTTGAGGATGGTCAGCCATGATAATTCAGCTGAAATGTCGGAAATTAACAACTTTTTGAATTATTATTTGTTAAACCAACTTGTCTAATATCGAACTAACAAGGGATGTGTAAGATGTGTCCGTCGCCAATTTTGTTTAAATTTTTTTTGGTAATTCCAAATTGAAAAAAAAAGTGCTAAAATCAAATCTAGCACCAGCTTTGAATAAAAAAAAATTGTTAATATACTTCACTCTGTAAAAGTATATTAGAAGTAGTAGAATTCTGAATAGTAGTGACCAAATTTTTTAAAGTGATATAATTAAATTATGCAGCGTTCTGATAGGTCTATTGAATTATATGTAATCAGAACTATAGGATGAAAACATATTGTTTTACGTTGATAATTCTTAAAATTAAAATATACTATGTATTTCTTGATCACAAATAATGTATTTATATTATAATATATAAATGGTGAAGAACCCAGCTAGTAATCCAGGATCAGTAAATTTTAGAGTGATACAATTTTTAAAACGGAATAATTGAATTTTAGAGAGATTTGAAGGGTCCATTGAATTATATGTAATGAAAACATTATTCTTCTACGGAGTGAAGTATATCAGCAGAATTGTTTTGTTCAAAACAGACATCAGTTTTGGTTTTAGCACTTTAAAAATCCCTATATTCAAATTTTGTGGTAAACTTAAAAATTATTTTTTTTTTACCTAAATATTTGGGGTTAGGATCTGCCCTTCAAATTTTTTTAAAATTCATAAAATCGCTCATAAATCAGAAACCCATTGAACAATTCAAACCAAATTTGTGGCATTGATAAAGGCTCACAAACTATTTGATTTGCTTTAAACATTGTGTACCCATGTGTATTAGAACCAACGTTATATACAAAAAAATCTCAATATTGTTTATAAGCATGGAAAGAAGAAACTTCCCTCTTTCTAATGAGTCCAAGAACTTCGATATCAGGTACACTGAAGACGAGATATAGAGCTTCAAACCGAAACAATTTTGTAGCTTTAAAAATTTTGAGCATTATCGGAACTGATTATTTTTTTTTTTCGATGATTTCTCTAACATATTTTTTCATATTTTTCATTTAATATACTATAGAAAAAAAATGTTTGACTGAAAAAAAAAAAAAAAAAAATCCATGTCGATATCATTTTTCAAACTCGAGATATAAAATAAAGCAGTTTTAATGTGCTTTATTTTTTTTCTCAGCTCCTAGGGCCCATTTGGCAAAACGGTTGGACATATGTTGACTATTTTTCATGTAGAATCAACCAAAAAATTTTGAACAAAACAGACACATAGTGCACTTCTCTTGTTAAAACAACTTAAAAAATACAAAAAAAAAAAAAAAAAAATCGTTTACAGCCCACGAAGGATCTTGGATTCAGTACTTGATTTCTAGGGCAACAGTTGTGCAAGGAGGTGATTTGGCACAACCACCAGGTTTTGTCCCCAATTAAGGGTACCCACTTTATAGAGGCTGGGTGAGCCCCAGGAGGGTCTCCCAACCCCACAGAGTCGATATCACGGCTGATAGCAGAATAAATAATTGCATGGCTTCATGCTAAAAGGGGTTTTGTCATTATACCAATAGTTGGACAAAATTCCATTTAGCCTAAGGAGATTCAACAGCCAGTCTCGAAACTGGGACTAGGAGAATAGTAGCACAGTGCCTAACCACTGAGCTACCCCACTCCTTTGAAAGAACTTAGCTAAATCATTATAATTTTTTAAACCGGGCGGGGGCCAAGAATAACAAATAAAATAGTGGGAAATATTTAATTAATTATTAAATGTTTAGCACAGACAAACAGACCAATGGGTGAAAATGCGCTTTCTGGACTCAGGAGGCTCTGAATTCCATAGATCTGTTAAAAACTACACATCAAAAATTTTATGCGATTACAATACTTTCCTTATCTAGTAAAATGTACATCAAAAATAGTTTTGTTTCAGGAGGTTTTAAAAATTACATCTTCCAAATGTCGGTTGTTATTGACTATGCATAGCCAAAGACATTCCCAGAAATTTTCTATCGCCCATAAAGCCATTTCTGGTGGAATAACCGGACACATTTAGAGAGGGCATAGTGGGGGGCTTCACTGTTATCGGCTTTACTTTTGAGAAGAGGAGTGTAACGGTAACTGCAAACTCTGATCATTAATTTTAAATATTGGAGATTACTTAAAGTTGGAAGAAATCAGCATAGAGGATATAATTTAATTTAATGGAGGATGTAAATGTAATTTTTGAAAATAAAACCAGTGTTTTTCTAGAAACATTGGCTTGTTTTTAATAGCCCTTCAAAATTGTTATTTTTGTACTACAGGATTTCTAAATCTATTATAGCCAGAATGAGAAGGTCGAGATTTTTTCCATGGGCCCACAACCATCCCAGACAGATTCTAACATTTTAACTATTTATCTACTGAATTGCTAACATTTTCTTAGCCATTCATGAACTGCTTAACTAGACAAGTAAAAGCCCAAGATTGGTGGTAAATCAAGTTAAAAATAAACTTATCAGGAATTTAAAAAAAAAATTGGAAGTATTTGATTAGAAAACAAACCATCTTTTAAAAATATAAAATGAGACTGAAAATTTGAAGCCGGTGGGAGATGAGTTGTTGAAAAATTTAATTGTAAATTTTGTTTTCTTGACTTTTTTAAGTAGTCAGAATATCAGTATGAATTTGTACAATTAGATTCAATTACCAGTGCCATTGGTACTTGATACCTTCATACATTTGCACATTTAGATAAATACTATTTTTATTTTAATGAAAGAATAATATCTAAGAGGAAGGAGAAGGGAAAGTTATTTAATCAGTTATTCAATTAAGTCGGCTGTTCATTATTTTTGTTTACTGGATTAAATATCCAAACACAGTGCAACTAGAGTAGGAAGGGAGAATGTAATTAAAAATTAAAGTATGCACTGTCATTAATTTATTGTAAGCTTTGGTGATCATCGTAAGTTTAACTACAATATAATATATTTTTATATCAGGAACTTGGGACAGAAAGGGCGAATATAGGCCCTATGACGCAAAAGGTCAAATCGGGTTTCCAAGGCATTTTCCCAAATCTGTTAATTCTTAAAAAAAATCAGTTATTAGATATAACTGTTTTTTTCTCTTTCCATTTGGTTTTGAAACTGCTAGTTATATTATTATATTTGAAAAAAATGTCTAAAGCCTCAAAATGTAATTCCTTCATGGTGTCCTAAGCCACCTTTGAGATTTTTTTAGCTTGTTCCTCAAATAGTATTTTGATTGAGTAAGTGTCCTCTAACTTTTAAAATTGTCATATTCTTCAGTTTAAAAAAATATAATCGGAAGTATTTTAACTATTAATATTATAAATTAAATATCTAATGTGGACAACACATGACTTCCTTGTACACCTATTAAACTATAAATTGGTGGCCCAAAAAGTGATCCTGAATTTGGTTACTAGTTTCCGAAGATTGCAGTATCTCAAAAATGTCACTGGGAATCGTGACATCCATCTATTGACACACACACACACAGACATACTCTTGTTTCTAGATGTCTCATTCCGTTATTATATGTCGTTTTCTTTCAGTAGGTAACTAGTATCCAAGAGATTTCTTTGTGTTCTGTGACAACATTAAAACTGTCAATATAATTAGATGAAGCATTGGAAATCGACAGTTTTGACATTTTAAGCAGAAAAATCCACTTAACTTATACCTTATTCTCCTGCTCCAGACTTGTTCATCTCACAAATGGGGATGAAAACAATTTTTTACACTCAATTTTAACACTTAAAACAAGTAATAAAAATGCTTAATTGGAGTGGAAACCAAATTGCGTTTGTAACCTTTATTACCGAAACATAAGATTTCTGTATTAAGTATGTAATAATGCAATTTTAATATAATTTTTTATGTGTTTATTATGACATACAAGTAAAGTACCCTTTTCGGCTCACCAATTTTAACTAAAATCTAGTAAAGACATTCATATCGATATAAAAGTCCTATTTGCCAAATTAGAGATGTTTTACATTATATTTTAATATAATTATTGATGAAAGTCTAATATGACCTTCAAGTAAAGTACCACTTCCAGTCTGCCAATGCTAACCAAAATCTAGTAAATACATTTATATCTATATAAAAGTCCTATTTACCAAATTCGAGATGTTTTACGTTACATTTTAATATAATTTTTGATGAAAATAAATAATGACCTTCAAGTAAAGTACCACTTCCGGTAATCATGTAGTGACCAAAAAGGGAGGTTCACAACTAGATTATACAATAATTCTAAATACAAAATTTCAACTTTCTACGGCTAACCGTTTTTGAGTATGTGAGATACGTACAGACGTCATGACGAAACTAGTCAAAATGGATTCAGGGATGGTTAAAATGGATATTTCCGTAGAAATCTGAAAACCTAAAATTTTCGCTATTACAATACTTCCTTTACTTCTTACAAGGAAGTAAAAATGACTAAAAAAGAGTGTTCAGAGGTTTCATTTAATTCCTTCATATTCTTAAATTCTAGCCTTTTTTAGGAAGGAAAAAATACGCCCATCTTTTCAACAATTGTAACCGGCTTTTGTCCCGGAGAATTCAGTAATCACAGGGCTGTCACAGTGTAAGGGAGGGTAGATTGGCGGCTCAGATTTTTATTAGATGTGATTTCCTCATTAATTTTTAACAGATAAATTTTTGATTTTTTTTATATTGATAGTCTTATAAGGGCTCTACTGATTCTTTCCAGCTATATTTTTGTTATTGTGACCATTCTAGTTGTAAATATGTACAGATAAATAATTTGTAATTCCCTCACTTCTATGATAGTGCAGGAATTACAACTTGTATGAGGTAATGTCACAGGACTTAACTTAATAATTATTTTGAAGTCATTAACCCATTTTATGTTAGGTAGGCTAAATTATTAGCATGTCATCAATTATTGACACCTGCAGGTTAAATTTGATAAAATAAGCGATTGGGATCAAGTAGGGTTTCAAACCTGGCATAATTTAAAAACTAAATAAATCAGCTATTGATTCCTGTTAAGATCAAGACTCCATCAGGTGATAAAATACGTGGGAAACACATATTTCTCCCCTCGTTGAAAAAATAATTTTCAATATCAAAGGTACCAACCTATGCACATAGATAGATAGATAGATAGATAGTCTTGTGGACGTAGATATGAAAAGGGAATATATTTTGATTAAGGAAGTTATCTATTTAAATAAGGTTAGTTCAATTTATTATATAAATAAAAATTCTCAACTCAGATCACGGAAATTTGGTGATAAATGGAAAGACCAGACCAAAAGGTCAGGGAAAGACAATCTCTTTTTGGTAGGCGTTAAGGGCTGAAAAATGGCGACAAGTAATAAAAATTATGCCATATTTTCAGGCAAGGTCTTCTGGGAGGCTTCAAATGCCATAATGATTAGATGGATTTACACAATGAAAGTGGAGAAGAACTATATCTAGAAAAATATTTTTTGAAAAGATAGAGGGGAGAAGAAGTGGGGTATAGAAGAGGTTAGAGACAAGATGAGATGGATTCAATAGGACGGCGGCTGGTGGATGAAAGGTATATAAAGGACAACAACCTAATGGACCAACAAAACCAGAAAAGTCTCAGTTCATAATATTCATTTGTGGATGCTTTCCATGTAATTTTGATGTGATCATTTTGATAATGATCCATATAAGTATTCTCAATTCCTAAATTCCGATATATTTTATTTTAATATAATTTTCTTAATTTAATCAAAGTTTTATTTATAAGGTTTCTTAAATAAAAGAGTTTTATTTTCAAGGCTTACTAAACAAAATAGGATATAGAATGCTATAAAATCTGGAATTTAATTTCATGATTATCCTTGAAATATATTAAATACACCTACATACTATTGTATATAATTTCCTGGTATTTAGTTACAGGTAATAAGTTTAAAAGTATTTAGAAGCTGATGTGTAATAATTTTGTAATAACAAATAAAAAATATTTTGTTCAAAATAAACTTGTTTGATGGTTGAATATCGTGTCAATAACTGGTTCCGTTCCTTGTCGATAATTAGTTTTAGCACGTCAATTTCATACATTATTTAATATTTAATTATTTTTCTTTGTTTAAAAAATATCGCTTACAATATTTTTTTTTTATCATTTTTAATTAAAAAAATTTCTTACCAACAATTTTTTTTAAAAAATAATAAATAAGGCATATATTCGTATATTCAATAATAATATTTAAAATAGCAAATGAATATTCAAAATGATAAACTTTGATATGGAGATTTTTTTTTTTTTATAAAAAGAATCAGATAATATATTTTACTGAATCAAATTAACATAAAATGTTTAATGAAACATTCAGATATCATCCAATATTAGAAAATATGAATGATCATATTCATCGATAATACAAAAAATAATAATAATATTTCTTTCAGAAATGTTAGTAAATTAACCAATTTGAACTTTAACTTGTTTCGAAAACCTTTAAACTTCTATTAGTACGATCATACAATACATTATTAATTAAAGGCACAAAAAAGATAATTATAAACAAAATATTTGACCAGGAGTATAACTCTTGCAGCGTTCAACATCAGTCATTGTGCATCATAATAGCAGTTTTTCTATTTCTTATTAATTAACTTTAAACGACAATCTATCAAAAATTACATTTTTTATGATTATATATATTCTTAAAAATATAAATGATCCTATCCATCAATGAAAAACCCCAACAGATTTAGGAAAGAGATATTTTTCACTCAACATGCATTAGGAATTTTAACTTGTTTCTTTATAGCTTTGGATTAGAGCCCAATATAAATTATGTTCATTATATCTTCACTAATATTAATCCGATTAAGATATATATATATATATATATATACCTTAATCGGACTAATATTAGTGAAGATATAATGAACATAATTTATATTGGGCTCTAATCCAAAGCTATAAAGAAACAAGTTAAAATTCCTTATATATATATATACACACACATATATAATTATATATATATATATTAATTATATTATATATATATAAATTATATATATAAAATTATATATATATATATATACACACACATATATATTTGTATGTATAGCTTTAAAGGCAATTAAATTATTTTTCAATAGGTCATCTGGAATTTTCCAGGAGATGCATTCAATTTATCAAATAACTAAAGAAAAACCTGTTTCCATAGGAACATGTACAGAAACTTTACAAATAATAGGCTCTTTAAACCTACGATATGTCACAAGTGCTTTGTAGTGTACAGGATTATGTGCGGGAAAGCCTACACACGCAATCACACATGATTATGTTTTCTGTTAATTTTCCGAGTTTTTCTGTCACACTTTCGAGCGCGATTACTCTTGTCATTATAAGAAGAAGAACCATTGCTCTTGAATCCAGCTTCATGCTGGATCTTTCCATCAGAAAAAATATATTCGATGATCTTTGCTTATATTTTGTATACTTCTATTACTTTGTATATTTCCTACAAAAAAAGTAAGAACTGAGAGCGCGATTTACTAACACACTGTTCTGAATCTAATGATACCTCAGATATATATGGCATTGGGTTATGGTTGGACCTGATATTTGGTACAAAACTGGTTTTGACCTTTTGGCAATTAATATATGTGGATTAGAGAGAGAATATTGCATTGGTTTTCATGAAAACCCGTTTTATTTTAAATAATTCGAAAACTATAAATTTCCAGAAGCAATCAAGTTGCTAATTTGAAGGATAATTAAATTGTTGCATTGGAATTTGCACCTAAAGCGGTAAGGAAGTTTCATTAAAAGCGTTTGAGCCCTTTTGATGCTATGTTTATAGAAAAACACGTTTTTTGGCTATTGCGCACCGGGGGCTCGATTTGGTACATAGAGATCAGAGGTCGAAACAATTTATCAAAATTGAATTTTAGAACAACCTGAAGAGTCCATTGTAATGAAAACAGTATTCAACAACAGAATAAAGTATATTAACAGATTATCTTTATACGAAACTGACATCATATTTGGTTTTAGCACTCTGGAAAACCCCTATTTTCAAATTTTCGGGATAATCTAAAAATAAAAAAATTTTCCCAAGAGTTTTCAATGATATTTTCAAAATTAAGGTTTTTTGATATACTGAATCAAAATCTGTCATAATTTTTTGTGTGAAAAAAAAACCCCACAGTTAAACACTTTGATTTATTTGACCAAAAATCAATTATTGTTTAAAGTTTATTGTTTTAATCGGGGAAAAGCCAGAAACAAAGATTCTTAATGGGAAAATTTTGTATACAAAAAAAGACAATTAACGATATCTATTCAACAACCCCCGAAGATAGGCCCATCCTGAAACAGTATGTTTTGATTCCATATTACGGCCCTAATATGGAAATATTTTCGAAACATAACAGGTAGTCTATAGGGCCCATGGGATTCTCCAGAGGACACTCTCTATCAAGTAAATTTACTAGGGAAAAGGCTGGATGAGCTGTCAAGTAAATCCCAAATGACCAACTGAAAGGCCATACCTCATGGATTCACCTTTCCTCAATCTGGTATTATAAGATACCAAGCAACCTAATGAAAAATAGCAATGATCGGATATCGTGTGATATTAATATCGCCAAAATATAACAAAAAAAAAGATATGCTTCGACTTTACAGGTATTAGAAATCTTGCAAGGCTCATGAAAGGTTTTGGATGTCCAACTAACTGGCAGATCATTAAGTCCTAAAACATTCAGGTCATCAATGGACAAATTACTGTTAATGTTAAAGTCTTTTCAGCTTTTGAGTTTGAATTTACAATTTACATTATAAATATACTACTATACTACATACTACAATAATCTTAGCAATGTTTAATAATGCCAAAAATATTAATACTGTAATGCTTCGTTTTGATAGACCATCTACATCATTATACCTACAAACATATCATTTATTAATATTAGCAAAGCAACGCTCCCTCAAGTAATCAACCTCCAACAGATGCGTGGTCTAAGTGGTACATAAGTGTGTCTGCTATAAGTAATTCTTTACAACCTTATTTTAAAAAGTTATTAAACTGTATTATTTTTAAGTAGCGACTAAGTTATCCATACAAAGCTTATACAATCCTTGTCGAAAATAACTTCTCGAGATTCATACAAATAGTCACTGTCGTTTCTTACGACATCCGTGTGGGTGGGTTTCCGGTAAATTCCAAATTCATGATGTTTGTTTTTTACTGAGATTTCTAAATCTAAAAAGTTTAAAAAATAATTACAAAAAAGGACAATCAATGTTATCTATTCAACAATCCCCGAAGATAGGCCCATCCCGAAACAGTATGTTTTGATTCCATATTATGGCCCTATATCCACTTAAGTCAGAAATGAATTGAAAAACCAGGATTAAACTCTGCATTTAAAATAGAAAAAACCCTATCCTCATATTTCTCTTCTCCTAAAGACAAAATAGACCCTTTCCAAAAAAGCTGAGTATACAAACTAAATTGTAATGATTGTGCAGCCAAATACACGGGAAAACTGAAAGATCGCTAAATCAGAGATTAAAGGAACATATACGTGCATATAATAAGACAGATAATTCCAACTTTGCAATTCATTTAAATGAAAATAATCATAAATTCATCAAAGACTCAGGAGTTAAATTAATACATCACGTTGAAAACAGCCTCAAATTAAATATATATGAAGCACTTGAAATAATAAAATCCTTCAAATCCAATCAAGATTTTTGCTTAAATGATCAAATAAATATCTCCAATAGTCCAATCTTAAATTTATTCCCATCTATAACAGAAAAACAATTACTCACCGGCATTACTGGAAAAACTCTCACCCTTAAACCGTTTACCTAAAAACATCCTACCTACCTTTCGTTCATTGTTAGTACAATGCGAGAAGAAACCAGTACAAACTTTTCTGTTTGATATAATCCATTTAAACCTTGGAGAGTACCAACATGTATTTGATTTCTTGTCTTAATTAAATTCATAAATGTTTTATAATACTGATTTATATTAATCTAATTTAATATGTATAATAATACCAAACTATATTTTGAATTGCTTATTTTTGAATTTTTTGTGTGTTTTTAGAACTGAGGGTGAATATATAACATTCGAAACTAGTTTTCAATAAAACAAATTTATAGAAGTGGCTAATAATTTATCAATCCCTAATTAGATTGATCCTTCTATACCATCATGTGGATGTCAACTGAATTGGAAGAAGATACCTTCAATGTATTTTATCTCAAGTGAGGACCAACAATAGCTTCCATAGGAACTTTTATCACAGCCCTAGTTAAGGCGGTGTGCCTTAGTGGAGCAACAATTTGCAGTACAAAGAAAAGAGAGCAGCAAGAGTTGCCACAACATAGTGGAGAAGCGATAACATTCCAATTTTATTGTCTTTTGTCGAGTACACTTGTTCCCATATGTTTTATTTCTAAACCAAATAATATATTTCTTATTTACTGAAAATTATTCATTAAAAATATGGTATTTTATGAAACGCAAAAAAAATAAAATGAAGACAAACGTTCATGTCATCAAACGAACCCAGAATATGAATGGAGAGTTCCATCATTTATAACCTCAATTGCGTCAGCATCTGGAAAAATTCCATTCTTATTTTCGAATGAATATTAGTACGTTCGATTTCGGTATGGAGCAAATGCCATCTTACTACAGCTCTGTGAGCGACACTGACACCCAAAGATCAAAGGAAAACAATAGATTGATAACATATACAAATTTTCTAAGAGAAACGTTCAAAATGTTTGTTTGTCAAACTAATATTTAATTGAATTAAAAAATATATGAAAAACAATTAAACAATAAATATAATCTAATTAATTAAATAATAGATATTAATTAACAGCTTTTTAATTTAATAATTAAGAAACTTGAAATTTCCTTTCAAATATTGAAAGTTTTTATTATTTTACATTTAGAAAGTATTTAAGTTTTGATTGTAATACATGTAAATGTAATTGATAATAGTGTACTGAAACAAATTATTTAGGATGGGTGATTTCTTGTAATACTATCATATACCATGTTATATAAACAATAAATGCACATTTCTATACAATTCACTAATTAACAACTCAATATCCATTTGATAGAGACCTAACCAGCTGCATAAGAGCAACAAAAACAAACATTTTGAAAGCTTCGCTTGCTGTCTACAGAGCAGCTCATTGTCGCTTTGCTTGCTTCCTTACTACGCTGGCTTCCTATGAAATGCATATGTTTGTTTTTTCTGCTCTTCTCTCCCCTTGTATCGCTGATCTATTATACGGTAGTCCTAAGAAATACTTAGCTACTCTACCCTACAATGAACTATCTATTCCATAGGTGGGCAACGTGTAGTCACTCTGAATTTTTGTGCGGCCTCCATAAGAGCTAGCCTTTTATGAACTCCGCACAAAACACACAGAGACGGTACAGTTCCCACTTATGATCTATCCTATATAAATCCATTGCAGACAAGTTTCTTTGCTATTTATTCCTTCTTATTTCAAAGAAAAATCTTCTATATTACATCTTGAAAATAAAGATGGGGATGAAATAAGAGGAACTTTTTTATTTCCCCCTTCTCCCTATTGAAAATACAAGGCACGTACAGAAAGTAAGAGTACTGTTACCCTCTCATGCTGCGAGAATTTTTTTTCCAAGGTTAGCAACAGAGTGGTAGTGGGGTTTCTCCTGAACACAATGAGCACTGGTTGACCTCATTAGTATGAAAACTCGTCTTGTAATGTCTCTTTGTGCGAAATATATTGATAAGAAATCCTGCCAAGTGCAAGGTGCTCGCTGTAATCAGGTTTATTTTCGCGGAAGGAAAACAAAACTGAGACAAAAAGAGAGTCATCAGAGTGGCAGCAAAACAGTTCCCCACCCGCCAAAAAATTCTAAACCCAGATTTAGGGCAAAAAAATCATGGCCATTATGTTTTGGGAATGAAAAGGGATCTTTTTTTTGCTTTTGGACTTATTCGGTAAGGACATTTTGAAACACTCCTCTGATTTGGCACCTTCAGACTTTCATCTTTTCACCTCCCTGAAGACTCACATGGGTGGAAAATAATTTTTAACTGATGAGAAGATGAAAGAAGAGATCCTGAACTGAAAGATGGTGGGAGAACTCTTTTAGGAAGACATCAAAAAGCTTGTGCCACTGCTCACAACCTATACATAGAAAGGGGAGGAGGCACTATGTGGAGAAATAACTGGCATATATCATCAAATACAATTTTCTTAAAATTAATAGAAAAATCGAGTACTCTTACTTCCTAAATGTGTCTCGTAACTAAATCAAAAAGAAAGAATTGAGATGAAACGTGAAAATTGCAAAGAAACTGTACTTACAGTTGTAGCTAGTTGATGATTTTTCTTGTTTTTCTTCCTCGGTGGGCGCCCTGCTTTCCCTAAAATATAGAACTTATTGTCAACAACTTATCGTTAACTACTTACAAGAAAGTTGTCCTCTAAATAGGTCTTCTCATTAATGGAATAAAAATCATTTCAAAACACAGAAATATAATAATGTCATAAGTGCAGAACATGTGGAATGGAGAAGAGGATAATTAAAGAAAATACCAAATATTTAAACTGTACAAGTTGAACTTGGGGTAAGTTTTATTTATAACTGTATACATATCATACAGCAAAGGTTTTATTTTGAATGTACTGAACTAACAATTGAGATTTGTACATTTCATTTCTGGCTATTTAACTTAAGAAAACTGTATTATTGGTCAACAATATTAAATATAACTTAAATAAAATAATTAAAAAAGATAAGGATCAAAATACACTAAATCTCTCTTAAATATTTGCCTGACAAGAAGTAATTCACAATCATACAAAATGTACACAACGAACATACAATATACTCCCACGCCTTGTTTTTCCACAGTTATTTCATACTTACAGTATATATTATAAAATATATTTACAACACCTTGTTACATAATCTTTTCTTTGAATATATAATATTTCATCTGCATAAAACATTAAAAAAAAAAGAAAAAAAAGAGAGAAGAAAAATAAAGAATAAGCTAAAATATTAATTTACTATGGTGAACTAAGAGAATGGTAAAATCGCAAAGAATTATACAATTCATAATACATTATTTTATGAATTAAACAATATATATAAATACCAAACCATAATAACTTTACTTAATTAAAGCAAAATTTTATTTACCCATAAAATTTTATTACCTAATGGTTCGGATGACGCGTAATAATTATATGTTACATTATCACATATTTAATTTATTTATTTTCAAGCTTCATTAAACAAATGACTAAGAATTAGTTAACCTAATTCATAAAAACAAATAAACCCATCAGATCAAAAACAATAATGGGAATATTAAAAAAAAAAATTTACTACGGATAAATTTTCTAGTAGAAAGTAAATTTAAGCAAAAAGTGCTTATACTGTCGCCTTCCAAATAGAAGTATGTGAGAATATTTACCAATAACTAACTTGGTAAATCCTAAGGGTGGGTAGTAAATAAATCTTTACAAGATTAAAAACTGAGTATTTGACTAGGCCCAATAGTCAAAATAACCAATAAAATTTAGAAATATGATACATCAGGTTATTTCAATACTGAAAGATTGAACACTCCTGAGGTAAAACAAAGGAATGATGTTAAAAAAAAATATATAAATTTAAAAAAAATGACCAATGCTTTAAAAAAAAATTAAATATTAACGTAAAAATACAATTAACAACTATATTTCATAAAAAATAATCAAGTTACTATATTTTTTTAATTTTTGATAAAACTTATTAAAATAATAAAATAGGCTGTACATTAGATGTTAATGATTTAACATTATAACATTGTACAATCTGCTTAGTGCCAATAAGCTACTAAGGCTTAATAAGCGGACTGTCCAATTCAAGGGTCTAAGTTGCACATCAACTAGACCATTATTCTAATTGAATGCAGTATAGCCCTAGTTATAATCAAACTACCTAATAAATTCCTAAAGTCAAAATCATTGTACAGTTCAGTACTTAAAATAGGTTTTATTATTAAAAAAAAAAAAAAACTTTCCATCCTCAATCATCAATAAATTTAAAATAAATAACCAAAAGTAGGATTTGGAAGTTCTATTGTTAAATTTATAAGAAAAGGCAATAATTATCTTGCTTTCTCAATAAATAAAAAAAATAAACAACAAAATGAGTTAAATTAAGTTATAATTTTATTTATTTTTTAATTATAATTAAAGATCATATGAAAATAACTTTTTCCTTTAAAAAGTTTCGTTACTTATAATATATTGTTCAATTGAGGTCATAAATAAACAAAGTTACAATGTTATAATAAAACCTAAGTGCTTTTTATGTTTTATCATTTTTATTAAAAATAGTAATAAAAGATGGGAAATTAAAAAAATATTTGGATTTTTACTACAAAAGCTGTCTTAAGAAGCTTGGTCACACAACAAAATCATTTAAATTTGATTACCAGTTATATTTTTGTACTTCTAGCATCTGATCAACAAAAACATTAGGCACAATATAAAATAAAACTTTAACTAAACAAATTAAGGTAAGATCTAGAGCAGGTGCAACCGAGCTTCTACGGTTCAGCAGCCAGAGTACAAACAATGTGGTTGGAGGCAGCAGACAGCACATAACAAGGACTAGTAACACGGAGAGCTGAATCCAGCCCCCAAGTCACATTGTCTGCAACACTCCAGCTATACTAAAATTTAATGTGTCCCATATCTCACAGAATCACACTTCTCCATTATGTCATATAATCATTTTGTTGGGAATTTTTAAGATGTCATTTCACCTACCGATAATCTACCATACCTTCAACATTATTAACAACTGCGCTTGCTGACCCCAATCACATATTCTGCACTCATGGCTATATATTTCTATATCTATAAGTTATTTTATAATACATTTTTCTTACATAATTACTTTCTTTTTATAGTTATTTATATAAATATATATATTTATGTACTCTCTATATTTATAAATATACACAACCGAAGTATACATTTAAATTCCTCAATAAAATTAATAATAATATTGAGGAAATGGAATTCATACAAACTACGCTGTCTTGTGGTTATTCACACCTATAAAAAAATTAATAAACATTAGACTGAACTATTACTAATTGTATAATCATGATTCTATTTTTTATTCTTTTAATATTAGATAAATCAATATCTATTTTTAAAACCTGAATTCTTTTTTGACTATGAAATGAATTACAAAACAGTGATATATTTCTAAATAATGTTTATATATCTAAGGCATATAAGACATCATGAAATAGCAAAGAGTAAATAGTAAGAGCCCCACTGAGCCAAACCAGAGATTACCTCAGTATGGATGATTAGCGAAGCTTATGTCCCTTCCCTTGTAAGAAAATAGGATTGGCTATTACCATCAACTTTAAGAAAACATGTTTAAAATTATACGCAAGTAAAGAGGCAGAATTAGTTTTATACCTTTAACTGATTTAAAAAAAAAAAAAAATGTCCACAAGGTAGTTCAGTTCTAGCTTTGAATAAAATTTAAAAATATATTTAAGGTTATAAATAAATGGATGATGAATTTTTGTAAGTTGAGAATAAGCAAAATCTAAAAAATTTCTAGTATCAAGTACGAAATATTTACCAAGAATTCAATTTTACTACAAATAAAGTTTATGCTGTGAGGTTCTACTTATCAGCTATTACATATCTGTTATATAGTTAAGAAAGAAAAAATATATTAACAAAGACATTATAACATAAGTTGATAAGATCACTTTCCCTGCAACTTGACTCAATAATCTAAACTAAAAGATGAATAGCACCAATTTTTAATAAAGGAAACTTCTAATACATGAGCAGCAGAAAAGAAATCTTTGCTCATCAACAATTTCCTAAATAAACCAACTTCTGAAAATAATCTTTTAGCCATTTTAACTTTTTCAAATTCAGTTTGATTTGATTATATTATGAAGAAACCAGAATACTAAAAACTAGCAAATTCTAAAATATATAAGAAATGATACTAAAAAGGGGAGAAAAAACTCAAAATTTACATCCTGAGATTTGGAAGAGACATGCAATTATTTTTAAATATCAATATTGAAATATCAGTTAGCTGGCATTATTAATAATTTTGGTCTATCAGTTAAAACTTTCACATCAGTAGTTTGATGTGCAATTGGGAAATACAAACAGATTCAAATGCATTTAGAATGTCAAAGTAAAACAGAATATGCCCTCAAGGGCAAATCTAAGGTGAAAATATATGGTAAATGTTTAAGTGATGATTTTTTTCAATTATATACTGAAAGGTGCACTGTTTCTATTGAAGAGAGTGGAAGTTGAGATCCTCATTGCTTTATCAGACATTTCAGAAGTCAGAAAATTTACTTACTCCATTGTAAATATAACAATAATGGATTAAAAACATAATGGAAATCTAAATTTCCTGTCATAAACATAGAAGTAAAGCTAAAAAGCGAGTTTCTGAAAATTGCCTGTAAATTTCAGCCAGCACCAGTTGGTCTGCATTAGTATCGACGAATAATTCAGAAACAGATAAGTAGTGCCTGCACTATTTATCATCAATGGAAAATTTTCAATTCACTACTTTCTCCTTCAAGTAGGCTAATAGCCTTAATAAGGGATGAGACCTAAATAATTTCTAGGCTACTTACAAAGAGGTTATATCAATTTTGACCAAGTAAAATGCCACTCATTCAATCATTTAATTTGATAAGGATCTCTAAAATTAGTTAAAACTGATCAAACTGTTTAGCTATAAATGATTCAATCAATAAATTTAAAGCAAAATATAGCGACATGTAACAATTTAAAAATGCACATATAAGTGCATCACATTTAACTTTGAAACTAATATTTTTAAACAAAAATGCGTAATTAAATACTGATATCTTTACATAAGTGAACTTTCTTAATATTATTTTTAAAAGTCTGTTTATCTTTGAATGCATTAGCTAAGTGGGATTCAAAGGCGTGATCCTGCATTTGAACTTGACCCAAACTAAGGCAACAGAAGGGGAGGGACAGCATGAGTCCTACTGGATAGCCAAGCATCCGGATTATCCTACTGTATGATTAATGTTGAGACTTATATGGGAGCATCTATAGAAACCTAATTAATTTCTTAAGGTAGATAAAATTTGACTTATATAAATTCTATTGATCAATTCTGAACCACAAGTAAAATAACATAGATTCTGAAGATATATAAAAATTGGAACACACAATAAAACTAATTTATTTATTGAGTTTTATCTTACTTCTAAAAAGACTATGAAAATAGTCAATAAAATGTGACTTTTCTAGGCTAAAATGACAGATCTTCATTGATAATATTTTGATATTCTTTTGTTCAGAAAACATTAAAAATAAATGTAGGATATTGAAAAATAGGAAAACCAAAAAATCAAAAAATTATTTCTGATATAGTATCAATCAATAAAAATGCTGATTTATTATATAAATCTTTAGCTGAGAAACTTAAATTTAAAATTACAAAACAGGGGCAAAAATTAAAACAGATAAACTTGTCCTAATTTGTAAATATCAAACTGTAAAAAATATTAATATCTACACTAGACAAATAAGTGGCAAATACAAAGTCGAATTTTTGTGAATAACTAACTGTATAACTTCATGACACAAGTTTCAATCCCAATTTTATCATGTATATATATATATATACTCATATATATATATATACTCAATATATATTCATGCTATATTTTATAAAATACCCTCACCCAGAAGAGATTTTTTAAGTTTTAACTTAATTTTTATTTTCTTCTAAATTATATGCTTAGTTGCTTAATTTGATCGCTGTACAATTACTGATAAAAAAAATATAAATCCGGCAGAAGTTGTACCAATTGAAAAGACATAAGTAGAAAATTCTATAAGCAATTAATCAAATCTTATTAAATACTATAAACATAAACAAAAATATTAAGTACCTGCTTCGCTATCAGATGAGTCGGAAGAACTGCTTGAGAGACTCGAACTACTAGTATCAGAATCAGAGCTTGATGATGAAGATGCTGAAAGCCTTCCCTGACCTGCTTTCAACAATAATAATTATAAATAGAAAGATCGCTATATTAAAAAATAAATAAATAATAAAGTAAAAATATATTTGCCTTGTTTTTTAGCCTGCTTTTTTGCTGATCCTCCTAACTGGCCAGTAACATCCTGAAGCCTTTTTTCTAGCTCTTGTTTCTTCTCTGCCATTGCTTCATCTTTTGATTTTGCAGATACTTTCTTATCTATAAAATAAATGAATTAAATTACATTTACTATGAATAAGACGAATAAAAAAAAAAAAAAATCTAATTTAAAATTAAATGTTCTAATTTAAATCAATTATAATTGTATTGACCCAAGGTATAAACATAACCACTCTCACTCAAGCAAGAAGAGGTTAAAACACTATAGACAACTTGTCCTAGATGGATGCAGATCGGCAACAACAAACAACATTAACTGGATAAAAAAAAAATTATTTTGATATTCTCTAGCTAAACATAATATATTATATTTATATCGACATATTATGTTGATATGAATTTTGACTACTTATGATTAATATGACTGACTATTATTTAAAAAAAGAACAACTAATTCTCATACATACAATTAAAGAGCACAATATTAAGATATATGAAGCAAATGAAGTCTTCAAAATTCTTGAACGTTTAATAGTAATTTAAAGCATTCAGATCGGATTTAAGAAAAAGGCGTTAAAAGTTCATAGAATTGCTCATTAAACATAATATCATAATTTAGATGGCTAAGAAATTAATATTTGAGGTGTTTATTAATTATTTCATTCCAACATAAAAACATCTGAAGTAATCTCTGATGGTGCTTAGTTGTAGAAATAGGACAAAGCTAGGAATTCGCCCTGCCCATTGTAGCAGTTGGGAGTGACTGCCAACCGTTACTACTTGGCGTTTTTCTTAAAACTGTTCACTGCGGCAGCCAACCACTATTTAAATATTTTAAAATCAAAACATTAATTTTAAATTTAATGGCTTTCAGTTGTACACAAGGGCAGAAAAACAAACAGTGATTTGTGAAATTACTTAATTAATAAACGCCATTTTGTCTGGTATTATAAGTTCAATAATAAAGCTGGAAAATGTCTTTACAAAATGTAGCATTGATAAATAAAGGAATCATTTTTTTTTTTATTATAGAATAACATATGTTATTAGGGATTGATAATTAGATTGATCCTTCTATACCATCATGCGGATGTCAACTGAACATTTGTTATGTTGCTTAATAAATTGCATTGAATGCCTAACATGACACAATAGAGTGATGGATTCTTCTAATATTTTCACTAGAAAAAAAGTCATCAACTTTTTTTACTCTAGACAAAAGTCTAGAGCCTCTCTTCTCCCCTTTCAATAAACCAAGGTGGACTTTCGCTGTATAATGTTACAGCACAAAACCAGCAGTAATTGAGAAGAAATGTGGTTTGGTGGCTCTGTCATTTCAAAGAAAAATAATTAATTTCAGTTATAATAAATTCACGTAAGTACTATTCTAAAGAAACACTAATAAGTACTGGTCAAAAGAAATACTATTTAAATGTGTTTATTATTCATATGCTTTGCATTGAAAATGGAAAATTTATGTTGTATTTTGAATTTTTGTGTAAGCAATTGAATTGCAGTGTAATATTTAAGAATAGAGGCGTTAATTTTCAAAGCTTATATTCTTGAATATTTACACTATTTGTTTGACTTATTATTCATAAAAACTATCCCACGATCTTTAAAATGTAATTTAGTTTTAATTTAAAACAAACTAGTGTTTGAGTTCTCAGAAAGTTTTATTTAATATTGTTGTAAATTTAGGTTGTTTTTCCTAATATATGCCAGAAGTTGGCAAACAGGAACAACTGGTCCACTTGCCATATTAGATCCCACTACCAGTAAGTTGAAAAAAAATTAAGTAAAACAAAACAAAGCTGAGTCAATGTCAAACAGCTGAGTCAATGTCAAACACCTACATGGTTCAAGTTTATGAAATAAATTTATCAACATTTTAAAATTAATATTGTAATCACTAATTAAAATTATATTCCCAAAGTAGATCCTAAGTTTTCATCTGGGCTGAAAACTTGAAATATGTTCACCACACCACTTATGTAAATGTTTAATTAATTTTCATGAGCCTAAAAACTGTATATCAAAAGCAGATGGCATTATATTAGCATACTTATAGGTAATAACTAACTATAATATATTAAAATTATATATACATAAATATTTTTAAAACATTTAAATAAAATATTCCATAAGTTAACATACTAAAAGCTCAAGCTCAAAAGTAAAGAAAAAATTGATGGTTGCATGCTGAACCAAATTAAAAATAACAGGAGGATATACTAAGCATAAAAAGAAGCATGCTTGTTAGTAAAAGACAGACATTATTCAACAAATATGAGAGAAACTCGATCAGGGTATCACATGCAGTTTTATCTTCATTCAAAATGGAAGGGATAAAACTGGGTTCCCCTTAGTGCATTTTTCACACATATAATACAAATAAAATATTCTACATAAATTAATTTAATATTTACATGACTAATAAAATAATTTGTCCTTTTTGTTAACAATTTTGTAATATTTAATTGAAATAAGAGTTGAATAAGATAAGGTCACTAAGTTTTAAGTAATTCCTGGAATTGTTCTAAATAAAAAAAATAAAAAACTCAATAATTTAAAAGATGAAATGGCACTAAGAGGTCTAAATTAGAAGAAAATAAGAGGTTAAAGAAAAGTTCCAGCATATCAACACACATTTATTTGCTTTGATTCTTTTTTAGGTTAAAAATCAATTTAATGGAGAATCTAGGTCAGGAAATGTAAAATTAATTCTCAGCCACATATCTGAGAGCCTGCAGCACAAATTCTTAAGGCATTTTTTTTTTTTACCTTATTTCGAAAAAACTTGAGGTGATATCATCAGAAACTGTAGCCTTCAATAACTCACACCGATACAAAAGCTAAAAACCAAAATTAAAAATTTCAGTCTACTATGACTATCAATAAAAATGAAATAAGGTTTATGAATAATTTAATTAAACCCTAATAATCTACTTCAAATAATTATTTAAAAATTTGTGTGTGTTGATAAGCTTTCACTTTTTCAAGCCAGCCACCAACTTACTGTAGGGCTTACGTGGCTTTTTCCTGAGACATGATGCAACGTAGGACTCGAGCTCCCTCAGGGTTGATGGCTTCAATGTCTCAAAGTCAATTTCAATTTCATCAGGATTTGAATCCCTCAAAGAGGGCTCTCTGGCCTGAATGATATGGACTACTCTCCCAAGCTTATCACCTTTAACGTAAAGAAAAATACATTATACTTGAAAGGATATACAATACCTTCAGTTCGTGGACTTGTTATTTTTCAATAATAGTGCAGTAAATACCTATAAATTTTTCACAGATATCATAACAGTACAACATGAAAATAAAGTTGCAGAATACTCTATTGATCAGAAATATATGTATACTTCCAAAATTTAGTTAACATTTAAAATACTAAGTTTACATATTTATTAGCTGCATCAAATAAAATGTTAGAATAAGGCTTAATTGTGATTTTATATAAGGAAAAAAAAATGTTATTTTTAGAGAAGGAATTTACAGAAAATAAGCATGAATTTTTAAAACAACTACTAATTAATCAATTTTTTACATTTAAACATAACTATTACTGGCTACTATATAGACACTAAATAGGATAAATAGAAAATAAAGTACATACCTGGTAGCTTGTTAATATCCAAGCTAAGTTGTCTCTTTTCATCATAAGACATAGGCTTTGCATTATCTTCATCTTCTGAGTTGAACTCTGATGTGACCACAGGATTCTTCTTCTTAGAGTTAGCAGACCTGGAGTTCGGCTTTGGCCTCTTACCCTGAGAATTAGTTTTTCCTGGTGTTCTTCCGGGGGCTTTGCCCTTGTTTGGTTTAACCTGGGGTGAGGGGACAGCATTCCTGCCTGGAGGAGGTGCAGCCTTTACACCATCGGTAGCCTTCATTTCCATGACAGCAGGTATTCCTGCACCAGCTAAAAGCCCACCATCAGCTATTTTACCAATTGTTCTATCAGCAGATTTCCTTTTTTTACTAGAAGAGCTTCCACCAGAACCTGAGCCATCTTTCTTTTTCTTCTTCTTTTTTATAGTGCCTTCTTCAACGAGTTTTCTCATTTCTTCCTGCATGATTCTTAGCTAAACAAAACAAAACATGATAGAAGTGAGTTACGTGAACTAAGCAAGTCAGATACATATAACGAAAAGTAAAATATAAATTTAAAAGTATTAACTGTTCTCGCTACAATCAATTTCGATAGATAAGATGAAAAGTAACAATAATAATAATAATTCTGAAGCAAATTGTCACCAACAGAAATACCTGTGATACCAACAACTGCATCCAATAGAACACCAGTATTCAAAAAAATAATAGAAGAATAATTTCTACTTATCTGTTCAAACAATAGATATATACAATGCTAAGCGATAAGAAAGCAATGATCAGCAAGCAACCATAAAATTTAATGAGTATCTGACACATGAACTATAATCAGATTACTAAACGGTAAGTGAAATATAATTTGTTTATAAAGGCAGCTATGCGTTAATATATAAGAAAGAAATCATTTTCTGTAATTCGTATCTTTTTTTAGGTTATTCATTTAAACAAATTAAGGTATTGAAATATATAAATATTTTATAAAATAATTAATCAATCATAAACTAAAAAGGACCACTCTAAATCTCTAAAAACAATTTTATTAATAAAATTAATCACAACAAATTTTATTAAATTACGTTAGGAAAGAAAAATGTGACTTTTTAGTCTTTTGATTTTTGCCTAGTTCCAAACTTATTATAATGTGTGAACACCATAGTCTACAAATAATTTAATACAACTCTTGGAAGTATCTGTTGAACATTTGTTACAAATTTTATTAATAAAATTGTTTTAGGGATTTATAGCGGTCCTTTTTAATCTATGATTGATTAATTATAAGAAATAAATTTCATGAATACAGATCTATTAATTATTATAACCACAAACATTTGAGTTGGCATCGTATGGCTGATGGAGAGGAATAATAACCATAGCGGTTAGGATTTTGTCAACAACATGTACTTAATTATAATTTGAAAAATCGTACTAAATTGACCTTATAAAAATCTATTTTTTAAACATAAACTAGAACATAATTTAATTTAGGCCAAATAATTAAAAACTAAAATATCACCAATTCCCAGTTTCATACTAACAATAAAAAACTGGCATTACAACAGCTTTGAGATAAGTAATTAGAGTTGAAAAAAAAAAATATATGATTTGTGAGTGGAGTGACGAGCCAACTGAATAATGACAAATGATAAATGATTTAACTTTATATCAATACGATAGTAATTAGTAATAGTAGTGAGTAATAATCAAAACGTAAGTGTGATTAACAACTAGATTATAACTAATACAAGAGTTACGTCACCAATTTTTCGAAGTGGTTTATCAAAATTTACAAAGATCAATTTGAGAATTATTAATCTAATTTTTCAATATGCTAATAAATAATTTGACAATTTTGCTTTCACAGTTGTTTATCAAAGATTATAACGATAGCAGAGGTTTTCAATTGAATTAATGTTTTTGGAGAAATTTTCATCTTAAACTTGCCGCCTCAGTAGACGGGATTTCAAAAATAATAAGTACTTAATGGGACCACGAGATAATCAGAGTAGTAACTTCTGGAGTTCTAACTAAACCCTAGAACCACATCTACAAAGGTCAACCACTACATTTTTTTACAGCACAATTGTAGTTATAAGTTTATATATATATATATATATATATATATATATATATATATATATATATATATATATATATATATATATATATATATATAAAGAGCTAAAGTGATCAAGTAGCCACTACAGACGTGTAACCGTAAAAGTGAAGGTGGATTAAACTTCCTATGTCAAAAGTTGCATTATTGGTAAGAATGGTTACAGCACAAGTTGTTAATCAATAAATTCATGAAAGCAATTAGATATATAAGTTATCATTTCTCAAGTACAGTTATAACATAAAATAAACAAACCTGCTCTTGTAATTGACTAAGTTTACGAGCCCTTTCGTCGTCTGAATTATCAGTTTCGGATTCAGAGCCAGAAGATGACCCAGAGGTGGATTCTTCTTCCTTTTCAGGAACAGTCGATGTAGGGGAGTCTTCAGGTACTTGAGCGAATCTTGACAACACAATATCATCAAAGTTATATTTAGAAAAAAAGATATAAGCCCAAAAATCAATTTCAGGAAACATTTAATGACTTATTTATGTCCACTGGAGTGAGCATTGATAAGACCTCATTTAAGTCATTGTTAGAGCTCAACCACTCAAGAAAGACACTTAAAAAAGACGGAGCTTAGATAGAGAGGTAACGCTCAAGGAGAGAAAAGCTTTCTTCCTAGGAATAACTTCAGACAACTACCTTTTTAAGTATACGATCTTGAATCGTATTTTCAGCATTTTGATTGATTATACATTCTTTCAATAGTGTGCACTCATTCGTAAGTTGATTTTTATATCAAGAACAAAAAGTCATTGTTTGGTGCAAGTGCACTAAGTGGTCTTTCTTAAGGGTCTCTATACAACTAAGAACAATCTAGTCATTGTTATACATACATAAAGATACTCATGCTTGTCTTGACCAAGAACTAGATCATTAATGTATTAACTAGACAGTCTGGTACTAAATGATGAATTGAATGATTATAAAAAAATAAAATAAGAAGGTAATAAACTAATAAAAACAGCTGTAAATAACTGAAATTACAAGAGCTCAATTCACTTGGGGCTGTTCACAAATTACGTCAAGCAATTTTTGGGCCTTACTGCCTCCTCCTCCAGCCAAGTCACAACCCCCACCCTCTTCCCCTCCCTGTTATGTCACAACATTCAATTTTTTGATCTGAAACCTTAAATAAAGAAAAAGAACAAATCATCCATGTTATTTTTAGAAATATTAATAATGTTTGGTTTTACTCTTTCCTTCAATTATTATTTATGATGATGTGACTATAGATAAACAATTTAAGGAAGAACCTTTTAGTGTACATAAGCCTAACAATAACCTTTTGTTATTGAAATAAAAATCAACTTAGAAATTTTAACCTGAAAAAAGGTTAAACAAATCAAAATGTTTATGTAATGAAAAACAAATAATTCAAGATGTATATTTCGCAATGTAGCTGCCTGACATGAAGTAGAGGGAGAAAACTTTTCCCTCCTTAAGTGCAACCTCCTAGCCTAAGCTCCACCCACAATGTCCTTTCTTAACTTGTTTGCTTATACATCTTTGTTTCCCGCATATCAGTTTCAAAATGAACAAATTTCATGATTATTACTTACTTATTAGCCATTAAAAGTAACTTTAGAAAAACTATTTCAATAACAAATAATGTGTCATGAGTAACAAATGACCCTATGATGTAGAGACAAATCCTACAGTGAGGCGAGCCTTAATATGTTAAATCTCTTAAGATGTAAAAATTCTGATCTAAAAAAAGTATGAATTAAGAGATAAAATTTACTAACCTCACTTCAAAAACATCCTGCAATTTTCTGCCCATTGCAACAACATCATGGTCAGGAGGATTATACTTATAACAATTCGTAAATATTAGCCGGACATCTGCAGCAAATTCAGTCGCGGTTTTGTATTCTCGATTGTCCATTTTTTGCTATAATAACAAATATCAGAGAATAAGTGATATTAAATACTGATAAATTATAGATACAATAAAAAATATATGATACTATACCTTAACAGTTCCGAGATCCATAGGTTTCTTAATAATATCGTGGTAGTCATGTAAACCAAGCCATTCAGCATCAACAGGTTTATAGAATGGCCACGCATAATTAAAATGTTTTTTAGAAAATAATTCTTTTAATATTTCATTGCACGCTTTTAATGTTTCGGAAAGCTTTTCTTTTGGCTTTTCGTGGGCAGCCTGAAATATAGAATAAAAGTTATATAAACTATAAAACTAAATAATTCCAGATAAGCTTATAAGCATTAAACAAACAATCACCTGAGTTGAATTCGAATGAGAATAGGGCGCCATTGGGCTTTGAGAAAAAGGCATGCCATCGTCTGACTGTCTTTGAGGCTAAAAAAATTTCCAAATTAGTGTTTCAAATTTTTAAGAATTAATATAATATTAATGTCTAACTATTAGCGAAGGTCTAAAAATAATTTAAAAAGATGCTTATAAATAATTCGAATACATAAAACATAAAAATTCTCTGAACTTAAATTTATTTACAATAAAATCTAGCAGCATATAAAATGTGGTAGTTATTCATACAGTACAAAGTATGTACAATGTGACATAAAGAAATGATATAAAAAATCAAGAAGATATTAAACAATAGCCTTAAACAAATAACAGACAATGTCACAAATGAAAATCAACAAAAAAAAGTTCAGTATTATAACTAATGAAAATGAAATCCTTTATTACAATTTTATTTTTTCAGTAACATACATCGAATCACAAAAAAGTTTAGATATATATATATAAAGTTAAGATTACAATTTAAATTATAAAAAATCTTTTGTATTAAAAATCTTTATTACTACAAATCAATAAAAATAAAATAAACAGCAATAATATTCACTGTATATTTTATATTGATAGAGGCTTCAATAATCCGTAACAATAGTCCAAACCACTTGCAACTCTCAAGCATCCTCAACTTTATAATATAAATTTTGGTTTCTTATAAATATTGCACAGGATTATAATCAATATCTTCAGTGGTCCAAATAAAGTAGATCCAGGTTTGATAGTAAGTATTTACCTTTTTTATTTGCCTTCCAGATTCTCTCCTAGTGCCAACCTTGGCAGCTTTGGAGTCACCTGGGGTGTAGGTTGGATCAAACCCAGCAGGGCTATCATTTGTTAGATCAGCCTTTCTTTTGACCCCTTTCTTCGGTTTGGGCGCCGTTGGGGTCTGGACGACGGCCCCTTTGCCACCTTTTGGACCAACACCAGGAGCCAATCCAGGTGTTAAAAGGGGATCGACAGTAGTGGTATTGAAGTTGGAGGGTACAGCTACTGGCTGTCCAACCTGTAATGGCAAAGTCAAACCATAACATGATTAATCTTTAGAAAGCCACGGACTTGTTTCATAAAAAAGCAAAATAAAATAAAAACAAAAATCTTCTCTTTCTTCTGTGATTAAAAATCCATTAAAGTATCCCAAGTAGCTAATTACATTATCTATAATAAATATCCACTACATTATGAAAAATTTCCTCAGCAAAACATCAACAATTTTCATCAGCTTAAAGATTAAATTTCTGAGGAAAGACGTCCTTGGCCGGCACAAACAAAATATTTATTTGTAGTTAAAAACAATTATATATTAGAAGCATGAAAATAATTCTTTTGATCAATTAATACAGTACTATTATAAGCTTCATCCATAACAATAATGTTGCAAACCATGAAACAAGTAGTAAAACTAAAACTGGCTTGACTGAAGAAACCTATTGTTTTTGCATCTTTAAATAAAACTAAGAAGGAAGAAGCCCATTAACTGTGATTGAAGAGCTTAATTCTAGTACCAGAAAAAACATTTTTGCAACTAATACTCAAACTAACTTCTTTGGTTTTGTTTAAACATAATTTTCATCTCTATCTAATATATCTCTTTAATTTTATTCTAGCAATAAGAAATCACATCTATTCTCAATTCTTGCTTCTTCTTCTTTATTTTATTTTTTTTTTCAAGGTATAAATAAAATCAATTTATTTTCCAGCATTATATAAAAATCGTAAGAGCGAAAAAAAAATGTGATGATTGATTAACTATGATATAGATATAGACTCTGATGGATAATGTTTTCAGCTGTTCAATCTTATAGAAAGAGGATATTTCTTCATTGCTCTTTTTAAAAGTGAGGAGCTGAGTGTAGAACATATCTTGATTTCTTTTGATCAATTCTCTCGAACTATAGGAAAATTATTTGACCAAGAACTGACCATTATCCATCACTTAATATTTATACATGTAAATCCTTGAGGATAAATGACTAAGTGATTTTATTATTTTATTTCATTTTTCTTCCTTAACCAGACAGCAACACAGGTTTTGGCAATGGTAGCGTATTACTGAAGTAATATATGCATAGTACTCCTGCCCTACCAGTAAAGATTTAAACAATAGATACAATTCTTTTCTATATATTAACACTTCCTTTTTTTCTCCGTAATCCCTCATTCGACAACAGTGAGAACTAGCACATTCTCCATATTCAGAGAAGCCAGACAAAAGTTACTTTTTATTGAAGGGAAGTAAAAAAATACAATTTCTGGACAAAAATAAAAATAAAACAAGCTTTGAGACAGTGGTTCTGACGTACTGCATTGTATTAATAGTCCCTATAAGAGTTACAAGAGAACTTCAATTGTCAATTTTCAGTCCTTCTCAGAGGAACCACACCATATCATGTTAGGAGAGATGAACAGCATGAATTGAGAATTATTTAGACTTCAAGAAATATCCAAGTCAGTCACAAGAGGCCCATTGAGAGTCATTAACCAGCTGTTAACATCTTGCCACAGACACTTGAGAACAACTACTAAGCCAGGATTTCTAGTCCCTCAGACTAGTGAGAGCATCAGATATCCCACTTCATATGCACCATTACCAGCAAGAGTACTAAGATAATCTAACTGTAATAGATTAATACTACCAATTAACATAGGTAAAGTTAAGTGCCTGACTGTACACATTATAATTAGTCTTTTTAAATGATAATTAATTTATTTCAATACAAAATGGGCTGATGTACAAAAATGAAAGTGCAACTAGCTAAACTTACTCAGCAATTATCAATTATTTATGTGATATCTGATAATGGCATTAAAATAAAATTTAGCACAACTAGATCATAGAAAAAAAAAATTATTATTCTCAATCTGCTATTTTTATTTAAGAAACTAGCTATATCCACCCGTACGGCATTGCCCATGAAATGAACTGTGAGCTAAATACCTTTCCAAATTTAAAGTTTTTTTGTTTCACTTTTAAAAGATAATGTGAGTAACAGAAGGCAGAACCATTACTCTTATCATTCATCATCTTGTAAAGTTTGAACAAAACTTTTACAAACAACTTCTATAAAAAATAAAAGATTGATGTTCAATTTTGATTTTTATTTCATTTTTAATGCATTAATTATATATTTCACATTTCATCATACTTATTGCTATATGAAATAAATAAAAATATTATAGCTAACATAGATTCATTGAGGAAACACATCATTCAATTTAATACCCTGACTTGGTTTGCTGTGGCTATGTGGAATAAAAGAAAGCAAGAAAAAAGATGTTTTTATAAAAAATCATTTTTTATTGTAAAGTAGTACTGTTATAAATGTGATTTTATTACTTATATAACCATAGATTATCAGAAAAAAAACTGTTTTTTACTTCCTTGAACAAAGCAAAGGAAGTAATGTAATAGCAAAGATTTTCGGCTTTCAGATTTCAACGGAAATATACATTTTGGCCATCCCTGGATCCATTTTGACTACTTTCGTCATGACTTCTGTATGCATGTTCGTACCTATCTTGCATAACTTAAAAACGGTTAGCCATAGAAAGTTGAAATTTTGTATTTAGAATTATTGTATAATTTAGTTGTGAACCACCCTTTTTGGTCACTGCATAATTATTGGAAGTGGTACTTTACTTGAAGGTTATAATTAATTTCCATCAAAAATTATATTTAAATATAATGGAAAACTTCTCACATTCAGTATTTTAGTTTATATATTGATTTAAGTAACATACTATAATAGATTTTGGTCTTAATTGGCAAATGGGAAGTGGTACTTTACTAGAAGGTCATATTAGACTTTCTTCAAAAATTATATTAAAATCTAAAGTAAAACATCTCAAATTTGGTAAATAGGACTTTTATAGTAGTATAAATAATATACTAGATTTTGGTTAAAATTGGTGAGCCTAAAAGGGTACTTTACTTGAAGGTCATAATAAACTTACATAAAAAATTATATTAAAATTAAAAACAGAGATCATACAGTTCGGTAATAAAGGTTACAACAAATGTGATTTTTTTTTCTACTCTAATTAAACACTTTTATTACTTGTTTTGAGTGTTAAAATTGAATGTAAAATACTTGTTTTCCTCCCCATTTTTTAAATGAACAAGTCTACAGCAGGAGGATAAGATATAAGTTAAGTGGGTTCTTCAGTTTAAAATGTCGAAACCTTCGGTTTTCCATACTTTACCTAGTGACATTGACAGTTCTAAGAACTTTCAACGAAACAACTGGTGACCAACAAAAATCTAAATGATAGTGAAAACCGCATCAAAATCGACTGACTACTTTTCGAGTTTTGCGAACACAAACATATGCAGGCTGAAATTTTATATATATAGATAAACAATTATATACCACCACTGTTTACAATTACTTGAATACCATAGCTAGGTTTACTATTGACCTAAAAGATATAGATATAAAAAAATGCTGCAAATTATTACACAATGAAGGATACAAGATTTCTCAATAGTTATATAAAAAAAAATATCTGTGTCCATTCACACGACTTTTCTTAACGCTTTGGGTGAAAGTACAATACAAAAATTGTTTGTTATATCCTCACAAATATTAAACACCAACTAAGATGTTAATGTTAATTCAGATTATTAGCTTTGTAGACAATTAACTTATCTTTCAAATGAGCATCTGGTATGTTTCGGGAGTTGTATATTTTTTGAGTTGCCAAAAAACTAAACAAAGATGAAACGGACTCTATGTGCAGAATACTTAATAAAACATGAATATAAAGCTCAATACGCTATATCTTTGCTAATATTGGTCCGATTTCGATATTTCTATTATTTTTTTTTTTTTGTTTTGTAGGGAACTTAATTACCTCTAAAATGAATGTAACAAGAATAAAAAATATTGGATTCTACATATCTTGAAACATAAAATCTCAAATTTTGAGAGGTGGTTAATTTTTTTTTTCTTGGTGGATTACAGTTAGAATTAATTTTTCTAACAGAAAGATTAACAAGAGACACCAATAACTAAATCAGCTTACAGATGATTCATAACATTTGATGGATGAAAATGAACATTCCTGTTTTAGAGTAAAAAATTATTTCTAAAGTATCAATAAAATAATTAACTACAGTTTTATTTTCATAAATGAACATATTAATTGAAAAAAATTTATGTGTGTAACAAATTTGTAAAAAATAATAGAGTATAGAATCATGCAGGTGATATATCCTTTTCTTATCATTACAAAGTTCTACTAATTAATGAATTGCTATTGTATCCACTATAATTTAAAAATGTCATCTCTAAAAATGACATCTCTTATGATACAACCAGACATTTTTTTCTATTAGTTTAGGATTATTAAATATGATTAATAATTAAATATGACTTAAATATAACAAAATACTTCAAGTAATTTTATTGTAATAGTTAACTGATATTCCAAACTGTATATATTGTAATACCTGAGGAGGAAGAGAATTATGGTGAGTAGTAGGTACAGTAGTGGTAGCAGTCGAACCAGGTATGGTCGCTGGAAGGTGTGATGGAGGAGTGACAGGTGGTACAGGAGCAGCGACTACTGCTGCGGCTGCTGCTGTTGAATTAGAAGGTCTCCCCCTTCCGGCACCAGTAGTCCCACCTCCCCTACCAGGTCCTATAACTCCAGGTCGCTTCTTAACAGGCTTAGAACCTTTAGGTGGTGGAGGCTCCAGCTCGATTTCTTCTTTGGGCATAGTTTCCAGCTACAAACCAAAATAATTATTAATGGCGTTAATTAGAGATAAATTACCAAGTATAAAGAAAGCATACTAAGCATTTGAAATTAAGTTATCATATCACCATTACCTTTTGCAAATACAGTTTTTCCAGTGTTTGAGCCATAACAACAACATCTTCACCTGGTTTGTTATAAACATAACAATTATTAAACATTGTATTGAAATCTTGAATACATTCAGCACCACACCAATAATAATTGTTTTCCAGTCGCTTTTTGATAGTACCAAGATCCATTGGATGTTTAATAACTTTGTGGTAATCCTGAAAGCATAAAACATTAACAATTTTAGGGCAATAACAAATTTTGTGAACTTATACGGCTTATCTATATTTTGGTACATTTTTTTGCTACATAATTAATTTTTAGGATTATAATTCTTAATTGATGAATCATAACTGGAGGAAGTAAAAGTTGGTGTATATTATCTACCAACTTCCTTAACACTAAGGATAAACAATTATTTCAAAATAACTGATGAAGTAAACATCTGATGATCACTTTTCAAGTTTGTTTTTTTTTGCCACCATAACCCTCGATAGATATAGAGGTACTCATCGAAATAGAAGGTACAGATGGGTCCTATCAAACCCGTCCTCATATTTACAGGGTTTTTAATTTTTTTTTTTTCTTTTTTAGGAATAAACGAACTATAAGCATTATTTAATATATTTTATTAGTATTTTAAAAATATTGTTTATTAATAGTCTTTCACACAGAGAGAAATAGAAAAAGTATCACTGAATTCGACTACAGTGTAAGTTCTCAAAAATTGCATAGACGGCTTTCCCACAACTGACAAATAAGGTTTTTGCCCAGACAAGCAGTTGGAGAGGGAGAGCTACTGAAAAGTAGCTATATTCAGGGTATCCAACAACATAGCATGCAAAAATTCATGAATTTCTATGCAGTGAACTGAAAAATTCATATCTATATATATATGACATATACAGTCATATATATATATATATATATATATATATATATATATATATATATATATATATATATATATATATATATATACAGGACACCCTGTATTTAGCTCAGCCGCAAGATGTGATTTTTCCATGTTTATTTATCTAAAATCAATAATTATTCCTAAACTAATGACTTATCATCATGGGAGTGTCATCACAAATACTCGACTTTATTTGCACAAATTATTTTGTGAATACCCCACCTCTCCAGTCTGACCCCTCTAGGGAGGGTCAATCCCCAGAAATTTGGACGGACTCTCAATTCCTACTACAAAGACGAAGTTATGACCTATGTATCATGTTTATTTTATCAATTTTTCCGATACCAGAATGTGACTTTTGTAGTTAGGGTCCTCTACAAATATTATTTTAGTACTGCATTTTATATGAAATACTCACCAAGGTGCATCCTTAGTTTATCTTTGGTTTAATATATTAGACTTAAATTGGCTAATGACTGATACTAAATTGATTAACTTACAGGAAGATTGAGTTTATTAGCATCAACTGGTTGCTGTAGAGGCCAAGCATATTGATGTTTCCAGACTGCTTTGAGGACATTTTTCTGAATATATTGCAACTGGTTGGTTACTCGGCCAGGCCTATGGGGTGGAGGTATGACCGGTGGCTGGACAACACCATTGATTGGGTCTAGGACCGGCTCCTCTCGTGGCGGGGGCTCTTTCATGCCGCTACCGGCCCCCGCCTCTAGTCCGCTTTTCACCAGTCCTGTCTAAAAAAGAAAGTTAATAATTTGAAAATAAGAATTATGCTTAGGATAATTTATCATTTATATTACGATAACAACCACAAATTTCTTTTGTATATTTAAAAATTAATTTAGGTTAATTTTAATGTTTCTATGGAAATAAGAATCTTAATTTGAGACCTCTAATGTGTTAAGTGAAATACTTTTTCAATTATATCAGGAACAATTGATTTCCAAAAACACTTCTTCAAAAATATTCACAATAATATTTCAAGAGTAATTTCAAAACAAAGGATTGAGGGGATAGGACAGCCAATATTAATCATAGTACATCATGTTATCATAAATCAAACAAGTAAAAGATTAATGTACATAATTTAAATTATAATATTAGGAAAAGGAAAACAATAAAGAAAAAATAATAAATCTGATTAATTAATGAATTTTCCAGTAGAATCCTGTGGTAAGCACAGAGTTGATCATCTAAAACAGTAGAATCTCAATAAATTGTACTCTCAAGGGCCCAAGGATTACATATGAATTATAAAGATGTCCAAATTATCAAAATAACCAATAATCAGGAGTAAAAAGTAAAAAAATACTAACTAACAAGATTTATAGAAAATTTTATTAATATGAATAAGCTTGTGTTGTTAGTGGTTAACTACTCATTTTTTGTCAACATGGCATGACTCAGTTTTACTACTATAACCAAACAAATATTTTCTGCAAATCGTACTGATACAATAGCATTTTAAATAAATTGAATTTATATTTTATGAGATGATTTTATTAAACTCAAGAGTTTTTAATAAAATATTTTTTGCTTTTATTATCGGGCCATATAGATTCAAGGGTAATCCTAAGTGCACCAAAATATAGGTGACTAGTTAAGGGTTAATAAGGATCATAAGAATCAATTATTAACTCATCTATTCACTCATGACAAACTTCAACTGACCCACTAAGTTTTTTAAATTATACACTATACCTTTCTTTTAAACTTGCTGAACCATCATTCATATGAAAGTTGGTATATAAGAATTCTATGCTTGGGCAAATCATTTTTTTAAACACTTTTCTAGTGTGTAGACCGCTCACCAGTCTTAGAGCTCTTTACTTTGATGCTGTTAATGGGATCGGAATACCATGTTTTTATCATGTTAAAGATTTAGGGTTTAAGGTGTTTTTTCTTAGGACCACTGAATTCATACAAATTATCGGGATATATGCATTATTGGTATACAAAATATTAAGATTCTACTGTTCTACTTTATAATTTACTTATAAGGAAACCTCAGATGTACGGGGCCAGCATTAAGAGGAAAGGTTGTACAGGCAAGTCAATTTGCTCAGTAATAAAAACAAACACCTCAGTTATAAGAAACAAAGATGACCTTAATTTTTCAATTATAGATGAAAGATAGATTCGGAAATTCCTACATTTTTATTCTCTTCTCCCACTCAGTCTTTCTCATTTAGCTGATAAACTTAACTCTCAATTCTGCCATCATCAAGTGTACTTCAGGACAAAGAGTTTAAAATATCAAAGAGAAACATTTACTCCATTGAAGACAAAGTCACAATATTTAGAGAAATTGAAAGTGGTTCAAATAAAGTTCAAATGTCTCGAAAATTCAATATGCCTCCATTAAGTGTGCTGAACATTATCACAAAGAAAAAAGAAATACTTAAGACATGAAAACAATCAATCCAACATAAAAAAATTTAGATAAGATCTAATTTTCATAACTCTTCACTTCTTATTTCTAAGGGTTTCACTAATTGCGCTCATGAATCTGTTTATAGAAAATGCAACAAAGACGATGCTGACGCAGCTCTACTGCCTATTAACAACAGCGCCTGGATGGTTGCCAAGATATTCACAACGCATCTCAGGCGATGGAACTCATGAAAAAATTCTTCTTATGGTAGACAACTGCACAGATCACTTCAAGATAAATTTCTGCCACCGAACATAGCATCATGATTACAGCCAAGGAGAGATCTGATCATTCCAATCCAGCTTCAGGAACAACATGATGAAGCAATTCAACTCGGTGCAATCTATTGATCAAGGAGAAGGAGAAAAAAAAATCAATGTTCTGGATGCCATTCTATAAATTTCTATGGATGCCATTGTATAAATTTCTATGATTTGTCTTCATAATTGTGTTTATCTTCAGATGCGTTTGCCTGAAGATACAGTAAAAAAAATTATAAAATATGCAGAGCTTGAGTTGAATTCCAATTTGGTTTAGAAGACAGTTGTAAAAGACATGGAAGAAGAAAGCCTGAGGGAATACATTCTGGTGGACCCGGATGTGGTAAAAAGTGAATCCTATAATCATCGTCTATAATATCCTGTCCACGAACAACAGCAATTATGAAGATGGGGATGAAGTTGAGGAAGAGGAATCGATACAAAAACCAGTAAGCCACAGCGATGCCTCCATCACCTTTGACACATTAAGGAATTATTATTTGACCAACAGTTTTCCAGAAGAATTTTCCAAAAGATAAATGAACAAGAATACATTTTCCACTGGCAAGGGAAGAAAACAGTGGTCTTAACTTTATATGTAGATATGTAAGTATCTGAAATATTGAATATATTAAATACTGTTCCTTACCAATAATTCTTTAGATATTACGATATTCAAACCTCCAATTGTTACTTATGTATCTATCTCAACATATTTGACTACATAGAGACTGAATGGGGAAGGAGTGGAGGTGAGAGAGACAAGGTAAGGACAACTTGAAATATTGACAGAACTTCAAAGCACAGAATAAAATTATTATGCTTTTGTTGGTCGAAAGTACACATAAACTGAAACAGGACTCGTTTTAGTTAAACGTAAAAATCAATTTGTTAAAATAAAACAAGCCCTTAAGAATCGGAGGAACTGGCTCATTATTAGTATTTGTAGGGATTTGCCTAGGTTTTCTTTATATCGTCATCTATATCTAATTACATATTATTTTGTTAGTTCAATTGACATTGAAAACAAGATGGGTTAGTCACAACAAAAAAAAAAAAAAGTTTCCAATTCTAATGTATCAGATTTTTCTAAAAGAAAAACAAGGTGGAAGGGAAAACAATTATAAGAATAATAATGTTTACATCATTTTCTCTGAAGATAAGATCTTCAACACTAAGATGTAATTAACGTACAAAGTAATGAAGTCCAGTAACAAGAGTCAACCAGGCAAATTTTTTAAATTATTTTGAAGTTATAATAACATAGCATGTGATTTGAACAAGGAGTAACGGAAAGATTGCTAAAGATGAGATACAGTTTTTAATTACAGAAAGTCAATTATTAATAAGGGATGCCATAAAAAATGACAGAGTTTTTTTTTCTTAAATTGATATCCACTGATCAGCTTTGTTTTTCAAAGTTAATTAAGTTTGATATCACTTTAATCCCTATACTATACTAAATGAAGTTGTAAACAAAATGACCTTTTCTTGCCTTCTGTTGACATCAGCATGATGGTATAGAAGGATCAATCTATTAGGGATTGATAAATTATTTGCCACTTCTATAATTTTGTTTTATTGAAAACTAGTTCCGAATGTTATACATTCACCTTCAGTTCAAAAAACACACAAAAATTTCTTGCCTTCTCTTTCATCTTGGCATTCTGTTACGCAAAATAACACTAAAATTTGAAATATTGGTAATACTAGGCCAGTATTGGGAAAATAAGTTTTCTGCTGCTGGAACAACCCGTGGGGCGGCGACTTGAAGAGAACGCTCTTCTATTCTAGACCCAAAGCTTGGTATTATGAAGGAATCTGAGAGGTGGTCTCGAGATGGGAATAAACCATAAAACAAAAAGGTATGTGGCTTTGAATACCAAAATAAATTGTGTGAAAATAAAATCATTTTTATTGAATTAAAATCATTTTTAATTTAGCAAGAAAAATAGTAATTTATTATGACTCATCCCATTAAAACTGATTAGCCATTAATATGTTTAGATACCTGAGACCGAAAAACAAAACAAAGAAAATAAAGAATTGATAGCAAGTCAACAAGCAAAGCCAAATACAGGACCTTTTGTTGTTACTACTAATTTTGGTTTGTGCTGTTAGTTTAATGTTAGTTAGTGTGGTTATTTTGCCAAATAAACAGAAGATTTTGAGTGCTTATCTTTAAAATTTCAATTATTTCAGTTAAACACGTTTTTAATTACATTACATTCTCCATAATCAGACCATTCGCTATTCCAGCATTTCCAGTAATCCAGCGCTCTGAGGGCGCTGGCAGGTCAGATGGTTTCATATCTCCTCATGTCTATAAGAGCGGGGAGATAGAACTTTACAATACTATGCTTAACTAGTGCTAGTGCATCTTCGTCTGCTATCGGTGACTATTGAGCGTCATATTTAACCTTTCAAAGAGTGAATGATCTGTGCAATAGGCATATAATACAAGTAAAACGGTGTGTGCATAGTGCATAGCACCAAGCCCCACTTGACCGTGGCATATACTTGAGAGATGTAACTACTCAATTCATGAAACTGCAACTGGTTTGATAGGTGAGCTCACTTAGGGATACGAACTCTCTAGAATTGGGCGATTTCATCTCGCGGGTACCTGTTGCGGTTTGAGCAGTTGAGTGGGAAGCGGTATACTATGTACACACTCTAAGGCGATATCACAAAAACGAAAATGTGTCACATTAACATTATAACAGTGAATTATATTAATATTTGTTATCATTTATTTTAATAATTTTTCTAATTCCACAGTTTCAAAAAATTACCAAATAGTGAGTGATAAATGCTATTAAAATGACTAAATCTTTATTTCAATTACACTATACATATTATTTTATGCGGGTGCTATTTTCTATAATTAGCCTATTATTAAAACATTTATGTAACTGAAGTCTTTAGATACCCATAGTAAAATTAAAAAAAAAATTAATATTTTTCTCGTTTATCATAAATTTCCAAAGGCCCTACAAGTTAGAAAACCTCGTTCTAGATGTCTTCGATTCTTTCCGAGAGACAAAATGTTGGTCTGTTTTACATATGTGCCTCCACAACTTCTTGAGAACTACAATGATAATTCATTTTAATTTTACTAATTACTTTTTGAATAACTATATTTAGCTGTTTAAAAGAAAGTAATTCCTTCGATAGTTAAAGTAATATAGTTATACAATAAAATAAAAATAATTATAGAATGACCAAACATAAATGTTTGATAATATAGTAGGAATACATAGCAATCAAATTACCATTATTATTATTTTTTTAAATCATCAGAGTTACAAATCCTTGGTGATGTGATTCCATAGAATTATAAGCAACATAGATAGAAAATTTGTATGAATATAATTCGTAATCTTTAAGGAAAAACTTCACAGTTATGTGAGGAAAAAATATTAATTGAACACTTAAAATAATAATAATAACATTTGTTATTTAATTCGTTGCCTACTAAAAGAAATGTAGATTAAGCTTTGTATTTATAAATAAAGCACAAATTAAAATTAATAAACAATTTTATTATATAATACACAACACTGCTAAATGATAACAGAAATAAGATATATAATTTTTTACATGTGAAATGTTGTTTATTTAATTTATTTTCCGACAAATTAAGTACTAAGGACAAAACACAATAAGGGATTCTCACCACTGACTAACATATACATTGCGAATGTAGGTCAGACTAACATGTGCAGGAGCAGGCATTGGCTACAGTTTTCTGTACAACTTTAATAATTTTTATTTTTAAACATTGAATTTCATAAAGTGAAGCTTTGATAGAATGGTGTGACACAAACTTAAAGATTTTTAATTAAGATGGTTTTACTATATGTGTAAAAATTTCCAGTAAACGTAAAACTCATGAATTAATAACTGATGGCGAGCACAGTCATAAAAAGATATAAACAGTATAATATATAAATTAAGAGGAATAAAACTTTAAAAGAATGTTGTGAAAAAGTTTAGAATAAATAAATAAATAACTTACTGCGTTGTTAGGTTGCAAGGAGTCCATTTGTTGCATTTTGGCCACACTCCTTAAATAAAAAATAATATTCAATAGAATAATATAAAAATAATTTAGGGCAATATTCAGAAATAGAGTATATATGATACTATAAAATTATAATAGTGATACTTGGAAAAATCCACCAGCTTACAATAAAATGTACCTTTTACCTTGCAGCAATAAATATTGATACTTTAGCAATCTCTTGAGACCATTTTTGTATTTGAATCGTGATAATTGAAGAAATCGATTCTTTTTAGGTTTAAGGGATTTGGGAGAGGAATGGTCTGGAACAAAATTGGAAGTTTTGAAAAGTGTAAGAGAAAATAGGAATTAAGGATTTTATTAGTATATCTAAAATAAATATTTATTATCTAATAGGAAAAAAAAAATCCTAGGTAACAAGAAGTTCAATTCAGTACATGATAAATAAAACTATAACACTCAAATGTGGCCATACAGAATGAGTAAACGCACATTAATATTTTCCTTCTATTTATAAATTATAAACTTAAATATATGTTATATATCTATATGATGCCTGAATTGGAAAAACGTAGACTGGGCTTTGGGATTTTCCAGTAATAAACTATCTATGATGTACAAGTATAAAATTGTGTGTGGCAACTGTAAAACTTCGGCATCAGAATCATCAATTTTTTCAAGAAACAACTTAAAATTCAGCATCATTACCTGTGGATAAACTTCAGCTCGTAACTTATTTTAAAAAATTGTTCATTTTAATTCTCTTATCTCAAACTTTAACCAAGAAAAATCCTATTTTCTCGATTCTAACAAACATAAACAGTGTAAGCTTGATTTTTTAGATTATCTGAGAACCAAGTTTTTAATGATCGCCACAGAGATAAATACATATAGACGAACATGCTTATGAACATATAAATACAAAATTTATTGAAAATAAGTGACATGAAATTAGGTAGAATAAACAATTATAGTGATGCCAATTACTAAATAGAACATTTGTGCTCGTAATATTAACCATAGAATAACACAAATGTACAAACCCACCTTTCCAAGGATCAATTGACACTGAGGTTTTCATTAGTACTGTAAAAAAGCCCAATGCAGATGCATCTGAGTAAGACAATAAGGTGAAATCATGATCTTACAGGAACATTTAAATCTGGAAGAAAGATATCATGAATTTATGAAATAAATAACACAAACGACAACAATAAAACTATATTAAACAAAACCAAAAACATAAAAAACAGACCTCAATAACCTTACATTGCTTTACTCATAAAAATGGCAACAGAAAGGCTTAGAGTTAAAATTACTCCCCATATCAATAGTCCTAATTTTTAGATCAACTAGGTAACAATTTACTTGAGTATTTTAGTCATAATAGAACCTTCCCGGGGAAACTTTGATGAAAAAAATTGAATTTTGGATGTGGCCTCGGGGATACTCCTGAGAATAACAAACCGCATTTCACACTACCTGCACATAAAGAAACAGCAACCTTAAATTTGCCGAATGTCATATATACAATTACAAACGTCAAATTTAAAGATATTTAGATAATTGCTATTGTTTTGTCTGGTCAAATAATGTATCTTGTAGGTACTGTTAGTAATATCAAAATATTGCCTAAGTTTTGCAACTAACATAAAAATTATTTTCAAACAAAACCAGAGATTAAAATAACACTGATAAATACAAATATTTCAATTAAAATAAGAATAAAATTAGCACAATTAGTGATTTAATAAAAGAATTGAGGTTAAGTTTGACTGATACTGCTAAATTACTGATTTCAAATATATATGTTCGAATTAATATCATATATAATTTAAATATCAAAAATATTAAACAAATATATCATTATTTATTCTTAAACGGATAAAAATACTTCAAAAGGCGTCATAAGTACCAAGCTAGAAAGGCTAAACCCAAGCTTACCTTTAAAAACGATCCAAAATCACTGTTATTAAACAAAAAACTATTTCAATTAGCACTAAATCCCTTCCTGGAGTTCACACACTTGTATTTAACACTTATATTTCACTTTATCCAGCAATAAACGTAAATTACTGTCAATGGAGAAGAGAGAAGCTCAAGCCCAACACAAGCTTGGTTAAGCTACTATTCTCGAAAGGGGGAGTAACCACATCACCACTTCAAGATCACTCGTAACGTAACCCTAACATCAATTTAACAGTACTAAACTATTTTTTTACCTAAACAAAGAGAAAAAATACCAAAAAAGCTCCTCTTTTGGCGCTTAGTTGGTCAACATGGCGGGCTCCCCACTCGGGAAGAAGCCAATAAGGCTGAGCCTAAAACGGTATACATCAATATACCGAAATAATGGTTCCGAACATATACAGCATGTTCTCCAGTGAAGATACGTGTTTCAGAACATTTGAATAAAAATTTTAAGGATTTTTAAGCATTTTTTGTATTTTTATTCATAATAATGACTTTATGTGGAAATGTAGTTCCATGAACGTTACGTTACGGCAGTCTTCCCAGAGGCTGGGGAGCCCACTTCTGAGCTGATTTTATTTTATTTAAGTAATTTAAAATTCTGTATTTAGCATTAACTACCATACACTAAATCCTACGGAAGGCTGTTCTTGGCCTTTAGAGTAAGGATGATTGCCTGTGCCCATGATCAATTCGGATTATAGCGTAAAACTTAACTATCACAAACACAGCAATGGCTACCCAGCTACTCCAACGGGTTGTTGGAGATGTGAAAAATCCTTTGAAATTTGCTACAATCTGATTGGTCTAGGGTAGTCACGTGACCTGGAAAAGGACAGAATTACATTGATTTTCTTAAATATGTAGTTTAATTGTATTTTTACAAGATTTATTGGGATATCGGAGTCCTTTCGTTTAATATTTAATATCTAAAAGCAATATTGAAATGCGCCTCAAATGTCTTAACATCAATTTCAGCTATCTGATGTGGTCTCAGTCGAGAACCTAGCCAGTCTGCTATATCGTCACGTGACGTACGTTGTTTACCCTCCCTACCGAGTATTTTAAAATAGTGTATATACCATGTTTTGTATATTTCGTATTATTAAAGACAAAAAGTAACTAAAATTTAGAGATATATTTTATTGTGTTAACTAGAGTATTATTTAGTATTTTTACTTTTATAGATGATACATCATGACATGATACTAATTCAGGTGGCTTCTTTCAGTTGTGTGTTCTAACTATAAACAATTGAAGTTTGTTATAACCTTTTTGTGATTATAAATATTAAAAGCGATTTATTACCCTCGGAACAGGTTCAATTTTGTATTATTCACAGTTATAGCCAGATTATTTGAGGAAAAGAGTACAAGGATCGAATTGTTAATGGTTGAAACATGGTACCACTAGGTCCTTCTCAACCTTTAGCCCAACCGGGAAATCATCAGTTAGGAAATTCCATGAGTAGCTCCAACAAATCCAGTTCTAATATGGTATTTATCACAAAACGAATGTTATTACTTCATTAGGGTATATATCTTTAAAATTTTCATATGTAGTTTGGAGGTGTGGGTTATCTGTAACCTATAAAGTATGTTACATGTTAGCAGTTAAATTAGTATACTCTCTCTCATTCCTACGTTATTGGTTTACCATACACGTTTTATAATTTATTAATACTCAGTAATTTTGTTGGTTGTTTCAGAAACCCAACTATACCTTAAAGTTTACTTTAGCTGGCCACACAAAAGCAGTATCCTCAGTCAAATTCAGCCCAAATGGAGAATGGTTAGCTAGCTCTTGTAAGGAATTATGAATTATAGTGGTAGTATATTGGTTAAAAAAGTTTGATGATTCATAAATTATACTATAAAACTGCTTGTTACAGCTGCTGACAAGTTAATAAAAATTTGGGGAGCATATGATGGGAAATTTGAAAAAACTATTGCAGGACATAAACTTGGTATATCGGATGTTGCCTGGTCAAGTGATAGTAGACTTTTGGTTAGTGCTTCTGATGACAAAACTTTAAAAATCTGGGAGTTAAGTTCAGTGAGTATTTTTAAAATCAATATTTGAAACTTTAATTAGTATTACTAACTGTTCTATTGTTATTATTATGTTTCATTGACCCATATGATTTCCTTATATCATGTTTAACATAATAATTTTTATTTAGATATTCATTTGTAGATGACGATTATGCCTTATAAGTGACTTGTATATGAGTGTCATCAAATGTTTTATATTTTATTTGTCAGCCATTATTCAATTTTTAATATTAAATATCTTAAATCAGGATACAAAATTAAGTAACATTTGATCATGATATATCTAGACCAAAAACTAAGAAATTTGGCATTTATTGTATTAAAATAAGGGTTTTTTAATAATATTTGAAGCATTTTTGATGAATGATTTGTTAAAAGCAATACTAGTGTCTCTTGTTTCTTATTTGTGCTTGACATATAAAACTAAAAACTCCCACAGTTTATGTTTATTTCATTATTTTAGATGATTATTATAATTTAAAAACTATATATTTGTAAGTATGTTTTAAAATAAAATTAAAAGTTTAACATGTTGATCAAACCATGGTCTGCGATTTTATACTGGTGATTATATTAGTGTTAGTTTTTTAAACAAAACCTATTGGTTTTGTTGATATTGTGTTATTTTTTTAAACATAACCTATTGGTTTTGTTGATATTGTGTCATTTTTTAAAAATAAAATCGGTTGGTTTTGTTGATATTACCATAAACTTTTATTACAACTGTTTTAAAAAAAAAAATTTGGACCGAACCGCCCAGCACATTTAGCAAGAGGTTTAGTTTTCGATTTAATATTATTGAGACTATTTTCTTCATTAACCAGCATGTATGAAACAATCTCAGTTGCTTATGAACTGTATTTGTTAAAACAATTTTATTAAAATAAAAATTTTAGTTAAGACATTTAGCTTTATCCTTGTAGTAAAATCAATATTTGTTGTAATATCAGTTTATGAACTAATTTTAATTTTAGAGCAAGGTGATGTTTTCTTATTATACCCAGCTTTATGAGTTAATGCTTGTTATTCGGCTCCTGAAAAATCATCTGTTGGTTTGTTTAATGACATTACATAAACATTGATAATGACATGGAAGATTGCATGGGTTGGAGTTTGGCATCTTTATATTTTTTAGTTTAAACCATAATTAAATTATTTTAAAGATCACTTGAATGTGAAGGTAATAATATTAAAATTAGGCAAGGTATAGGTGAAATTTTAGTTAGTTTAGTTGGTAAATATTATTGACCAGTTTCAGTATTTGTTAAATCTCTGACCTTTTGACCGTAGTTGTAAGATGCTTGTTTATATTTATAGAAATTATTTTCCCACTTTCTGATTATCATTACTCCTTTTAATCATTATTCATTATCATTACTCAATTTAATATTTTTTAAAATTTAATTTAATTTAAAATTTTAAAGATTTAATAAATTTTATATCTTACAACCCTATTCTTCCTAAGGGACGGAATGTACTTGCATATCTACTTGGTGGGTTGTTAGTCAAGTTGATTAACAACCCACCAATGGGTATGAATTGTCCATGAATGGGGTAATGTTTTATTTTAGTTAATATAGCAATGATATCATTATCTTCCTTTATTTTTCCTCTGATTGCTTTGAATTCATAGCGCTGTGCTTGACAGAACGTGTAAATAAAGTAAAAGTTTATTAATACTTATGTAAAAACATAGATTTTAGTATTAAACAAAATTATCAATTCTATATTTTGATAGAAATTCAATTGGATTAACCCTTTCCCCCAAAAATTGTTTGAATATTCAAATTCATTTTAAACCATATCAGTTTCCTCCAGTTTACTTTTCTAGACAAACTCGTTAATAGTCTAAAAATTCCCCCTTTGTTTATCTCTCCATTTTGCTGATATACATTCCCAATAGCTTTAGATATATTTGCATTGTAAAGTGGATCTCACTCAAGAGATAAGCAAACTTTCAACATGTCCTTGTGTGGTGATCAGCTAGATGTGAGGTGTCTGTAGAGATCTGATTAACAGTAGAGGACAATAGATATTAGACAACAGCTGTTAAGTCCATTATCAGAGTATCAAAGTTCTACCAGTGCTACCTGCTGGTAAAACCAGTTTACAAGCTTAATATTTTGTTTCGGTAACTGAAATAGAACAGTGCCAAAAGTTGTTTTAGAAATAGGAATCTTTTAGAGTTAAAAGTAAATATATATCCATCCTTTGTAAAAGTCATCTTGTAAAAATGTATGATTTGTCCATCTCAAAACCTAGATCCCAATCCAATGGTGCTGCTTTGGGATAAATTAGGCAAGAGATAGTGCCAAAGGACTTAAATCAAAATTTCAGCCCTGATCATTGTTTCATGGAGTGTACTTTTGTGACCAATAGTTTATATTTATGGTCTCAACTCTGAATACTTAAAGATACTTAATTTTTGGTATTTTCATGATCTCATACAGTCTGAAATTATTGCGGTTTGAGATCAGTATCATTATTATATGTATTTAGGTACCCCTATTGCTCATTTAATTCTGTTGTAAATATTTCTGTATGGGCTTGAGCCATTGTACTAATTTTCTATTGTTAGCATTTCATGTCTTTAATAATTATTTTTATAATTAGTCATTATATATGGATTTAAAATTTTTTTTTATTTTGTTTTTTAGGCTAAATGTTTGAAGACTTTAAAAGGGCACAGCAATTATGTTTTTTGCTGTAATTTTAATCCTCAATCTAATCTAATCGTTTCAGGGTCGGTAAGTTTAATTCATATTCTTACACTGATCTAGTCCTATCATTATAATCCTTCTCTAGCATCATTAATTCAATAATTTTGTAAGAATTAATGTTGCTTTTTATTTCATTACTTTTATCATTTCTATTCAGTTATTCCTCCTTTAGTTTTTGATTATATGATTATTTATAGTTCGATGAGAGTGTTAGGATCTGGGACGTCAGAACTGGTAAATGTTTAAAGACTCTTCCAGCCCACTCAGACCCTGTCAGTGCTGTTCATTTTAATAGGGATGGATCACTGATCGTTTCTAGTAGCTATGATGGTTTATGGTAAGTTAAACAGATTAAAAACAATATTTGTTAACATTTTAATTTTAGTCCTTAGATAGCAACTTCGTTATATATTCACTTTATTAATTAATAGTCTATTTTTTATATTTGGAACCATTGTGATGGTTGTGCTTTTCAAATACCTCTTATTTTTATTTACTCAATTCACATTTTAAGAAAAATCTTGAAGCCTTGTGCTTAAAATATTATATTGTGCTAGAATAAATTATTAAATTTACTGGAAAATGGTCCTACAAAATAATTAGATATAGATAATTGTCAATTAAGTCAATGGATTAGTCAAGATCAGGAAAGTGGTAGTTTTTTAGGTATTTATGTTAGATAGAACAATTCTATTTTAATACTACCCCTGTTCATGCTTTTGAATTGAACAACTGTTACTATATATTATGGTAATTTACTGTCTTGGCTTCTTGCGTGTTGGGACAAGTTTATCTTGATGCCAGGTAAACTTACTGCTTCTGTGTTTAATAGATTCAACATACAAACTTATATCTTTGGATTTGATAAAGTTTTTTTTTAAATGTTCCATATTATATTTCAGATTTCAATTTTTATTATCGCAATATCCTTTGTGTGACTTAACGCAGGTATTTCTAACTTTTCTGTTTGTTTTTTTAATTACCATTGGTTCTATTATTCAAGAACTTTTTTTGTTATTTGATCCTGGTGGCAGGTTTACATAGAAAACTGGAGAAGTTATTTTATGATTATTCTCAGTAACCGACCATTTTCTTGTTGTAATGGATGCATCTCTGACTAAGAATGAAGGAATCACAGATTTCTTTCCCAAGAACCCTAAGGATATTTACCCAAATTAAAGTTTGGTACTGCAAACTGAATTGTCCTGGTTATATTTCCGTACGCATATATTTTCCTGTGTTATATTTTGTCGAATTAATAAAATATTTTAGCCTTGGTGTAAAAAGTAATTAACAAAGCATGATTTATTTACAAAAAGTATAACAAAAAAAATTTAAATATAGTGGATGTCCTTTTCTGAGTTTTTGTTAAAATTAAATCTTACAATTTAGGTTATAATAAAATGTATTAACTGCTGCAGACATTATTAATTTACAAATCAAGATAGAACATAAAAAAAAAAAAAAAACTTAAATTTTCTCTAACATCTTGAGATCTCAATGATCAGTGGTTTGTATCAAACTAGTAACATTTAGGTATAAAAATATCAACTTTATTTTACCCTGAGAGTTAATTTTTTTTTTATGTTTAGTTGTACTGTCAAGAATCAGAATAGCTCTAATGGCAATTTCTGATTAAGTTTATCTTTATATTAATTTTGGAAAAATTTACTAGTAAATAATTCTTCATCATTTATTATTACTAATTTATTATTATTTATGGAATTAGTCCACATTGACTTGTGATCTCTATGATACCAATAGTAAACCGAGTAAATGGCGAGTTTCAAATGCTTTAATATTCTTGGCATAATTTAATTTGTTATCATTAAAAAAAAAAAATAATCTTGTAATGTTCTGCTGGCTTTGCACTGATGGTAATAGATTAAATTGTTTACTTATTTTAAATCCAGGAATGATGTAACTATTGAGACATTTTTAGAAAGAATTTCAAAGTTACGACTTATTTTTTTATATTGTACAAATATGAAGCTATCTACCTTCTGCAGACACGTTTGACCCCATGTTCAATCTTTGATTGCACTTTTTTTTTTTTTCCAATTTCAACTCTTGTCATTTCTACTAATTAATTCTGTACTAATTAGTACAGATGAACTACCTTGTATGCGCTTTTTTTTTTTTTTATAGATATATTTTGTAAATCCATGTTTTATTGTCTGTATAAGAGAAACTCATCTGGAGTAAAAATGTTCATTGCAAGTAGGCTCCCAGGAATACTGATGTAGCATACTGGAGCATAGTGGACAACTTTATATCTGTAACAACTTATTTTTTTGAGAGGTGTCATTTCTCCATTCCAATATAGGAGGCATATGCCTAATGTTTAGATAATTTGAGGTATAAACATTTCCAAAATATTTATAATAATTTACTGTTTCTCCTACATTGATATAAACATTCTTAATTTAATGAGATATCTCTTAAAGAATAACATTTTTTTTTTTCCTTCCTAAAGCCTAGATTCTTTTAATTGGAGTTTTGTAAGAGTCTTATTAATTTCTTTTGATGCTCTTTAAGTATAATTGTGCACTTTTTATAGGTAAGAGAATTTCAAATCATATTGTAATAATTAATGTTTGCATTTTATTTTTGGTAAAATATTCTGTTTGCTCCTATTGCTCTCTATATTAGGTATTATTTAAAGTTATAATAGGCAAAAATATTTCTAAATTTTATTATTATGTGAATAAATTTAAAAAAAAAATTGTTTTAAGATAATCATTAAGTGATGAGCTTGCTGGATATATAATTATATATTTGTGTGATATTTTTCTTTTTATTAATTATTTATTCTTAATTTATAAGTTACGTTTGTTTTTCAGCCGTATCTGGGATACAGCCTCAGGACAGTGCCTAAAGACTTTAATTGATGATGATAATCCTCCTGTGTCTTTTGTAAAATTTTCTCCTAATGGAAAATATATTTTAGCTGCAACTTTAGACAATACTTTGAAGTTATGGGACTATAGTAAAGGAAAATGTTTGAAAACATATACTGGACATAAAAATGAGAAATATTGTATATTTGCTAATTTTTCAGTAACAGGAGGGAAGGTAAGTAAAGACTACGGATTATTGTTAATTTTTTAAGATTCTTTTAAAAGTATGAATTTTCAATTTTCCTCTATGTGCATGGATTATATTGAATATATAAATAACTTTTAAAAAAAGAAAAGGAAACAAAATCTGTAAAGTGCTTCTCACATCTATTCACTAAAATCTAAAACTTATCATGAAATCTTCTTCAATCCTTATGTCTCAATTTCACGCTTTATATCCACTGCTGAAGGCTTGGTTTTCTGTTAAATTTCGTTCTCAATCAATTCCTAATTGTGTGATTCAGTTCTAACTATAAATTAATTTTTTTTTAATTACTATTTTATTTTATTGAAGCTCTGATATTTTTATTAATGCATGTTTGTGTGTTTACAGATGATTATTAAAGTTTTGATATTAGCAAAATCATTATTTATTACAGCTAAATAATTAATTATTAATCTTTTAGTGGATTGTTTCTGGTTCAGAAGATAACCTTGTATATATCTGGAATCTCCAAACAAAAGAAATAGTTCAAAAACTTAATGGCCATACAGGTAAAGTCTCATTATAATACAAGTATATGATCTTGTGTATATTTTTACTTAAATTTTTTTCTTAAGTTTCAGATATCCTAGTGTATATTGGATATCATGGATATTTTAATTTAAATTTTCAATTAAGTAAAGCATACATTTTGTTTCCTCTGTTTTACAACCTATTGTAGGAGAATATAGTGATGGGTCAAATTTGTATTCAAAATCATACCTTCCTTATTTACAAATTTTTTGAATTCCGCGAGCAACAAGTTTTATGTTTGTTTTGGTTGACTTCAATATTTGAAGAAAAAAAAAAAAAATTTCACTTTTCTTTTGTGATTCTTGCCGTTTCAATATCTGACAGCATTTTCTTTTTTTCTTTTTTAAATAGCTACTCAGTTATCCTCTCAAGGCTGAGTGACTCCGAAATCGAAAGAGTGTCTCCATGGTTTTCGATGAGAGAAACAAACCACTTTGCCATGGGGATAGTCTCTGTTTTATTAAGTGCCAAAACCAAAAAGTAATTAAATAGGTTCTATAACATTTTCTTTTTCAGATGTTGTGCTGTGTACTACTTGTCATCCAACGGAAAATATCATCGCTTCCGCTGCTTTAGAACAAGATAAAACTATCAAATTGTGGAAAAGTGATACTTAGCCTCTCTATTGTGAATATTTTCATTTGAACTTTTCCCAGGTCCGAAAAAAGTGAGGCAAAATTTAAACTTATGTAGATCCATCTGATTAGGATGAATCTTAAATGACTGTAAACTAAAAAAAAATTTATAAACTAAATTGATCTAAATTATTTGACATAGTTTTGTATATAATTGTTTTATTTATATATGCATATATTTGTTCTTATTAATTTTAGTAGCATGTTCTTGCTATGTGATGATCTTACACTTGAGAATTATTAATTGGACATTTCCTCTTCTAAGTTTTTGTTTAATGTGTAATATTTAGAAGATGTAATCAATTCAAGGAAAACATATCGATCCTAATTTAATTTTTAATATTTATTTAGAAAATGTCAAACGAGATAGGGTATTAATTATTCTTCTCATTTCAACATTTTCTTTACATTCTCTAATTTTCCTTGTAACTCAATTAATACTTACACATAGACTATATGAAAGGAAAACTCTAGAGCTTTTAAAAAGAAAATATGAATTTTATTGTACATATTTGTATCGATATTTCAAAATATGTTTACATTTGTTAATAATGAGATGTTAGTATGCATGAAAAGATTTGAAAAAAATTGCAATTTTCAAGGAGAAAATATTCAAGTATTAAGTCAATTAAATTTTTTATTGCTTCAAATGCTGAACATTATTTTTATGTCAGTACTTTATAATGAAATGATAATTTATGCTTTTTCATTCATTAAAATAGATGAAAAATAAATATCAATTTTAGATTAAAATAAATACCTAATATATATAAATAAAGCCATTATTAAAATGAAAATAATTTTTTTAAGTTTACCGCTGAACAGTTCGAACAATCTTCAAAAATATTAATAGTAGTGATGTTAATTGTAGGAATTATGTCATGTTGATTTGATCACCCCTCTTATCTGACTAGGGATACAATTTTCAGTACTGTTCCTTAATATTACAATGCTTCCAATAATTGCTTATTTATTTTAGTTATTTCATTTAAGAAATTTTCTTATGATTTCCGCTCCACAGATCCTTACAGAAGGTTTTTTATTTCCACACGAAGTTTTTTTATTCATACTTCATCCTTATTACTAACATTCATGAATTTGGATGTGCATATGTAAATATGTGTTTTATATTGTAAAAATGTAATTTTAAGTACTATGTTTACATCAATTGTTACAGTTATGACCTAATTTAATTTTTATCAACCTTCTCAAATTGAAAAAAAAAAAATTATAAGTTCACGTTTTTTGTATTCCATTAAATTTTATCAGAATCCATATTTGTAAATATTATTAAATTTTACAGAATTAATTGTTTAATTGTATCTAATTTACCTAATTAATTTTAATAATTAAATTACCTTTTTAAAAACCGTATTACAAACTTTTAAAAATATATTTGTACTCCTTAGGTATTTTGCAATTATAGTATTAAGTAACCTACAAAATGGGTCGCTTGAGATTCAGATATACAAATCTATTCAATCAGATAGTTGCAAAATCTCATGGAGGGGAGAGAAAAAAAAGGTGGAGAAAGGATTGATGCATAAATAATGCAGGCTTTTGATATTAATTGAAAGTATGCCATATCTTTACTTCAACAATATATATTTAGTTGAAGTAATTTCCATCAGAATCTATACTCTTTCGCCAACTAAAACCTTATTTATCCCAGGAGGAAACAAATTTGGTTCCCTGGAAAAAATAAACACTGTAAAAGCATTTTCAATATCATCATGGTTTTGAAAGTTTTTCCCTCGAGTAAAAAGTTATATAAGTGCTTGAAAAAGTGGAAGTCAGGGGTTAGGCAAATATGGTGGGTGTTGATTCGTGCAGTCGGCATAGCTTTGGGTATGTAAACTGTGGTAGGGCATTATGGTGGAGAAGGATCGGCCCTTTCTGATTAATCAATGCTGGGTAAAGACATTGCAGCTTCCGATTTATGACATCAATTTCTTGACAGTACTTTTCAGCAGCGATAGTTGCAGTGTAGATAATACTGATAGTAGAACATATAGGCGTGCGCGAACCATAGTACCGGAGGTGGGAACTCCAAACTCTCCAGTCGGGAATATTCTTTACTCCCCTGGAAATTTTTTTAAAGAATATGATGTCTAAAACGCATTTTAAATATTTTTTGTGTTAAAATAAAACCAAAAATTTAACACTCATGGGCTACAAAAAAGTTAGTTAACTTTAGTTTTTAAAAACCATGTGTTTTTTTTTTTTAGTTGAAACCTTATTGAGAATGTAAATATCAACAATATAAAAAAACTTGTATTTATTTATTTCAATATAACTCATTAGCAGGAGCCTGTGCACTTGGCAAGACTATGGTAGACCATCATACATACTTGAACACGCATATTAAAAAAAAATACAATCAAGAAGATGATTGGGGGTGCAGTCAAGAGATAAATCAGTGTAAAACTTCTTTTAATGTTTATCAACCTTTCGGCCTAACTTGTAGACTTTCATCTGGGCGAAGCAAAACAAAGATACAACCAAAAAAGTATAAAAGCAGTTCTCAGTGAGGACGAATATCACCGCCGTTCTTGTGTAAAAGAAGTTTTACACTTACTATGTGTTTTCTATCTTGACTGTACCCCTAATCAACTTCTTTATTACATCTACGGCCAACGATACCTCTAAAAATGAGTCATATTTTATACAGTGTGTCTGTCAAGCCGGTCTAAGCAAAATAAATAACGCTAAATATTGCGCTGCTCGTGAAATATTTGTTTTCTTATAATTATTAGAGAATCTGTTGTTTTTAACTGATATTCCTGCCGTTGTTCATGCATTGTTTGCTTTTTTATTTAAATGAACTGAAATTCCATCCATAGACGGAACTAATAAAACATTATACTTTTTGTTAGTTCTATGTTAATTGACTCCAAGAAAGCTAGATAGTTCTGGAATATCTTTAATCCTAAATTATTAACATAGTCTGGAACTAAAATTGTTGGGTGATTGTAATGGCTATTCCAAATACATAGTAATTTTTAATTTCCTTTACCTCTATACGAAGTATATAGTAAAGGGAAGTATTGCGATCGTGAAAATTTTCGAATTCGAGTTTTCAACGGAAATACACGTTTTAAGGTCCTTTGAGTCCAAATGACCAAGTCTCGCAAAATGGTCTGTGTGTATGTGAATAGCCTAGCTCACAAACGAAAAGTTGTACGACACTGAAATTATCTATTTAAGGTAGGTATATGGCTGTGATGTTACAACAACTTTTTTGTCAAAATCGACTAACCGGAAGTGCCACTTTATATAATCGATTTTACACACTTTTACAATTTTCTCGAAAACGGCTCTAACGATTTTGATGAAACTGGCGTAAATTATTCTTCATAAAGGCCTTTAACTTTTTATTTATGTATTACATCACCCAGGAAATACAGGGAAAAAGTTATGATGAAATGAATATTTTATTTGCGCACAGCTTAAAAAGTATGAATTTTATGGTAAATTATGTATAGAATTGTATGAAAGGTAATTAAATTATCTAAAAAACAATAAAAGAATCATCAAAATTGGACCAATATTAGCAAAGAAACAGCGCATCGGACTAACCGGAAATAGCTGTTAATCATGGATTTTACAATTTTCTCGAAAACGGCTCTAACGATTTTGATGAAACTTGCCTAAATTATTCTTCATAAAGGCCTTTAACTTAATCGGTGATGTAGTACCATCACCGAGGAAAAGCAGGAGAAAAAGTTATGACGAAAAGAATTGTAACTAAGAATTGACAAACCAAAATATATAGGTAGTATACAGAATTGTTGTACTAAACTTGTTTAAAAAACTGTTTTATTGTTAACCGGAAGAAGAAGTGGATGCTGCTGAGTTTATTTCAAGTATGTAAGTAAGTTTCAAGTTTATGTGAAATCTTTAAAATTATATAAAAAAGATAATTTTTATTGGACGGTAAGGGAAAGTTGTGTGATGCGCGCACCGCACCAGATTTTTTGTATAGTACTGCTGTACTATTGTACCAACTTTTGCCCTGAAGATGACCTACATAACTTGGCCGAAATGTAGGTAGACTGTAAGTAAAGCCCGGATTTCGTGAATTAAAAATATTGTAAAACGTGCAATAAAAATGCAAAAATGTGCAACGAAAAATAAAATTCTGCCATTTACGTGGTTTATGTTTTAAAAAATCAACACATTTTGTTTTCTTTCATAAATTACTATCTTTTCTTAATAAATTAGGTAGGTTGGATCATTGTAATGTAAAATGTAAAAACCTCGCGAGCTCTTATTAGGGTATTTTTGCTACTTTTCGCACGATCATACGTGATTCTCGCACTATGGCAACGCATTTTCTGCTTAAGTGTTTTTTATTACCAACTCATAATTTTTTTAATAGCGTATCGCATGGTCGAGTGAGTCAATCCCAATTTTCTGCCGATATATCGATAACTCGATCCTTGTCGGAAAAGTTGAATCATTAATCTTTAACGGTAGTACTTAACTCTTTGGATTTTCGATCCATTTTAGTGGATTGTCTTTCAATTCTGATAACTTTGTCTCTTTTGGGTTTATATTTGAATAAGATATAATTAATTGTTTGAAAACCATGAGCAGATAACAAAATAATTAGTTAATATCACAAATATCACAGCATGAATAATTTTTTTGCTCTCCAAATTCTGATATTTGTTTTTAATTAGGTTGTACGGATTTTTAATTCCCTTCACTCGTAAACGCTTATGCGGGATGTTGTTTGTTATCATATCCTCTAATTAATTTATTTTCAATAAATTATTGAGCAAATTTTGTTCAAAAAATTGTGTGAATGTATAATTATTTTGTTAATTATAGACTGAGTTTAGCACTGCAGAACATAAAAGGAAGCCAATGGCTGATAAGGACTGGCTTTCCACGAATCTAAAAAGAGTAAAAAAAATTTTAATTTTCAGTTTCAGTTCCAGAATTTTTCAGAAAATTGAATTATCTTTAATAAATATATACCGTATTACTTCGTGAGTCTGTTCTATGTAATTTTGGTTCAATGTTTATATTTTCAATTTTTTTTTTAATTACGGCTAAATGTGCAATTTAATGCAGTAAAACCATAAAACGTGCAATTTACCGAAAATTGTTTAAAATGTGCAATTTTTTTTTTGCAAAATAAAACTTATATATGTTAATCCGGATGCCTTAATTCCTGTAAATAACTTGCCCCAATCGATTTCAAGCAACCGAAACAAAATTGCAATTGCACGAGAATCCGGGTTCTATGTATAGCAACAAAAATAATTTATTTGTTGACTGATCCCTGGTAAAAAATTAATGCTTAGTCTTAAAGGAAGGTATCTATTTTTAAAAATATATTAGAATATTTTATTGTTTTTTATTGAACTTTATTTTTTCGAATCAAATTTTTGAAACATTGAATCTCCAACCTGATTGTAACTCTTTATTAAACCTTGAAGATCATCAACTTCTTTTGCTAGTTCTATTGGTTTCGTTCCAAATTCTTCACGTGGATCTTGAAACATTTCAAATATAAGGTCATCAATGATAGCATCGTCTTGATCAATTTTTTCTGTTTTATTTCCATAACTATCGGCAACTTTATCTTCAGTTTTGGTTTTATTTGCTGTAAATGGATTCAACACTCTGACGTAGTCATCACGACACTTAGATTCAACTGCTTTGAGTTTTTTCTCAAGATTTGCGAGGATCTCTCTAGTCTCCAAGTCGGGGTTCTTGGCATCGGATTCGGATTTCTTGGTGTCGAGGTCGATGTTTTTGGTATCAAGGTCCGGTTTCATGATATCAGGTTCGGGTTTGCTGGCAGAAGGGCTGAGTTTCTCACAAGAACTTTCTATATCATCCAGATCGGGGTGATAGTCCACTGCTAGGTCGGTCGTTGAAGCCGACTCTTTGTTGGCAGCTAGGAGAGCACTCAGTTGCTTCTTGAAGTGATCAGCGGACATGGAATGTCCGCCGGGGTGCCATTGGTCTAATAGAGTGTAGATACTCCTCTGGGCACTTTTGCTGTGGAAGTCATAAGGAGTGCAGTCCCAGGTGAAGAAGAAAGCAGGCTGGGCTTGGGAGGAAGTTGAATTGCGATGGATATGTACCGGCATCATCTGCCAAGGATCCGGCCCGTCCCCCTGAGCCATGCTGCTCGACATGTCCTGGAACAAACGATAGTTGCCCAGCATCGTCGGATTACTGACAGGCTCTTGTTGATTTTCCATCGATTTCTTTCTCACAAGTTTTTCCTTATTTAAGATGCTGTCCAAGTGCATCATATCTTGCTCCAGTTTTCTAACCTTTCTCTCCAAATCGGATTCTTTTCTGTCCATGAAGCTTATCTTCGCCCCTTCAGAGAGTTCATGAATCATTTTTAATTAATATATTTTTTAAAATATAGATATAAAATTTTGATATTTTTTTGTCTTATTTAAACCTACAAAGCTCAATGATTTTGAATTTGACTATCAATAAAACTAAATGTAACATATGATAAATTATTAACCCTTTTAGTTCCGCACGACTATATATCGTTGTTCGTAACATTTGCGAAAAGAGCCAACGACAAATAATATTTTATAGTATTATTATATTAAAGTGTATGTGATGCGATAGTATTGTGAGAGAACTCTATCTAAAAAAAATGAATATGATGATATTAACGTGAACGGACCGTTATTATTCGCATATGATACTTTCGGTCGGTACTAAGAAGGGCGCTATAAAGGCGTAAAGCCGCTATAAACAACAATGATTACAACTACATCGTAATTTTAATTGAACAAGTGAGATTAATTCTGTAATATTTATGAATTATAATAACAAAATTTTGAGTGCGTCGGTTTTTATACTCTCTAGGATATAACAGGTGTATGGGGGTACATCAAAAAAAGTGCCAACATGTTGACTTTTTTGCGAAAGTTTGCCCTAGTCCTAGTTTGGGTGGACTACCCCTCCCAATCAGAATAGCGAACATCTACCCATCGTCTATACACGATGTTGAAAGAACCGTAGAAGATGAAGCAGATAGAAAAATAACCAAGATAGGCAGAGGCAGGGACGTTTCGATATTTCTGATATTCTGTGGTATCGATATAGTCCGGAAGCTGAGGCCAAAAAACGTGTCTAATTTCAAGAAAATTTTTGATCGTCTAGGCCAAAAGTATTCTCATAACTGATTGGAAATATAAAGGTCTGCCACCCAAGATCGGTTACAATCAAATTTTATAGGTCAACGAATTCGTCACTTTCGTTACTTTTTTCAGATTTTCCTCAGTAACTCGCTCCCAGTGCTAAAGATCCTTAAATTTACTGAAAGTTTTACCTTTGGTATTTTTTAATACCAATGCTATGGGACCATAAACATCTGCAAACATCTGCAAAATGTAAAGAAAACGCAAAAAGTTAGATATTCAGTGGTTTCACGTTAATAACTATTTTTTAGTCCAATTTAGTTCAAAATGCATAAAAAAAAAGATGAAGTAGAGAATTAAATTTCCTATAATATCCATACAAAATAGTTTTAATTATTCTCAACAGGCGCCAAATAATATTGAAATAAAAATTTTAGAGAAAGGGAAATTGTTATTTCAATATTTCTCGGCGTCTACTGAGAATAATTACAGATATTTTGGCGGCGTTGGGAGAGGTCAATCAATACTTGTTAAATTGGACAAAGATGAAAACTGAAAATCCAATGAGGTTGGAGAAATCCTTTAATTTTAATTTAAAAATAAAAAATTCCAAATGTTTATGAAGTCTTCGATGAAGTTTCCGCTTAGGCTGACAATAATTTCGGCTTGATGACAACTTGGTTAAAATACACCAAGGCTCTTAAAATGCAGGACACTCCAGTTGAAAAACTACTGCAAGAACTAAAGGACTTTTTCGACCACGACTACTGTGATTGACACCAAGCGATCTGTGAAGAAATTTAAATGTAAACATGGAACTCAGGTCAAGATTTCCTTTGGGATGATGAAGTGATTTCACCAATTTCCTCAACACCGTCCGAAAATAGCCGATATGTGAGTTCATCAGACCCATGTTTCCGAGAACACTGTGACTGTCTATTTAAAAAGAGGGAAAAACCTCTGAGGACATTCTAAATTTGTATGGCCGTTTCAAAGGAGGTTTGGCCCCGATCCATCTGTATTTTTCCCTCTTCAGACTCGGTATTTAAATATATTTTGATTTAACCGGAAAGTTCCAAGGAATATTATAAGGACAACGCAAAAAAATGTCCACTTCGTCAGTATAAGATATACAATTTTATATTTAGAAAAAAAACAAAAAAACTATTTGGAATGTACAAAATGTTCCTTAAAAAACATCGGGTAGTGGAATGATAATAAACAGTTCAGAATGGGCTCGGAGATACCTGCTCCCTCCCTCCCATTTTCAATTCTCTACACTTTATTGCATGGACGACAGTAGATGCACACTAAATTAAAATCCAGAGTTAATATCTAATTTGTGACAGATTCCATCACTTCAATAAAACTTTTATGATAATAAATTAAACTTAGTAGGAAGGTAGATAACATTTAATTTATGTATATTATATAATTTCTACTAACTTTCGGAAGTTAACATCACTAAATTAAATCTTCTTTTTTTTTTTTTTTTTTTTTTTTTTGTGAACAAACACAACTTCCCTTAATATATCTTTATTTTTATAAAATTGACATTTTTTTCCCAAAACAAACCAACTTTTCGAGATATTCCTTCGTCCTCTGGGTTTTCTTACTTTCTTTCTGGAATTTAACAACACAACAACACTGTACGCATTTTCAATTATTAATGTAATTTGAATATAATCATTTCAAAAACTAAATTATTTTACCTTAATTTTGCTTTTTTTTTTTTTCTTGAATATTAGAGTTGGCAGTAATTCCCTAAAATCTGCTTGTTTTTTTTTCATAAGTAATTTATTTCGTCAAGTAAGTCCAATATTAAATTTTTTAAAGCATTATTACAATAGGGATTGTCTGCTATGACTAACATCGATGTCACACTGGACTACATTAGAATTAAACTTTGTAGTAATCCATTAATCTATTTGCTATTTGTCTATTTTCCGACATAAGCTCTTTTACCCGATTCATCAAAACTTTTACGCGACCTTTTGCAATGTCTAATTCATTTAAATTTCCTCTGTACTAAAAGCACTTTTCTGCAAAAGCCATCTATAAAAGTGACGCACTCTTCTCTAAATTTTCACAAAAAATTTCTAAAAACTTTACACAATTGACGGTCAAAATGAAAAATAAACGAATAAGAACGTAAAAAAAAAAAACATATCGAGCGAGGCGGGGAATTCCCTAATATTCTTTTTAATCTGAAACTAACAGAAGGTAATCAGTGCTGCCAATCTTAATAATGAAAGAGCGCAAGGTTGATTTGGAGTGCATTCTGAAATCATAATAAAACATTGCTGAGGGAGGTAGCAGTTGTCTTTGTCTATCAGGGTACGCCATTGAGTTGTACTTAGAGAAAAACCAGTATGAATAATTGTTGGTTTTATTTATTAATTTAAAATAATATACAAATAAATAAAGTAATATTTCACATCAACAAGGAAAAGGTGAGGGACACATGTCTCTTAAATAACGGTTTAGACATATCACATCCCTCACCGTGGAAGAGAGCCCATCATGATAAACTGAAATAATTTTAGAAAGATTAAATTTAGCATAGAGTCCTATCATACATCGCACCCCTTAGTTCTTAACTTAAACTTTTGCTGCACACATATTAAGAAACGGAAATATTGTTTGCAAATATGGTTGGATATATATTTTTTTTAATTAACTGATAGAATATAAGGCGGCTAGACAGTTTAGTATAAACAAGAGTATCAGTCTAAGAGGGGTGTTGCAAGTGACGCTACTAGACAACCCCTAGGAAGGGATGCTTTTTATACCTGGGTGACTACCTGCTACACCTGTGAGCCTCAAAACTTTTTGGTACTCCCTTAACTTAAAAGCTTCCCCACGATTATATCTAACCGACAAGAGAGTGGGGATAATAAAGTTAACCTCAAATTACTTTTGTCGTAATATTCACGAAACCTACTTTAAAACCAAATAAGAGAGGTGTGTGCATAGCTATGTTGGTGTTCGTAATCATTGGCATGTCAACTTCAAACCCCGGAAGCAATTTTAGTACACACATTTTATTAAGTTTAATTCTTAATTAAACTTAATTCTTAATTCATTATTAATTCTTGCTACTTATTTCACATTTAGGAGGACTGGCTTATCAATCAGCCAGTCCCTCATTAGCTATCCCTCTACACTTCTAACTCCCCAGATGAAGGCCTACAACTTAGGCGAAACGTTTGCGCACAATAAGAGATAAGTTTCAATTATTAGTGTTTTTTCCTTCATTGACCGTTCTCCTCAACCTACTTCTCTTTAAATTGAGATTATTACTTTTACCTTAACATTTTAGCAGACATATCGTCACTTTTCACTTCATGTGTCACACAATACCACTAAAACATAGACTGTTGACCTACACTAAAATAAAATTTTTTTAAAAAACTTGGTTCTCTTTTACTTGGCCAGTTATTTTTAAATGGGAAAAGTATCTGTTAAAGAAAAGTATCAGTTATATTTGAATCAATGTTGTTATTCTTCTATTATATAAACATCTGTTGACAGATTATATTGAAACTTGTAAAAAAAACTTTTATTTAAGATGTTTTAAACACTTTTGTTTTTTTTAGTTGGGTGGCCAATAAGTTTTTATTGATTGTAGTATTCATTCCTTCAACAACAAATAAGAGTCAAGATGCTTCCTGCTGGTTCCTACATTTTCTGTTCCTGTGAAGTATCCCGTACTTTTGGAGTGCCGTAAATGCAGCTACCTCTGATTTTAAGCAATGACTTAGCTTTATTACATTCATAGTAAACGCAATTGCAAATAGGAGAAAATAGTAGATAACCTACTCCAAATATAAAACAACATATGGCATAATTATAGCTATTACTTTTCTATAACAGTTCCTTTTCCTGTTTAAAAATAACTGGCGTACCTAAAGCAAAAAAGGCCCAAAACTTAAAGAGCCATCAGAAACAATGAATTTTTATTTTAAATAGCTGCATAGAAAAAGAATTGAAGTAGGACTTCTAAAAAAATGTCAATCCCCATTTTTACCAGAACTGTAATTTGCCTAATCACGGTTTAAATTTCCGAACAAATACATATAGTGTGTCTATGGCCAAGAGCACTCGACAACTGTGAGGTTAATTCTACTACTGGGTTACTACAGTTAAGAGTTTCGATTTTTCATATTTCATATATCGAGGATATTTGATATTTCATAGTTATAGAATGGAATTTTTTGCAGAGGATCAACTTTTCTATTTTTGAAAATGATAAAACTGTGGATTGTCTACAACAGTCAACCAGTTGTTGGCTATTGTGGGCCTAACTTAGTCCAACCTTTATGTGCAATTACTCTTATTTCGCAAAATGTTAGTTTTCCTAGGTGTAGAAATCACGCCGCTATATGGTATCGAAAGAAAAAATTGTGACAATCGTAAGGCAAACGTGTTATCAAAAGAGCATTCCTTCCGTCACTGCGAAATTTCGGTCCATTGATGAGCCAGGTGTCTTTCAGCTTTGAAGATAAGACAGAATATGCCAGACAGCGAATTTCTACGTCGGTATAGTTTACTTTAAATTTAGATGCTGATATGTTTTCAGAAAAGATGGTGGTTATAGAATTTGGCAACGGTCTACAAGAACTTGCTTCGCAAGAGAAATGCTCTTTCGCAATATTATAAAAAACAAGACTTTTCAAGCAGCCCTTGAATCGACATCAAGTTCTATAACGCCCTACAGAGGCTAACATTTGTTCGCTGCGGAATTTCTAATTTATTCTTGAACTGTTCATAGAGATTAGAACAGGTTAGTAACCTGTGATAAACTTCATTTCTTTTTGTAGTAGTACATGAAGACATTAAAACCAAACAACTTTTTTTTTCTATTTTTTTTTTTCAATAAAATAGTTTGACCCTGAAACACTTCGACTGTTCTATCCTTAATTCCCTCACTTAAAGTTTGTGAGGTTATTGAAGGGCGGCTCGACGCTGGCAATGAAGAAGAAGGCAATGACTGGGTGTTTGTAGCGGACAGAGACCAGTTTCCTGTAAAAGATCTTAAAATAGTTCAACTTTGTTGTACCCGAGGCCGTGTATTATTGTGTTTCTGACACTAGTACTTGCCTCCCAGCTGGTTAGGTACGCATACGCTCACGTGACTCCAAGTTTAGATACTGTCATGATGTTTAAGAGATTCAAACAGTAAACTTCTAATGGTTAATTTCGGATTATACATAATATTATTAGTTAGAAAATAATTTGCAAACGAATTACCTGGTTTCGACGATTAATGCAACTCCATGTTTTTGGACATGTAAATGAAATTCTAAATGATATAAGTAATGAAAAAAAATATCTTCGAAATTGCGTTGAAAAGAATAAATGTTTTTTTTTTTAACTCGCTGCCGAAAAAGAAAATTACTTAAATAGTTAATTGAACTAGTTACTTATCTAATTTCGTGTTGGTATTTATTTTTTATAAATTATTTTTCATATATATTTTTGTATAATTTAGAGAAGGTAAAATGAGGCACTCGATCGTAAAACATAGTATCTTCATTTTTTTTTTCAATTAAAATTTTTTGGCAAGAGATGATTCCTTTCGGCTGATTCCACGGGTTATTGAAAAACTATGTAGGAAATTTGTTTTCTGTTAAGAATAATGTTATTAAGTTATGGTAAGTACCTTCCAGTTAAAGGTAAACTATTGATTTGAAATTAAAAATATCTGATGTGGGCAACACGACTTCCTTGTGCGCCTATTGAATTATAAATCCATGGCTCAAAAAGTCATACTGAATTTGGTTCCTAGTTTCCGAAGATTACAGTAAAAACGACACTCGGCGTCCCGACATCCATCTATTGACTCACACACACAAAAACACACTCTTGTTACTGGAGGTCTCATTCCGTTATTACATGTCGTTTTCCTTCAGTAGGTAACTAGTTTCCAAGATATTTCTTCATATTCCGTGGCAACAATAAAACTGTCAATATCACTGAATAAAGCATTGGAAATCGACAGTTTCAAGATTTTAAGCGGAAAAACCCACTTAACTAATATCTCATTCTCATGCTGCAGACTTCCTGATCTCACAAATGGGGAGGAAAACCAGTATTTTATTTTAAATTTTAACACTTAAAACAAGTAATAAATTTTTTTAATTGGATTGGAAACCAAATTGCGTTTGTAACCTTTATTACCGAAACATATGATTTATGTATTTAATTTAAATATGATTTTTGATGTAAGCTTATTATTACCTTCAAGTAAAGTACCCTTTTCGGCTCACCAATTTTAACCAAAATATAGGAAATACATTCATATCGATATAAATATCCTATTTACCAAATTTTAGAAAATTTACATTACATTTTAATATAATTTTTGATGAATGTCTAATATGACCTTCAAGTAAAGTATCGCTTCCGGTTTTCCAATTTAGACCAAAATCTAGTATGTTATTTAAATCAATATATAAATTATAAATACTAAATTTGAGAAGTTTTGTATAGTATTTTAATATAATTTTTGATGGAAATCAATTATGACCTTCAAGTGAAGTACCACTTTCGGTAATCAAGCAGTGTCCAAAGCGGGAGGTGCACAACTAGATTTTAAAACAATCCTAAATATAAAATTACAACTTTCTACAGCTAACCGTTTTTGAGTTATGCGAGATACGAAAGTACGTACGTACAGACGCCTCGACGAAACTAGTCAAAATGGATTCAAGGATGGCCAAAATGGATATTTCCGTCGAAATCTGAAAACCGAAAATTTTCGCGATTACAATACTTCCTTCACTTCGTACAAGGAAGTAAAAACATTTTAACATTGCAAAAGTTTTCATTTTGACAGTTACCATATTTTACGACCTAGTGCCCCAATATATATAACACTTTGTATATTTTGTATCTTCAATTAAAGTGCTCATAATTTTTAGTGTATTTATGAAAATACGGTTTGAAATATTAAAAAAAAAATCAACCAACACTATATATTTCATCCCATTAGTTGTTTTAATTACCCGCCCAATCAATGTCCAAAAGGAAGAAATCACATCTGAAGTGGGACGAGGGGAAATCACTAACGAAAATATTGCATCAAAGAGGGAAGGTTCTTAGAATGCGTCGGTCTCGCAATGATTCCAACTTTATCAGATCTTGACTTCAAGTGAACTCTCCGCTGGCCAACTGTTTCCAATCCTTTCTTAATGAGGCACAGGGCGTACCTAGTGGAAAAACGGCTTGACTGACATCTTAAGAGACCCGACGTCTACTGTTGGGCTTTCTACAGCATGGCTTGAATTTGCCAATACATTTGAGCCTAAAACCAATGATCATAAAATAATTTCCCAATTAAATAATATTATGCTCTCGAATTAAGGCAAACATAAAGCCTGTTTCCATGGAAAACCGTTAACTTTTTTTTAGCTTTTCGTACAACTCGGAAATTATACATTCATAATCATGTAGAGACCATAGATCAGACTGTACCAACTCTATAAAGGATAATGCTTTGAAAAGTGGGTTTTTTTGTCGGAATGAAATGCCAGTTGTATTCTATAACTGATACACGTTATCTAAGTAGTTATAACAACACAGCTGTTATCTAAGTAGTTAGTTATATTCTAATTAAATCATATGTTAGCTGAGATATTGTTTCAATTGTGACATTGAACCGGAACAAGATGAATATATTCCATTTAACTGAACACATAAGAAATGATGATGCAGCTCTTAAGTTTCTACAGAGCGAAAATATCATTGCTAGTACTGAGGTATGTGCAAAATGACATCAAATGAAGGTACGACTCAGGTGAGCTTCAGTGAAACGACGTAACAGGAAGGAATGCGGGACTTGGAGGGACATTTTGGAGTCCTATCTGTGTGAAGGAGGTATGAGAAGGAGTATTTTTTCAAAAGATGTTGGAACACACCGCTGAATTAGGTCCTCAGATTTAGATGTATTAATTGTTTAATTTTTGAGGTTATTTAGTAAAATACATATGTTTTCTGTTAAAGTAATGCATCAGTTACAAAATATAACTGGGCATGTTTTTCGACAAAAAAACGAAAAGTGGAAACTGACTGATCGCTTTGATGAAACTTGTGCGAGTAGGAGAAGACTGGATATGATGATTATTACCTACAAGTATCCTATTGAACCCAAACGAGTGCTGCTTAAACAATAAAATACAAAAGTTTTGTTAAATAATGAATAAACAAATAGGTTTCTAAAGAAACACTCGTGCCTCCAAAAAAGTGTACAATGATAGGCAAAACAATAAAAATAAAAAAAGAGTGAACAGCGGTACTCTCTCATTAAAGTGGTATTTTACTAAAATAAAAAAATTAGAAATATCAAAATGGCGGGAGAGGGAGAAAAGTGGAGGCTCCCAAAAGGAACTTATCCAACACCAACTCAATTCATATACATATTTTCAACGCTCTAGCTCAATTTGGAGGGCTATAGAGATGCCCAAAACCTTAAAAATCCCGAAACCGTCCTCAGATGATATTCGATAAAATGCAAAAGTCTATTATTTTGGGGGGAAATATGACTAAAAATACAAATCGTTCTCGAGTAAAATATGAGACTGATATGAGAAATATAAGACTGATTGACAGGCAGTTGGAACACATTTAATTAAAAATAAGCCGAACTCGAAATAAAAAAAGATTAAAACTTCGATTTCAATATTTTCAGTGATATGCTATCCTATACAGATAAATGTAATATATTTAACGAATTTGACCAGTTGAGTGTTAGGAATGATTCTTGTTTACTTAAGTTACATTGAGACTACATCAGAATTCCAACTTCTTACTATCTTCAGACTAGCGCATAACTTAGTAGCTTACCACTCTACATCCACTCTATAGTTACAGGCCTCAATATCTAATAATATCAATGCAATTATAATTATTTATAATATATATATATATATATATATATATATATATATATATATATATATATATATATATATATATATATATATAAACAAACAAATAAACAAATAAAATATAAAAAAATAAATAGGGCATTTGTTTAAAGCTTAAATAGAAGATTAAATCAGGTATCTGGATACTAAACTATAAACTTATAGGACCTAGAAAAGTGAAATTATCATGGGAAAGCAAGCAAGGAACCTGAGAAATATTAAACATAAGTTTCTGGGGACCATCGACTTTAGGTCCTACAGGGGAACTGTCCACTACCATCTTTTATTGAAATTTAAATATTTTAATTATTTATAAATACATACTATTACTGATGATATAATTTTTAAAATTACAAACGCTATTCCTGAACATATATATATGTATGTAATATTTGCATGGCAACTCTCATAAAATTAAATTATTGTTGGAAAAAATATCTCAACATTTTTGTATATACTGGTCTATTGTAGATCAAGAAACACATATAGTATTTTAGACAGAAAAAAGGAATAAGTAAATAAGACAACGGAAGGAGGAAACAGAGAGATGGTGTATTTGTGTTTGTTTCCACACCGAAAATAGTCGAGACCTTCTCATAATTCCCATCTCCCACTCTGTCGTATTTAGGAAGGTATATTTAGCAAGCCCGTCCGCAATCCTCTCTTGCAAGAATAGACGGGCCGAATTTCGACCGTCCTACGGTACCGTAGAAGAACCATGATCTGACCGTTGCTTCCGGCACGAGTCGTCTTGAAGGAATTTGGTTGTTTAAAAAATTAATCAATTAATAAATTAATAAAAAATAATCAAAAGTAACTTAAAACAACGGGTTTATAAGATTACTATAAACATTATTCAAAACCAAAATTTCTAGTATAACACCGTTTACTATTTTAATAAATTCAAATGTACATCCTTCATAGGCTGATAGCATCTCAAACTGACTGACCATATGAGAAAACATGTTCAGTCTTCAAAGGTTGAGCTCTGTCGAATATGGCACCTCGTAGTTTAGATGCGTACCTAGACAGCTGTTATGAAACTTCTGAAGATCTAAAATTATTGTGTTATTTAAACTGTTCTGAGAAGAGTTATGGATCTCTACGTTCAGTCCAAGTGCGTAAATCATGCGCCTATTGCGCATCGGCCCTCGGAAATAACACGCATGTTTACACATTCAAAAAAATATAAATTTATAAGGGCGAATCGGAGAGTGATTGAAATAAAACGGTTTATTGTTCAATAAATCTAAACTATGTTACATCAAAATATATGTAGAGGGTGTTCCCCTAAAAAGGACAATCCTTGACGATTTTATAGCAAATATAACGCTGAACAAAAAAGTACCTATGAACATGGATCAGGATGCTTGCATAATAATTTATAAATCAATAGACAATGGGACAAGAGGGAAAATAGATATATCATTAGATAGTTATTGTCGAGTAGATGTGCAAAATACAAAGCATTCGCACATATTTTTCTGTTAAGTCTCTGATTCTGTTTCCGACTTGGCCACGATTGTCTGTCTGAACTAATTCAATTTTGATTTTTTAATTTTTGTTCGGGAGGTGTCTAATAAGAAGGCAAGTAATCACCTAAACGTCTATAATCGCCACATTGGAAGTAAGTTTTAAGGATAAGCATGAAAGTTAGATAAAGCATATTACTTAAAGTACAACTTTATGTTTTTTTGTATATTTCGGGAAGGGATTTATCCTCCAAATATACTACCCCTGCGTACACCACTGCTTTAATTCATTCCATTTTTAAATTTCAATTTACATTCAAACAATAACAGAACAAAATAATTTATTCTGCTCATTTTAATTGTACGAATAAATCACAAAACTGCTATAATATTGAATTTTTGGTCGAATTCACCCTTGGGCGATCCAGTAATAATAAATGATAGTTGAGGAAGCATGTTTTAATTTGTTTATTACTTTTCTTTTATTATAATCGAAAGATTGCGAAAATAGTATATTAGTAACTAAAGCATAATCTAATTTCAACTAATAATAATAAATTAATTAATTAATTAAGGAGAAAAAAACTGTAAAAAAAAAGACAAAAAATATTGTAAGATTCCCAAAGTAAAGCCTAAAGTCCCTCAAATATCAGTAAATAATTAATCAGTTAATGTTTCGCCAATCCAGGTAATTCAATTAATTAATTAGTAATTTAATTCTATTATTCATCATTAAATTAAATAATACTCTTAACTCTTATCTTAGGTTATTCGTTTTTCCAGAGAGCATACTTATGATAAATTATCTAAAATTTGTCTTTATATGAGCTAAATGAGACTGTAGAAATCCTGAATATAAAAGGGGAGATGGAAGAAATATGAGTGGAATGCCATCAGGGTAGCTAATAGGGCTGACAAATGGCAGGTCTGGCGCGTGGCACGTAAGCGTTCACTTTCTGTTTTTTTCATTTTTTATAATGTTCTAAAAATAAGCGCATATTTTTTAAATTCATTACTTACAAATGATGCAAAGTAGATCAGCATAACAAATAGAACGTAATAAATTATATCTGAAGGTCCAAAGCGAAAATTGGCTTCAGAGATCATACCCTAGATTTTCAGCCTACATTACACAAATGAACACAGACACTTTTGTTTTTGCTTAATGAAACAGGAAAATTCCACTAGTAGACACAAGTTAATTTTTCGTCCTACTTCTACAAAAAATAAAATAATTTTAGTTTCTCAAAGTAATAAGGTCATGTTTGTCGGTGTTTGTAGGTCAATGGGTAGCACGGAAATAGCGTGTCGGTCTACTCGGGAGGGTTTGTTTATCAAGAATTCATGTTCCTCTCGACTTTTGGTATTTTTAAGTTCGTAAAACGATCATCATATAGGGCATGAAAAGTCCTAACTTTTTTCACTTTTTCTTAGGTGTAGCAGGCATGGGTTTTATTTATTAGCGATTGGTAATATACAGTACATTGAAGTGCTTGGTCACCTCTATTGCATTAAGATAATAAATAAAACAAACAGTAATGAAATATACTGTTTAATGTATTATAGATAGTGATGGCAAAACAAATTTTTTTTCAGATTTCTTTCTTCTTTTTTCACTCAAGGAATTCGCAATTAGACAAATTTTATAATTCCTCAAAATAGCGCTAATTAAAATTTTTAATGATCAACTCAATGATGACGATAAAAATAAAAATTCATCGATCCCAGCCACCCGCGTTCAGTTAATGTAGTAGTCGCCTTCCGACTAAAAACTGACCATTACTACCTTGCATGCCATTTTCATCACATCCGTGTGCTGTCATCTCCCGAGTGTTGCAGAACGATGGAGGCTGATCACTTGAGAGATCGTTCAGCCCTTGACCACAATCCACAGAATGAGATTCCAGAGATCATTGAAACCCGTCTTTACTAGTCAGTGCTTCGCCAACTGGCTCGGTAGCCAACAGCGGGCGGTGGCTAGTAAATTCAAAGTAAAGTAAAGCATCGATATCAATACACCGGTTTAAAAATATCGATGGCGAAACATGTTCGAAATTTTTTTTCAAGAACATCGGTGTCTGTTTTTCTATTCTTGTTGTAGACCTAATAAAGAAGTTCGGGCTGAGTTTATGGAGGTCTACATCTTGGGCCTAAACGTTGGCACCCATTGAACAGTATATTTTTATATATTTCATTACTACATGCACAGTATATTGCATTGCTTTGTTCTTTATTTTTGATCGTACCTCTCCCCCCTCTCTCAACATCATCTTGATTTCATGTACGAGCTTCTATATATCTATTATTACTAAAAACATGTTTTTCAAAAGGATTAAAATCGTACAAACACTGTCTGCTTAACATCGAAAAAAAATCATAAACCAGTGATAAAAAAAAGGTATTTCAATTAATCTTTTATGGAAAACAATTAATGTTTTCCACAAGAAAATATAAATTATAAATTAAAACAAACTGTTGAGTGCCTTACGCAACATTTGTCCAGGCATTCCCCACACCATAATCAGAGAAAAGCATCGTTCCATTCATGGAGGAGGCTATGTGAAAACACTGACAGATCCTGACACAAGATGTTACCATCGCTAAGAGAACTTGAGGCAGAGTGATTTATTTATTACCGCTCGAAGCTGGAGACAAGCCCATTCCAACACCACCGAGCTGCTACAGCTGACTTTCGATCAAGATCGGCTGCTGGGAGTCAGTAGTCAGGATAGGAATGACTACTGTAGAAGACAACCATATACTTTCAACTGTAATCCTTTGTCATCTTTGTTTGTTAATCTATATATTATGGATGGAACATCTTGAAATGGATCTGTAGAAAGAATTGTTCCAACTTTTATCCGTTTAATCGACTGTTTAACAATTGATTTTTTTTTTTTTTTTCATTGAGCACGCAGCTGATTCTGTAATACGTTGGACCATATCATGTGATAAGGGCAACATTAAATTAAATAACGTTTCTTGCTTCCTAAACCTTAGCATGTCATATCACAAGCAATACATGATTCCGGATTTGTAGAATAAAAATTAATACTCATGAATTTCAGAAAACAGCCTCTACCCTTTCTCAAAAACTTAGTATATATTGTTTAACAAAAATAAAAAAACATCATTTTTGGTTTAAATGCGCCCGACAAGAAACAATAATACAAGACTTCAAAGCAAAAGATTGGGATCTGTACGATTCATATTGATGCTAAATCTGTTAGAAAAATTTGCAGTTTCTTCTAAAGAAAAAAACCCTGGCATAAGTAGCGCAATCAAACTACATAAAATTCGCCCTTACTGGCCATAATGATTCTGCTAGTATCATCTTCTTGTATGTTTTTGCAACTACCTCACCTCTTCAACTCTCCCCATAATTTCTTCCCCTTCTGCTTCCTTTATTCTATCTAAATGGCCGTATAATTTATATCTAAGCAGACAAGTGTTTATCACCGAGGGTATTGTGATATGGGTGGTTTTGGATGGAATTTTTATTCCAGCCACATAAATTCATAGTTATGCATGATAAGAATTATTACATTTTTTTTAATGAAGGAATTTTTAGAATGAAAATTTAATTAAAACTTAATTTTTTAACGTCGTCAAATAAATTCCTATAAATAGGAAGAAGAAAGAACAATGTCGGGTTATGAACAAATACAGATTGTATGGTCGACCGCTTAGTATGAAAGTTCCAAAATCATGTTCAGTATATTTATTTAATAGGAGTATATGAAAATAATTTTAAGTTTCAATAAAATTAAATGAAAAATATAATATTATTAAAACGTAATCCTTTTTGAAACCCCCTTAAAGTACTGACTTTCGTATGTACTGAACGGACCTATGCATCTTTGGACAACTTAAAATAACAGAAAAAAATGGAATCTCACGAAAAACTATCGAAAATACAAATTTAAGATAAAATAATCGCAATGCGAATTTCTTAATTAGTTTGCATCTTTTCTCAAAGCAAGGCATATTCGTTTTCTAATTAGTCGCATCTACTAGATTCATTAAGTTAATGAATATTTAGATATTGGGTTGTGTTATTAGCACGTTATACAACATATTAAGTAATCTTAGGCAATTAATCAATACGATTGTGTCAATGAACTGAACAAGAAAACGTGATACGCTGGAAAAGTTAGAATTAAACTAGGTACCTACTAAGGCGCTATTACATACAGCTTCATCAGGTGAACCTTGACAAGGAACTGAGGAAATACAAAATTAGACAGACTGAGACAAAATGAGACCGAGAACAATTGCATAAAAACAATTGCTGCTCATTTTTAGAAGCAACACGTAAAAGAAGCTAATTTGAATATATATCTGAAATCTGTCTTTTACCAATAAGCAACGGTATTATTAGGTTCAACTGTTAGTGCACGGGGTTGGCGAGAAGCCAAGCAACTACGCCACGCTGTCGCAACATTTACGCTTTGAGTTCAGTTAGCAGCTAAATTCTGTCGAACTTCTGATTAACTAGAAGTATCATACGCTGATTCAGAAGAAATAATACAATTTAAAATTTATTTTCACAGCATACACAGAAATAGCCGTAAAAACAACAATACAACATTGATATTTCAGGAGAGCATTTTCATGTATTTAAAACTAAATTATTTTTAGTACTATTATTAGAGTGGCATTTCGTTTCAAGCTTTCCACGACTTCCTCTTTAATAACGTGGAATAGTTAGGTATTTTAACCATCCATGTCTTGAAGTCATCATAATTATCATTTTTTTTTATAAATCATTATAAATAAATTTTGTATAATTATTTTAAATAAACATTATTTAAATTAAATCTCTCTTTAGGATTATTCAAATCTTTACAGTCCAGTATTTAAATAAAAACACTAGAAGGGGTTTTGATACCCGTTATACCTGCGGCCCGGCGCCTGATTAATAAAAAAAAATAAAACAACAGACTGAAGGAGCTCCTATCCCTTGTTAACTTTAGGGATATGAATGCCGATTTTCTGACCTGTTAATTATTGGTCTAAACCTTTTAATATACCCGGTTAATTCTGTAATTTTTCAGTACTCATTCACGAAAGATCTAAGGTCGAAGTGAAGAAGGGTTTTCCATCCTTAAATAAAATAGTGATTCATTACCTGCATTCGCAAATCTGAAATTAAGCAATACTTTTTTGCTTCCGAAAAAATCTCAAAGAAAGCCACAATTGAACAGTTTTAAATATGTGCATCACAAATACACTGACGAAACCTCATAGTAAAAAAAAAATCCGCATCCGCCATAACCTGATAATCTTCATCATCATCGAAACAACCTGAAATAGGGATAAAATAAAACGTTTATACATTTCATTTGCGAATTTCCGTAGCTGCATCTTGATCCCCCATGCAGGGACGTTGCCACAATAATTTATTGGTGATTGTCATTATACAACAATAATTTTCTTTTCTATAGAAACTGTCCTGTTTGATAAAAGTCATTACTTTTGTATCGATAAAATCCCAATTTCCTAGATTAAAAGCAAAGCTAGGTGCAGCATCCTTCATTAAGGGACCTAGTAACGGTGTTTCCTTCCATGCTCCCCAGTCGGGCGGTGGGTTCGGGAATATTCGTTACTCACCTGGAATATTTGTTAAAGAATATTCTGTCTAAAACGTGTTTAACAATTTTTGATTTGAAATTAAACGAAAAATTTAACACAATTGGGCTGTAAAAGATATAATACTGACATATTAGCAGATGCCTGTGTACATGTGACACCCTCCTCCCACTCTTCTCTGTGCGCACGCCTATACTTAAAATGTATTGGTATTAGTTTTAAATTCTAGTAACTCTTGGAGTACAAAGTTTTAACCACAATTTTAGCAGCTCGAATTAGGTTCTCAAATCTCATATTTCCCAACTGTTTGAGTTTTCAAATTTTTGGGAGACATGAAAAATCCTCCTTACCCTCCTTCTTCATAAGGATGTCCCTACTCCAATACTTTCTCTTTTCACCTAATGTACACAAATTTTCAAGAACACCAATGGATCCTGAATTAAAATATCTGACGTGTACAACACATGACTTCCTTGCACGTGCATTAAACTATAAATCGGTGGCTCGAAAAGTGTTCCTGAATTAGGTGAATAGTTTTCGAAGATTGCAAAATCTCAAAAACGAAACGGCGTCGCTACATCCATCTATTTATTTATGCACACACAAGCTCTTGTTTCTGGAGGTCTCATTCAGTTATTATATGTCGTTTTCTTATAGTAGGTAACAAGTTCCCAAGATATTTCTTCGTGTTCCGTGACAACATTAGAACTGTCAATGTCACTAGATAAAGCATTGGAAATCGATGGTTTCGAAATTTTAAGCGGAAGAATCAACTTAACTTATATCTTATTCTCCGCCGGCTGCAAACTTGTTCAGCTCACAAATGGGGAAAAAACCAATTATTTTACATTTCATTTGAGCAATTAGAACAAGTCATAAAAATATTTAATTCTAATGAAAAAAAATCGCGTTTGTATCCTTTATTACCTAACCTGATCTTTGTATTTAATTTTAATATAATTTTCTATGAAAGTTAAGTTTTTTATGTAAAGTATGTCTTTCGGCTCACCAATTTTAACCAAAATCTTGTATATTATTTATATTGACATAAAAGTCTTATTTACCAAATTTGAGACGTTTTATATTATATTTTAATATAATTTTTGATAGTAATCAATTATGACCTTCAAGTAAAGTACCACTTCCGGTGATCATGCAGTGACCAAAAAGGGAGGTTCAAAACTAGATTTCACAACAATCCTAAATACAAAATTTCAACTTTCTAGGGCAAACCGATTTCGAGTACGAACTTACGTCACTAGTCGAAAGGATTCAGGGATGGTCAAAATGGATATTTCCGTTGAAATATGAAAATCGAAAATTTTCGCGATTAAAATACCTCCTTTACTTCGTACAAGGGAGTAAAAATTATATAAGGATCATTGTCAATGTTTTAGTACGCTTTTGCATATTTCTAATTTAATTTTTTGTTCACACATCAAATAGTTTTGGGGAATGGACAGGTGTTTTTATACAATTTTTGATAAAAACCTTAATAATTATAGAGAAAAAGGTTTTACGTAGTTAAATCATTAGATAAAATAATTAATCTGAATTATAATTTCACAATTACATTCCTCTGAAATGGTAATTTGGATCATGGTCTATTTTGAGTGAGGATTGTTGCACGGCATTCGTTAGCATTCATGAGCTTATTATTAGATAATTCAACTACTTTCATTTAACTGGTTGCAGGTTTCGCGGGTATAGTATGTATTCTTGGTGTATACTCGACAAAACTAAACCATACATAATTATAAGTGTAGCTAACTAATAGTTACAATAACTGTTCTCATTCCTGATGGATATTAGACTTGCAATATTTTAAATGTCAAATCAGATTGAATAATATACTAATATCGTTACTGCCAAATTTCCAATGGCAGTAAAGCATTGATCATGCAGGGACCGAAATTCGGAAGATAGCGAATCTACAGTTGACGGATAATTAGTGTGATTTGAAAGCATTGGTTTACCAGGGTCCACTTTTCTCTAGACTTCACTACACATTATAATTTTATAAAGAAGAGAACCTGATACTAGTTAGGGGATACTCGAGTCGAATAGGACACAGTGCTGACTGCACTGTCTCCCAAGAATAGCGATGTATTTTTATTTTAGTATTTTTATATTTATATTTAAGTTATATAGTGTTATTAGGCAGAGCGTCGGGAACATCTATCTGCTTCTGCCGTTTATGGATCGTGGCGCGACTTGTTTTTTCTGCTTCATTAATTTAATTTAATTAATATGTACCTATACTGTTATTTGGTAATAAAGTATTTATTTATTTGGATTTAGTTATCTTTAATTTATCAATAATGACCTATCCGAGTCCATTAAACTTAATACTAACTCTTCAAATGAGAAGAAATCAAAAATAACTTCTGGTATTTGGCATATATCATTCAGAAACGTTTTATTTTATATGAAGCTCTCCGGAAGCGGGAGAGAGGGGAGAGGGAAAGGTCTTACCCCAGGCATCCGCCAGGTCCCCTAGAAGATTTTTGAAAAATAAATACTAAATAAGAAGTAGAAACACTAAAAAAAATAATGAAATGATGAAGAATGAAAGCATTTGGTTGTTATTCCAATGATGTCGACCTCCCAGCACATTGGCGTAGATATCTCCGGGAGAGAGGAGAGGGATTGCCCCTTTCCCGCAGGCACCTGCCGGGCCCTACCTAGAAAATTCGGTTAGCTATGCTAATGCTAGCTGACAGCCACTTCAATCACATATGCTCTGCCACGCCAATTCATATAAATACATTAAAAGCTAGTTATTCTTTCAATGAGAGATCTTATCGTACGTTCTCTTGAAGTATGCATATAAAAAATACGTAAAGCTTAATCAACAGCTTTTTTATTTTACTTCGATTATGAATTCGCACCTGTTAACAGTTTCTTGACAATCAGAAAATGGTCTTAAAATAATAGAAAATAATGACATATTATGACATGAAGAAGGATAGTAATACTCAGCAGAATCTTTTCTAAGATTTGATTTGATTACTTTAGATAGTTAAAGAAGATCTCCCATTCATCGCCTTTTCAGTCTCCTCGTATTCCTGTGCATGTCAGCTTTAGCCATTCCTCTTATCAGTCTGCATGTCCGTGTTATTTTGATAGTTTTCGATATAAACTGGCGGTTATAAGGTATTTCTTCTAAGGGTAAATCTTATCTGTTTCGATTTTTCATGATTTAGTTGAATTTTTCGAAGTTGTACCAGACATGTAATTTATGTAAATGATGTAAAGTTAGTGAGACCTGGATCATGATGTCTTGTGAGAATAGTTGTACCATCGGCTTAAGCAGCAGTTGATGTGTCAGTGTTAACAGGTATGTCGTGAGTATATAATATAATGCGGCTATTTATTGTATTACAATAAATAGTAAAGAAGCTATCGAACAACTATAATAAATAATTTAAATATATCATAAATGTTATGAGAAATAACCCTTTCCAAATCCAGACTAATGATCGTTAAACCGAGAGGAGAGATTGCTACCAGGCTTAACCTCTCTTTTTAGTATTTTTTTTAGTTCAATTTTATCAAGTATGAGTTGACATCCGCATGGTGGTATAGAAGGATCAATCTTATTATAATATAAATATAATTATTATTAATTATTAATTATAATTATAATAATGTATCAATCCCTTATTATCAAGTATGAGTTGATTTAAATTTAGGTAATGGAAAGGTTAGTTTTTTGCATCATAAACAAATTTAATTTATCGATGTAATAAGAATAAGTTTGGCAGTTTATCCGTTAACACTGTAGTTCAATTAAGGCAGTGTTCCCTAAAGTGTGGTACGCGTGGTACCGAACTTTAAACAAAGAAAAATAATAAAAAAAACTTCGTTGCTTGCTTGATCTGATTATATGTGGTTTTCAAATAAATATATGAAGTATTTGTAGACGTTAAGTCGAAAAAAAAAGCACAGTTTTTTTTTTGTGTGGAACCGCAGTGGCGTACGCAGGGGGAAGGAACAAAGGGGTTGGAGGATATATCTCCCTCCCGAAATGTTCGAAAAAAAATGTTTGTATTTTAAGCAATATTTTTGCTAATTTTTTAACAACATTTTGTTATCTAATTTTTATGATTATCCTTAAAACTTACTCCCAATTTGGTGATAATAGACGATTGCTTGATTACTTACCTTCTTCTTAACAAATCTCCTCCCAGTCCGAAAAAAATTCTGCGAACGCTTCTGTGGAACAGGATGTATCCGAACTGAGCCTGAAAAGGTAGAAAAATTGCAATCCTTCTATATATGGAAATTTCCATATATCGAATTGTTTTCAAGGAACCTTCATGTTCGATATATAAAGAGGTTCGACTGTATATACAATGAGAACAGTACGGAGTGAAGTATATTAACAGAATTTTTTTATTCAAAATTGGCGTAATATTTATGTGTAATTATGTTAGTTGTAATTTATATTTATTTCTCTTCATATGCTTAATCTTTTGTCTATAAGTTTCAAATTGTATACATCTTATAAACCGTTGCAATCTTCACAACACCAGACTGATTAAAACTGTTAAAAACAATTCTGTATTTTATTTATGTAATTTTTATTTGTTATTATTTGCTTAAAAAAATCGATCCTATCCTTCTGGCATGGTATGCAACCCTTAATTGTTGCTTGATATTTATGACTGATGTGATGGGGAAACATATCGTGGGCGTTCAAGCTAAACAGTTCAATTCTTCACTTAGCAAACCATTTTCACCTTATTGTCAAACAAGACTAAGTCATACAACGGTTTACCTGGCTGAAATTTCATTCAAAATACAGTTAGTCCTTTTATGCTGTTTTTCCACCAGACAGAAATCATTTATCACACTGATTTCTGTTTCAAAATTCATTGATTGGAATTAGTGACTTATGCTTGAACGCACACAATATATGGGAAACAACCCAACAAGCTTCACGGTGTCTCTGGGTAACGCTGATAAGCCGGGCCCGATACCTGAAAAAAGGTACTGGCTCTGGGACTCAATTTACTCTATATCGAAAGCTTACTGGGACTGAATTGGTACCTTTTTTGGCATTTGGGACTCAATTTGGATTCTCCCGTGGAACCACATCTCATTTTAAAATTAACAACCAAGAAACCAAATTATGATGATCTGTCGTCTTAACATAAACAATTTCATCCTTTTCATTGATCCTCAGAAATCTCATTGATAATTTACCTAATTTTTATTCATATTTCATTATTATGAATGAATTTTATTTTTCGTTTATTATTATTCATTAAATGTTTTTATGTTATTTATTTAGGAAAAATGAATATATTTTGGTTGTTATTAAAGTATATAGTCGTGGCCATCATGAAACTTCCTATGTGTCAAACACTTGATTTTACAGGACAAACGAAAAACTGATTTATAACCAATGCTATAAGGTATAATTTTGTATACTAATTATAAACATTGCCACATAGTAGGTAAATAACTGTGAAACCACCTATGCGAAGACTGTCTTGGAAGTGTCTCAGGGTTGATTTCTAGCGGTTGATCACTGTTGTGAATGTCATAAACAAGAACAATAGAAAGTTTCTTTTTAATCAATTTAAATCATGTTAAGATGCTTCAACAGAGGAGTGCATTTCATTAGCACATAGGAGATAAAATATTGTTTCTAATTAAATCAAAATGGCATAACTGATGCCTGGTCAGATAGAAAGAAGGCTTCATGGCGGAAACGTCACTTTTTTTTTTATTATTATTATTATTTTCCAGAGGAATTTAGTGTGTTAGTGTTATGAAAATAATAGGAGCACACGTCGAAAATTTGGAAAGCACTTTTTTTCTTTCTTAACCTCCTTCATCTCTTCATTACATACTTGACATATGTACATTTTAAACTAACTCTTTTTGGCTTGTATTTTGTAAGCTATTAATGCAAGAAGTGGTTTATCAAAAAGGTTTCTCTGGTTTGCATTTATGTGTTTCTATCGCTTTCCGTCCTGATGATTTCTAAATCGTCAGATTCGATTATTTAGTTATTTATTGCTGTTTGAGAGGCTTAAGGCTATTTGGAACTTTTGATAATATAATCATTAATTTTTAAAAAATCATTAGTTATAACCAAGAAAAATTTCCAAATTAAAGTAACCAATCCGATCATCTACTACAATAATATAGACGTTGCATCCAATACTTTATACATGCTTTTGATAGATTGGGCTTAACATAGTAGGATTAGGTGGAGTAAGTGCTTTTTGAGAATAAAAGAGTAATTGTCTCGTTAAATCCAAACCCTTAACTGGTAAGAGCCTGCCCTTTACGGAGCATGAAGCCTAAAGTGAAGTATAATGAGTTCTAAAAATATTAGTTCCAACCTGTTGATAAAGTTGCGCCTTTTAACTTTTGTAGTATACCTGTATCGGTATTTATCTACCAGTAGGCATTTATTTTATTATTATTTTCTTTTTTTGGACCGTATGAGGTACCTGCAGAAGCTGTTCTTCAAAATACTTTGTGATTTGCATTAATCATTGAAAGTTTTCTATTTTTTAAGCGCTTGTTGTATATAGTAGTCAATCCATAATACATAATAATCCATATTAATAGCAGTTAATCCACATTACGATCATGTTATTCCGAATTCCCTATATCTTCTAATACACTCCGAATATTGTGAATTTCGTTCAAATGTTTCTAACCATCCTGCTCTTATAGTTTCACTGTGAACTTACTTTTAAAATCTGCTTGTCCAAGAAATCCTGAGCCTCCGAGATTGCAGTGATGTCAGGATTCACAGAGTTCTGTAAGTAAAGCAGAACATTAGGAATTTTATAAATGCTAATATAACAAATAAAATAATCAAATGGTATTTAATGGCTCATTTCAAGAATCCAAGAAGATACGTATGTTTATGGAATATACAAAAGACAATCAAAACACATACAGAAAGCATATCTTGGGTAAACATAAATCATAAATGGATTACGTTTCGAGGAGAATCTGGACTAATACCCTATTTAATAAAAATGTAAAAGAATAATAAATATAATTCTAATCAGAGGCGTAAGTCTGATTTTAAGCAGCCAAATTTAAGGTTCTAATCTTCTCACTTAAAATTTTAAGATTTAGTTGGGCGTTGTACATAATAATACAATGTTAGTTATCAATTGTGTTACTACATATAATATAAGTTGATATTGAATTTTATTGTTATAATGCTGTAATAAAAAAAAATCCCCGTCTCCAATTCGAACCTCATCTTCTGTTGCCACCTTACCACATGCTATTGACCTCCCTGATTCTAATGAGGCTTTTTGGTATATAACACAATAAAAATTAAAATTAAAAAAGCATTGCCTAGAACATATGGATTGAATAAGGATGTTTCAAACTGAGAATTTAGACTGCTTACCAACGCGAGTAGAGTTAAATGTACTCGGTTCATATGATACAAGAATGTAAAGTTGTCAGAATAGATAACAAAGGAATCACTAAAAGGATAATCAGCACTAATCCTACGTATCAGAAATCCACCAGAATGTAGATGGGAGGATCATGTAAGGTTCGACGTTGAAGATGAGAGGTTTGTCGGCAAGGACTATTTCTGCTATAAGCATTCAACCTATGGGTTCGCTAAGCCTTTTTATTTATTCAATTTTAATATAATGGAAGTAATAGCATCATGGCGACTGAAATGGGCGTATAAAGTAATCGCGCATGATAACAAATAAATCACTACAACATTAACGTTTTAAGGGTCTAAAATGTAGATGGGAACATTATTGGGCCTGACCTTGAAGATTTGGGTTATAATGGGGTTCTGTAAAGAGAATATAGAGAGAGAGATTGTTGATGTTATTCGTTCGGTATAGTTGTAAGGTAAAAAAACTAGACGCATAAACTATGATAGCAGAAATACGAAAATATCTCATGTTATAACTTTGTGATATATTTCCTGAACAATAAAGTAGTTCTTGATAAGCCGCCGCTGAAGAGGAAGATGTGCGTAGCGGAAGCGGGACGGCTATCGATCTCCAGAAATAACAGCGATCGCCGCGACGCAGAAGAGCCGCGGTGGGGCTGCGCACTCTTGCCCCAGTCCCGCCACTCGAGAGGCTATATAAACATTGGTGGGAGTGGGGCAGCTTCCAGTCCTCTCTCAGCGCTCGCTCGGTTTACTATTCTTATTATATAATAAATCATATATTGGGAATACTCAGGCCGCACTGCTGCCGCTCTTCATACTCTTATTTTTCGTATCTCGCCGAAGAATAAAAAGACAGAGAAGATGAGGCCACCACCATCACAGTTCGGTGCCGACATCACCAACACAGTGATGAATGACAATGTCGCCAAGATGATCTGTACCAGGTTGGCAGGGCGAGCTGTCATCCGCGTCGTCGGCCGATGTGACGAAGCCAAGGACAACAATAATTTGGGTGAGTACCTGTTGTGTTCTGCTTAAGCAACAAGTCGTTTCATTTTGCTTACTTCCCAGTCACTTGTTGGCTGTGTCAGAAAGTCGTTTATAAAACATAACTAACAAAACACAGACACCACAACAGAGTACAAACCATAGGAATAAAATTCGTATCCGAAAAAGAATGAGAAACTGGTCTAAAGACATCCCAAATTAAAATGAAACATCGATTCTACACAGAAGAAGATACGTACAGATCTGTTGACTTGTCATTAAATTACATCTGTCATTTACTAGTAAACACGATATTATACACATTGTATTGGTAAACAAGGATTAATCACAAAAGAACTAGAAGCGTTTCAGAACGAATACTAATAATCATCATCATTACTTCCTTGATCAACTAATTTTTATTTATCTTTATGATTATAAATGAATTTGAAGTACCTTAAACTAATATAGATAAAACATTAAGTATTTGAGTGATTAACGTTAGCCATTAATCTTTAAACTAAAGCTATAATAAGTGATTGTATGTATATCCACACTTAGTCTTGATTGACCAACTTCCGAGACGTACAAATGATTTAATCTAAACGTGCCTTTTTTTGAATATGCCAGAAATATAAATTTGCCGAATCCTATTGTAAGAATTATTCCTATTGATATTGAATAAAACTAATACAAAGTGACATGCAACGACAAGCTCGCATAGATCAATGGACTCAGGCTGTTATATTCAAATTCCCGACCTAGCCAAGATCCCGACTGGAAACACCAAACCAGAAGCTGGAAAGTGAGTCCAGTAACAACTATGTTCGCTCAACACTACTGTGTAACTTCGTTGCATAAGTCGTCGAGTTTCGTGAAATATTGACGCGTAATTAACGCTTACAATATAATCCATGACAACTGATGTCTTATGTTATAGTACGAGGGAAATCGTAAGTGATGTGCTATCTATTCCACGAACACTTCTTTTTAATATTTATCCTTTATAAGAATTTAGAACGAAGTCTCATTCAATTTTTTTTAAGGTGTAAAGTATTTTGAAAAGCCCAATATGAGAAGTTGTTCCAAGTTAAATAGCAACATTTATGATTGAGACAGAAGCTGAACATTTGTTTTAACTAATTTAGCATTACATTAATTATGCATCAGAGATCCGCGGTATAGGGAAAGCGAAAGACAAAAAATCTATCGATAATTCACTTGGGTACGCAAGCAATAGAACTTTACTTAATATTCAAGCATTTGATAAAAACACAACAAATGATTCGTGTATGCTTATTTCGTTGTCAATAGACGGTAATCGCTGCAACTCTCAAGCCAGAATACCGCTGGAAAAAAAAGTCTATATTCTTACGGATTCTTCTGTGTCACTCATATTATTTTCTCTTTATCCGTAAATTCACTACTTCAAAAAACGTTGAGGTGTGAATCTATTATAAATATAAACTTATAAAAAAATGACGCAGTTTCTAATCTAAATATTTCATCTCTTTTTTTTTTGGAACTAATAGCATGGCTTTTCAATAGTTAATTTCGCCCTTAATGGCTTTGTTTATACCGTAATTACTAATTTATTACATATTTTAAATAATGCAAGAAATAGCACCAAATAGAAGGGGATAGCTATGGAAAATCTCAGATGAATTTTTATCGAAGTTTTGAAAATATTTTAAAAGCTAATCAAAACATTGCGCCTCAGGGCCTTGAGTCGTCTTGTTTCTCTTCTTAATATGACTTTTAATTCTTTTTTTTTAATGACATATTTTTGTTGTCACCATAATCCTAAACATTAATCTTAATCGATCTTAACAGAAAAAATATGCATCGATCTGAAATATATTAAGCTCCATACTTCTATACCTAATGATAATGATCTAAATTCTATACCTAAATTTCATGTTATCATTGAGGATTGAAAAGTGTTAATAATTCTGTTAAAGACAACAAAAATATGTCTATAAGTGTTTTTTTTTATATATACAGTTTGACAACCCGGATGCATTGGTATGCGCTTGGTACGTTCATGGTCTTCTGTTTCCATCTTAAAGTAACCAAAATAACATAGTATTAAGTAAAGATTACCACTTAAAAATTATCTCACGGAAATTATAACCTCACTAGTTTCTCCTTGAAGCAGATTCCTCCACGTTAAGTCGCTCTAAGCCGATGATGAAATCACTGCTTTTAACAATAGCGTCAAAAGTCGCACATTTTACCATTGTTTCTGATTCCTATCTTCACGATGAATCATCGAGCAAATGGTTTTGTCAATTGTTTTTAAATGCTATCTTATCTGGCATTTAAAATTGTAAATTATTTAAAGATAGAAACAATACGACAATAATTGAGAACATATTAATACGCATTAAGTAGCAAAAAAAAAAAGAGCCGCTGAATTTTTATAACCCAAAATATTTTGTAAAATCCTTGTGTCAGACGTCAGATTATCCCTGCTGATCTTTATCACCTAAAAAATCAAATTCGGCGTAACGTACATCCTTCCATTCTGTATACCCAAACGTATCAATTGGTTCGTAACCCTGATATTCTTCCAAGATATTCGAAAAGAAGATGGCCCTGAAACCTTTTGTCATGGAACATTTATTTGAATTCTATAAAATTGATTTTTTTTTTTTTTTTTTTTTTTTTACAAAAGATGTTTTAATGACATACTATTATTGGAAAAATATTTACTTGTATGGAAGGTATTCAAAATATGTTTGATCAATTTGCATTTTAACACTATAAATTTTATCTGTCATATAATCTTTATAATCTGTTATGAATAACATAGTTGATTATAGTTAAATAAAAAAAAAATAAAGAAAACTATAGAAATTAGTAGGCAGACATTGAATAAAATAAAACCAATTTAAAATGGAGTTTTTTTTTTACTAATATTTTGCAATTGTTTTGTTTAATTAAGAGTAAATAAGTTGGATTAATTTAAACATAATTTATTCTTAATAAATTCAGAAAAATTAGAAATTTCATCATACTCTACATATTTAAAACGGTATAGATTTTAATAAATCACTGATTTCAAAATTATTTAAGAATAAAATTAAATCATTACTTGATTTTTATCATTTGATAAGCTACCACATCAAAATAAAATTTATTTGTTCGTGTGATTACTGCTCTTTAATACAGATCATTAGTAATAAAAGTAATTTAGGAAACGAGCAGTACTGCTATTAAATGTTATAAACCATAATTTCACTAAGAAGGTATTTAAAGTATAAAATTAAAGATTTGTATTAAAAGTTAATTCCAATAAATAAATTATTGATTAAGCCCTTTCAATAACAACTATTATTAACTAACAACAACAAATCTCCAGATTCTTTGTTGTAAATAGGAAAAAAAAAATTGCTGAAAGATGAAAGTGCGTCAAACAAGGCTGCGAAGTTAGTCCAGTTATAGTCCAGTTGTACGTTCAATAGATATTTAGTACGCTTTCCATTTCGTTATTACGTAACTATTTTTAGATAATATTTCGTTATAATTTTTCCAATATATAACTTTCATTGTTGAATTATTATTTTTTTTAAAGTATTTTATTAAAAGAAATTCTATAATTGCTTAGTTGTGATTAAAAAAAATAAATATCTACATTGCGATCGATCATCTATACATTTTTAACTAGGAAACAGAGACTGATATGTAAACATATTTAAAACAGTATATATATATATATTTATTATTGAGCAATATTAAATAAACTGCTTGAGAAGTTAAAGAATAGGTAACGGTTTAGAAGAGTAACTGTTCAAGTTCGACAGTTTGGATCGCAGCCAAGACACGTCTTCTTAAACCAAAATATACCTTCCTCAATCGTCTTTATTTATACTTGAAAATAAAAACAAAGGAACAAGAACTTTTATATTTTAATTATTATACAGTAACTTAATATAAATAATAATAATTATAGTCTTGCACTAGCAGTAAGGATTGCATGTTCAGTTTTGAGAGACAGTCATATTAACCTTTATAACAACGTAATACCAGATAATAATTTTTATTTTTTTACACTTATATATAAATTGCATTTATAAATCCGCACCTGTCTATTATAGGAATTGATCTATTTCACGAGAATGATCATTTTAAGGAAAATATGATATTGACCTTCGAAAATTCTGCCAATATTTTTATATAAAGATACAGAGGTGTTGGATATAAACAAAAAAAGTTTAGTTATTTCCCTTCATAAAGAAGCTTTAAGAGTATCCGAAATATCTAACATAAATTTAATTAATTATCCGTTATATTTATGACTAGAGATTTTTAACCTGGAAGTGTGATGAACCGAAAAAGAGTCAAATGAGCAATAATTTTTTCAAATGTAATACACAGTAAAATACAATAGTGTATACAAATACAAGTACTGTATTGTATATGATATAACATAAATACAATAAAAATAAAAAAACATTTTCTTATTACATTTATTATCACAATGGGACCGCAATTAGCTAAGATGTAGTTTGTCTGAGAAGGGGCAGGAGATCGTAAAACAGGTTCAAATTAAAAAAATAAAATAATAAAGACTAATGCATCGAATTGTTAGTTTAAAATTATGTGATTGAATTTAAAAAAACGATTTAAAAAAATTAATAAATGACATGATTTATATTGTTGCATTAAGTAAATGCCGATTTCGACTAATCTGTTTTTTTCATAACCAGCACAGATGTAGAATTTTTACCTAAATTAAAAAAAAAAATAAGAGTTATTCAGTTACTTATCAGTAAGAGACATCTTGAGGTCGTTGAACACAAACAAAACAGCCATAAAGGAAAATAATTATAGCAATTAATCTCGGTACTTCCTATGTTTCTTCAACACCTTAATTTCTTGTTTTTTTTTTCTTCAACATTTAATCCTATAAATTTGTTTGTGAATTGATTTTAATACAATAGCAAAAAATTGCAAATGGTAATAACTCTGAGTAAATTTACTAATTTAAAAATAAAATATATTATTAATAATGAATAAATGAAATGAAAATAAATAAATAATAAAGCAAAGTTTAATAAATTAGTGAATTTATATGAGATATATCATAATCCAATTTAAACGTCCATAAATTAAAAAAATTAATATAAATTTTTAAAATCTACAATTGTAAATTTGTTAAAAATGAATTTTTAATATAATATAAAATATTATTTGGCAATTATATAAAATCAACAGGTTAATGTTACACCTATCTTTGACTGCCATTTAAATTCAACACGTAGGTTTACACATTGATTTATGAACTATGGCTAACTCGATTCTCCAAAAGGTTTTTAGCAACAGTGAGTTCAGGTACACTTTTTAAAAGCTCGAATAGACCAGGAGATAGTAACTATTATGACGATACAAGCTGCTTGTAGCTAATGCGATACTGTTCATAATTATTGGGTATTATAATTCACGAATTTCCTCAAGCTGACCATTACAGTTATTATAATAAGCGTTTGATAATTTAGTATGATTTGGTTAAAAAATAATTTACTATATACACAAGAAACTAATAAAATATTGTTAATTCATTCAAAACAGAGGAAAATCAACCTGGGGGAGCGATCACTAGTTAGATTTATTTAATAGAAAGTTAGATTTACTATAACAGCATTACCACAATTTAGGGCTGAAAGTACGGGGAGAGGGAGAAGTAAAGGAGACACTTGCCACGGGCGCAAAATTTCAAACGAAGTTTTATTTGAAGGTTAAGTAAAAAATATTTATTTCTGCTTTTTGATTGTTTTAACCTTAATCCAGTCATTAAAATGAGTTAATGTTATGAGATGATGATATATATTTATTTCGAAATATGTTACGTTAAATACTGTAATAAAACTGTTGACTTTAATAGGAGAGGGGGAGGGGGAGTGAAAGAAGGGCCGAAAAAATTAGGCTGGCTCTCTCTTAGCAAAAAATTCCGGCCCTGCCACAACTAGCTCAGTTTGTATTTTGTTTGAACGAAATAAGGAGATGGATGACATCAGACGTTTACTTAAGTAATAGACTAAGGAAAGGAATAGACAAACATAAATATAACCTATTAACAATTACTATGCATATTTATCGATCATTATGAGAAATTTAGTCAAATTAAGCTTATTCCAAGATTCTGTCCAATTCCACTAAATAGCAATAATTTCTTGAAACGCATTTCATTAGTCTCAAAAGAATTTTTTGCTAGCGATGAATCAAAATGTCAACAGAAGCAGCAACAGTCGTAGTCATGACAAAGAAAGCTCTCGAAATTATAAAAAGATAAAGGATTGCATAAGAGCTTTCTGATATGAGAATCAACTCGAATTAATGATACCTTGCTTATGTGTACATGTTTTTTTCCGGCGCATTTGGCAGAATAACAGAAAACAGGGAAGAAAACATTTTAAAAACGTCCAGTTATTTAAGTCAAAATATCCTTTTGCAATACGTTTTAGAGAAGTTTTACTAATTATCAACTTGTTTTTATCCTCTATCCAGTTGTTTACTGTTATTAAGGTTTAAAAATAACAATAAAAATGTTCATCTTCCCTATTATTGCAAGTTCGAAATAACTATGAGAATTGAAACCTAAAGATGTTAACTGTTTAATGCAACAGCTAAATTTAACTTCAACTAATCATCCCTTGAAATAACTATGCTTGTAAGTACTGTGTTATTTTTCAACTCTTATTATTTTTAGTTGCTAACCTAAGCTGCAAACTAAGCAGGTCTGACGCTGCTATTATAATTATGTTGTGTTTTTTTCGTTACTAACTTCACGAAAACAATTTAAAAACCTCAAATGCAACGATAATAATTTCGATATATCCTTAAATTTAGTAAAAACAAATATTTCCATTTTCTGTACAACTAAATATCAAAAAGTTTAAACTTAAGAGTGTTTAAACCTTTTAAAAGCATTTAAAGTGTTACAATAAATCTTTTAACTGTTGCAGACACTGTGCAGTGCTGATTAGATTTCTGTTATTTTTCATTCGTTTGTATAAGTAACTGATAATTTTAACTAAACAGTTTTTAAATAAAAAAATACTACGTCACCAAAATATTTATACGCTTTAATTCAACAAAAATGTTTATTTCATTTACTATCTAACTAAATATCAAACAGCTGAAAATTAAATGTGTTAAAACTGTTTAAATATATAAAGCTAAATTCAGGTTCTAAATTAAGCACGCTTTTATTCTGTTAATATTTAAGTGTTATTTCGTTCAGCTATTAACCTTGCAGGATTGGGTACGGGGCAGAGCCAGAAAATATATTGAGGATTCTCAAAAAAAAAAAAAAAAAAATCTTTATAAGGAAGGTTGATTTATCTTACTCATGTTTTGCTGCCAAGACTAAGGAAGACAATAATGCTATTGTTTTACCTGTAATCCAAACCACGTCCAACGGTGTCTGTCAAGAAAATTGAGCAAATCGTCCGGGGTCGTGTGGGATTTGAACACGAACATTGGGTCTCTCTGGATCCACTAATGATTGGGTGGCTCCTGTTTGGTTATATTACTTTTTAACAGTAATTTAAAAATTAGACGAAATTATATTAGATTATAGGACGCCTTCTATGTTAACATTGAAGATTATAATTTTTTAACATTAAGTCATATCTATCTTTAATAATAAAATCTACTTAAACCCTCTACTCAGAAAATATCATATATTTTAAAATCAATTATAGCTGCTTATTCTTAAGTAATATTTAAAATTAGCAGTATGAAAATTAATTGCTAATTAAAATTGATAGTTTTCGCCATCCCTAAATAATGGCGACTGATGTTTTTCCAAAGACGAGATTTAAATTTCGAGTTGATTTAGGTGCGAAGCAGAACAAAGCCTAAATAATTCTCACGAACCTTCCTACCAATTTCGACTGGCTAATATATGGTAATTGCGACTGGCAAGCAAGTAGTATTATCTTTGCTAATCACATCGTGCATGGATTCTAGCCATTACTACTGAATCGTGGACGATCACTTAAACCCCCCTTCACTTGACCGAACGTAGTTATGCATTATACAACTCTATTGCTTGTAAGAATTTCTTCAATAACATATATTAATCGGATAGTTGGCATCCTGTTTATATTGAGACAAAAAAGCGTTGGCAGGCACGATTTTACTTCCTCGTCATCCTAAAGGAAAGCCAGTAATTAAAGCATTTGTGGATTTATATGTTGCTTTATTGATAATACAAATGTATTTATAAATCATTGAAATATTTAAATTTCAATAAAAGATAGTTATATAATAGATAAGATGAACATATTGCTAGACTTTATACAGCCTGTTAGATATAATACTAAGTGATGAACCACCCAATATACTCTGTCTTTGTAACTAAGACGTTTTCTGTTTAGCTTCTCAAGACAATTTACGTTATTAGAGCTGTATACCCAAGATCCTGATAAGCATTTGTTCGGCTCACATCTAGTGCTTTAAGCATTTGTCCTGCTTATTTCATTGGTAACAAGGAATATGTCGGCAAGTCTAAAAATGGTTCTGTCTAAAAATAGTTATGTTTGTTGCGATCATCTCCTAAGCCTTCTGTAAACTGAGAAACAGCCAGTAACTCACAATTCTAAATCTTTCCGAGGTATAGAAGAAAGCTGTGAGTTACCTACCACCTTCTTCACATTGTGCTGAAGACTTGGGCGACGATCACAGCTGTAATACTTTATGATAAATAAAAGTCATTCTCAGAAAAATGCTGTTGGGCAGATTCATTTACTAACAGTAATTTGAGTAAATTAATCGATTTTTTTAACAATTGCATTTTAGTTAGTAAAATTGATATTTTTTGTTTACTCCTTACGGATGTATTTAAAAAAAAACATTTTTCTGCGTCGTCTGTCACCTACTTACACACTGAGCCAATGAGTTTATCCTAAATTTAAAACTTGATTTACTGAATGTTTTCACAACCGCTGAAAATTTGATTGAGTGCAATTAAAACCTGCAATATTGTCAAAAATTTCTTTGGATTCTAAATAACAGGGAGAAAGATTCGTTTAGGAAAGGACGTTTATGTCGTTAGGTCGTTTCTGAAGCATGTGGTACCACCGCAAGGTCGATCATATGTTGCGGTTTTGCGAGGATCTGAGCGGTTTTGATATAGATATAGAAATTGGAGGAGATTTAGTGGTTATGGAGATCTGGGGACATACGGAGAACGGCTTGATGGAAAAGATCTATTTGAAGTGTGAGAGGCAGGAATCCTAATTCCTAAACACAAAAGAATAGAATGCGGCAATTGTTTCTAATTTAAAAAGAAAAAACCTTACTGGGTATAAATAGGCTTTCATCATAATATTTTTTGATATACTTTAAGTATTAGGAAACTCATCTTAACCGACATATCCTAATGAATTCTAAAGATCGTTCTAATCAAATACAAGGCTTTCTAATTGTATAATTGTAAAACATACGATTACATCGCTAGAAGAACACGAGCTCGAGGATGTTGCGTGCGGATAATGAAGGCAAAATAACCAACAATGCCTTTGGGGGCATTGCCTAAGTGATTGAATCTTGCATGACCCTCTCCATCGTGGTAAAGTAGAACAAGCCGAAAGATGAATTAGGTTCTGGGATGGATTTGTAAAAAATCTGGGATATTTACAATATTAGAGGTATTAAATAAAAACGATGGCTATCGAACAATCATATTCACCAACTTTTATTTAGAAAATTTTTAATATATAAGTGAGTAACAAGGGACAGGATTAATAATGATCAAAGATATTGCATTCATTGTTCATATGATTCATTACAGCATTTTCTCACTCTTCAGGATTAAAGTTTGGACCGGAAAGCATATCATTCGGTATAATTCTAGCATGATGTAGTACCTACACTGTCCTAAATAATACAGATTGAAGGATTAAGTGTGAAAATCAGAGGAAATGTGATCGGAGGGATTGACTACAGATTACCTATTCGGCCGAAATGTAACAAAGCTAATACACACCAATCCCAGGGCAGCTAATTTCCGGGACGATTCAGTTCAGTCAACTCTTTTCCGTGGGAGTGTCGCACCGAATCCCCGAGGGGTTTTCCATTTCCCCAACAGCTTTCCTGGAATTGTTTCGAATTACAGCTGCCTGGAGAAAAGTTGCGGTTAACGACTGTGACGATGTTGGATAATTGAATCAAGATGTTAAATGTACTGTGAAGGGATACTCTGCAGTAGCTGGCGGAGGTGGGTTTGAGTATATGAATAAACAAGTATGAGGTAAAAAGTTCAAGTAACTACTTGGAATGCTATATGAGAATAGTAGGAATATTAAGTAGCAACTAATAATAACACTTTTAATAATAAAAAAAATATTCTGCAGTACTTTTTACTTCCTTACCCATCAAAAGCATTAAAAAAGTATTGGATGTAATGAATATATGATTGCAATAGTTAAGTTTAATATTTTTAATCTGTAATTTTTTCCTAACTAAAAAAAAATAAACAAAGAAAAAAAGAAAGATAAAAACCACTATTAGACTAATTGGTATTGGAAGATTCTAATACAAAACCTTGCGTCTTTCAAGTAGCAATAAATTACTAAATTTATATTTGCGATGTTATGTTTTTCAGTGCTGTTGTTGCTTGAATTGTCGAAACGTTATTTACTACTGTTTCAGAGACTAAAGCCGTTATGTTAGAATCTTCCAACACTTTCCAAATAATGATTTTTCCCACTTAAAATATCTGGCCCGAGATAATATAAGCAAATATATCCAGCATTTAGTATACATATAATTTGAATAGCTGTAGTTAGAGAGCATGATGAAACGGCAATTATAATTGTAGTTACGTGCATCCCATGGAATAACCAACTTCCGTAATGTGGAGCCTAGAGACTTACTTAAGGCAATGCTAAATTGTTAGGTGATAGGTATAACTTTAAGTTAATGAATTAAATTAATTTATGTATTACACTTGTATCGAAATTTTGAAAACAGTGACAGAACAACAAAGTAGTAATGTTATATTTAGGATTCGCATATAACATTGTCTTATGGAACTTATATTGATGTGAATTTAGTTGACCGTAGATATATTCCAGAAGTTGATCGGAATAAGGAGAAGGGAGGGCACGGTCAACGAAGAAGTACACACTAAGTGGACCTTATTTTTTTATTGTGTGCCAACGTTTCGGCTTACGTTGTAGTTCTTCATTAGGGCAGTTGATAATGCCAAGACGTGCTGTCAGGAACTGCGAAACAGGTAGATGTCTTAAGGAACCTACTGGGAAATATAGATAGCGCAAATATACTGAGGTTTATTTTATTTTTTTATAGTACGAATATTTATGATATTAATTTCCTTGATATCATTCTTAAAAACAATTATAAAAACTTGGATTCACGCACAGTAACAGGACAATATCCTTTTCATAAACTAAAACGTTTCATAACATGCCGATCATTCGCTACTTATTCCTTTTATAGTGGCGGATGTTTTTGTAAAGACCTCTTGAGGGACACAGCTGGGAAACAGAAAATTACCCCCGGATGAGAAGAGAAGGTTTAGGACCATACTTGGGAGGTATAAGGTAAGCCAGGGGTAGCTCTTTGTGAGGTCGTCCTTCGCAGTCAGAAGGAAAGAGTGTAGAGCGATGTATCTCTCTCTCTCTCTCTCACTCCTCATCACTCCCTCTCTCCTGGTCCACTTGGGCTGACTCAGCGCACCTCGTACTTACGAGGAAACGGAACAGCCTTTTAACTTGCAATTCTTCAACTGTCGCGCATGCCGGAAGAGATTGCTTTGCAATACCGCCTTGTACAGCTAGCTAGATTTATTCTTACATCCTCTAATCCTTAGTGATTGTGAAATAAGAAAAATTATTATTTATACGGTAATAACAGTCATTAACGGTGGAGTAATTGCGGTACAGCATTTAGGAAACGATAAAGTAGCAAAGGAAAAAAATATTATTAACAAAAAAAAAAAACAAGTATGTTAGTTTTTCTTCTAATAACAATATATTTTTGGAGTATGAAAATTCTTTTTGCTGTGCGAAACCTCCATTTAAAGTGCAGTTGTGTTCACGTAAACAGATTAACTGAACATGTTTTAATTTTTATATCCACAATTTCGGGTACTAAATAAGGAGTCCGAAGTAAGAAAACATTTCTTTTTGATCAGTTGACATCCGCATGGTGGTATAGAAGGATCAATCTAATTAGGGATTGATAAAATATTAATTTTGTTTTTATTGAAAACTAGTTTCGAATGTCGTCAGTTCTAAAAACACACAAAAATTCAAATATAAGCAATTCAAAATACATTTTGGTATTATTACACATATTAAATTAAATGTAATATAAATATTATTACTGTATTTTGAATCACTCATTTTTGAAACTAGTTTTCAATAAAAACAAAATTATAGAAGTCGCAAATAATTTATCAATCACTAATTTATTTTTGATATGGCGTGCCTAAGGCTAAATACTAAAATCACCAATTTAAACTTTTATTAGAATAAAAAAAAAAGTTGCTGCTCTGGACAACTTAATTTTAACAACAATTATAGTATAGTTAAAATTGTTTCGTAGTTTCATGAGCTATTATCAGTAATATAAAATAGAGCTTGTTATCACTTTGCCGGAATAGGTAAGGAACTAATTCCATGTAATTAGCTTTCAAATTAGCAAAAAAAAATAATAATGAATTATTGAATAACTGGAGCATCATAACTGATCCTATTTAAATGACGCATATATGAAAATTATTTAAGACAATTGGATACAAATAAAATATATAACATTGCAATAAAAGAAACATCATTGGCAATAAGCCAGGAACTGAAGCACCTGTTGACATTGTGAGGCTCGGCTGAGCAGAGAAAGTGGGCACATGTGAGAGCCAGGGCTTGCTGAATCATTACTTCTTCCAGTATACTTTTACCCTTAGCTACCACTACTCATTTGGTTCTTTATAAGATTAAATTTCGAATTTCCGTTATCACCATTAAATTGGTGTGAAAGTAAAAGTTTTGAAATTGATCAATAAAGAAGATAAAGTGAGAATAAAAAGATGCTGTCACCTTGTGTTATGTGTGTTTCTTAATGCTCGTATAACCTTCCTAGGATCTTTCTAGACTCCTGTAAAATCAAAAGCCGAAATTTAAGAAGAAAATAAAGCTTCTTTTAAGTGGAATATTCTGATGCGCCATGTTGTTCGGAGTACTTTATCATCCATAGAGCAGCAAGTTCAAAACAATAACCCAAAATAGAAAGAGAAGGCTGGCGGTCAAAATTCTATTCTTAGCCACTTGAAACGTAATATAACAGTTCGACCCCTGAAAATAACGTTTCCAGAAGATAATCAAGGAAATGGAACTGTAGATTTCTGCCAGATACAGGCCAAAACATTGAGCAACATGTAATTTAATTGAGTGAGACCATCTTCTGCCAGTTGGCTTTAACTGCCCACCGTTTGCCTCTCAATAGCTTCTACTGTTTACCGAAAACTAGATCACAGTTCGGCAATTCCAGACGGCAGGATTATTTCGTAATGATCTCATAAATAGGCCCAGGGATTTAGAAACGATTCCACATTTTTTATTTTCGAAAAACAAAATATTTTCAATAATTTTAGATGCGGTGCCTGAAACAGTTATCATTATCTCCTTTACGGTTTCATTTATACCACAATAAAAATAACGTATTGTTTCCTTGTTATTGTTCGATTTATGATTTTATAAACTGACTGTGGATTGTTTGAATTATAGTTAAGTATGAACAAATATTATTTGCCTTACATCCGTATAAGTATTCTCCTGAAGGATTTATTGGCAAGTTACAAATATCTAGCTGAGAACGGTTTGGATCCCAACGGCGCACCTTAATTGAAGCCGAACTGAATAAGTTTCCTTGATCTGCTAATTTTGTTATCCTCAGAACACGTTCACTAACTTACAGTGTACAGTTACCAACTTTCTCCCCAATCAAACAGTTCCGACGAGAGCTGAATACTATTGAGCTAGGATTAAAAGAGTAAATACAAAATTAACGTTGTGACTTAATATTTTTAGTATGCATTAGATGCGACTTATGAATCACTGTAACGACATGATCGAATTTGTAATAAAGAAGAAAAATATTCATAAAGAAATTTGTTAGTTCCTGAAATTCTTATTAGCACATCATTAAATGTTGTACTACTATTTATTAGCCATATTTATTTATGCCCTTCCCCACAATAGAGTAGTCTACGGGCATTGCCTATATTTAATATCAGCTGTTCATGAATGTTCTATTGATTCAACTTAAAAATATACACGGGGAATGCTATACAGTACGCGCAATAATGTTGTGAGAGTTTAGTGGTCTAAACGACACTAAGGATCGGACGCATCCCTAAGGTTTTATAGTACAGATTTACATTAAAAATTATAATTTAAGAAAAAGGAAGTGATTAAAGTTTCGCTTATTATTTTGTTAATTCCCTGCATATTTAGAAAATAATCAACGATTAAATCATTAATGACAATACCTTTAATATATTTTTGTTTCTAGCCAAAAGTTAAATAAAGTGGACAGAAATTTTGCATTTGGAGAACTCAATTATTCCAGTTCAATGAGTCGTCCTATTCCCCAACTATTTATATCTATTTTCTGAGACCGTCGTGGCAGAGCGTGTCGAAAGCGGCGCCAGTTCGGATACGGCTCGGACGTGTTAAAATTTATTTGGTGGTGGATCCGAGAATGAATTTCGACCTTTCCACTCACGCTAGAATAGGTTGGTAACCTTTTGGATAACCCATCCTTCCTGTCTTATCTGTGCTCATTACTTAATGCATTATTTAATATTTTATGAGATGGGAATGAGCCTTCATTATTGAAAACGACGTTCCACGGGAGCATCATCTGTGAGAAAAGAAAACATTACATTAACCTACTTGTGCAACGCGTTTGCATGTCAGTAAGGAAATGAGATAACTCTGGGTAGTATCAAGATTTTCCGCGTACCTTTGATGTCGCGAAAGTTCTTCAAATTTTAAGATTAGTGTTCCATTATGTTGATATATTTGTAATACAACACAAAGTCTTGACCAAGTTGAAACATAACGTGACCTCTTTATAAAGAAAAACACAAGCAAAAAGTTTCGATCTCGTTGCATGACCCGCAATCAAGATTGCAGTTCTGTTGCTCAGACTCAGGAAAACCAATGACCGCGCAATATTTCTATAATTAATTGAATGAGTATCGACCTCTACTTTATTTTTTTTTATTTATTTTGTAATTTTTCATATGTTGTTCTTTCCGTTTGTTAGGGAAAAATTGATCAATGAGCTGTATTACATGTATAAGTTCGAACATCCTTCCACGTATTCTTTGCGGGCTAAGTTAAGTTCTATGAGATCTCTCGTTCAGCTCCATTTCAGTTCACTCCTTTGGCTGTCGGGCATAATGGGTATACTAACTGTATAAAAAAACCGAAAGTTAATTAGAGGGAGTAGAAAAATGAAAATTAATGTTGGTTTTACGTTAAAAAAAAAAGAGCTTAGACCTGAATTTTTAGGTCTCGTAGTTTTGAATGTCATCAACATTCGGGGAGAACCTTTGATGATCGTAATTTACAAAAAATATTGACAGTCTTCACTCATAGAAAATAACACCCAATAAAATAATAATATAAATTACGTATGACTGATCACCGGCGACCTTCACTTTTTTAAGTTTTTATTTTTCTTCTCAAGAAGTTACTGTAGTAGCCGTCACGAAATTAGGAACTTGGGATTCGAACGATTATATTTGCTTGAGAGAATTTCTGATATTTTTGTTTTGTTTTACAATAGAGGAGACTCATCTCAGACTACACAAGAAAAACGTTCTCCGAGCTAGCAAGGGAAACCAAAGTAAGTGCATCAAGTTCCTAATTTCGTGACTACAATAGGTAGTTTCTAATTATCATTTTTTTTGTGGCACTGTTGCTTGTCTATCTTGATAGTATTTCTTTTTTTGTACAGCTAGCTATCGTACTTTTGCATTGTTTGTTTCATAAAGGCTTATTATAGCATTTTTCTTCCAATAATACTGTGATTGTCATATACGTTTTTCAAGCCCAAAGTTAAACAGCTTCTGTAATTGGCTTTAATGTTTAATCAAATGATAATGTTTATGATTTTACTGTTGTTCTTGAGATATATTAGTACCATTTTTATGGTATTAGCCTTATTTTTCAGTGTCTTCAAGAGGCAATTAAGATATTGCGAACTATCAAAACCAGCTTAATAATTTTAAACTTTTTAAAACTTCAAACGTTTTTTACTTAAAACTCGATAATATAACAAAGTAGTTTCGATGTTGCGTTAGGAAACTTTCAGTTTGAGCTGCATTAATACTAGTAAATAAAAACCTTCTTAAAAAGTAAATAATAAGGATCTTATTGTTGTTCGACGGTGTATCTGAGTGCTCAACAAGAATAACTGGAGCGTAAGGAAGATCCTAGGAGCCATGGAGATAAGAAGGAAGGATAGGAGAAGACGGATTGCGTCAGGAGAAAGGCTGGCGAAGTACGAAGTGCACGTAACTAGCCACTCAGGCCACTGCCCCAGTACACTCCAACTATCGTGATAGAGCTTCTAAAGCCTTTCCACAAATCAGAAAATATTTCGAATCTATAACTTGTAATGATAATAACGAATCCATTTATATGCATTGTCCTTGATTCATCGGAAAATTTTAATGATTTCGTTTAGGTTTTCCTAACTATATGTCAAGCACTGAATTAATTGAAAGACCATCACCAATTAGAACGTTTGAATTTTTCAATACGGTGATCGGAAAGGTATTTGCGCCTTGAAAAAGAAGGGGAGTGTAGACATTAATTAATCTATTAAATCTATTAATCTATTAAAATCTTAAAGGAATCAGGCTATGATATATTAAATATTATTAATTTTACCTAAAGTGATAAATAATAATGTAGACATTTTCTAAAAGTGAAAATAATATTTTATACAAAAAATTATTTTTATATAGAAGTAATTTTTATGTAAAGCGATCCTAGAAAACGAATACAAGAAACCCTACGTTCCCCGCAAAGCCATGCTCTGGTTACTTGGTTACTTGCTTTCTCTCTCATAAGTTTGTATTAAAATATATTTAGCTATTTATTGATTTTTGAAATAGTTTTATTTCGTTACCGCAAACACATCATAACAAATTTTCAAAACACTAATATGTCGTTGCTACCACGTAACGAATGCAAAAACCGCATTTTTCGAATTTCTTTGTTTTATTAATTCAGCAGCAGCATATTTGGACAATAAAATCTTAAAAACACAAATCCAGGACTCAGAGAAGTAAAAGGGTCCAGATATAAAAACATTATTCGTGATGAGGAAGTTAAAAGTAAAAATTAAAGTTCTTTTTTGGTCTCCTGAAAAGTAGATATACACATTCGTTACTTCAAGATGTGACTACGCTGGATCATATTCGTCTAAATCCACTTTTAATTGGTTTATAATGTTTGTTCACATGGCCAAATTCTCCGAGAAAAACATTGATATCGGCATACAATATACCGTCTTTTTTTACTCCCTAATACGGATTGTGACAGCAGTGGTGTATTACGCAGGGGTATGCCACTGTAGTCATGCAATATGCTACCTTATATTATCATGTAAAAAATGTGCATTATGTTTACTTGAATGTTTGAGGTTTTTGGGCTAAATCGTCCCCTAACTTTTTTTTTTTTTAATAAAACTAAAGAACTAGATTCGTTAGACATTTGTGTGATTATTTTTTTAATAAACCACGAAAAAAAAAATTATTCGAAACTAAATAAATCCAAACAAAACCTTTAGACTCTCAAGCACCAGTCAATATCAAACCCGTCAAGTTTCATATATCCGTTTGCGAGTTATGTACTGTTTGTTTTTGGTTAGTCTATAGGCAGGGAGTGGCGTACATAAGTGGGTAAGACAATAAACTGCTAACTCCAGAGCTCAGGTGTAAGTCCGACCATGGCAGATAAATGTATTCTGTTAGATCAGCCATGGATAGACTCTGTGGTAGGGAGACCCTCCTGAGGTATATGGGTATCCTGAATTGGATGGAGATAGTAGTGGGTCCAGGATTTAATTTTGGAGGCGGCTACCACCAAGGTTTAGGGATGGAGATACCATACTTCATAGCAATAGGGCGGTCCTCCTCCGGGAAATTTTTAAAGGACACAGATCAAAACAGATATTTTTCTTGACACGTGCTAACATTTGTTAGCTGAAGTATGTAGTTTCTAACCCATCACTCAGATAGATGCCACACCCTCAATTGTATTTCTTTATTGTTTGAGCATTGCTTAAAGTGTGAAGTATGAAGGATTAAATTATACAAATAACTGCAAGCCTTGGAAAACAGTATTGTCTGTGGTAACGAAACCTTATTATTGACAATTTTTTCTAACATGGGAGTTTCACAATGTGTCCGTCGCTTAGTTTCATTACATTTTTTTGGGTGATTCTGCATTGAAAAAATGTCGACACATATTCCGTCCTACCGTTTCGTCTAATGAGCTGAGAAGAAAAATTATACATACTGAAACTGCTTTATTTCATGTCTCGGGTTTGAAAAATGATATCGCAATGGTTTTATCAGCATAACATTGGTTTTCAGAGTACCTATATTAAAGGAAAAATGTAAACATTAAAAAATAATCGATTTTTGGTCAAATAAATTTTAAAAAGTGTTTAGATTACTAAGCAAACCAGCCTTATACATTTTTTCACACCGAAAATGATGACAGATTTTCATTCAGCACAACCAAAAAATCCCAATGTTAAAAAATCGACGAAAACAAAGAAACATTTTTTTTCAGTTCCGAGGGTACTCAAAATTCTTAACTCACAAAATTACGTTTCGGTTTGAAGCTCAGTATCTCGTCTTCAGAATATCCGATATCGTCGTTAGAAAGATAAAACGTTTCTTTTTTCCATACATTTAAACAACTATTGTATTATCTTAGAAGCTCTGTGTAAATTTTATTTAATATACTATGGCATCCCAAGCTAGTTTGAGCTGTTAACTATGCACATATTATATTTTAAAAATCAATAAATAGTAAACTTAACACTTTTACAACAACGCTACAAACACTATTATAATAAAAAAAAAGTAATATTAAATATTAGAGTGACCAAATTTGTTTAAATTATATAATTAAATTATGCAGCGTTCTAATAGGTCTATTGAATTCTATGTAATCAACAAGTATTATTACAAGGGGAAAGTTATTTCTTGATCACAAATATTCTTTTTATGTTGTAATATGCATATGGTTAAAAATCCAGGCTTGCATCGTATTTCAAGGTATATTAAATTTAATTTGAATATTTAAGACCGTGTTATAAGTAATATGAAAGCATTATTCGGGATTCAGAAATAGTAAATTTTATAGCGATACAATTTTTAAAACGAATTAATTGAATTTTAGAGAGATCTGAAGGAGCCATTGAATTATATGTAATGATAACAGTATTTTTCTACGGAGTGAAATATTTTAAAACTGGCGTCAGATTTGGTTTTAGGATTTAAGAAAAAAAATGTTTTACTAAAAATTTTGCCCTTCAAATTTTTTTAAAGATTCATAAAATTGCTCATAAATCTGAAGCCCTTTGAATGATTCAAACAAAATATGAGGCATCGGTAAATTTTTGTAAACTACCCGATTTACTTTAACCGTGGTATACTTACGAACTTAAGAACCAATGCTAATACTCTATTTTGTGTTTATTTTGTAATCATATTTCTTTACACAGATCTAAGATTATATAATAGTTGTTTTTATGTACGGAAAGAAGAAACTTCCCTCTTACTAACGTGTCCAAGAACTTTGATATCGGATACAACTAAAGACGAGATACAGAGTTTCAAACTGAAACCTTATTTTGTAGCTTTAAAAATGTTATAAGCACCCTCGAAACTGAAAAATAAGATATTTTCATTGATTTTTCCAACATAGTTGTTTCTTGGTGTGCTGAATCAGCCTTGAGCCTATTTCGCTCAATAATTTAAAAACCCTTTTTTAAATTTATTTGACCAAAAATCAATTATTTTTTAATGTTTACGTTTTTCCTTTAATATAGGTAGGCTGAAAAATAAATGTGTTGCTCATAAAACCATTTCGATATCATTTTTCAAACTCGAGATATAAAATAAAGCAGTTTCAATGTGTTTTATTTATTTATCCTAGTTCCTAGGATCCATTGGATGAAAAGGTTGGATATGTGTCCATTCTTTGATTGATCAAAATCGGCGAAGGACATATCGTGCACTCTTCTTGTAAATTGGATCATTAAGCCGCCCATCTCCTGCCAGTTCTTTGATGCCGACATAGACAACTGAATCTACTGGCTTACTGTTATAGAGGGCTGATAACTCCTGCTAGACACCTACCTGACTGCTATTGTCAAGATTTCCTCACCGCAGCCGACGAACGGAGTATGACTCATGTTCTTGGGATTCATGACAACAGGGCGAAGGCATTGCAGGTTCACTGACCAGATAGCACAACAAAATACCGTTTTTCATCCAGTCCTTAGTTTTTCTGGTTTAATACTGTAAATATAATATTAAAAACTTAATGAAATGGGAGAAAACTGTCCAATCTCTTGTTCCATGATTCTTCAAGTCTATAAACTAAATACTGACGAATGATATGTGCGATAGTAAATATCCTCCATTAAATTTCTTACTAAATTTAGCCAAAAATATTATAGTTTGAAAAGTGTTGATTACGAATTAAAATTACTTAATTATTACATCCTTGATTGAAGAAGACTCTTTCCCCATGGAACTCCAGCCCTTACATAAATTATAAAATTTCTTAACATCACGTATTAGAACTTTGTTTTTACACATGCTTTTTTAAAAATAAATCTTAATGAATAGATCGAAATGATGTTCTCGTCAATTTGATTCTTCCAATCAAAACTAAGGAGCTAGCATACACTAAGAAACTGTATCTGTTCTGGGGTTGTTAGTAGATAATATCTAGCATAGTCGACACAGAAGCTAAGAAATATGCGATAGGGGAAATCTTAAGGAGCACAAGGCACTTATACAAATCGTCATTTATATGAAGAACACGTGTGCTCTTTACATGCCAAGTTCCTGTCCCGAAAAAGAAGGAGTTCCAGCTGTCGTCAGATTTAAAAGCCGAACAGCTGGTCCACGAGGGATATAGAACGGAAGAATAGATAAAAATAATGACGACAAGGTACAACTCGGCAGATTAACATTACCTTGTGAGATAATTGTTGATAACAATACAGTCAGTTATGAGTTAGTGCCGCGTTCATTCTTAAAATAAAAATTTGTCAGTACTGAGCTTTCTTTAGTTTCAACGTCAACGTTTGTTGACACTCACGATGAAATTTGTGATGGAAGGAAAAAATATTGTTTCTTTTCTTTCTCGTTAGTTTATCAATCCGTGAGATCTTAAGTTAAAGATTTCATACTAACAGAATAAAATTATTTTATTTTCTACGAATTCGCCTAAAATATGATATTCGAAATTTGTTGTTACATATACGAGAAACAGACGTCTAGACGTCATTATCGTTAACGTGTTAATCATAATTTAGTAGCTAATAAATCAAAGAAGCAGCTTTAAGTAGTACTGAAACTGAAGGTGTAGTTGCGAATGTTGATGAGTTTACAATACAGTTAGCCTACATTAGCAACCGATTCGTCATATTATTGCACAGATGAAATGATTGGTTTTTATTAAAAAATGTTTAATTATTACTTAAATGTATGTTTATGAATTGTAAATTTATATTTAACTGGCAAAAATATAAACATAATACTATAAATTAAATAAATTAAGCTTAAAGCGAATCAGGAAACCCTACTATCCTGCAACTACGTCGGAAGATGTATGTTTTCCAAACTGAACATAATCGAGTCGATAGCCAAGGACATTAGTCAACAAAATAAATTGCCACGGCTCTTTTGTTCCATTGTGTTATGAGATTTCAAGTTCAAGGCAACTTTATTTAAAGCCTGCCATGGTTCGGCTGACGTTTTGGTAAGCGCTCCTGCTTAACATTTCTGTAGGCGAGGTGTTATTAATCGATGAGCCAAATTCCCTCGATTCTAAATAATTATTAACTTAATAGAATAGTTACAGGAAGATTCAAATCTAAAGCCTTGAGTCCCTCAAATACCAGCAAATAACTAATCAGTCAACGTTTCACCAATTCAGGTATTATCAGGTCACGGTTACATAAATGCAAACCAGATGTAGTATATCTCGCAAAGATACTGACCAAATAGAGAAAGTTGATAACTCTAAGAAACTTCGACATATCCTAGTAGTAATTTAAGCTTCTTTTTTAAAAACTTTTATCTCTAATTAATTGATTAATATATTGAAATAATATTAATGTAATTAATACTACAACATTTCGCTCTTTTTGATAATATAGACTATCGAACAATCCAAAGAGGTATACAGAGTCAGAGCTATAAACTTAATTTCATTTTTCTGAACCAGTAGCAGCATCCGAGTTAGAGATGCATAGGGTATGCAATATGCACTGCTTCATTAGGAAATAGCTATAATCCTGAGAAAGACATCAACGAACAACGAATCCACGCTGAAGGGCGGAACAAGGATTTTTTCCAGAGTGGGCAAACTTAATTTTGCCGACCATTCTTGCATCCCACACCCTCCTTAGAAAAGTCAAATTTTTTAAAACAGTATTTTTAAAGTAATATATTTCGAAATAAATATAATCATCTCATAACATTTAATTATTTTATTGACTGAATTAATGTCAAAACAATCAATTGCAGAAACAAATATTTATACTTTATTTTTATACTTAAAAGAAAATTTCGCTCGAAATTTGCCGCCCTATAAATTCTGTTTCCCGAGGAAGATGTAAATCCCCGATGTTGGCCCACTGTCCACACTCCACCACACCCTTCAGGAACCCTCATACACTTTCAGTACTTCCTATTCGAAACATGAAACAGGTTCCCCCCTTCGTGACGAATGATACAACCATGTCTACAACTAGTATAAAAGCATCTGCGAACCGACTGCAATGGCTCTTCCACTAATTAAAGAGGTTGAGCAACAATCTGCGAACGAGTGGTTCGCGACCTAGTCATAGAGGTTGCGCAATGCTGCCTTTCTTCCGTTCACGGTTCGGCGTTTTAATTACGGAGCGCTAGGCGGTACTAGCAATTCGTCCAATTACTACAGGTGGATTCGGAAGGAACATTTTTATGTAAAGAATTTGTTACACAACTACGTCGTCTGTCAAAAAACTGGATTTCTTCCAGTTTTGTTAACAATAAACCTTATAAAATTGCATTGATCTGAATTAAAAATCCATGTAAGAAATGGCTACCTAAATTTAATGCCATAAATAAATTAAATATAACCGTGTATAATGTGCCTGTTTAGAACAGCTTATTGACTATCCAACTTCTTCATCCTTTATTTTTTCATCTTTTCACAACTTTTAGTACTAAATTTTGTCCATCTTCAGGCATTAATTCATTCAATCTTTTTTAAATACTAGATGGGACCATTTTCTTACAGTTTCATTTTCTTGTATATTATTTGACAATTTCCAGATTAAAGTATAATTTATAGTTAGAAAGATCGAAAATATATGTAAATTATAAACAATGGAGAGGAAAGAAGTCTATATAATTGAACATAGTCAGATATTACTGATGTTACCTAATATGGTTAATAATATACAAGAAAATGAAATTGTAAGAAAATCAGCCAAACTAGTGTATAAAAAAAATTGGATGAATAAATGCCTGAGGACAAAATTGAGTCCGAAACGTTGTGAAAAGATGAATAAATAAAGTGTGAATAAGATGGATGATTTTGTTTTATAATTTCCAGAAATCTGATATCTAGTGTAATTTATATAGATTTTTTTTCTTTTTATAAGTTTATAAGGGTTTTTTTTTTTTTTTTTTTGGTTTCATTTTCATTTTAATTAATAACCAATGTAAATATTTGTTTTTAACGATTACGTTTTTACTTAGTTCATGAATTTATTTATTTTTTTTCAGTAACTATTATAGTTTCTTATACATTTCTTAATAATTGTGTGTATATAGTTGATGATTTTTTATTTATTTATTTTAATATTTTTCTTGGTCCGAAATGGTTTTTGTACACCTTTGTTATTTAATGACGGTGGGAGTAAATTATTCCAATGAAGTAACTTATTCCAATTTATTTCAACATGGCAACTGTACTTATCGTAATAATTGTTCTGATCTATCAGCTGATAAAGAGCTTCCTGTTTTGAAATCAGCCTCACTTTCGCTAGCCGAATCCTTTGATTAGGGTTATCCAATCATACTAGAGGAGGCATTAGTTCATTAGAACTGTCACGAAAATATGTTTATGAAAGTAAATTAATGAATGAAAAAATATCTACCAACTAGGTCAGCATAGCTTCCTCACCATTTCTATTGGTATGGATACATAAGAAAAAAAATTACAAACTACAAACGTGTAAGGTACTAGAAATTTGTAAGAAAAATAATTTTAATGTTTTAATTCGACACCAACACACAAAAAAAAATTGAATTGTACAAGGGAATATATAAAGGAATATACATGGGGAATAGATAAAATTGATAATGTACCTTTAAATAATTTTGTGCATGCCTAAGCGAACGTAGTTGATTGGATTCGTTATAATTATTGTACTATCCCGCAAAATCTGAAAATTTCATCAAAATCAGATTAACGATAGTAGGTGTTGTGGATGTCTAAAATGTTAAACACTAGTGGAAAGTTTCGATAAAAGGAAAAAAAATCGCTTTCTGCATGAACACAAAGATTTTTCATGTATGAAACTACCTTGGGTAGTTAGGAAGCGAAATTAATTGTTTGCAATCAAATTTAAATTCAGAAAATGCTCAAAAACATGCTGACAGTTTTTTTTTTATTATATCTGAATTATTTATTAATTTATGATTTATTAATTTATTTTATGAAATATTTGATCCAACTGGATTGAATAATCAGGAGACTTGAATAATGTTAAATTATTACGCCAACAATATCCCGCAAGCATTGTAGATTTTAATTGTGCCATACATTTTCAAAAACATCATAGGAATATTATCTAGTAATTAATTATAAGAACTCTATGTTAAAATGAAATCTACTTCAAAATTAAAATTATTAGGCTACAAATGCTGTAAATCATCACTCAATACCACCACTAGACTCTAACCACCTGTTCTCCTAAAAGAAGGAAGACCGAATGCTAGGTTTGAGGGACTATTCAAAAAACACGAAACATAACGCAATTCTTATATTACTTATACAAATTTTATCGAAAAATATTGTGACTTATTTTTATGGTATAATTATTAACATCCTGCTCTAAACATGGTTCATCGCATAATTATATTTTATCAAAATAATGTAATTCATGTATGCTTTAAATTTCTACAAGAAATCTATATACATAGATTAGGCACCTAAATTCTATTTAAGAACCATACCAATTTAGTAAAATTTATTTTACTTTTAACTGAAAACTAACATTTATATTACACATTAATTTGTAATTGTAATTCAACTGTCCAATTCGTGCATTTTTTTCTTTTTCTTGGATTCTCAGTTTCTGAAATGTTTATTAATTAACATTTTTTTTGGATTTTTTTTTTAATACTATATCTGTATTATTTTTTCTATATATTATCTTTCACTAATAGAATGCATAATTATAATTACTAATATAGTCTGCATAATTATTTATTTATACAGCTACAATTTATATAAACTGATGGAAGAGATTACCTATTCCAAGTTAATGAGTCTGGGAGTAAAACCGTGTACGGAAAGTTGTATAAAAAATGTAGATAAGAGAAAACTAGAAATGGCATTATTCTCTTTCGGAGACTGAAGCTAGAAAGTGTAACAGTGGCCACCAACTCCATTGTTCCGATCCTATTCCTTTGTATTTTTATGTTGGTTTTCGGTTTTATGGGAAACATCTCACTTTTTTGTCACGTGACTCGTAATAAATCCAACTTTTGCTGAGCTGACGTGAACTTTTTAGATTCCCTGGTATAATAAAGCATCGCTGAAAAATATGAGAAATATAAGTATTTAAGCATTGGGGTTACATTTGTCTTTTGAAATGTAAATAGCTTACATATTTTTTTAATAAATTCTGATAACACCAACAATGTTTGCCTAAATGGCTTAAAGAAATATAGACGATCTTGTTTTTATTTTATTTATTTTTCAAGCTAAATTACTATAGGTGGTATAAAAAAAAATAAAATAAAAACCGTTCAAGCCTGACGTGTTTTTAATGTTTATATCTTAAAATGCTTTCGATGGTTCTTCAGTGCAGCGAATTCAGTCTTCATGGTGAGCTTTAGATATTTTCATCAAAAGTGTGGTAAGTAATGACCATGTTAGAAAATGTACAATTACTATGAATTAAAAAGCCTAAGGCAAATACCTCCTAGAAGTAAAGCTAACGAAATCCTTCGAAGGAAAACCTCAAATCGCCCAAAGGAGATTAAAATTAGTTTTGAATATAAACTATATTTTAAATGTTTAAGAAAAAAAAATTACTATTGATCTTTTCAAATGACAATAATTCCTAGAAATCACCACAATTTTGAAATTGACCAGTAGTTTGAGAATCACCCATATAACTTTCAACTGCAAAGTTTTTATTGAAAAAGTAAATAATTCGTAAAAACTATTGCCAATTAAGATCAAGAACGCTAACTCATGGATTTAATGGATCGTAATAACAAGACAGTGGAAAGAGTAAAATAAAGGAAGACTACAAATTAAAAAATCTAAAAAATATTGAATAATTGAATACATATAAATAGAGACATTTATCACAAGGAAAATGGATTCTAAAATAAATTCCTCTACGAATTTATCGTTTACGAAACCTAAACGAATATACTTATTTCTACAACAGTGAAATGCGAAAATATCATTCAGTAAGACACATGCTGTTAAACATTGTCTAATACTTGGATAAAGCCATTTCAGTGAGTGAAAAAATTATTTCTCGCTATAATAATGCTTTCAGTTCCCCCTGAGCGTGACATCAAACAAGAAACGATTTGCCTTAAAACGAGTACCTACATATTATTATAATAGATGCTATGGGGGAACGACAAAACACGACAGCGCAACGAGGCACTTATTGCAACAATTGTAAACTTACGTAAACGTTCTCTCGAGCTTGGACACGTAGGATATTTTTTATTTTATCGCCGACATTGAGTCTTGATCTCAGCCAGATACGGGGTACCGTAACTGGGCTTAGCGTGAGCCCCGGAATGCGATATATCAAACCGAACCGAGATAGCGTTCATGAAAAAGAATGGCATGGCTAAATGCCAACTTTATGAGGGTGCGTTAAAACAGCGTGAAAGTAAGTTGACCTGACATGTCATAATAATAGTATAAGAAATTCTTTGGTTTCGTTTTTAGACATGAATGGAGGTTTTAGATTGAACAAAAAATAAATCAATATCTTTTTAAGAGAGGTTTCAGATTGTGAATTGAGAGATACAAAATGTACTTATTTTTAAATAATTTATGGATAATTTTCCCTTAACGATGAGAGTAATAACTATAATAGTTTTTAAATTATTATTTTTTTTTTTGTTAAAATCAACCCTATTCAGACCAAATTTTCTGGTCATAGTCCATCACCAACCCTTACTGAGGAGTATTAGTTATCTTACTATAGAAAGATCGAGAGTATTTATGAAATAATTAAATATATATATATATATATATATATATATATACATATATATATATATATATATATATATATATGTATATATATATATATATATATGTGTGTGTGTGTATAAATACAGAATAATAGAAGTAAAAAAATGTATTTACAATCCCCTCAAAAAATAACAGAATAGAATAGAATAATTGTCTAGTCAATATAGAAAAAATTGGACAAAGTTTTGTTTTAGTCCTAAATTTTGGTATATCTCAGTTGGGTCGCTGAACATGAATCTAAATTTGACTGATATGTTTCCGGTTACCTTGTTTTTTTTTCCGCAAAAATGTTGGTACTTTTTAGTTTTTTTCGCCTATATGCCAGAAAATGTTTTTTTTTTCGAATAGACTATTTGATAAAAAATTAAAATATCAACATTTTATATTTGTTAAATATTTCTCTAAGATAAGCTGTTAAGTAAATAGAGCGTCCTGGAAAAGTGACCGAATTTCCAAAAGTATCCAAAACACGATTTATGGTTCTTCATGTGCGATTTACATACGCTACTAATTCAGTGTATATATTTTATTCTTTATAAATTTTTTTTATTTATAAACTATTGTTTGTAAAATGTACACACGTATGCATGCATGAATATATGCACTCCTTGAAGGGTTAGTTATATAGAATTATAACTATATAAAAGTTTTAAGGTTATATAAAATAAAAATAAAACATATCACCATAGATACCTAATGTCAGACTGAATTATCAGCAGTTCTTAGAATATGAGGATTTTAAATGTGACTAAGAAAGGAGCATGTATTTTCATATACATAAATTATTTAATATGGATACATTAATCAGATGACAAAATGTTATAGTCACTTTTTCGTCTCTTCAAGATGGCAAATTGTAAATAATATTTTGCCAGCAATTCTATGACTTTCCCCAAATTATTACAGTTTGCAACCATTGTTCATTCATAAAGTAAAAGAAAAAGACAAAGACGAGAATATTAAAAATAATTAAATTAATGAATGAAACTCCGGAATGTAAAAATCCCTTGTGCTAGGAAAAAGCGACTTATAACATTTTGCCATTTGAACATAGATGTATATTTATATATTTGTTATTCACCTGAATAAATCCTAACATAATATATACATCATTATCCTTTTCTTGATAAGTTTCGCTTAAGGCATGATCATACTGAAAATTCAGTGTTCATGCAGACAAAATATCTTTGGTTAGAAATTAAGGGACAATTATTATTATTAATACATTTTACAAAAATAATTTTTAAATATCTTTTGTCTTATCGGTAAGATTAAGGCCATTTCCATTTTTCAGGTTATTTTCCACCAGAACTTTCCTGGGTGTGCAGGACAAAGAGGTTTAAATTCAAATATGTCCCGCCTGTAATAAATAAATCATCTTACCTGCTATACCCTTGTCAACTTTCCATTTACTTTATTTTGGATTACAGCTATCCTACTTTTAGTCAAAAGTTCATTGTATATTTAGCATCAGGTATAAAAAAGATCTTTCCCGGGTAATTTAGACCGGGTCTAATACAAGAGCTAATCTTCTTAGAACTTGCCTTTTATACTTTTATCCCTCTTGTTCCTTTCCACCGCCTCTGAACAACAAATTTCAGGCCTTTAAAACTTGAGAGAAATTCCATCAAGAAATAAAACCGAAAAAAAACATAAATATTTTTTAATTATTTATTCTTTAATATTAGTCAGCGAAAATTATTTGAAATATTAAATACAGACCATCTACCCATAGAACAGTCTTTTGATCAGCTTGATGAAAGGTTGCAAACTTAAATAAGTCAATCCACTATATTTATTTTAAATATTCAAATAAATTTTGCTTATCGATATAAAAAATGGTTACCAATAATTTTATTTGACTTTATTACTCTATTATTAACAGTTATAAGATGAAATATAATTATATTTCCCCTTGATAATGGAGAAAAGTGGCAAAGCGTTTCTTACGTTTCGCCATCTTCCAAAAGAAATTTAAAAAACTATCTCGTAGCAAATTAAAAATAATTTTAACGCAAATTAAAGTAAATCATTGCTAATTTAATACCTACCATAAAATAATAACTGGAATCTAATTGTATTTTATTATTATTTTTTTTATTTTAATCTATGGCTACTACAATACGTTAGAAATCCGTAGCGAGCGAGATCTATAGTGAGACTAAAACAGAGTTTAGTGAAGACAAGGACATTAAAATTAAAACCACGATAAAGACACTTTCTATGCTTTTATAATCATTACTAATGACAAGTTCTAATATTTATAATAAATATATTTATAATAAATATATACCACATATAATGAATGTCTAATTTGAAATATACCGTAAAAATTGAAACAAACTCATTAACACTTATTAAATCACATTAACACTTTCTTCTTATTTTGTTTTTTATTCCATTATTTATTGTTTTGTTTAGTTGTTTTACGTTTCATTGTTTTCTTTTAGTTTTTATTTTATATAACTTAAGATAGTAAAAGTTTGTGCATTTCATTTTTTCCAACTCACTTAATAGTTTAATAATTAGTACTGTGTATAGTGAAGTTATGTATTTATAGTTATTTTGATTTATTAAGCACTATTGTGTATTGTTTTTTCATCTATTGTGTATTGTTTTTTGTGGACTTTAGTATGTTGGTGGATACTGCTTATAAATATAACACTAGTTTTCAGTAAATAAGTAGGCTTCAGTAACGTTGAAACATTCTTCCTTTAATATTTTAATAATTTTAAAGCAACTCAATTTAGAATTAATTTTATTTGATAAATTGAGAGAATTGAAACAGCCGATCGATCAAATAAACAAAATGAAAGTAAATATTAATTAGGCATTTTATAGTTAATACTGTTAATAAAGATGAGTTTGAAGTATTTTGTCGTGATTGTTCTACTCACATTCTTCATGAAAACAATGGACCAACTAGAAATAAATTCAAAATTTGTTAGGCATAGTATTACCGTATGAATGTTTCAATAATGTACTGCTCTAAGTAATATTAATTATTTAAAGATAATTAATTAAATATTTAATTTATTATAATTAAATTATTTATTTATTTCTTTTACAGGTAAGGAAACATAAATATATTCAGCTTTCACTTTTAAAGTAAGTAGTAAAGTGTTAGTCTAACTTCATATTTTTTCTGAATGTTTTCTCTGTTTGCGGCAAATATAATATACTTGTATTTCCTACTTTTAGGAATATATTGTTAGTTATATGCTTTGTCAACCTTGCCTGTAAGTAAGTTGAAATTTACTTTGTAACTTTTAAAGCAAGAAAGTTAACACACTCGATTCTGTTTGCCAATTGTGTTTGAATATCCGTTTCCCGTTTTGCATTTATATATTTTATTACCGCTTATCAACTAATTTAATTTTCGTATGCTTGTAGCTTAGAGGTATGCCTTTCAGTATTATTTTATTTTATATTATAAAACAGTGTGACTATTTTATTTATTCAATATTTACAATGGATTTAGACCTTATATATATGTTTGTTTGGACTGAATAAATTATTTCATTAAGTTGGTTAATGGAATAATTAATGGTTTTACCTATTTCTACTTTCAAGGCTCCCTTTTATAAATATAACTAACTGTATTTAACTGATACAACTCTATTTTTATTCTTCCTACAAACATCTTTTTATAGGTCTGTATTTTTCTTCAAAGGCAGATAGGTGTTTTTTATTGCACAATATGCAAACAGATGCTGGTTTGGTATTGACAAACGTCATACAAGAGATGCGTTCTACATCCTTCACGTGTGCTTTTAGCAACACTTGTGGTTAACGATCATTTAATGTGGTTTACTCTTCCGACGCCTTATGTACAAAGAGGTCTCAAGAAGAGTATAGGAAATTAGATTATTTTGAATAATGATTTCGTCACAGTCTACTGCATTCTTATTAAGAAGAGAAGAGATGTTGGCAAACATTTGATTTATCTTTACATTTTTTCTTTTTAGGTATAAAAAAACAACTTTCGAACCAATTCATGATTACACACTAAAGCCACGAGAGCTCATTGAAAAACTAATTAGAGCTTCAATTAATTAAAGAGGGGAATAACCTAAGCAATTATACATGGCTATTCTTTTATATTCCATCTCTCGTTACAAGCTCAGATGCCTGAAACAGAGGCCGTAAGCATTACATGATTGTTGAAGCTAGTTTCACCTCTACGTTCCTCATGTAATCCCGTGGCTCATTAGAACGTAACATAGTTACGAGTCTTGGGAAACTCACTACAGGCCGAGACTACAATAGATGATGCATAAAATAATGAATTATAATCCCAAAGACATTGAGCTGGAATTATGAAATCGCTAGTGGCCAGTCTGTAATATATAAAAAGGGGAAGATCTTACACTCGATAGGATTGGAAAAGAGTATTAGAATGAGTTTATTCGTAATTGTTACAAGCTGCTATGGTCGAGGGTAAGAGTGAGGTAGTTCAGTGGATAGGATGCTGGACTCGTAAACTCACGGCCCGATTCGTTTTCGGCCGCGGCAGATAATTTATTTATTCTGTAATATCAGCCGTGGATCGACTCTGGGGTCGGAAAAACCTCCGTCGGTTCACCCAGCCTCTAAATTGGAGGGGTTTGTTGGTCAATAAAATAGCATGAACTTCTGCTCCAAGGTTTTATTTTTATTTTTTTCTCTTATAATAACGAGTAGTTATTATAAGATCTGAGAAATTCTGCAACTGATAAATCACGAGTATTTCGAGTCATTAACCTCGCTTTTATTTTAACTTCTTGAATTTCGCTTCCTTCAGTTAGTCTAGGCCCCAGATGCTTAAACTGCTCGACTAATTGAAACGTATTCGCTTCCATATCATTATTATGATTTCTATTTATTTCTATCTTTTACTGGCTTAAGTCAATGTTGATGTATTTTATTTAATTATTTTCGCATTTTCACCTTCATGTGTCAATAAAAAAACAAAAGAAATAATAATTTTATCAACAGAATATGATAATAGTGCAAAGTGCTTTCATTAATCAAAGCAAGGGAATAAAAACAATCAATAAATAACTTTATTAAATTTAATTTATTTTATTTCAAATATAGACTATAGAATTAGAATGAACTTCTTAGGTATAGTGTCAATGAAAACATGGTTTGTTTTCCACTATTGCAAAGGATTTTTTTCTGAAGCATCTAATAAATCAGGTAGTCTCATAAAAAAACAACAAACAACGAATTTTGTGAGGGATAGAGATATTAATTAAGCTTTAGATTATTTATCAAATAATAATAAAATAATAACCATTACCTTTTAAGTTTAAACAGAATGTGTTGTAAAGCGAAGCATGCAGAGCATATTTTCAGTCCGAAATTGTTGTAGTCAATTAAGCAACATCTAGTTTTATCCTTATCTTACTTACTTCTATCTTTATCTTACTTAGTTTTATCTTTACCTTTATCTTACTTATTTTTATCTTTATCTTACTTAGATTTATCTTTATCTTACTTAGTTTTGTCTTTATCTTACTTATTTTTATCTCTTATTGTATAGGTTTTATCTTTATTATCTTTTTCTAGTTTGTTACTTTTGTACTTGCATATTTTCCTTATATTCCTCAAATCTCATTGGCTTACATTACTTATACAACCTTACCCAGTTCGGGAAGAAATTAAAGTTCAATCAGCGTTGCTATTTTCGTTCCACGTAAAAAAAAAAACATTATCTGAACACTTCACTTATCATCAATGACGTATTATGTACAGATTTAAGCAGTATTAAGGTAAATAAAATATTTCATCACCAGGCTAAAGTTGACGCAATAAGTTCTTCCTGCATGATTTTCTTTTTTAACACAATTATTGATATTGATGAGGGACAATTTGTTAGTTAGCTGAACCAAAAAAAAAAAAAAAAAAACTTTTTATTGTTGCATTTATTGAGAGAAAAGTTAAAATAATTAATTTATGAAAGTTAAATATTTTGTCATTATTTTTCTATCCCTTTGAACAATCTCAATTTTAATAAATTTCACGATTTTGTTTATTCAACATTTATTTTGTCAAATTTCATATAGAGAAGGGGATTGTTAGTCCTCCATTAAATAAAAAAACAATTATTACATAAAAGTGATTATTACATAGTACTTTACTCCAATTTAGTACTTTAAATTGGATAATAATGAATATGGAATGATTAATTTTGAAGTTGGATCATTATTTACTAATAGCCTAATAGGTGACTCTAATTCGGACTAGATACAAAATAATACGAAGGATAAAAAATCTCGTATGGTATTTAACAATGCACAAAATATAATAGTTATTATTAAACAACTTTTCATATTATCTATGTGAGGTAATGTATGTTTATTTAAGTGGAATTATACTTTTTAAAAAATTAATATAGTCACAAATTAAAATAGTATAAAATCCACCATTGCTTAGTAAAAAATAAATCGATGATTTATTAGAAATTTTTGGACAAATTACATAAAATTATAAGATCTTTTCAATAAATAACGTAATAGATATATTCTACAATCAAAAAAATTTAGATTTTTGGCTATAGAAAAGTTTAGATTTTTGGCTATAGAAATAATCTTAAACAATAATAAAATGTGACTTATATACTAAAAAATACAAGGGTAGTAATTTATTATTAATTTACTTTTCAAACCATCCAAAACTCTAAACATTATTATAGCAAAAAGTTTATCAATTGAAAAATCAAAATAAGAGATGAACCATATGTATATATAATTAAAAAAAAATGTAACATACTGACTTAAAACTTTCTATCCAAAAAAATAATAAATAAATTTCAATGGTATTTACAAACAATTAAAATTAAATAATAGAAATAGGGTATGATAAATATTTGGAAAATAGGGAAATAAGAAAGGATAAAATAACAAACCTAACACAAACGTTCGTAACAAATATTTTTAATGAAAATTATATTGATAATGATAAACACATAAAAACACTACAAAAAAATTGTAAAATGAATTATTTTCCTTAATTAACAGATAGTATTATTTTAAAAATTCAAACTCATGACCACCCAAATATAAATTTTGGATTATATAACAATATATTACAATATCGCTAAGCAAAAAGAAAGATAAAATCGAATAGACGAAAAAGACAGGTTATATATAAAATAAATTGTGAAAATTACGATAAAATACATGGACGAAACATCTAAAAAATTCGATACTGGTTATTACAACATATTTCCAATTGTAACAATATAAATTACACAGTTTATAATTAGTATAAAGTAAAACATATTTTTTTTATATTCAAATTTGATTTTAAAAAACATAAACAAATAATTAAGATGGCAAAGTCCAAATATAGCAATTTCAGGGAAATTAGATCAGACATGTTAAGTAAGAAGAGCCAAGGTGTTCCTGGTAATATGAAATAAACAAGTATTTTTTTAATATGACGTAATGGTATTTAAAAAATGTGACCGGAAATTATAAAGGGAACAGTTCTGTAAAAACCGCAATTAATTAATATCAAAATAAAATAAAATAAAGACGTGTAAACGTCCGAAATTTAGGTCTGATCTTTGGGTTTTGACGGAGTTCAGTGGAGGTCAATTTCATTCGATTTGAAATGCTTGTTTTCCTCTCCATTTATGAGTTGAAGAAGTCTGCAGCAGGAGAATGAGATATAAGTTAAGTGGGTTCTTCTGCTCAAAATGTCGAAACCGTCGATTTCCAATACTTTATTTAATGACATGGACAGTTCTACGGAGCACGAAGAAATCTCTTAGGAATTTGTTACCTACTGAAAGAAAATGACATTTATTAACGGAATGAGGGCTCCAGAATCAAGAGCTTGTGAGTGTGTCAATAGATGGATGTCGCGACGCCGAGTGTCGTTTTTACTGCAATCTTCGGAAACTAATTACCAAATTCAGGTTCTCTTTTTGAGCCACCGATTTATAGTTTATTAGGTGTATGTTGTCCCCATCAGATATTTTTGACTGATTTAAGCTAAGAACAACCAAAATGCAGAAACAAATATTTCTTTGCTTAACCTAAAAAATAAAATTAAGTTCGAAATATGCCGCCATATAAATTCTGCCGCCCGGACAAGTGCCTCTTGCCCCCTCCAGATCCGAGACTATCTTCAATAGAATAAATTTCCCTTATACGAAGTTTTCACACAAAATATAGTTATATTTTCTGTTGGAATCTAAGTCCAAACTTCTTCGCTAAAATCTCTCCCAGTGGCTCGTAGCTATATCTGACATTTGCTAACCCATGACGTTCACATCCTCCTGTCAACTACCCTGACAGATGCCCCGCTGAGAATACCTACCCTGGCAGCTTGCTAAAAGGTGCCGACTCAAATAGTCGCGAACATCGCCCTGACAACAACGCACTGCGCATCGCACTCCTCTGCCAGCTGCTATTCTAACTCCGTTGGGACACGCGGAAGTCTATCCCCTTGCCAAAATCATCTATTATTTTTGACAAAACCTCGCGTGCATTCAGTTTTGTTTAAATTGCATTCTCAAAGTTATTCTTCCAAAAATATTTCCCACCTGCCCAAGCCGATATGCAAGTTTTGCCACCTAAGCTGAAATCGATAACGGGAAACAAAAATAATTTTTTTTAATGCTTAATTTAATTAATTAATCTTTAGGAGTTCGATAAAGATTTCACACTTGGTGAATGGAATTATGCTGTATTCTTAGAAATTTCATTAAAAATGGGTGTGATTAGCCGGCATTTGTACTTCACAACTTAGAATTCTCCAATAGACAAAAAACGGCTACAGACGTCTATTTTTTATATGGAAATACAAAGAAAGTTTCAAGAGTTAAAGGTTATGCCCATTTCAATTAATATTTATTTAATAATATTCAGACAATTTTCGTTCACGTTAAAAAATATTATCAAAATATTAGATATCCATTCAGTGTATGCATATGACATTTTAACAAAAAATCAAAGAGATTTTGGAACACTTAGAAAAAAAATAATAATTCACAAATACGCGAAACATATATTAAAAAAGCAGAGAGAAAAAGAAAACAAGAATGAAGGTGGATAGAAAAATATTGTTAAAATGTCACCATATAAATTAGTAATTATTTTCAAACAACTTCACTAATATTTCTTATTATACAGTATTATTTTGTACAATATTGTAATACAAACTAGATTTTCAACACATATGAAGCGGTGAGAAACCAAGGGGCACAGGTAAGAATTTAATAATTTTGTGAAAATGTATTTAAAAGTTAAAAGTAGGAGTCGAACGAAAAAATCATCTCTTACAATTAAAAGTAAAAACTTAACCATATCAAAAAAATTATTTTTTTAACTTTTTTTTTCAAACATCAATAATAAAAGTTTTTATAAACCATTTACTTGAATAAGTTTTTTAATGAAAAAGTAATATGCTTTACGTTTTTATTATCAGAAAATGCAATAATCAATTTATGTACTTAGCTGTAGAAAACTTGCATAATTTTTCTTTTTTTTTTTTCATTTAACGTAAAAAATATTTCAAAATAGATTAAAAATTTATATTCCAAAAACAAATAATTCTAATTGCACTCGTATCACATTAAAGCTTTTACTTTTCTTGGGCTAATAAAACAATTCTGATTAAGAAATAAGACTTTATGTGATACTGTACAATGCTCTCTAAGTTAACTTTGGAATATTTTCTAGTATCGCTGGAATTCGTTAGTTTTCCACTCCGAGTTCTGAACAGTGCAATAATAATGATATTCCGTTATAATTTATAATTTTTTGTACTTATAACTTTTATTTTAGAGGGAATAAGTAAAAGTTTAACAAATACTATTTTATGATATTCATATATAGATATATATAAATTAAAAAAATAAAACTTTTTGTAAGCTAGAACTTTTATTTAACATTTTTGAAAAAACTTTTTCCATTAACCTCTCAATGATAAAAGTTTTTTTCAAACGTTTAAAGTGGAACTAATTTGTAAAAAACAAAAACAAAAAAATAATAACTCTTTCAATCACCTGGTTAAAACATTTTGATAAAATCTAAAACATTTAAATTATATCATACTTATATTATGTCTCTACTGTATATCCCATGAATATTGAGCAATATTGCTTTTGAAAAACATTTTATATGTATTAACTATCCATAACCGCACTTAACTCTATCTTTGAAAAAACGAAATCACTTGTACCCCTTGGCTTCTCACTCCCTCATAGACTACCCCTGCACGGTCAACCGGAATGACATCCAAACTGACGATTGCAATTCCGATTGATCTTATAAACGGGTGTAAACTACGTATAGTAATGCGTTTACACGATCAATCGTAACTACTATCGTCAATGTGAATGTCATTCCGACTGGCGGTGTCTATATGACAGTTGCCGGGCGCCATGTTGCTGGCGGGAAGCGACTAGGTTAGGGGGAACAGGGTCTGGGACTTCTACCCTAGAAATACTGATAAGGGCGAAACGGTTTTAACGAACTCTACTTCTCTATCAGTGCCGTTAGAGTTTAAAATAATGTTTCTATTCATAGATATTTGGCAATAAAAATATTTTTTTTAGACTTCTCCAATTAATTTATTTATCAATGAAATTCTGAATATCTGCCAAACCTGTTATAAGCCGTATCAACCTACGGAATCAGAATTAGCCGCGATCAATATTATCATGTACACGATAAAAGTACTTACATAGACTGAAGGATTCTTATGCTCCTGAAGTGCCCGGACCTATGTGTCTCGTACCATTCCTCAGCACAAACTGAAGGTTCCTTGTCTCACTATTGTCCTGGCCCTACCTGGCATCCCTTGAGGTCAGTTGCCCTTCTTGGAAGGGTCTGGGCAACTTTCGCAAGTCTGGTTTTGCAGACCAGTAGAGTATCCTTATCTTACTAAGTGAGAGGCCATGGCTCACAGTCGTATAGTACGGCTGCACTTTGTGCCAGAAATCAAATCTAGATGGAAACAAATCGGAATCTTAAGTTGATCGAATATTTTAAGTTCTTACTTTGCCTAGTACACGTCCAAGCTTATCAGATTCTGTTTTCATTTCAGCCCTCGCTTAAAAAGTAAAAACACATTGCGAAATTAAAATTACTCTGTGCAAGAGAAGCCAATTCTCTTCATTCTGGTATCAAATTGTTGCAATGAGTAAAGTGTTTTTATGTTTGACATTTAGAATTGCTCGCTTCCAAATCTTAAAAAGCATATTAAAATTTTATGCAATAGTAATTTTGACTTTAATTTTATTAATATTCGAACAAACTTTTAAAAAAATCTTGGCAAACCAGTTTTTCTTTCTCATGTTATATATTATAGCCCTAATTGTATACTTTTATTTGCATTTTATACCCACCGAGTATAGAATTAACTTATTTTTGTTTCTATGCTCAGTGTTTAGACCCTGTTCCCGCTTTTGGCTTTTTGAAAATAAGTATTTGTTTACGGACGTCACTCAAGATATGAGGTTGTCAAGATATGAGAGCACTATGAAGCAGTACTGCCGGTTAAACATTCTTTTTATATATTAGTTACTATGAAATTAGAATATCTTAAAATCAGAAAGTGCGCAAATATTTAAAATACTGAAATATAATGTCTGAGCACTCATACTGTGTGATAAAATATCAATTCAAATTTATATTTAGCACTTTAGTTCCAAAAAGAATATATTCTACATAAAAAAATAATTGTTTCCTGCTAGATTTGATTTCTGGTCCAAAGTGGGCTGGTTTTCAAGACTGTTTTGGATGTACGCAAATCATATACGACTACTTTCGTACTCTTTATCAAGTGTGATGAGCAAATTTGGCATTTATAACTAATTAATAAGGGGGAGGTTTGAGATCATGACTTAGGAATTAATGACCAGTCAACAGAGCTTGCAGGTGTGTTTGCGACAATAAAAGATTATACGATAATTACTGTAATTGTTTAGCAGACGTCTCAGTGCTTTTTTTGAAGTTTGAACTCTTTTACCATCAAAAAGCGCCGCTTGTCTTAGACTACCATATTAGCAACTCGTACAACCTTTTTTAGGTGCGGCCGATTTCTTTAAAGATCGGAAGTGACACTATCAGAGAGCACCATGAAATATAATTCTAGGTATAGCAAAAATTTCGGATTCTTTGAGATCTCGTAACAATATAATAAATCGTATAGGATTGCAAATCGTCCGTGTTATTTTGGTGACACCAATATGGCAGCTACAAATACAAACAAAGGAAGAAGTACTAAAAGAGAAATTTTAGATTCGTACAAAGCTGAATTAATGTAGAAATGTGAAATAGAACTAGTTAAATGTATAGAGGATAAATCATTTCTGTAGGAAAAGAAATTGTCAAGAAGAATGTTGATAATAATATATGTATGTATGTATATATATATATATATATATATATATATATATATATATATATATATATATATATATATATATATATAAGGATGTTGATAATAATACATGTATGTATATATATATATATATATATATATATATATATATATATATATATATATATATATAAAAAATATATGTTTAAAAATAAATATTTTTAATAATAAAATTTACTTTTATATAGTTTTCTGTTATTAAAATAAACGCTTGTGTTTAAAAGCCTTTTACTTGCTAACAATTAATACTCGATTGGTTTCCAGGCAGTAGATAATAAGCTAATTAAAGATATGCTATCCGCTCACGACCTGATGGAAAGAATCACTGTATGGAGGCACTAGAGTGGTAGCTTTTTTTTTTTCACAGAATCATAAACACCAGACTAATCCCAACCGCGCCATCACCTTTTTCTTCGACTGAGTCTGGTGGCTCTATTCAGAAAATCTACCCCTTGACCATCCCCTTTTCAATGAGTCAGATCTTTGTAGTGAGTGAGTTTTAACGCCTAAAACGAGTGGTTGGACACCTCTTGAGAAAATGAGCGAAGGTAGGCAAGGTAATTCTACTAAACCAATTGCAAAATTACTTATAATTGAATTTATTAAATTTTAAACAAATGTTCCGGAAATTTTTTTTTATCACAGAAATTTGATTGGAGCTTACTATATTATTATAATTTGTATTTGAAATATTTAAAAAAAAAAATATTGTCGTCAAATATGAGAAATTCGGCACGGACTACATTTCTTCAAAACACACATGCACAAGATTCTTTTAAAATGGTTAATTTTTTTGCTAAATTAAAAAATCGAAAATAAATAAACCCGAGATTCGACAACCCCTGAAAGGGCAAAGCCTTACTGGTCATTTGCCGATGTGTATTGTATTTCTAAATATGAATATTCCATTCTCTCTAAATAAAGTTAATCCAAAGTTGTTTTTTTCAAATTTAACTTTGCTTGTAGATAGATAGATAAGAACTTCTATTTTTTTCATTTACAATACATCAATATTGTTCTGAAATGTCAATGGCAATGAACTTTCGTTCGCCTGCCGGGCATACAATTTCATATATACAATTACAATTCATACAATTTCATTATACATTATCATAGCCAACGTTATAAATTCACAATTTATAAAATTTATGATAAAGATAGTGTTTTGATAATACCATCTAAAGCTACACGATAAATACAAAGTTATACATTTTTAAAATTACAGTTTATAAAAATTAAATTCTCTAACAGATTTTCCTGTTACCCAGTCAACGCCCGAAAGCAACAGATGAAGTGCAGATTATAATCATTGCCATTAAAATATGTACTCTAATAATCGTTCTCTAATTTGGAATTTTGGTCGTATTTACACAATTTAAAAAGCTTACTCGACTATTTATACAAGTTTAATTGCTCCTGGCATTAGTACAAACAATAATCGGGCCACATGTCGACGAAATAGAAATTGGGTCAGATGAAGAAACTTCGCGTTAAAGATGTCTGTACAGTAGGTTACCTGAATCCCATATAGAATTGGCGAGGGATCAACATGGACCTATTCCACAACGATTCGCAATGATATTCCTACTTCTGCACATAAAAAATCTCAGATCTGTGCCGCTAATGATTAAGCTTTAGACTAACATGGCACCTGAAGTTAGCCAACTGCTCCACTTTCGGTAATCTGATGCCTTCATGTTAATCAGACCGTTTGATTACTTCATACTCGTGTTAGTAAAAACGTTAGTCCGTGTGAGCAGAGGGTCCAGAATTTAATTTTGGGGGTCTGGGCAATGAGATAACTTACAGCAAATAAATTTCCTTCCTCGGAAAATTTTTGAAGGTCACCGATCAATACTGCATTTTTCACACTATTTAAAGCAGTGAGCTTGAATCATTAGAAATTCAGTTTTGAAGTGTTTTTTAATTATTATTTTTTTAATAACGGTAATTGCAGAAACAATAACGTTTTTAGTAGGAATATTTTTATATTTTTTCTTAACACATGCTTACATTTAGTAGCTGAAATGAAATAAAAAAACTTGAATGCTACATCTAGAGAAATAAAATTAAATTGTAGGACATTAGCAAAGCTATTTTTGTTATTCGTTATGATTTAAAAAGATATACTATTGTAATTGTTTAATTATTTGGCTCAGATCATTCATAGAAACAAAAATGGACCGATGCAAAAAAAAAAATTAATTTTTTGTTTTGGCGGGAGCTTTCGCCCCAAAGCTTCCCCTCAGTATCCGATAGTGGTGTCTGTCACATACGTTCTTCTTCTGCGGTCAACTCTCTGAATATATAATATTCATATAATAATATTATATGATATATTATTATGATATATAATAATATTCATATAAATAATATATGTACACTAAATATATTAATAAAAATATAATAATACTCAGAATGATTCGAGATAAAAGTTCAGAGCAAATAGTTATGTATGTATGACCCAAAACACTCCAAGCATAAAGAGTTCATAAAATCTCGACGAAAAAAAAATTGATTTTTCTTCTGATTACCCGGAAAAAGCTTCAAGCTGATAATCTAAGCTACCATTATGAAAATATTTAAAAACTCGTTCTCTATTGCTTTGTATGATAATGCGAAGCAGATAATTACTTTGTAATGGTTTCTCCCCTCTCCACCTGATAGCAGGAAATTACATAGGATTAATCAACAGCTTCTAGCAGAAACGTTGGTACTACAATTTATTAAGGGGAGGAGAGGGAGTGAGAAGGGGCAAAATCTAATAATTTTGACCGGATTTCCTAACAATAATTTTTTTCGTATCATCAAAATCCGTCACACAGCACATCGTATCGACAAAATCCCAATTTCTTAACTTGAAATGTATTGGAATTGGTTTTAAATTTTAGTAATTCTTTGAGTATAATGCTTTGCCACAATTTTCGTAATTTGAAGCAGGTTCTCAAATGTCAAATTTCCCAACTATTTGTATTTTCAAATTATTGGGAGGGAGAGGGGGTATGCACTCTCTGTAATCCCTCATAACGATGTCTCTGGTTACTTGGCACTGAATTCTTAACTGAAAAATATTTAAAATTTCAATTAGAAATTTAAGTAGATATTTTCATATTTTGTAATCGGTAATTCAAGACCTCCGCAACAATTTAGACCATTTTAACATTTATTTTAAAGACGAATAAAATCTTAAGATAGAATAAAAAATAAATAAATACAAAACAATAAAATAATAACTATTTTGATACTGTGTATTTAAGATCTATATAATATACTTAGAAGTAACCAACAACAAACTCCAAATTATTGTAATTTAAAATGATAATGAATCAAAATATATTTAAATTTTATTGTACAAATTAATACAATCCATATCATAACAATGATAGAATTTTTTATATTTCAGATTCATTAAATAAAAAAAAATTAATAGCTATTTCATAGATTATATTTATTTATTTATACTATTTGTACATCATAATATGATAATAAAATCAATTGCAGCAAGCTATGTAATTCTTGGGTTTTGCAATGTAGGTTATTCATTAATATTTTATTCTTCTGTTCAGTGAGAAAAGAAAATTTCTTAGCGACTTTAATTGTCAAAATTTGATTAGAGACACTTCCGGAGGTTTCCATGCATTTATTAACAAATGCATTGCATAGATGATACATATCATATCATATAAATTTGGCTCGATTAGAATAACTTCCTCGAAAGTAAGGTTTTTCTTTTTTACTTTCCTCGTAAGGAAAGTAAAGAAAAGAAAGAAAATAACACTAAAATGAATATAATTCAATGTTCCATGAGCAAATATTTCTTTTAATCGTTAGAGCATGTTCTATATAATTTATATATAGTAATTCATAAAAAAATGTTCATTAACTGAATCAATCAATGCATGAGGAACACATCATTCATATGGCGAACAATATTTTCCAATCAGAAACTGTTGTAGCAGAATCTAATCCTTATATTTATTGCTAAATACAATATTACAAATACTAAGGTGTTTCCTTACTAAATAATCCCTGGAACTTGGTAGATATGTTTATAATTTATTATAAATAAATCTAATATTTAATTTGGTTTGAAACTTACATAGAATACTGATGGGGAAGAAGTAAATTATTTTTCTAAAATCGAATGTAGAGCTTATAACCGACTTTACTAATTATCCTAAAGTCGTTACTGTTAAACGCAAAAGCCACTGTATTCCCAAATCAGACAATGGAACATTTGAAACGCACTGGGGCTTAGATGATGCCCTTGGAGTTAAAACTTGTCCTTGGTTAGCTCACGTCCTCTTGAATTATAACTTCGGAGTAAGTTTTATCGTACTTTAAAACTACACGAAAATATTTTTTTTAATACATTATTATTGGAAATAATAAAGGAAGAAACTGTATATAGAAATTGCAAGAGGCAGACAAAAATGACAACAAAAATATTTGTTAAGATGAAGAAGATAAAAATGAAAGGAATAGCTTTCATGAATCATTATTTATTTATTAGGTATATTTTTACAGGAGCTCCACTCTAGAGGTGATTTTACGACGTGAAATATTATTAATTTTTAAAATATTACTAATTAATCATTAAATTATAAAATTCAAACAAACAATCAATGTTTTACATAGTTCATAGTAATAAATATATAGTCGTTACTTCAGTTCGATTACGATAAATACCTAAATTTCATCTTTATATACAAAAATAATCAAAAGAAAAATTCTTATATTTTTGAATTGTTAAAACAAAAATGAAAAATAATATATTATTACAGTTCTAATTAATGTGCATTGGCAATATTAAACGGTATTCTTGATTTAAAAAAAAAATGAATTCAAACTATTGCCAATTAAGCTATTGTATCTTTTGGATAAAATCAGTTATTAACTTATGAACTTATATCGTCGTTTTTGAGCTGAAAGTGATCAACTTTAATTTTTGCGAAGATGAGGTTTGTTCTATCTATCTGAAATTATCAACAATTAACTAATAATTATTTAAATTTTAAAAGTTTAAATATAAGTAAGTACATATTTTTTTATTTTAAGAATCACTTTTCCTACATCGATCAATTTTGCAATTACTAATATAATTCGAAATGAACCATTAATTCTAGACCCTACCGCATTCTGGGTGAGTATAATTTGCGCTATGGTTACCACAAGTATCCATAATAAATCTAAAATTTAAATTGATTTGAAACATACATAGAATACTGAAGTTGAAGTAGGATATTATAACTTCGTAGTAAGTTTTATCATACTTTAAAACTACACGAAAATATTTTTTTTAATACATTATTATTGCAAATATTAAAGGAAGAAACTGTATATAGAAACATTTAACTTGTCTAATTTACGAATGAACCGATGCTGCTCAGTAGTGAAAATAACATGTCATAAGAAGATGAACGTAATTGTTTTTATTGCGTTTGTAAAGCCGCTATCAGTTGCGCACGCGCGCTCTAAGATAAAAATACGATGTAAACAAACAAAGAGTCCACCTGATATTTACAGTTAGAAGAAAAAAAGCTCCCCTTGGGTCCGCAAGGTCGCCATCCCCACTGCTGCCAACCGATTAAGACAAAGAAGAGACGACAAGCTTTTGTTTTTTCCCTTCTCGCCTTCGTCTCATTTGCTTTCGTTGTATGTTGTTGCCTAACCTGCAGAACGTTTATTGTTGAAAAAGCTCCTTTATAGAATCCGTTACGCATTTTTTAGCCTCTTCCTCCTTTTATAGCCTACGAAGCGCGGCCAATGGATTGGAATAATCAGATTTTATTGCTAATCGGGAAAACCGGGGAAAAAATGTATTAAAAACTGGATCCGGGTTACAGGTTTTAAATACAATATTTTTTAAAATTAATTTTAAATATAAAAAATTACTGTTAATGACATATTTAAAACCGAAGTATAATAATAATGACGAACTACTGAACTGACAAGCATATTAACACCAATCGATCACCCAATCTTTCCTCAATTGAAAGAATCAAAACAACAGTGTTTTGCGCGTTTGCGCCAAGAAACATAAAAAAATAAATAAGAAGATATATTACATTAATAAACCAAAAGGAGTCCTTTATATTTAAGGTCCACGAAAAATAGCCTGAAATACTTTCCTTGATGAGGGTTTATAAATAATTTAGTTTGATAGGGAATTTTATTATATTTAATGATATATTTATAGAATAATAAAAATCATATTTAAGAATAGAAAATAAAATACTTCGTGTCCAATGCTTATTAATTTTAATTTTTATTTAAGTTTATTTATATACATTACTAACGAACTTATGTAAATTTTACAAAAAACAGTGACATCTGCTCAAAAAGTTCATTTGTATCATTCCAGTTAACAAAACATGTATCAATTTTTCGTTTCTGGTTTGAAACGATAACTAAATTTGAAATAATAACTAAATTAATCAGTAAGCGATGATTTATGATTATTCTTGAGAGACGGAGCAGTCAGTTCAATGTGTAATCTATTCTGTGACTGTCGTCAGGTACCCATTTTTTTAGGATTGAATTAATCCAACCGAAGAAGCGGAATAAAAACTACCGTTCCCACTCCGCCAAAAACTATTAATTTTTTAACAAGATGTAATTCGGTGTGCCAAGACGGGATTTGAACCGGACTCATTCAGCACAGAGGCTCGTTCATCCGACCAGACTAGCTCGCTACCTGTATCGATATTTCCTGATAACACCTCGTCACCGAATTAACGAATATAAAATTATAATTATTATTACTTATAATAAATATACTACCTGATATTGAAAATGGGTCTAACTTGGGTTCTAGAGGATTATCTTTACAATACCCAATTAATTTAGATAGAGTAGGATCATCACTCAACGCCCGATCGGTGTGAGTTGCCTCCAGTAGTCTGAAAGGTCTCATTGGCAGAGGGAGGGAGAGATAATCATCTAGAAATAATAATCATCTAAGTAGGCAACATAGTATACTCATCAGACTTAATTACACTACATCAGTTTTAATTGCTCATAAACTATTAATTTTAACCTTTAATTTTTCTTTGCATGTTTCATATGATTTTTAAAAAAATACCCTCTCTTACTTCTAATCGGATTGTGAAATCATTAATGGACAAACTAAAAACTCGACAACGCTTGGTCACAATTTAATACATATTTAATTGGCTTTAGTTAAATCATTAATCAGTTGATATCAGCATGATGGAATAGAAGGATCAATCTAATTAGGGATTGATAAATTATTTGCCACTTCTATAAATTTGTTTTATTGAAAACTTGTTTCGAATGTTATACATTCATCCTCAGTTCTAAAAACACACAAACAATTAAAAAAAAGCAATTGAAAATATAGTTTGGTATTATTACACATATTAAATTAGATTAATATAAATCAGTTTTATAAAACATTTATGAATTATGAATTTAATTAAGACAAGAAATCAAATACATGTTGTTGGTACTCACCAAGATTTAAATGGATTATATCAAACAGAAAAGTTTGTACTGGATTCTTCTTATATTGAACTAATAATGAACGAAAGGTAGGTAGCATGCTTATATGTTAACGGTTTAAGGGTCAGGATTTTTCCAGTAATGGCGGAGAGTAATTGTTTTTTCTGTTATAGATGGGAATAAATTTAAGATTGGACTATTGGAGATATTTATTTGGCCATTTAAGCAAAAATCTGGATTGGATTTGAAGGATTTTATTTTTTCAAGTGCTTCATATGCATTTAATTTGAATCTGTTTTCAACGTGATATATTAATTTAACTCCTGAGTCTTTGATGAATTTATGATTTTTTTCATTTATACGAATTACAAAGTTGGAATTATCTGTCTTATTATTACATGCAGGTATATGTTCATTTAATCTCTGATTTAGCGATCTTCTAGTTTTTCCCGTGTATTTGACTGCACAATCATTACAATTTAGTTCATATACTCCGGTTTTTTGGAAAGGCGTTTATGAAAAGAACTATAATACAGAAATTTAAATAATATATTCCATAGCAAAAAATAACGGGTACAACAAAACCACTATCAATCATATTTAAAAAAAAACAAACACAAAAAAATACAATTAACGATACCTATTCAATTACCCCCGAAGATAGGCCCATCCCGAAATATTATGTTTTGATTCCATATTACGGCCCTATATCCACCAAAGTCGGAAATGAATTGAAAAAACTAGGATTAAACCCTGCATTTAAAATAGAAAAAATCCTATCCTCATATTTCTCTTCTCCTAAAGACAAAATAGACCCTTTCCAAAAAAGCGGAGTATACGAACTAATTTGTGCTGATTGTGCAGCCAAATACACGGTAAAAACTGGAAGATCGCAAAATCAGAGAGTAAAGGAACATATACGTGCATGTAATAATAAGACAGATAATTCCAACTTTGCAATTCATTTAAGTGAAAAAAATCATAAATTCATCAAAGACTCAGGAGTTAAATTAATACATCACGTTGAAAACAGCCTTAAATTAAATGTATATGAAGCACTTGAAATAATAAAATCCTTCGAATCCAATCCAGATTTTTGCTTAAATGGCCAAATAAATATCTCCAATAGTCCAATCTTAAATTTATTCCCATCTATAACAGAAAAAACAATTACTCACCGGCATTACTGGAAAAACCCTGACCCCTAAACCGTTTACCTATAAACATACTACCTACCGTTGTTAGTTCAATGCGAGAAGAAACCGATACAAACTTTTCTGTTTGATATAATCCAATTAAACCTTGGTTAGTACCAATATGTAATTGAGTTCTTGTCTTAATTAAATTCATAATTCATAAATGTTTTATAATACTGATTTATATTAATCTAATTTAATATGTATAATAATACTAAACTATATTTTCAATTGCTTATTTTTGAATTTTTTTATGTTTTTAGAACTGAGGATGAATGTATAACATTCGAAACTAGTTTTCAATAAAACAAATTTATAGAAGTGGCAAATAATTTATCAACCCCTAATTAAATCATTAATCGTTACATCATTAAAGATTAACTTTAGTTTAATCATTAAATCTTGAAGGTTAGTTCCTGTGGGAAACCAGTTGATGTATGGTTCTGTAGCCCAGAAGATGGACAAAGGTTGGTCCGCAATGTCGGCTATAAAAAAAAAAAAATAAAACTTATTGGTTTCTTTTTATGTTGACCAATGCTTTCCCCCTAAGAAAATATACATTATAGGTTTTGTTGATTTAATTGTTTGTTTTTTATATAGAATCGTATACACAATTTACTTTATTATAAGTATATATATTTTTCTTCGTTGAAATCATAATGTTTAGACTGCATACCTGCAAAACCATTTAAGTGCTACTGAAACTATTGTTTCAGTAGCACTTAAATGTTTAAAAAACCTCATTTTATTATGACTTACGAGGTTTTACAAGTATACTGTTCGATTTTCGATAAAATTCATAGAAAAAAAACAAATCTTCAACTTTATACCATTGATTTCTTAAATATTTAAATATGAGGCATAATGTTGTTTTAAAAACCATTTAGAGAAGCCGGAGTAAAAGTAAGAGCGCTAAAAGCCGTATAGATTTGCCTTGGGTTCAGTTACAAGCTTTGAAGAGTTACACAATAGCCTGGCATTAACAACCTACATAGTCCTTACAGTTTAACGAGTCTGGAATTATCACAAATTTGCATCAAAAGCATCCTCCTTTTATCAGTTAATACTGAAATATGACACCTCAGAGACGTTTAAAACTTTAAAGCGTCATCTTAAATGTTAAATCTACAACGGGGTCAAACATATGCGGGATGCTGTTAAAGAGCAATTTAAAAACAAATACGAAGTTTGGTAACCTTTAAGCGACTACTATATCAAATATAGGCGTTCAAAAAAAATATTCTGTAAAATAAAAATGCTGAAATAAGGAAAGGACTATGGAAATTAAGCAAAAATATTCAGATGTATTACCAATAAATCATAAGTAAGATTGTCTTAATAACCTCCATGTGAAATATTATTTCCGCTAACATATCTATCTTTCACTATTTTGAAACTAGTAATTGATGCGTTTCGTAAAAATGAATTATCGTACTCATCGCAAAAATAGTAGATTAATGAGCTTTGATGGAGTAATCATTACATTTCTTTTTATATAAAGATTATATTTAAATATAATAAACACAAGATCGTAAAAAATCCATATAAAATTAATTATATTTCTTCATATCTGACATTTGTGAATATATACTATATAATTCTGTTAGTTTAATCATCTCTGTATTTTAAATTTATAGCTCCATTAGAAGCTACTTTGGATTTCAACTACATATTGGAATCTTAAAATTTGTAGTAGATTCAGGAGGAGGAGGGGGGTCATAAAAGACCCCACGCCCTGGGGTGCTCGTGGCATAGAAAATTTAAATGAATGACTGAATAAGTGTTCAGTCGCGTTCTTGATTTTAGAGTGGATTGTCTATGGAAAGGAGTTTAATTCGCTTATTAAAACACTTATGATCATTATGAACTGCCCAAGTCATCCTTTAATCAGCCATAAATATTTGTCTTTCTTCGGAATCGGTTTGTTGTATACATACAGGTGGGCAAATCCTTAACTATGAATCAGTGTATCTAGTGAGAATTGCTGTATCGTTGGCGCACGATACTCTTTAAGTTTCAACTTCAAGTACAAAGTAATGAGTATAAGAAGTGTATAGTAGCAGCGCGATAATTGATCCTTGAGGTACACCAGCTGATTGATATTTGCCGTAAAAAGGGAAAAATGGAATTGGGAATAGAAAATAGCTGCATCAAGAAATACAATTGTGGTTTTTGAGTGGAATCCTAATTCATTTTCATACGATATTTCTTTTCCAGTCACAATGACAATTAGTTTTATTTAGACTAAAAAATATATCCTTTCCATACATGCACATATTTTTCACAACGAGGATTATACCTAACAGCAAAAGAAATCCTCAGTTCCAGAATTATACGATATTAGGTAATTCCTTAGAGAAAGCACATCACACTGCCGATGTAGTTCTTGGTATTTCAGATTTTACTGTAATCGATACAGGATTATGACCGAACAAATATACCGAAATTTGGCTATTTTTTGCTGTTGTTTCGATCATTCGAAAACCGAAATCTCAGCTCTCTGTCCGGTAATAAGGACCCACGTTGGCTTGGAAAGTCCTTTTCGAAAGTTCGTTAAAGTTTAATTTTTTTTATCTCGAGGCGTTCAGTCTGTTTTGAAAACTGGACCTCTCCTTCGTTGAAATAGCCTCCGCTGTTGAGTAACGTTAAGCAACATACCCGCCGATTAGCCATGGAGATCAGGCGAGATAATCGGTAAAGTTTCTGCCTAAGAAGATTTGGGCAAAGTAATTAAATAGGAAGGGTTTTTTAAATATCTCACTTTATTTTCTAGTGGTATTCTTGGGGGAAAGTGTGATCATTAAAGTGCTCTAACTAGCTGATTTTTTAGAGGGCTCGTTCTATGTGGGTTGGTTAGCCCCTAGAAGCTTTTGTCAAACCACTGTCTCCCATCCGTAAAAATCTCACTAATTTTCTATCAAGTACTTATGCCAATGAGAACGTATTTTCAGAAAAAGGTAACAGCGGAAATTGATGAAATTCTATTGCTTATTTACTGTAGTACTATTTATAAGTTTTCACATTTGAATGTCTATCGGATAGCATGATTAAAAAAAAAAGTTTCATAACCTTATCTGACATCCTAAAGTCCCCAAAACAATTATATCTATATATCATATTATTACCTTATTACTCAATTCATGTCCATTATTATTTACTAAATTTTAATATTTGTTTTTGTTTTATTTTTTCTACCATTGCTAGATGAATGGAATAAAAATTAGTTCATCAAAATACACGCATAGTTAAAAAAAAAATAAATAAATGAAAGGTACTTATCATAAATTGTCTTATGTTATTTTCATTAAAAAACGGAAAAATAAATTAAAGAACATTAAAAAAAAAAATTAAATTATGAGGATAAAAAAATAAAATAAAAATCAGTAGATTTTAGTTACACGGAGACGTTTGGAAGCTGTGATTAAAAACAAAGAAATTGGAATAGAGATCTTAAAGATTTTAATGCAATTTCTGCTAAATAACTTGGATCTCATACCTAATATGTCTTTAATTACTTTATATTCATAAAATATTATATAAAAAAATCACTTATCTGTTTTAATATTTATCTAGGAAATTGTTCAATATAAGTTTTGTTGATAATGACATGAAATTAATATAAAGAACATAATCGCTTCAATAATAAAGAATTGCCGTGGCAGCAAATTACCCATCCGTCATACAGAAAATAATATTAAAAAACATTTATAATGTGAAATGCCTTTCGTTTTCACTTTTTTAACAAGCATTTAAAAAAGAGCACTGTAAAATAATTACTAATGTTTAAGTCTCCAAATTACGCTAGATATAGTTTAGCAATGCAACTCATATGACACAAAGCTGTTTTCATCATCTATTAACACACTTCAACTATTAAAAAATACATTTAAAGTATAATTAAAGAAGCCGACACTTTTCTGAGAGAATCTCAAGACTACATACAGTTTAAATAAAAAACATACATTTTAATAATTATAATCCTGCAAACAAATTATTTTTCGGTTAATTTTACGATTACTTCAGAAAAAAAATTTAAGTCAAGAATGCTCGGTGTCGAAATTTTTCTTTGCGTTAACCTTTTTGAAATGGAAGTCTTACTTTCACTCTAATGCCTTACATTAGTTTAAAAGAACTTGGCTGACATTAAAATAATCTCTTCCGGAATCTGATAAATTGTTTAGGCTACAATCTAATTATTATTCCAATTACAATAATCAACATCTAGTTTATCCAAACCAGTAGATACGGTACCCATTTTAAATTTAGTAATTCTTATACTTAGGAGTAGATATTAAGAACGCAGGAGGATCCGTTGAACACTTACAATAATTATATTCCGGGGCGTACACAGAATTTTTTTTCGAAGGGAAATTTAATTTTTTTTTTCTCGGGTGGATATTTAATAAGAAGAAGACAAATAATAACCTAAATGTCTATAATCGGCAAAATTAGCGTAAGGTTCAAGGATAAGCATGAAGATTGGATCAAAAACTATTGTTAAAATTACCAAAAAGATTACTGAAAATTTTATGCTGGTGGGTATGAAAATTATATTTTTCCGTACATTTCGGGAGGGGATATATCCCTCTGATCTTCCCCTTAAATAATAATTATTACCTAGATTGTTTTAAATGGTGTTAAGCAACATAACAATTAATTGACTAATCAATTTAACTCCCTGTCCATAGTAACAGACTAGAATTTCAGCAGTTTTGACATAATGGATAATCACAACACAGCATTGGGTTCAATTCTCACTTGAGTATGTCAAAATATCTTTAGGGGAGGATCAGTTAGAAAGACTGGTAACCAGCGATACCGAACTCCCAGAATTATCAGTCTATAAAAATTAACATGAAAATAATGTACAAACCAACCAATAATAATTCTTTAGATTTGTAACCAACCCTTCCTACTGTAGGTGGAGGACATAATAAAGTACTATGGGCAATATTTATCAATTTTAGGGAGGAAAACACAGAAGTGATTTGAAATGTACGGATAAACTTGTTACCTGGGGTTTAAATAAAAAAATAAATTAGAACAGGCATTGCTTCACAGTGTCAATACTGTGAAATGTTCTGATACTGCAGTTTTTGCAGTGGAAGTTCACAGAATAATGTTTCGATTTTGTTGCTTGAACATTTTAAAATGACGAAATAAAGATTACATTTGTTCAGTGAATAGTTCTTTCCTTTAGTTCTACCAATAATAAAAAGCCAATATTAAAATTTATATCTAAGCAAATAGTTATACCGAAAATCTTAAACAGCACTTTTTAAAAACTAATTATCATTGTTAATTCAAACAATATTAAACAAACTTAAATGATAAAATAAACATAAGACTGACCATAGCGGACCCCCCATGTCCAGCTTTCTCCGGACATAGCCGACAGGAAGATGTTACGCTGTTATGCAACATAGATAGATGACCGTTCTGTTTCCTGTTTAGTGGAGTTTCGCCTGCCTCAATATCCGCTGGACATTATTGCATTTAGCGAAAAAGTATGATTGATTTTTTTATTGATTGAAATACCTCTGAGACCTGTCCTGACGATATGCACTTTGGAGAGTTAAGGGTTGTAGTAGGCTGTAATTTATTGAACAAATTTATACTTTAAAAATTATGTTAATAGAATCAGCTTCATTTAAAAGGACTTGGTCTATTTTACTTCATTGATTTTTTTTTTCTAAGAAATAAAATATGGTGAAACAAGAAGCTAAACCTTTGATCCGCAAATAACGACTCAGCTTATACAGATACACATAAAAATTACAGTGGAAGATAGTATGAATTATTTCTGAACTGCATTGTTTGTCCATTTACCTTAAATATGGAGAAACCTTTTTTTTTTTTTTTTTTTTTTTTAGCGGTGGAAGATCGATCTTGCAACGGTAATTAATACTGTTTACTTTAGGCACAGTTACAAGGTCGATTCGACTTAATAAAAACATTTAGACGATATTAAAGACTGCTCCATTTTTTTTTTTTTAATGCTTCTTCAATTTTTAATTTTAATTTAATATTTTGCAATTGGAAATCTTTGTCGTCTGATAACACGATAATTTAAAATACATGATCATTACTGATTCTTAAGATTTTTCAAATCTACGCAATAATAAAAACAATTTGTCAACAAATGGGAACCTCTGACATATGTTGACATAGTAAATGGACGATAAAGGATTTGGAATTGATATCTACACCCATCCAAACATCAGGATTTTTTTATTTGCCTCTTCTTCCTTTGCTTGCCTTCCAGCAACACACGGATCAAAATTCCAGATGATCAAAGACACGCGCGGAAAGGTACAGACGCTGCTAGGAAGAGGAAGCGATCTTGTCAGCCGAGACTTGGTTCAAGGGCGGCCCCACCATTTCATTTCTCCCTTATCGGGAATGTTGCTCACATTAGTACCATATCCGCCTTCTCCAATTGGGGATCTGGCTATCGTAAATATATGATTCAGGAAAGGAATTCATTGTGGCTTATTATTTTCCGAAAGGTCATTATATAGTAAGAAAATTTAATAAAAAACAAAAACAAAAATTCTACAAACGATTTATCGCTAGGATATCTTTGGATTATTCCAAAACAATGCCTGAAGTATCTCAAATAGCAGTAAATAACTAAGCATTCAACGTTTCGCCAATTCAGGCACCATTATAACAGAAAAAATATCACATTAATGCAGATCAGAGATAGCACAACTCACATCAACAGCTAAAAAAGACTAACCAAATAGATATCTTACATCACTACAAGAGAGTTCAACATATGAGGAGTTTTCTATCATAAGTCAATATATCCACTTTTGGAAAATTATCCCAACAAAATTATTAAGCCCTCATCTTATGGTGATAAGACAAATTTTTATTGAACATTTTGATTCGTAGCACCTATTTGACAGGGGAAATTTTAAGATATGAAAAAACTGAATAATTTTTAGGTGTAAAATATTAATTTGCCAAAAAAATCTTTGGTTTTGAGAAGTGGATATATTAATTTTTTATAAAAAAATCTTCACATACTTTGAGTATATGTTGAACAAACTTATGGCCAATATGAATTACAAGGTTCGCAGAGGATTAAAATTTTACAATATCTCAATAGATTAACTCAAATTATATTGAACTCACTTGTTTTGATCCTACAAATTGTAATATTTAAGACAAAAAAAATTCCGTCTGTCAAGCCCGAATTTTAACCGGGTTCGTTCACTAATATAATAATTATAGGCTGGCTAGAGAGCTCTGTCAAAACTATAGCCTATATATAAATAGGCCAGTCAGATTATACGTTTATTTTACACTTTTATATATATATATATATATATGTATACTATAATATTTATTTTAATTTAATAGTTTCGTATCTACCATTTTATTCAAGAATAAATAAAACCCCATGTGCGTGGAACTGATATAATTAGTATTTATTTTGGGTTTGAATGTGCATATGCAAAATCGATTAAAAGCTACAACAATCATAATTTTCTTTCAATATAATCTCCTCATCTACTTCCTATTTTTAAAATTAATTGTTCGTGACCTTGTAGCTTTGCACTTACAACAATACATGAGTTTCAATATGTACATCTTTATTTCCTAAATAATTTATAACTAGAGATCGGTTTTCCAAGTTATTTCATATTTTATTCCCTTGTGTTTAATACCATTAAAACTGAATATTAACCGATACACGATCTATGGAATACTACCAAAATTTAAATTTAAAACTGCACATTTTGTTCTATTTGTGCTAAATTGTCCAAATTTGATTTTGTTGCACAAAATTGCATATTTTGCACTTTTTGGGCTAAATTAGATTATTACGATTTTAATAGCATAAAATTGAACGTTTGAGCCGAATTTATTATATATTTTTTATTATTTATTTGTATTTTCTCTTGGCACTATAGACCATGGAGATCTTTGGCCGCGCGATGTGGTATTCTTTTAGATATTTATTGCTTGCGGGAGCACAGAGAGCCTGGAGGAGGTCACCCAACCTCACTTTGCTACAACCGTGGTTTCCATAGTGCAGCGGTAGGCTATCCATAGCTCCATATCCGGTCCTTCCCACCGACTGACTCGGGTTCAAGGACAGTGACAAACCGGTCAAGATCCAAAGATTATGGCTGTTCGTAGTCAGCAGGCGCACGAGGACCTATATTTCTTTTCCCGAAGCAGAGTCTCCATGGAACAAACCTTCGGGCGGCCATTTTACGTTCTGGAGAACCACAACGTGATTCACAATTTAGGTACAAGGTGTAGGGTCGACACTCCTACGCCCGGTCTCTGAGTGAGTCGCCTCCAACAGACTGACGGGGTTCTCATACCCTGGAGGGAGAGGGGTGATAAATTGCTTGAATTATTAATTAAATGCCGTAATACCGGGACCGGGATTCGAACTCACAACCTTTGGGTGTGTGAGTAGGTGGACTTTTGCAAGCGCGTTAACCCACCACTCCATCCATCTACTTCAGTCTAGGCCGACCCGCTCTTCTAGTTCTATGGAGAACTTCTTCGAATGTTTTCCTTGGTATATCTCTCTCGTCCATCCTGTTTAGGTGGTCCGGCCAGTCTGCTGGAGGCAACTCAACTGACTTAGATAAGATTTCCTAGTTTAAGAGCTCTCACTGTCAGGTTCGGCGTAGAGATTATAAAGTTCTTCTTTTTTACGAGTTCTCCATATGTCTCCTTTCTTCTCCGGAGAATCTTCCATATTTGCGATGCATAAGTAAGAACACCTGGGACTTGGTTTTCCTATAATGAGTTCACTTCTCTCTCATACATTTCAACAGCCCAAAATAGCACCTGTTTGCTGCGGCTATTCGACGCTTCACTTCCTCGGTGGTGTCATTCATCGGGTTCACCAGTGATTCCAGGTAGGTAAATACCTTAATCCACTCAAAGATACAGGATCCAATAGTTATTGTTTCATCTTCAGTCTCTTCTCCTCCGGTGAACATGTACTTCGTTTTGGCATCGTTCACAACCAGACCAATAGCATGTGCAGAGCTTCTTAAATTCTCAGATGCTTTTTCCAGCGCAGTAAAGGAGTGTGATATGATGTCAAGGTCATTACTATCCCATTAATTGGACCATTATTGAAAATAACGTTCCTGTTGTCAGACTCCCTAACAACTTTTTCAGGAGCTAAATTAAAAAGAACACATGCAGTCCGATTGAATTCGAACTCTGAATCGGATCTCCTGCATGGTCATTCTGATGAGCCGAATCAACTTCGATAGGATTCCCATTAGGGATACTCCGAGGAGGCAGGCCCTCTATCTGACTCGGAGGCAGTGGGCTACAACACACTCCCCTTAAACTAAATCTATTATGAGATCTCAAGGAAAAAACGCCGTACTGATACAAGGTACCAAACATAGAAACCGCCTAATTTACTTTAAATTCGGATTTTGGAACATTTTAACTCTATATCGACCTGGAGGACTCCAGGTTCTCCTGAATGAGCTGGACAAATATATAAAACATGCATAAAATTGATACATGTTACGTAATATTAATAAAACATACATAACACAACACATATTTATTTTATATGCATTTATTATACATAAAATAATTAAATTAAAAACAATAAATATATATATATATATATATATATATATATATATATATATATATATATATATATATATATATATATATATATATATATACATATATACATAGATACCACACACATATATAAGTATGTAAATTTTAATTGTTTTTAATTAAATCATTTTCTTCGTTTCCTTATTAATCCTTAGATTTACAGGTCGTTTCTCTTTCATCTAGATATAGTATAATCGCATTTTATTGCTGTATTATAATTATTTTTTTTCACACGTCACAAGTAATTTTATTTATGAAATTGTAACTCAAACACAATTAGATAAGCTTGCCATGAATTAATAAATTAATATTATGAATTAAACAATAAAGATGGATTTTCGTATTTTTAAGGATGTATATATACACTTTTAACATTTTAAAATCTTACTAAACGATTTTATAAATCCTGAGTTTATAACTGGACGTTTTAAGAGTTGTTTTTTTTGCATGAAATCGGTCTATAGAATTTTTTTCGGAGGGAGATTTAAATTTCTTTTCGGAGAGAGGGGAGGATAAATTTAACCTTTTCTTCGGGTGAGGGATTTATTGAGAAGGCGAGTAGTCATCAAGTGTCTATAATTGCCAAATAGAGCGTAAATTTTAAGGATAAGAATGAAAATTGGATCAAAAATTATTACTCAAAATACAAAACTTATATGAAAATAATATGTTTTCAAAAATTTCAGTGGAGAGAGAATAAATCACCTTGATCTCCTCCCCTCTCACTCTTGAGTACGCCACTGGTTATAACTAATGTTGATAAAATATTTCCTTAAGCCATAGGGAGAAATAAAGGAAAATTACAATACATAAAGGTAAATCTATTGTTCTTAACCATTCCTAATTAAGTATTAATTTATATTAATTCTTTAATAAAGTTATTATTATGAAATAGTAATCTGACGTTGGAAATCACTTTCATTCAGATAAAATTAGTATCTGCATACATGCAGTTCATTCTGCAGCATAGGCAGGAAAAAACTAAGTTTATTAGTGCGGTTAATATGATTCGATACTAAAATATTCAATTATTTAAACATCAGATTTATATTTATTGTTTTAATAATTGAAGTAGATAATCATATAAAAATATTCTTCTTCTTATGTGGCGCTACGTCCCGCGTGGGAACAGAGCTTCTCAATTACTAATTAAAAAAATGCATCCAAATAGTACCTAACCCAATAATCTCGGGACGAATCGGGAACTACAAGCGAGCTATTTCTGTCAGTTCCACTCCACATTTTCAGTAGCAGGATGGCGGGCGGTGTGACAAAGGTGATACTCCGTTGTGAGGAAGCCCAAGAAACTAACACACTTGGTATTACCTATTTTTTTTTATTAAGATTGATAATTTTACTATTTCTTCCGTGGCGATTCTACAAAAAACCTCTGAACTAAATGTCTAGACAATAAATAGATTTATTAATAAATTATTTGATACAAATGTTAATTTGCTGGTTGATTGAATTTATTAATGTTTTATATTTAAAAAACTAAGTTCTTTATAAATTAAGATTTTTTTTTATGTGTAATAATATTGAATTTTACATGATACATATTTATGGATGAATCAGAGAAAATATCAGTTCTGAAGTCATTTTAGCGCATTCTCTTGGCAAAACAGCAAACTAATTTCAAATAACCAATATCTCAGTGGTACGGAAATCCTAAATTTAATCAGAAAAAGAACATATCTCAAAAGTAAATGTTATATAGGATGATATTATTAAATTCCTTAATGAATAAATTTTTCTTTTTCCCTTTCATTATAACCCTATAAGAGAGTCCTGTATCAGGAAACTACACAGACATTTTTTGGGGGGAAGGGTTGAGAAGGGAGATTAAATTTTATTTCGGAGGGGGGGAGGAGATTTCAATTTTTTTCGGGAGAGGGATTTAATGAGAAGGCAAGTAATCATTAAGTGTATATAATCGTCCTAATAGGGCATAAGTTGTAAAAATGAAAATTGGACCAAAAATTATTACTCAAAATACAAAACTTTTGAAAATCACATAAGCATATCATATTTTTTCAAAAATTTCAGGAGAGAGAAGATATATCACACTGATCCCCTGTCTGTGCCACTGTCCTGTATTTATAAAACTTACAAATTCCATGTTAAAATAGGTATATTACCTGTACAGTAATTTTTTAGTTACATTAGATAAGAACATTAAATTATTGAAAAAATAAATAAAAGAAAATAAGCTTTTCAATGCATAAAAGAATAAAGTATGATGAAAAACAAGAAAACAAATGACAAATAAATAAAACAAAATAAATATAATTAAAAAAAAATTGAATCTAAAAATAAACTTGAAAATATTGAACTAAATAATACAATTAAATAATATGCAAAGTACAATAAATTTACAAATCCAATAGTTTTCCAATTAAAATAAATAATACACAAAATAAAAAAAATATATAACATACAATTATATATATGATATACAATAATAATATACAAATTAAGTTTATTAAGTTACATAAATAGTAAATAAAAAGACAATTAAATAAAATGTAAAAATAATAAATAAAGATAGAAAAATCTAAACCACCACAAACGAAAGGTGGGAGTCAAGGTTTGAGTATTGTTATTGCAGGACCCTTTATTTATTTCATAATAAAGTACATTAGTACAAGTGGGAAATGCAATAAATTCTTATTATTTTATTTACTATATTTTATCAAAGTATTGTTATCATTTTATTTTTAATGACTGAATGAGGATTTTGATTTTTTCTTTACTTGAAATAATTATCTTAAACTCCATTCCTACCCATTATTGATGACATTACATTGTAAATCCCATCGGATATTAAAAATCTTTGAAATTGGGTTGTAATCATCTGTTTAATAAGATATTTTTTAAACTTCATATATAAAAACCAACATAATTTCAAATGAATCAAACTCAGTGGGAATAATCACAAACCAATTTAAAAACTTTTACTGCTGTTACCCTTTAAAATTTCATCTTATAATGGGATTAATATTTTTTGTTACAGATTTGTCAGAGTGTCAGTTAATGCAGGTGCCGGATGCAGTATATCACTTGATGCGGCACACAGAGCTGAAAGCATGCAATCTCTCCAGCAACGTTATAACAAAAATACCCCCAAAATTTGCAACCAAGTTTTCTTTGATCACAGGTAAATTTTCAAATCTTAATTATGTTGTATGAAGAAATTTCAAATAATCTATAAGATTACAATCGCATCAATAACCATTAATATTTCTGGAGATTATCAAAATATTTCTGGTCCATAAAAAAAAAAAAAAAAAAATAGTGTGACCAATAAAATCTTCATAAATGTTTAGTTTCTGAGTATCTAAAAACATACTAACTTTTTAATAAATAAAAATATAAATACAAATTTCTTCAGCAAAAACTTAATTTCATTATCGTAGTTTAGATTATTATAATTTGTTTTGTAATTGATTTGAATATTGGAAATGTCTTATATCAAGACAAGGGGTTGATCCAGAATTTTCTTGCGGGGACATGGTTATTTTATGTTTGGTTATGAATTACGCTGGTTACTGAAAACTTAGAATCACTCAATTTTGGAATGTACATACAAAGTTAATTTTCCTTTAATATCTAATAGATTAGTTTTTAACCATCTAAGAGCAGTGGCATGTGCCCTACCTTTCCTATGCTTGTTGTTAAAGTCTATGCTAACAAACTAGTGCTCCCGACCCTGTGATATAATTGTGAACTAATTAAATAAAAATGTTAAAAATAAATGAATTTATCACTGCTTTAGATTCTGTATAAGATACTGAATAAGCTTTCTTGGATACTCTTTAAATAAAGGTTTATCAATAATTAATCCATTCTTTTCATATCTATTCAATATTTGTAACACCTATTTGTTAGAGTAAAAAATATGGAATCTTATGAATCAATAATCTGTATCTTTCACACTAGATCTATTTCGGCTTAAAGGGTTAAATCAAGTACAAGGATACAATGACTTCTTCTTTTTGATTGGCAATAGTCCAATCCTTTTTCACATGGAGTTTTACTAGGAGGTTGTTGCCAGGCTATTTCCAATACGGATATTTACGAAAGTCTTTGCGTCGTTGTTGAATGTTTTTTTTTCCATTATCTTTCAGTTTACTTTAATATTTCTTTCAGTTTCATCATAGAATTTTTTAATAAATATTTATTTGATGACTTGAAATGATTTTCTATTTCATATTTCAGAACTGAACCTGTCAAACAATCAAATGAGCAAGTTGCCTGATGAACTTGCCGACTTAGCAGAATTGGAAAAGTTGGATATTTCCCACAATGCCTTCATTAACTTGCCTCTTGTTGCTTACAGAATTCCTAAGCTCACAACCCTTAATGCAAGCCACAACCATATTATCGGTAAGTTTTTTTTTTATTGAAAATGTGATAAATTCAGTTTTACAATCCGTAACATTTTTTTAATTTTTAATTTATTATAAAAAGTAATGGAAGCCCCTCACACATCTATGTTAACAAAGTTATAAATTTATTGGTCAGATTTGTAAGGATGTGCTGAGAATGAAAATGGCATAATCTAAGTAATTGCTTTTTTAAATTGATTAATTTTCTGAGCACATTTTTAAATAAATAATAAATTTACTTTAAAGCTCTAATTCTTTTATATTGTTATAAACAAAAAATGCAATATCTCTAAACTGGACTTACATGACATTCCTTCTAATTGGTTCATAAATATAAATTCCTTGGGTGACCAACTCAGTCATATCATTTTTGACATTTTTTTAAAAGAACTATGACAAATATTTCACATAGCTAGTTTATAAATAATGTTTTTTTTATTGTACTTTTAGATGAAATATGGCTTTATTTTGATCAATATGTCTTCTGGAACATTGTTTAAAACATAGAGAAAAATACTTGTACCTATTCATGAAGGGTCTTGGTTATATCTGGAAGTAGGAATACGGTACCTTGCCCATTGAGTTATTCCACTTCCTCAAAATTATCTTAATAAAAATATGAATAAAAAAAAATATGTTTCTAGTTATCAAATCTATCTATTTAATTATTTTTAAAAATAAGGGGAAAAATTAATATTGTTTCTTTTTTTAATATTAAATTTATGTTTTACATACCACTTAAGCATATTTTTTTACTTATAATCATTATTATATAAAATCCCTGTGTTAATTACAAACTTAATACCCATACAAAGACACTAGATCATTAACTGCCATACCAATCTATTTCCTATAACCCTCCGAGGTATTTGAAAAGAAGATGGCTACGGGACCTCCTTATGCAGAATAATCATTATAGTGCTATCAATAAGTAGTTTCTTCACAAGCCATTGCCATACAATAATAGTTTATATTGCATATTTACTTAATATAATTACAGTTTTAAATTTCAATAAATAAATGAATTTAAAAAATCATTATTATTTTGGTTCCAAAATTATTAAAAAGACGGTACAACTATAGACTAGGGGCGCACTATCACTTGTTCATTCCAAGGTCACCTGAACGCTGCCGGACTAGCACCTAGCACCTACTCTAGCGTCATTTGTGCTAACTAACTGTTTTGCATTCAATTGTAACATTCGTATTCATTGGAATTATTAAAATTGTTCCTGCTTTAATTAGATATTATTTAAAATTACTAGTGCTGTCGACTTCCAGTGATCTGGGCAAATTTTTGTAATAATTTAAAGGAGTGATAATTGAAATTACAGTATTGAGCCGACCTCAACTGAAAAGGAACTTTTGGGGTTTATTCATCACTTGAGTGAGCATAGCGAGCGGAAGTCAACAGCTGTGATCTAACTAAAGCAGTAATAATTGAAGTTACTGTAAGACCTCAACCTCAACTGAAAAGGATCCGTTGATGTTTTGTTTAGTTCTTGGGCGAACATAATGAGCAGGAAGTCAACAGCTGTGATCTAATTAAAGCAGTAATAATTGAAGTTACGGTAAGGCCCTGACCTCAACTGAAAAGGATCCGTTGATGTTTTGTTTAGTTCTTGGGTGAACATAATGAGCAGAAGTCGACAGCATTAGTAATTTTAAATAATATCTAATTAAAGCAGGAACAATTTTAATAATCCCAATGAATACGAATGTTACATTTCAATGCAAAGCAGTTGGTTAGCAAAAATGACACTAGACTGTGCTAGTCCGGCAACGTTCGGGTGACCTCGGAATGAACAAGTGATAACGCGCCCCTAGTCTCTAGTTGCACCAAAAAGACTTTTTATATTCTTAAATTTTTCATTTCAAGTTCTCTATTTAATATTTATATCCACAAGTTATAAAAACATAATTATGCTCAACCAGAAATGTATGAAAAAATAAACCTAGGAATTTTATGAAAGTTTATGATCATTCCAGAGTCGCTTTTAAAAGGCCAATGAAAAGGATAAAAACAGTGAGATAATAATAAAAACAAGAGAAAAATATCTACAATTACTTGATTATTTATGATGATGCTATAACATTATAATGATTGAATGAAATTACTTTGAAATAGTGAAATCTAAACTCATTTACTGTTAAGAAGTTATGCTAAATGCTTTTAATTTAAAAATAATTTAGATAAAAATATAATAAATAACAAAATCAAATTGTTTGTGTCTTTTAGAAGTGGACGTGGAAAGGCTGAAGAATTCCCCTGCCTTGCAGTCAGTTGATGTGAGGGAGAATCCTGTTCCTAACCAGATCGTCCAAGCCCTCCAGAAGCTGACTTCTATCAGGGTTTTGGTTACCGTAAGAGAACCAGAGGAATGGGAAGATCTCACCATTTAGTTAGCTCAACCAAAAAGCAGTTCTGTGATTCACAGTCATGAGTCCTGACATTTGACTCCATGAGTTATTTAAGTTGTATAGTTTTTTAGATGTGTCTGATATTACTAGTTGTTGTTGTTTCTTTCTTTCTTTTGTAAAATATTAATAATGTAATGTAATCATACCCTTATGTTATATTTTGCACATTAATGTATTATAGAAGAACATGAGTCATCTGGTTTACTTTGGAGGTATATATAAAACAAGTATATCATTCAATAGTCATTGATAACGTTGCTCAGGGTGGATTATTGGAATCAGTGATTAATGCAATATTTATCAGAAATATTTAGTGTTTGAAGCCTATATTGAGTGAACTGAGAAATATCATAGTTCAAACACTCTCATGAATAAAATAAATGTTGCCACCCTTTTCTAACACCGGACACAAACACTTAGATTTTGAGTATTTTTTATATTATATTCATACTTTTTAAATCTAAAATCAAATTAAGATTATCAACTAATTTTTAAAAGTTTAATTGTAAGAATTTTTTCACCCTGATTGATATAAAAACTTCATTTTACATCTTTTTTTTTTAATTGGCTGATTTAATTTCATATCTCTGATGAATTTAATCATACTTTTAACTTTGAATATTATTTTGAAGTTTAAATTTTACAAGTTGCCTATGCAGGAATAAAATAATATTAACCGATGATACAATTATTGTTTAGATAATTAGATGATTTTAATATATTTTGATATCACAAATGAACAAGATTATTAAGAAAAAATAATTTTACGATATTGTTAAACTATTAAAACAGTACCAATTGTTTAGTTTAAGTCGTAAATACACTTCACATTGTCTGTGATGTATTCAATGATAACATTTATATTGATACTATTCCTAAAAGGATGCAAAATATTTATTTTATCTGCTGAAACGCAGACTAAATGTTATACTCAATATTTATAAGGTGTATTTGTTACCTATTTTTTGAAAAAAACATGTTTTGAAAAATGAAGATATGTATTATTAAGTGTAAGTTTTGTATTTTTTGTAACTAATGCTTTAAAAAAATATATAACATATTTTATAATTGAGAAAAAATGTTTTTGATCTAATGCACCTCAACTTTGCCTTTTCTTATATCATTCTTTTGGTACACCCAAGTATGTTTGCTCAAAACATCAAATGTAACAAAGGACGCTGATATAAAATTGTTGGAGCATGAAAGGAAGTATGTAGTTTTGGTAATTATATATCTAAAAGATTATTACAAGCCTTGATATTTTTAATTAAAACATTTTTAGTCTTTTTGTTCTGAGCTATAAAACTATGGGACATTTATTTATTCCAATGGGTTAAAGTACTTGTGTATAGGCATTTTGTTTCTGCCTGAATTTCAGTTAACAATACTTTCAAAAAGAAGATTAGTCAATTGTATAGAATTTTCTGGGTCAATTTAAAATTTCGGCCATGATTTAATAACTGTGTCACTGAGTATTGTACAAAATCTACCTTTTTTAATTTCTATTTTTATTTTAGCTAATGTCTGAGTCCATTGAATTCTGGTCAAGATTAACATAATGGATCTACGGAATTAACTATAGATTAAGCCATACCCAATAACCAAAAACTCTAAATAAAATGTAGATAAATTTAACACACCACTTAATATACGTAAAAATTACTCTGTATCTATAGGTTTTTAATTGGAGTAAGTTTTGTTGACTGTAGATACAATTAAGGAAGAAGTCAGTTGGGGATGCGGTCAAAAACATTAATAAATATAACTTATTTATTTTGTGTCAAAGTTTCGGCCTAAGTTTCAGGCCATCATCAGGGCTAAAAGAAAAAAACAAGATAACAGCATTGATAACAACAGAGGCAGTAACAGTAACAGTAAAAAAAGGTAATAAACATAAATGACAAGCATGATAAAAATATATGATGCACAAAGAAAAAGACATTAATATAGATATTGTAAATAATGAAAAATTATTTTAATATGAAAAGAGTGAAGAAAAGATTACGAATCGCATGAAACATAGGTTTTTAATTGTACTGTAAGGTTATAACGATCAGAGTGTAAGTATAGTTCAATCGTTATATGAATAATCTCTGTTGAATCCTTTTAGTCACTGTAATACCAATTTTAATGCCAGAAAATTTCTTCACTACCAGTTTTAATTTGGTCTTCTACAGAAATGTTGAACTTTTTCTCTCACAGTAGTATTTTTTCAAAATATATCAATGACTAGTGAACAGGAATTCAAAATATTACAATTGTGCAAGAGCTCTTACACTGTATTAACATATACAACCAGTGTAGAAACTCCTTGTTCATCACTTAAAAATTTGTAAAACTCTATGATGCTTTGAGAGAATAGGCTCACATTGTAGAAGGCAAAAAAAAGTGACTGTGAGGAGGAAACCGATTGAAGCCAAAGTTAGTACCAAACATTCTGTTATAGCCCTCTTCTCACCAGAGGGCCACAAAACAAATTAACTTGAATTTGCTCATAATACATTGATTTGAGTTTAGAGGATTGAAATTTTATTCTTTTTACTGATGATGTGAAAGTGGTTCTTGTGTCTTCAGATAGTCATGCTTTCATTTGGAGATGCCCAGGTGAACAATATACTCAATGAGTTATGACCCCACACATTACATTCCAGGGAGGCTCAAGCATGTTCTGGTATGGTATTTTTGATCTCTGTACGGAATTGATTATGCAGAGCAATTCCTTAAATGCTCAGAGGTTTAACATTTTCGAGAGCTATTCAACCTTAAAATTGGAAACAAATTCCTGCTTATGGAAGAATATACACAACCAAACAGAGCTCAGAGTGTAGTTGAGTAGGTACCTCTAGAAAGTTTGCATCATATCCTGGAGTAGCCACTGCAAAATCTAGACCTTGATCTGATCGAGTAATTTCGACTGTTCAAGCAGTGTGAGATGCCAGAATTCTATTGCTTGAAAAGTTGGAAATATTGAAGAGTCTGACAATATAAGGTCAAAAGCAGTTTGTAGGGAATTCACTTCTTTAAGAGAAAGTTGATTGATCATTACAATTAATATACAATCATTAAAATTAATTGTACAATATGAATACAAAGCAGAGGCAGTAGTATGAGCTACTAAGTTCATAATAATTGAAATTGTAGTATTTATTGTTTTTGTTTATTTTGTAATTAAAAAAAAAAAAATTTTAAATAATATTTTTCATAAATACATGCATTGTTAATATGGCTGATTTATTCGCTAAAATCCTAAATTAAATTAAATTACTACAAATTACTTTAACATTCCAATGTCTGTAAAAAAAAAAAAAAAAACCGTAATGTTTATTTTGTAGATGCTTTTATCTGCATCCAGATCCGTCACATGTTAATCATAGAGAAATACTAGTTATTTAGTTATTCAGGTAAAGCACACTAATATCGGTTCACTCTGTCTGAAATTTCAGGGTATAAAGAACTAATTAATCATAATTATGATAGGTATGAATAATCAAGTACACTCTAAAAGTCATAAAGTAGATGCTACTAGGTCATCTAGTGATTACCTTCTGAAGTAAAATTCTGAAGCAAAAGATTATATCCACTGCGAATTTCCCGACCCAAATTCTGCTTGGTACTTTCCTATATGTTATTCAATACATGACTTAAAATGTATTTAAGAATAGCTTATTGTGCCATGGTAAGGAACGCAATGTTATAGTCATAATTAACAATATCAGAATTTTCCTCTTTACTTTCAATAGTTTTATTGAAAATAGTTAACTCCTAAGAGTTGGTTTAAAATGATGCTAAGGATTTTATTCCTTTCATTAATCAGAGACTCATCTTCATCATAATAAGTCTTAATTCTAGGGATGAATAGAGCTTTCCTTAAATTTGAATCTGTAGAAACTCTATGTTTAAGGTAAGTTTTAAGTTTTATTAAATTACGACTAAGCCTTTCTCACTTTTTCTTCTTTTAAAAGTGTACAGAGCTTCCTTTGACTGATTCTCTACATGGGATATCTGGTTAAGTTGAAGAACTTAATGGATGCAGGCATTTTACTTAAAAAACTACCTTACCGTTTCACTATATAAAAAACGTTTTGAACTTTTTTCTTCTTTTTTCACCAAAATCTGTAAGGCCGCTTTTAATAAAGAAAAATAATTGTAGAAACAAAAACACATTGGGAAAAAAAATATAAATTGTAAATTAGTATCTTTGAATGTAAGTATGTAATTGAAACAATTAAATGCTCTGAACTACTAACTGATAAGCTATGTCAACAGGATAAGAAAGATCCCATTCGTAGATCCAAAACACACTTAAGGTACATGGCCAACATGCAAGGATAAGGATTACTTTTTTCTAAAGTTTACTATAAAAATAGTAAAGCATCATATCTTTTCTATGTCATTAGCACCAGAAAGTAAAACTGATTGAATAAAGTCAGTTTTATTTGAAGTTATTTATCTTGAAGCACATTTTCATATGAAGTTCATGTTCGTGGATCCCTTCTTATAGATCCATTTCCAGTCTTCCAAGCCAAAATACTAGAAAAGACGTATGCACATAAATTATTTTCATATAAATCATTGGAGAGTAGACCCGATTGCTGAAAACAGTTCTATATAAATTCTATTAGTACCTAATATGTGCATATATATCAAATAATATTCATCTATAAACTGCATAATATTAGAGTGCTTTAATCATCAGAAATGTCAGTGAAGGAGATGCTCATGAAATCAGGAGTCAAGAATCGTTAAAACATGTATTTAAGTTTAATTACCATTATTAGGTGTTAAAAAGATTTAAATTTAATTTTTAATATTTCAACTTTACAATTTAAAAAGTTTAGTATTGCAAATTAACTCTGAAGAGTAAAAGTAGTACTTTTAATAAACTTGAATGAAATTTTTTTTACAAAGATATATCCTTCAAAATTCCTGGTTTACTTTGTAATATTAATTCTGGAATCTATATCTTGGTAGAGGACATTAATAATTTGAAAAAAAAATATATCTGGAATTTTTAAGATTCTCAGTTCCATTTAAATCAAATATTGTTAATTACTGCTAATAGTTAAATGAGAAAGGCTACATACGTGAAATCACAGAAAATATCTTACACAAAAATGGTTTCATTATCGATAAAATGCCAAAAGGAACTATTTTAAAACACTTATTTTTTTAAACAGTACATTTTAATCAATTTTTGTACTGAAAAATGCTGAACTGACGAAATCAAATGAGGTACTTCGTAACCCAGGTAGGCCTTATTGAATATATTCTTGTAAGAATTTGTTTATAAACACAATTTCTTAAAATTATAGTACTCCTTGTAAAAACAACATATGAAAACAATTTTTTTTTTTAATTGTCAATGATTACACCTTTGCCATGGAAGATGACTGTTACCAATAAATTCTACAAGTGAGGTAGCTCAGTAGGCCACAAAGTTGAAATTAGAGAATATGTATTTAAATACAAAGTAAATAAAAACTTATTTTTCTTTTAAGTCAATAGTTAGTGTAATATAATTATAAATATCTTCCAGAGAGAAAGGTTCTCCAGGCATGTAGCTCTTCCTGAGGGGCAGTTGATCCTTCTCCTCATTAAATTTTACATTTCAAGAAACATATGTCATAAAATCAGCAGAAAAAGCAGTGTTGAAAAAAATATGAAAAGAAATTATAGTATTTACTTTTTACAGTAAACAGAACCCTCGGTTTGGAGGCAAGCCACATGAAAGATATGTTTCTGTAAATGTTTCCTTAAAATACTTGGTCCTAAAATCTTTAATATTTAGCACCGTTTTATCTGTATAAGAAATACTGGGGATTATTAGTATTGTTATACTCAATAAATTCAAACAGTGGTGTATGCAAAGGAGGGGATCAGGGAGTTATATTGTGCCTCCCCCACAAAATGTATAATTTTCATACTCACCAACATAAGGTTTGTACTTTGAGTAATATTTATGCAATAAAATAAAAAGTAACGAATATCAATTGACGGAATCGAAACAATGCATTACGACGTATTTGGCGATTATAGACACTTATTATTAGATGATTACTTGTCTATTTCTTGTCAAATCCCACCCTCCCGAAAAAAATTCTGCGTACGTACCTGAATTCAAATAAGACTATTCATGTGTTTAACTTCCCAAGTTGATTACTCCCTTTCAAATTTGGCATGCTCTCATGGTATATCGGAAACGAAATTTCCTTTGCAACAAGATCACCAACACTGCAAAGTTTAATCGAAAATGTTCAAATATCAACATTTTGCCTACGATATTTACGTAAAATCGGGATTTCAGTCGGGGAAGGGTCCGTGATTTTCAAGTTAGCTTTTATTTCAATTTTATTCAATTGTGACAACAAATATTTTTCATCACCTCCGTCCAAATTTTAATGAGCCAGCGTAATGACTCTCCTTCTCTAAGGAAAACCATGTCAGAGGGGTTTTATATTTCGTCGTAAATGGTACCGAAAGATTCAAGAGAGTTCCGTTCACAAACAATTAGACGACTTAGAAAGAAAGTTTATCAGGAATCAGTAAGAATGACTCATAGTTTTTTTTCTTTTCATTGTTGCCATAACTTGCTATACTATTTCTGGCTGAAGCTGCCGAACGGCAAACTGAAATTAAGGCTTGAACCCACCGCTGAGTCGACTTGTACAGGAAGTGAACTACTGAAGGGGGCACTATACTCACATATTGCATCAGTTCAAGTTGTAAATATTAGAATCTTCGTATCAACGTTCTAAAACTCATAGAGTCCTTTTTCACAATCCTATGCCCTAATAAGTTTCTTAATAGAATGGGAGGAATCGAGGGACACTAAAATGGTAATATTCTAGACATACTAAATAGGAAGAGAATCGTGGTCAACGCAAATAAACACACCAATGCAACCTTAGGAAATGTGATATGTCTGAGCAATCGGAAGAAAGGACAAGAAGTGATCTTTAAAACACGACCATAAGGCTATTGACATGTTACTTGTTAGATGCGTGAAGAAGAAGGGAAAAGGGGGATCAATGACCAGAAGACATTGATGGAAGCCAGAGATCTCCAAAATGAAGATGTACCTCTCGAGCAGATCTCAAGTAGCTTTTTGGTTTGGGCATCGTTAGCATTTTTAATTCCTAATTAACCCGATATACACCTCACTTCGAGCATCCATGCTCACTTAGTCCAATATAATTGTGATTTTTTCAACTAGATTGTTTCCTATTTAGTAATAAATAGGAGAAATAAATGTAAAATGTGCATATATAAATATTTTATCCACTATGGATTGATCAGTATTATAGCAACCCAATGTAATTGGGCAGCACTGATTTTCAATAAATCATTTCTCTCTATTTCTGATGTCCTGTAGTGAAGGGCGAGTGTCCAGATGTGACGCAGTCATGTCCTCGAGCTGGCAGAGTGGATTCTCGAAGACACCGATTCTGAACAAATGCTTTACTAGGAAATCATACCCAGTCTGTATCCTAAAACAGCCAACATTATGTATTCAAGGCAGGTTTGTCGGTATTTATTCATTCAAAAAGGATGCCCAAGATTTACCTACTGCAACTCTCCCGTGCTTCTGACGAAAATGCTTATTTACATGCATCTATCATACGTTTGGTGGAGCTAAACAGCAGCGGCTGTTTTGGTTGAGACTTAGAGGAACTTCTTTTGGAAAGTGCACCTGCTTTTTCATTTCCATCGATTTGGCAGCGTAAAGGGACCCACCCATTGCAGCATCACATGGGATCCCAAGCGGTCTGCCAGTTTAGGAAGCTCAAAATGTATACAATATACTTCCACAGCTGCATTAGTTTTGATATCTCAGGCTGAGTCGTGCATTTATATGCGGAACCATGTGTCCTGGGGATACCAGAGGTGCACCGTTTCTAAGGATCGCCTTCATGATCACAGGCGGAATGCGGCGTTTGTCAATTGGCTCGACCAGAACAAGCGTGCCTTTTGTAAAGACCCTTACGGACCATTGAAAGCGTCGAAGGAAATTGCTGTCGTTCAGATGTCTCAAAAATAGTTTTTATCTGACATTTGAAGTAAAATTGTGTTGGCTGGACAGCCTATCAGCAGCATCTTCATTTGAACGAAGACACTCTAAAGGAATATATTTTAGCAAATTAAAATTGCACAATGTCTATAAATAAGGAGAAGATCCCACATGTTTCTCCTAGATTTTGATGAAAATTTTTTAGGTGTCTAAGAATTAAAATATTGGACTGTGTAAAATATTAGGGGCCAAAGCTTTCCAGGGGCCTCAGAAAAAAATGGGAAGTTTGCATGTACAAAACAGATTTTATTTTATAACTCTGGTTCTAATGAAGGTAGAAGAATGAGTTTAGAATCAAAATGTTTAGTTAAAATACGTTTTTTAAACGTGTGTTTAATCTTTGAAATCGATCGTATTATTTAGAAGTTCTTACTAAAAATGAATGGTCTTTAAATCCTATTCACTCTTGACCCGTGTTTATATTCCTCACTATCACAGGCTATTATAAATAAAGGAATTTTCCGTTTTTACCAGAAATAACATGAACAAATCTTCGGATTTCTTTAATATTTCGCAAAAAAATAAATGTGACATTAACTATTCTGCTATTTCCAACAAATAGCATGCTAAATATATATAAAAAAAACTTTTAATATGTAAAGATACCAATCAAATCCAGGTAAGTCAATATTTTTTCTTTTCCACCATCTCTTTACTTATCAAAAGTTCTTAATGATTTTTTAATTCAGTAAGCTATATTTCAAAATTATTGGTTGGAAATAGCAGAATAGTTTATGTCATATTTATTTTTTACGAAATAATAAAGAAATTCGAAGATTTGTTCACGTTATTTCTGGTAAAAACGGAAGGTTCCTTTATTTATAACAGCCTGTGATAATGAGGAATATAAACACCGGCCAAGAATGAGCAGGATTTTATGACCATTCACATTTTTAAGCAATAACTCCTAAATAAACCGACCGATTTCAAAGGTTAAACACAAGTTAAAAAAAGTAAAGTTTAATGAATAAAACAACTGTATAACATTTATTTTCGGATCAAACTTTCATGATGAAAAACCGTTTTAAAAATGAAAAGCCAAGGTTGTGATTTTTGCTTCCAAAAACGTATATTCATTGATCCCTTATTTATGATGTAAAATTTCAAACTCCTACACTGTACATGTGAAGCAGGAACAATTTGTAAAACTGTTTTGAAAAAACTTCACAGAGGATCCCTCCTTTGGTTGGCTGTTTATTAGAAACAACAAAAAACTTGTTTTTGGATATTCATAAAAATTTGAAATAAACTTTTTTTTTTGGGGGGGGGTGAGAAATCCAAACCTTATCTCTTTTTCTGAGAATATTAATGTTTCCCCTCCAAAAATTACTATTTTGAGGGCGTTACGTCTAATAATCTTACATGATTATATTATTTCAATAATCTTTATTTTGTTTTATGGCAACTATAGTACATATGCTTAAAACCGTATGCTTAATGATTCTTTATTTGCCTGAAATATTTATTATTTTTGTACATATTTATTATTCTTAAGGGAATTCGTCCCAGAATAAAGGGTCTTTTTCTTTACAACAGCTGCGCGTTATCACTGGTACTCTCGATCTTACCCAAAGGTCGCCGGACTAATATACTCTAGCGCTATTTGTGCTAACTAACTAAAAAGTTCCTTTTCAGGTGAGGTCGGGTCCTTACCGTAATTTACATTATGACTACAGTTTTCCCAGATCACCGGAAGTCGACAGCACTAATAATTCCAATGAACACGAATGTTACAATTGAATTCAAAGCAATTAGTTAGCACAAATGGCGCTAGAGTATGCTAGTCCGGCAACCTTCGGGTAAGATCGGGAGGAACAAGTCATAACGCGCCCCTCTTGTTAAGTTGTACCTTATTTTCTATTATGATTAACAACCAAGACAATAATTACATTTAAAACTTCTTTAATGCAAACCTGTAAAAGCATTAGGATTTCAGCAGTTTAGAAAGGTCACTTAAAATCTAGGTTGACTATAAAGGTTCATTGATGAATATAACCAACAATTATTCCTATTAAGAAAACATAGTAATTACTCAGAAAATTAAAAAATTGTTCAATATAACTTAAATAAATCTGATACTTTTCCTTATCAACCAATTTTTTAGTTCGCATAAACACTATTTGAAATATACATACTCAGCAGCATTTTTTTTTTTTTTTTTAACAATTCTGTGTACTATATATTTTTGGTTTGTCAAGCTGAAAATATATTTTTAAATTTTCCTTTAAGTTTCTATGAAACCTATTTTTTTCATTAAAAAATATAAATTATTAAGTTAATTTCTACTTTTATATTATTATATTGCATTATAACAGAGCGTATTGTTGACAACAGGATGGGGGCATGGTGGGAGAAAGTTCAGTCACATCTGTCTGCTTTCGGACACACTTTCCATCTAGCAGTGGCAAAGCCATAGGCGTTCAGGATGTATGGACCTTCCTCCCTCTTCCCGAAATTACAAAACATTTTTACTTATTCTTATCTATAAACAAAAATTTTATAAACCTATTTGAATGTTATTTAATAAATAATATACCTAGGCATAGAAAATATTTCATATAGAGAGGGCCTCCTTACATCTCCTGTTGGTCTGTTTAGTAATCTCAATTACTGCTGTTTTAGAGACTCAGATATTGTTTTGGAAACTTGAAAAAGTAATTTGTCTCCTATTTATAAATATAAACTTAATTAGAAAAACAGTAAAATTGATTCTTGTGATTCATCAATTACTAGTTAACGGTAATCATTATCATTTTAATCTACTATATTATTAAACTTTTCTCTTCTTTTTTTTTTTACAGAATTTATAAGGCCTTAACAAATTATGACTTCCTGCTAAATTAAAAATGATCCTGCAGAATTTCATTAACTTTTTGGGTGGAGTGAAATCAGATGTTTTAAAGCAATTTATGGGAACCCAAAACCTGCAAGTAAAATATATATATACAGGGAGTAACAGTCCGATTCCACACAGAATAGCAGGAAATTATCTTTTGAAAGCTATTTAGGGTAAAATTAAGTAACAATTGCACTATCCTAAAGTAGACAAAATTCTCTTTAAGAAAAAGTATAGCTTGGGTTAAGTAAATCTATTGTAAAGGGACTTTCAGGGGGGCCAATACGGAAAAGTTTTATTTAATTTAATGCAATCTTCGGAAATTAGTAACCAAATTCAGAATCACTTTTTGAGCCACCGATTTACAGTTAAATAAGCGTACAAAGAAGTCATGTGTGTTGTCCACATCAGAAATTCTTTAAATCACAACTAAAGAGTTGTTATTGTTTTTCTCACCCTTTGCTGGGCAACAGATACTCCACTTCTACTTTTAGTAAATGTTAATTTCATATAACTGAAGTCGAGGTTCCTTTTGTGATGGGCGTAGAATTGGCTCCTGATTTGTCAAAAAGTGTTGTGATGAATTAGGCTTCGCCAGTAAAGAAGTGTTTGCAGAACGAAATTCATTAATTTCACATTATTTCTAGTCAATAAAATAGCAAAGAAATACAAAATAAAAAGGTTTTTTGTGAAATAAAACAAAACTTTACCAATAAAAAAACAAAACCAGTAAATTAACCTAAACAATTCTGAAATTAAAAAATATCTGTACTAAAATAAATTTTCAATAGGTCAGAGAATATTCTACATGCCCTTACCCTTATTTAAACGTCTGTTGCTGCTTTATACTCTTGCACATATTTTTATTCAAGTATATCTTATAATTTTTTTGATAGTGCAGTGATAAAATTACTTTCTTCTTTAAAATATTTAAGCATTATTCAGTTTTATTATATTTTTTAGGACGATTTCATTTCATATTTAATTACAGAATCGTTTTGGTTAATTTACTCATATTTTTTTTTGGTAGTTTTGATTCATTTCACAAAGCCTTTTATTCAGTACTTCCATCTTATTTTATAGACTAAAAACATCTAAGTGAATTTAATAAATTTCATTCTCAAAACATTTCTTTGTCAGAGAAACCTAATCCCACACCACACTTTTTGACAAATCAGGAACCAATTCTAAACTAATCATCGACTTCAGTTAGATGAAATTAAAGCATAATAAAAGAAATATTTTTTCTAGAAGTGGATTATCTGTATCCCAGCAAGAGGCTGAGAAAAACATTCACAAGAGTGATTTAAAAAATAAAATAAAACCTTTCACTATTGGTCCCTCTGAAAGCTCCTTTACAATGGATTTAGTCAAGCCAAACTATAATTCTTAAAAGAAATTTTGTCTACTTTGTAATGGTGTAATTCTAACTTAATAACCTTGAATTATTGAGTGATTGCTTGCTATTCAACAAAAACATGATCTACAAAAAAAAAACTTAAAACTTCATGCTTTTATATGTGGAATTGGAACATGGTCCATATGAAATTTTTTGTTGCTCTTGAGGTCTACTATCACCTCTTTGAATATTGCTCGGGGTTTATGGAATACCCTATATATAAATATACAGAATATATATGGATCATTCAACAAAACAGATCAAATTGGGCTTCCGGGGTTTTTAAGGCATTTTCTTAAACCTACTCAGGTGTTTATCTGAGAATATTTACACAGGCAAACCAATCTGACTTTCTGATTCTGAGAAAGGCCACACACTACGGACTGAGAGTACGTTAAAATATATGAACATCAGTGAAGTTATGTATTATCATAGTTCTGGATCAAATAAATGCTTTATAACTATCATAATCACATGATCTATAATTAAATCAATGAAATAATTCTCTCAAAACCATGATGTCATTCCCTCCAAGGTGATATATTCCGCCATGTCAACAATTTCTTTTTAATTAAATAAATAATGATCTTGGTGAGCTGCTGAGGGTTACATTTCATTCAAGATTATTATAGATTTTTCAGAAATAACATTCAATTTTGAAAAAAAACAACTGATTTTGAACTTTTTTGTAGAATGGCCCATATATACATGGGACACCCTGTATGTGTGTATATATATACATATATACGTATATATATCTTTACATGCATAATACATTTTCACTTTTTTGAAATCAGTGGTAACGTGGAGATTAAGTTAGTCCTCAAAAAATATACCTAGACTGATTACCTTATTTCCTCTACTTAAGAAAGTAAAATCAGCAAGGAATTTATTTAATAATTACTAACAAACCTTAAACACTAATAAGTTTTTATAACCAAGGTAAATGAAAATTTAATCATAAGCGAAAATATGGAAAGAAAATCTGATGTAGCAAGAAGCATTATTATTTTTTTTTTCAAAGGAAAGTAATGTGATACATACCTAAAAATGAAAAGCCAATTAACACGGTTAGGTTTTCTTTATTTATCAATATATCATAAAAACTAAAATAAGATCAAATGATCTGTAATATATATATAAATAAATTCGTGTGGTAAAAGTGGCTATTTAAAATCGAATTCCTTTTTCCATCAGAAAGAAACTAAAAACATTGTTCATTAAAAAATCATACTTCCTTTACTTTTTAATCACATAAAATTATAAAAATAATAAATTTCTTTTTACCATGCCAAATAATACACCAACAAATGAAAAAATAAATTGTAAACAAAATTCACTATTTCAAACGGAGTTTATACAATTTTCTCTCCCAGAACAGATATTCAGAACCTAATAAAATGCCAAAGAATTGAAAATAAATTAATCAGAGAAAAATAAATAATTCTCCTCAGAAGTTCATTAAATATTTTTTTTTATGTAAGCTAAGAACAAATCATACTCCATATCCTTAATTAAACTGAGAAAAACATTGGTTATTTCTGCAGCACTACTTCTTTAGGATTAATTCAGACGGAGATCAGTGAGGAGACAGACATAGTGTAGATAGTAAGATTTCAGGCCTGCCCTCGTTCCCCTACTTCAAACAGACTGAGACTTGCCCGCCGTGCATGTCTATGCCTGCTCTCCATACCCATCATCCGCATGACCTCAGTCCTGACAATCCATATCTAACCTTGAAGAAATCTGTGTTATAACAATGTTCAAGATTTCGATCAAGAATAAGATTTTGGTATTCGTACCGTACTGTTATTCAATTCTTGTGTAAAGAGGACCTTACTCCTGCGCAAATTAAAGAGCGCTTGGATGGTGTGTATGAGGAGTCCTCCCCTCATATTCCACTCTAAAAGAATGGGCAAAATTATTTAAGTTAAGGAGAGAAAGTCTGGATGAAGAACTGCGTCCGTGTCGCCCAGGGAAGCCGTCACTTTTGAAGCGATCCAACTTGTGGAAACTGAATTGCTGTCTGATCGGAGGCTGAAGACCAAAGAAATAGCAACAAGGTTGGTGCTTTCAAAAACAAGTGTTCTGAGGATCATTAAAGAACATTTGTATATGAGCAAGATGGGTTCCAAAAATGCTTTCGGCTGCGTGTTCGCTCCTGCAATGAATTTTTATGTGGGTATAATGCAGACCTAAAAAATTTCTTGGACTTAATTGTAACTGGGGATGAGACAATGATTCTATACTATGACCCACTCACCAAAAGGGAAGAATCCATGGAATAGAGAAGGCCAAGTGAAGCACCTCCGCTAAAGGCAAAAGTCATGCAGCCTACAAAAAAGGTAATGACCCCCATTTTTTGAGATTGCAGAGGAGTATTGCTGATTGATTTTAAGGTAAGAAACTTAGGTAAGGAAATGCCGAATATTATGCAGCCCTACTTCACCGCTTACGAGATGCCATCAAAGTGAAAAGACGAGTGAAGTTGAGCAGAGGCGTTCAGCTTCTTCATGACAATGCCCCTGCCCATACACCACTGATTTCCAAGGCAGCTGTGAAGGACTGCGGTTTCCAAGAAAACTCCCATCCACTCTAGAGCCCAGACTTGGCTGCTAGCGACTTCATCCTTTTCTCAAAGTTCAAATTTGACTTCGTGGGAGGAGACTTAACACCGACGAAGAGGTCCAAGCAGCGGTGGAAGAACATTTTCTAACAAAGAAGAAAATTATTTTTTTCATAGTATAGAAATGTAGCTTAAGCGGTGTATTAAGTGTGTAGAACTTAGAGAAGGATATATTGAAAAAGAATAACACCAGTTTTATTCTTTCACAGGCCAGAAACTTATGGACCTTACTACGTAATTTCTGACAGTAATTCAAAATGAAGAAATTCTTAAAAGATTAATATAAGAGACCAATAACGCATAAATCCTCTGTAGAAAGATCTATCTCCCAGATCTTTTAGCACACTGTCACTTCCATTAATGGGGTGTACCCCTTTATTACTTTAAATTAACAGCTTTCTGTTAGTATATTTTTTTTTCCAGGTCAAACATTTAGTTTTATTTAGGTAACAAAGCAGCTCAGACAGTAAAAAAAATTCATCACTAATAAAGGTTTTCAAACATTCCAAAAAATGAGTAGTCAATTAGAAAGTGAAGAATCAAAATGTTATAAAATTTTATTCTACATACATCAATGTATGATAACCAGAACACCAGATAAGAGAGTTAACTGTAATTATGCTTTAAAAGGCCAATCGTCAAATTAAATTCGCTCAGAAATAATAATACAACAAATTTCAGGGTTCATAAAAACCAAAAAATATATATATTATATTTACAAAAGAAAAAGAAACATTCAAATTCAAAACTATACTTATCAATGCGAGAATTTAACTTGGACAATAAAGTTGAAATTTATAAAGATTTTGTTCTGCTATCTATCAAAATTGAACAAGTTTCGCAATCAATTCAATACTACTTTACTGCTTACATATTCCTGTACGCACTAAGCTGTGTAAGTCTTAGATGTGAAAATAATTCATTATTCAACTGTTAAGTTGGTATTTGCATTTTTTTTTTTCTTATGGGACAAAATTACTATTTGGGAATGATTACTGTATTTGAAAATGCTAACTAAATGTATTTATCTTTTTAATAACTCTCACAATCAAATAAATTCATATAATTGTTTTTGTAAAGTTATAAAGGTAGGAAGAGCTTTATTCTGTTTCCTTAATTTTTTTTTTTTCAAAGGCTGATTAACAATGGTATTACGAAAATTATAAAGTAAATATAATTCAACAAAATAATTTTACAAAATGAAAGTTTTCAATCATTTTAAAAGCAATACAATCACAAATATATAATTGATCTATATTAAATATTTATGTTTTATATTAGTTCATTTTTCTCATACACAGTAACAAAAAGTAAATAAATAGTTTTAATCTTGTTTGAATCACAAAAAACAAGAAATAATAAAATTCAAAAATACTAAAATTAATTTTGTAAAACTGATAATGACTGGAAATCATAATCAAATAACTAATAAGTTTTACTAAAAGATAAATATATATATATATATATATTTACACATTATATTAATTACTTACTATTTAACTTGTATATTAATAACTAATGACAAACAGTGGAAAAAAATAATTTACTTTTAGTCGCTAGTTATCTTGAGAAAGTAAGTATTGTCTAGGTCAAATTAGGATTTTGGATAATACTAAAACCCAACAGCGTTTTTACTTTCACTTATTAATATTTATTATTATTATGTTTTTATTTGGAAACAATGGGAATCAGAAAAAGCAACTTGGTTTTATATTACATAAATTAAAATTTATTTCTTAAGTAATGTTCAAACATATAAAACAAGATATGTTGCTATATACTTTAATACATGCTGCTTAATACATGGATAATTTTTCAATATACAATCAATCACTTGATGATTACTATGGGCAATTATACTGTTGGGCTGTTACGATATAGCATAATATATAATTACAATAGTAAATGCGACAACCATCCATGTTACCGATTTATTTGAATATAATTTCTGCTTAAATGAAATAATCAATTCTTTTTCCTTTTTCATCTTCATCAGTCTCTCTAGGCAAGGTATCCTGAGCTCTACAAGCCTTTTTTTTTTAATTACTTTTTTTTTCTCTTAATAGAGCTATCACTTTAACATATACACTTTTAAGTATAGTTATTGGTTCATCAGTTAAGAAAAAATCTAAACAGAGACAATTTTTTTTTTCTTCTTCTAATTCAGCACCCATTGACACCCTAACAAATATGACAGGATATTAAAAAGTTTACTCGACTTTTCAGGTACATTGGGAACCATGACAATACATGACTTCTGGGAAGTTTGAATTTAAATAAAATCAATGTATTTTAACTGAGCGGATTGAATAAACTTTAGGAACAGACAATACACAGAAAATATTAATCTAGAGTTGTTGCAATTATAATTTGTTAGTATTCTACAAACAAAAAACAACTAATAGACGACACTTAAGGCATCATTACTTGGAAATGCCTTTTGTTTTTTTTTTGTTTTTTTTTAAATGAAGTCTTGGAATTCAGAGCTTTCGAAATTGATAAAAAACAAATATTATTAACTAATTTAAAATATATAATGTCTAGACACTTCGGTACTTTGACACTAAATTAAACAATTGAAATTATACAGAACTAATAACATTAATTAGGATGATAACATCATTATCAATCAATCAATTATATATAATTAAAAAAAAGTTTAAACGAACATAATACCAACATTTCATTTCTGTAAACAGTAATAAAATTATGATTTCTACATTTATTTCACTTCTTAAAATTTCTTTTATACAATTAATCTACTAATAGTACACAGTAAGTATACTCCTACTGTTCACAGGAAAGAAGTGTTAGTAACTTATTAAATTGGAATAAATATCTAAATTTTCTTCCCCAATCATCTATGGGAGATAGGATGACGAAGAATGTAAAAAATGAGGTAATATATTTCAGAATAATAGAAGATAACATAGTCTAACTTCTGTAATATAACTTATTGTTCCTCTGCATGGACTGTATAAAACGACTAAACATTTAACAATACTTACAGTGTAAAAAAATATTTACATCTGTTTAGGAAAAGGAGGAATTTAAACATGGACTGACAGAATACATTACTATTTCAAACAATAACTATAAATCAATAGCTAAATTAACTTCTTTCTACTGCAATATAAATAAATTTTGTTTTACTATACATTTAAGTGAAATAAAGGCAGAATAGTTAATGGCCAAAAAAAATTCATACTGCTTAATGATATTCGATGTATTAAACAAATATGAATGCTGTTGGGTATAGATGACTTCCGACGATAGGTAGCATTCTAAATAAAATTTTAGGACTGGTAATAGAAAAATTTCATGCAAGAGAGGAAACAGTACCAACAGGCATGGTGACAGAATTAGATGTGGGCGGGGAAGTATTCACTCCATGACCTTTAAGAACTGGGAAGAAGTAGGGATGCTCCATAGCTGCACGAGCTGTAAGCCGAGCACTGTGATCATAACGGAGTAGTTTATCCAAGAAGTCCAATGCCTCAGGTGAAACAAGATGCTGGTTTTCACTATGTACGAAACGCTCCCATCGTTTACGGGAGTGCCTTCCCAGTATATCTGAAAATCTTGGGTCCAATTCAATATGATACTTATCCAAATATTCAAAGAGTTCTTCAGTCCCAAGTACTTTGGCGATCCTTACAAGCTGATCGTAATTGTCATGACCATGAAAGAAAGGTTCCTTCCGGAAAATCATACTTGCAAGCATACAGCCAAGCGACCACATGTCAAGGGAATAGTCATACATTTGATAATCTACAAGAAGCTCTGGACCTTTGAAGTAACGTGAAGCAACTCTTACATTGTATTCTTGCCCAGGGTGGTAAAACTCTGCCAGACCCCAATCAATCAGTCGCAGTTTCATATTGTCATGATCAATCATTACATTATGAGGTTTAACATCTCTGTGCATGATGCCCATACTGTGACAATAATCCAATGCCTTTAGAAGCTCATATAAATAATATCTTATGTCATAATCCGTAAGAGTCTGATATAATTGTTTAAAATCTGTATTATTAACATATTCAAAAATAAGAGCTGGAGTACGGGAGACAGGATCTTTTACAACTCCTAACAAAGTTATTATATTCTTACCACCCCTTAAATTTTCTAAAATCTTAATTTCTCGTTTTATCTTCTTTTTCTTGACAGGTTTTAACATCTTTACAACACACTTTTCATTATTGGTAATATTGATTGCTTCAAAAACTTCACTGTATTTACCTCGTCCAAGTTTCCTAACTAACTGGTAATCATCTTGATTTCCCCAATCAACAACATACGACTCATAGTCCCAATACTCCTTAGGTTTGTGAGAATTAACATCAGTATAAATCTGAGCTTTACTCGGCAACGCCATATCTACAGAGTATAATTTTATATTGCTTAAAGAACTAGTTCTTTTTTTCCAATCATGAGCCTTTGCACCACCTAAAAAATAAAAATAAGAATAAGTATTAATTCAATTCAATTGTCTTTAAAAAGAAAGCACAAAAGCTGATTTATAATTACCTATACATCTGAGACACAAACATACTTCTAATTTTAAAAGACCAAAACAATTATTTTCTTTAATGAAACCATTCAAACTGACAATAAAAATATAAATTACTAATGCAATAAAATTGGATATAATAAGCCAAATAAATCCAAACACACTGAACTGAGATTCACTATAACTTTTATGCAATTATATACTGAGCATGAAACTATATGCTCAAGACATAGACATATATCAAAGGAGATATTTAGAAAGAACTTGGTATAATTTAATAATGCTTACCTAAATTAATTTAAAACTTGAAATCCATTTTAATAAATGCAACTTATATATGATATCCTTTTCTATATATTAACACACCATAAAACCAACTAACTTGGAATAAATGTCATAATCGATAAACCAAGAAAAAACATAACTTTCCTTTTAAAAAAACATCAAAAGTTCTCATCATATGCTTCAACAGATAACAGTAAATAAAACCTGTAACCTGTAGTTCAGATGAATAATAAAATCAGGTTAATATAAACATCATACCTAGCTTCTTAATATTAACAAATTTAATGGTTAAAATTTGTTTTAAAGAAAATATTTCAGTCTACATCACTAACACAATTAAAAACAAGAAAAGAAAAAATGGGAGAAAAAGAAAAAAAAGAATAACAATATGCTGCAGAACATGATTTGTAGTCATTATAGTAACTAAAGACAGGAATAATATAGTCCATAATGCAGTATATGAAAAAATGGCACATTTCAAAAATCAACATTATTTAAAGATATGCATGTAACATAGCCTATACAACTCATGAACTTACAAGAATGATAACATAATTTTTATAAAAATTCAAAATTCTATCAATCCACCAACTTCAATATATGCTAAACAATGAAAGGATTGTGATCATATGATTTGAAAAAGCCAAGAAAAAGAATGTAGTAGAAAAGATTGAGAAATTTTATTATAACCTCTTGTGTTGAGTTGTAGTACTATCAGCTCTCAGAGGTTAGGTCCATATATAACAAAAATAAAATAAAATCAGACTAATTATCGAAATGGAAAAACATAAATGACTAGAAGCAGAAATAAATGATGAGCTTGATAAAGATGGAATCTAAATAATAATTTTGTTTTAGAACAAACATGTAAAATACCACCAGCTTTACTTACTTTAATCAACCAAAACATGACTCCATTATTTAACAAGCAATCATGGTTTAAAATTCAAAAATAAGCTTTTAGCATGCCTATTCTAATATAATTTTCTCAATTACCAAAAAGTAAGATAAGTTTAGAAGGTAGTAAGGGTAAACTTATGACTGGATTCTTTAGATGTGCCAGCATATGCCACATTTCTGTGAGAAGAGTTTAATAAACGAAAAACCCATTGCAGTTATATATTCCAAGATGTTATTACCTGTGAACAAATAACAGAGGACAGATCTGTAAGTCCACAACAGAAAAACATTAAGTTGCACAAGTTTAAAAAGGCTTCTTTTCTTCCTTCACATACAATATCAATACAATCCCGGTAAGATGAGTACGAACATCGTTACAAAAACAAAAAATTCTTCACTAAACACAAATTATAAACTGAGACCGAACTAAGAAAAGTTTTTATTATCGTGGCCGATGCACACTCCTCTCGCTCAAGGATGATCGAGGGGGAAGGAGGTGGTAGGGCGAGCACGATCTACCGGCGCAAGGAGGAGACAGGGCGCCAATAGAGTGAGCTCCTGTCGGTAGCTGAGCCCCTACTGCCGGGGGTCGTAAATTAAACGCCTGTCAGTCATGTGATGGACGAAGACTGACAGCTAGGACGGAACCCTTGACCCATCTCCAAGTCGTCGCGTTATGAAAAATGCGGACATTGGCAAGAACGCCTTACCAGGAGTACAGCATCTGCAAGGAGCTCACTCCTCGTCCGTTCTCAAGGGAACGGTTGCTCTGCAGGGCGCAGCACATAACACAACACTGTCTCCTGTCATCGTGGTTCAATCATACCCGCTCCAACGAACGATTGTTTGGTACCGACAAATTAAAAGTTTCAACTATGACAGTACCCTTGTTTACCATACAATTGAAACAGAGGATGCTACCTGGTATAGTAACTATGGGAAAATTTGACGGGTCGCATTGCTGTATAACCGCTGCAACTACTGGTGATAAGGTAGGTTAGGTTATCTTATCACTTACGTTTTCAATGGAAAAAATATACAACTGTCGCCCATCATTATTTTCAAGGTGTTCGTTCACAGCCCGCATTTAAAAGAAAGGGAGCTTTCAATGCTCAATGTGAATCAATCAGTGACATCTATTTGTGCAGGGAAGTTGAATCCCAATGAGGAAAAAGATATTTTAGTAATTGGGACAAAGACTACTGTGTTGGCTTATCATGTAGAAAACAACACTGATCTTTTCTACAAAGAGGTAAAATATTGTATAAAAATTAAATTAGGAGGTAGTTTCATTGGAATAATGTGAATGATTCATTGAAAAGTATGTTAGGTTCCTGATGGGGCTAACTCTATCTGCATTGGAAAAATTGGCAATATCAGCTCTCCCTTGGCCATAATTGGAGGAAACTGCTCCATTCAAGGCTTTGATTGGCAAGGCAATGATCCTTATTGGACTGTCACAGGGGACAATGTGAGATCTATTTCATTGTTAGATATTGATCAAGATGGCGATAATGAGGTAAATAAATGTATGTAATACTGAATATTAAATATCAGATAATTTTACCTTAAACTGGACAGCTTTAAATTGATTGCTTGTTTTAAAGTTGGTTGTAGGTTCTGATGATTTTGAATTGAGAGTTTTCAAGCAAGATGCTTTAATTCATGAACTCACGGAAACTGAAGCAATTACTTCTTTAGTTCCTCTCAGAGATCACAAGTTTGCTTACTGTTTATCTAATGGAACAGTTGGTGTCTATGACAAATATACAAGAGTATGGAGAGTAAAGGTAATATTTTTACAATCAAATGATAAAATAGGCATATTTGACATAATTTTTTAACTTCTAAACATATTAATTATAAGGGGGAAATAAAATTTGTTTTTTTTAACATATTTACAAATTGTATTTTTGTACACTATAAAATCAATGTTACTGTTTTGCCCATCTTTCTTTTTATTAAAAGTTTACTGATATAATTAGAAGCAACTGCTGATAGCTGTTAATAGCATTTATTACTGAGAATTTTTATATTTTATGGAATAAAATATCTCCATATACAAAAAATCTAGGATGGCTATATTCTGTCTTGATGTACTGTTGTTTAAATTTTCAACAACTAATACTGATAAAGATAAAATTGAAAATATGGATGTGATTCTGTTTCACTATAACTATTTATTTTGAGAGTGCTATAATTAAGTTGAAATATAAAAAATATGGATATCTAGTAATCTAGGTGAGGCTTAAAGTCTAGTACACACCTAGCGACAATACATAGAACCCCATACAGTCGTTTGGCTTCACCTACAGATTCAGGTTTGGACTTAGTTGCCTATTTTAATCCATTTCTTTCCATAAACTGTTTAAATTTATAAGTTAATATTTTTTTTTTTTTTAATAAAAATTATAATAAGATATTGGATAAATAAACAATCAGTTTAAGTGTAACATAAGAAAATAATAATAAAAAAAAACTATGACTGGACCAAAATCTGTTATAAGAAGGGCAATATATAAAAAATAAGTTTTTGTTGAGAGAAGATGGTTGAAAAATAAGCAACTAAATCCGAAATGTCGATATAAATGAATTAAATAAATAAAGGATGCATGAAGTTTGACTAGTTAAATATATACTTCCAGAATGTAATAACAATTAAATCAAGATAGACCCTTCTAAAACAAAAAGTTTTTATAAAGCTTAAATTTACATCTTTTCCATGTTAGTATCATTAAATTATTAACGCACAAATTAATAGCACATAAAGCAATTTGTAGTATTATGATGCACTATTTACAAAATTCTGGAAGTATATATCTATACTTTGGAGGTAAAGAAAACTAAAGGTTTTAAAGATTTTCATTATTTTTCACTAGTCAAAGAATGCTCCAGTATGTCTTGCCAGCTATGATATAAATGGGGATGGCATCCCTGAGCTTATTATAGGTTGGTCTAACGGCAAAGTGGATGCAAGAAACATCAGAACTGGTGAAGTTGTCTTTCACGACATTCTTTCTCATGGCATTGCAGGGATCGTGATAGGAGATTACACAATGAGTGGAAAACCGCAACTCATTGTATGCTCCACTCATGGTGAAAGTGAGTATTTTCAAACAGTGCATTTCTACTGCAGGAACTTATCATACTTTACATGAAAAATAATACTGCTTAGATTTGGATATGAGCATTTTTTTCTCCTCCTACTAAATACTTTTCTGTATTTTCTCAGTACGAGGATATGATCAGACAAGCATTACAAAAAATATAGTGCAGCATGGTGATTTAGTAAGAGAACTTCTATCTAAAAAACAAACTCTTCTAACTGAACTAAAAAATTATGCAGGGGATCCTTCCGGGACAGGAATACCAGTTGAGTAGTATTAGTAATTGACATTGTAGTAAAATGAATTATACCTCTTTTCTTTTGTCTTAGTTAATGCTTAATAATTTTATTTTATTAGTAACTATATTTTCAAACAAATTAATTTAGTTCTGAAACTAATGAATTGTAATTACAATTTATGTTTTTCTTGACATTAGTTGAACTGATCGAGTTACTTTTGCTATCCAGTTTCATAGGGTATTTAGCTGAGAATGTGGTTGGCTGATTATTTGTATCGAGAAGCAGAGATTATGCTAGAGAAATGAAATATTTTGTTTAAAAAGCTTTCAAAGCTATTTGAAAAAATATTATTTGCAATGTAGATGAAATCTTAAAATTGACAATTTAAAAAAAAAGTTATATTAATTATTTTTCTCATATTAACAAAACAGTATTTAAGCAATAAATAAAACTGAGGCTCTGGCAATGGAATTAAAAATCAGTGCAGGTTCAATATCTGCCTGGCAGGGTATATTGTATTTCATAGCAGATCCTCCAAATAAATGACAAAATCTCTCTTGTCTGGTAAGAGAAAATTAGTAAATTAGATAATCCTTCTTTGTCTTAGTTAGACGAGTACCAAATGTAATTTGATCTAATAAACAAAATAATTGTTTAAAACATGATTAGTTCTAATTGTTAAAGTTTACTTAGTTATTGCTATTAGTAGTTATGAGATATTTGAATGAACTAAAGAGTAAATTGAATATATAAAAATGTGGATATAATATACTGCATAAGGAAGCTAATATCTAGAAAAGAGAATGTTTATCCAAGTAGTAAAATTAGTCTTTCAGTTCAGAAATGTTCGTTTTATTAAAAGCTTGTTTTCAGGCCAATACTAGACTTCTGGCTGAAATAAACGTAAGCACTGGCACCAAACAACTTCAGGTAAATTTATAAAAGATGGAAAACATTTTTTTTATCATTTTCAAAATGATTATATATTGTACTCGTATTTTACAGAGTGGCCATGTGCTTGTGTCACTGTCAACTAATAATTTGATGATCATAAGGGCAGCTGCCATCTTTGCTGAAGGAATATTTGAAGGTGAAACTCTTGTTATACATCCCAAGCCAGAGCAAGTTTCTTCACTATTAGAAATACCTCTTGTTGTACCAAAGGATACTCCGCTGGATATTCATATTAAGGTGTTATTTTATATTATTGAGTAATAAGAGTTAAATAATTCTTCTGAACACTTGCATGTATAGTGATCTATTACAGGGACCATCACAACCCGAAATTATTTTTACCATATTTTTCCCCCATATCTTATCTGTGATTGCTAGTCAAATATTTTAAAGTAGTCGTAAAACAATAAAAGGTCATTAAACCATAGATTTTTTTTAATGAAGCTTTACTTTTCACGATTCATTTCAGATCAAAATTGTAAAATGACATTTAATCTATTGGTTTCTTCTATTTGACCACTCCACACAAACCCCCAATAAGTCTCTATGAAAAATTAAAGAAAACTAAACCTTAATAATAAAAAAAGATTTCTTTAAATTAGTTAGAACCTAGATTTTTGGTTACTAATTTCGCAATTATAAAAGCTTTCATCATAAAAAAATATTCTATATTTTTTTCTATAGTTCCTTGAAAGGTTCTAAGATATCTTCCATGAGGTTATATGTCAGGACTGTTACACCTATTTTATAAGGCTTTTTTAGCAAAAAATTTCAATAAAAGTTGCCATGATGAATTTTCAAGTGGTTTTGAAGATAAGGAAAATGATTCTGTTGTGGAAATCAGCATCATAAGTATCTGAGGAGATATAAAAAGAATGGAAATGTTCTTTTCACATTGGAAAATTTTTCTATGATACTATAGTTTATGTTTGCAGTTTTAGAATAAGATTCAGGGTCTCCTCTAGCGGCTGTACTTTCCTGCTTGTTTTATAATATCCTGATTAATCACAATGTGAACCATTGTAACAGTAAAACCTGTATCTTTATTCAGACACTACATTACCTTGGTTTGACAAGGTTCTAACTACTCTAACCTTAGTTATAAGAAAAACGACTTTGAAAATTTGACGTGCCATAATATTTTTAGTAATCAATAAACTTTATCAATTTTCTCCTCATTATTTTTGAAGTTGGTTTAATAAAAAAATAACATTTATATAGAATAAGTTAGGATCATATAAGTATATAGTTTATGTTAGAACTTTGTCACGTTAATAAAGCGGCTATTACTCAACAGATCACAGACAGGATTAGTTTCTCATATGCATAAACAAAGGAGAATTAGAAACACCAATAATCTCATTTTAGCCAAAAATGCCAGTTGCTACTTTGTCAAATCGAATTAGTGACTAGTCATATGATTCCAATACTGCTAATGTTTAAAGCTCATTAATAAGAATTCTTACACTCTCACAGAACTGCGTTGAATAATAAAATTAAGATGGTAGTGAGAACTAAGAAAACAGTGGAACAATTTTCTTTCTCCATTAAAATTCCTACCATTCAAGTACAATATACATCCAAACTGATTTTTAGAATAATGCTAAGTAGCTCGACATATTTCTGAACAATAAGTTGCAGTTCAGCCCACATGTTGAAAAAGTTTTGGTAGAAGTGGAATCATAAGATATCAGGAACACCCAAGAGACAAAGAAGTATGAAATGGTTACACCCTTGCTTGGCAAGAATAACATGATCTCTATTATATAGTGAGGCCCATGGTGGTCTATGTTATACAAGTGGGGTAAGCCTACCCAACCGAGATAAATTAAGATTATCATTATCTTTTCAAAAGCAAATAGGAGATGAAACTATCTATTATGTTTTTTATTTTAGGATGCTAAATATTAAAAAGTAAATAATTAACTGTAGTTTATCCTTCTATATCGGAAGAACCATTTTGTTATGTTGATTTTCTATTATATATTTTGTTTAATAAATGTATTTATAATACAAATGATATTGCAATGGATTCATAATTCAATTTCTTCAAAGAAATACATGTAGTTAATAACTAAGCACTTCTCTCTCATTTTTAAAACTAATGTTATTTTATTCATTTTTTTAAGGCTTTTGTTGGACCTGATCCGTTCAGATCTCAGTACCACGTTTTTGAAGTGACAAGACAACTACCACGGTTTTCTATGTACACTTTATCGAATCCTCTTTCAAAACTAATACCAGAGAGTTATGTCACATTCCGATTGAATGAGAGAGCACCAAGGGTAACAGACTAACAGCTTGGTTTTGCACCTAAGCACTGCTGAGTGGTATGTGCACTGCACATTTAGTTTTCTAGAAATTAGTGGTACCTGTTATTTTATTAATTACAGTTTTCACTCATTTAGATGTTTCAAGTAAATTTTATGAATTCTTGATACCAAAAAAAGTGATTTAAAGAAGTACATTATTTACAGTTTAAAAAGTTCTTGAGTTAGCTTTGAGAAGTAGAAAAGAGGTTAAAAACACATTTAGTTGTAGCAGTTATATTTTTAAGAGAAATTTCACTACATTAATCTATTTACATGAATACACTTTATAAAGAATATTAAATTGACTATGTTTTAATTAAAATTGAAGGAAATTTTATTACTACGTAATATTAATATAACATAGTATAGATTGATTTCATTTTTCTATTCAGTCTATACTATTTAATCATTGATAAATACCAATGGCTTTGTCTGTGTTATTTACAAACTTAAAATGATCCAATATAAATCTTTTATTACATAGCAAGAAATTTCGAGATTATCAGAACTAGAGAAATTTGCAATCAATTAAAAGGAAATGAATTAATTCTTGTGATAATAAACTAGGTAACTGCAATTCATTAAAAGTCAAAATTCCATGACTGACCAACTACCACATTTTTGAATCTTTTTATTTAAATATCCTCAAGTCTTATATTGAAAGCCGAGAATTGTACTGATGGATTATTTGATTACCGTACTGAATTTATGCCATTTGTTCTTACCCTAGGAAACAAACAAAATATATGAAAAAATAGCTACAATTAATATTTTGATACAACTGAACAATTCACATCATACATTTTTTTCCTTTATAATAAAATGCACCACAACAAGTGTCTCATTTTGATTTTGCCAATTAAATCATTCATTTTACACTTTTCTCGAAAATGGCTCTAACGACATTGATGAAATTTGCTGAAAGTCTTCTTCTTAAAGTCCTTTAGCTGTTAATATAGGTATTACATCACGTAGAAAATGTAGAGGAAAAAGTTATGACGAAAAGATTTTATTTGCGCCTAACTCAAAAAGATACATTTTATGATAAATTATAAAAGGCTATAAAATTCTCTAAAAACATCAATTATTTAAATTGGACCAGTATTGACAAAGATATATCTTATAAGGACTACAAGACTATACCCTAGATGGAAAGCTGAGAGTGCCTGAAAGCAGATGGATGTGATAAAACCTCCTCGCACCATCCCCAATTTTCAATATTACCATTGTTTGCTTGAATGATTAACTCGAGCCTTGTAGGCATACTAAGGTTCATTAATATGTTCTATTAGATTTTAGAAAACACTAAAAAAAGCACAAAGTCTTTGAGTACCTCATAACGGGAAGAAAAATAATTCAGAAAATCTTGGTGATGTATGAATTAAGGGTTTAATATGGACTCCTAGTCTTGATTTTTAATTTTTGATTTTATAATAATTTCGAGGCATAACTTTTCTTTACTAATTGTAAATTAGTTCCAATTTATTTTATTATATTTTTAAAATAAAACAAACATGTACAAATTAATAAAAACTAATGTAATGCATTTCAAAAGTGGATCATTTTTTATGGAACAGTTCATGATAATTAAAAAATCACAATATTTTTGTATCATCCTCAATACTATTTGTAACAATGTATAATAGCAATGGTCAAATATCTCACTTCAAAGTTGGTAGACTATTTATCAATGATAACATGAACATTCTAATTATTTAAAATATTTCCTTAGTTAGAAACGTGGCAGAATCAAAATTTTTTGGTTGGGTCCAATTCAGAAGAAAGAGGTGGAGAAGGACCTAGCAGTGCTGATTGGAGTGTTTCTTTGACCTGCTTAAGAGACAACTCTTCATTACAAATGAAAGTCGAATCAGGAGTTATGACTATTGCAACTCCTCACATGTCAATAGCAGCAGATATAGTGCAATCTATCGCTCAAACTTTTAATATGGATGTTGTACAAGTAAATAAATTGAATACTTGCATTTTATGTGTAGTATTCTTGCTTAGATATCTAAGAATTCTGGTTAGTCATTTGCAGAGTTCCCTTTTGTTTACGATCAATTACGAGAGACATTCATACATATTGAAGAATTGCAACAAAATGCATCTAAAATGTCTGCTACTATTGCAGATACATCAAACCTTATCAGGGCACTTATAGTGCAAAGTGAAGATTCAAGACTTTTAAAATACATGTAAGTAAAATAAATTTGATTTGGAATTATTAACTTCATTTTACTTACTTTTAAGTCAGTACCATTACAGAACATAAGGGTATTAAATAATAAAATCTTGATTGACATTCCTTGTTCTAAAAAAATGTAATATCTCACTCTCATTTAAATATAAGTGCTTACACCTCCTACAAATCTAAAAATGAGTTGTACGCTTTTCATAAATAATTTATACTGCATTATTAAAAGAAATTAATATATATTGAAAAGTGCATTTATATAAAAAGAAACACAATTCACTTATGCAAACAAGTATAGAAGTGGAAAGGAAATTAATGTCATTGTGCTGCCTGCTAGTTTCTCATAAAGAGAAACAGGCAAATGGTTGTTTCCTTATAAATTTAGGAACTTGTTTCCCAATCTTGGAAATGCTGCCATATAATTACAAGGATACTTATAAGATCATGAATTTTTGTGACAGAAATTTTAATTAGGAGCATGTTCTTGCCATTAGTAACTCGTTAAAAAGTTTTTTCGTTACAACTTTACAATGTGGTCATGTTATCAGTGTCAGCCCCCGAAATTGTAAGATTCGTATTCATTGACATTATTACTGCTTTAATTAGATTTTATCAAAAATTATTATGCTCCCTCAAGAGATGAACAAAACCCCATGGATTCTTTTCAGTTCAGGTCGGGTCCTTTAATTTAAATCGTTACTGCTTTGGGTACAACTTCTCCATACCACCGGAAGTCGATGGTTAGTTAAAAAATGGTCATTATGCATAAATATAGAGCAGTGGTTCTTAACCAGAGTGGTGCATGGATATTATTTTTAGTCAAGAAATGATAAGTGCTAGTTCTGAATAATTTTAATATTATGGATTAGTTTCCAGATTTATATTATCCATTCATAGTTAAATTAGTATCTTTTATATAATTTTGAAACAAAGATATACCTTGATTATCAACTGTTTTAGACCAACAAAACTGGTTTGAAATACTATTTGAAAATGAAAGCTTAATAAATACAAGAATAGCAACCTGTTTTTGTCTAATACAGTTAAAATGATATTTAATTAATTAGCACTATTTGTAAAACATGAAACTTTAAAATATGCTATTGCTTAGGTATGTATAAATATGCAAAATTTTGGCTTGAATATATCCACAGACAACCATAATTATTGAATGTTAAATTTTAATTAAATTGTTTTGGAAACTTTAGATATATACTTGTGAAAATATTTTATGCAAGCATGAAATTCTTGGTTATGAAAGTTGTATTATATTACAATGTTATACAGTTTTTAAGGTATTAACATTGGTGTAAGGAATAAGTTGTCGGGGTCATGCAGTAATTAAATCCAATATGATTTCTAAAACAAATTGGTTGAATTTACTGGTTTATTAATACTTTAGTATAGTTTCAATAATATAACCAAGTTCTTACATTTTAATCCTTTGGGTTGATAGATTTGTAAAAGTTATGTTTTAGTATGCCTAATTTTTTTTTCTTTTCTTATTCGAAAGGCATCCCCTAATTTTTAATAGATAAACTTTGAAATGTTCTATATTTTATTAAATATCTCATTAATTCCCTTTTAACAGCCAAATTAATGGATTTATTTTTACCAGTCACATCAAAGAATAAGGTTATCATAACAAGTTGCAATTAATAATTTTAAATACAAATATTATTATTCTTACCTCACATTTACAGTTACAAAAGCTTTCAAGTTATCCGAGAGTAAACACAAAATTGTTATATTTCTTTACAACTACAGGTTAAGTTCAAATGTGCTCTTCAAGACCTACTGAAAACGTAAGCGTAATACAGAATAACGAGTTCTTGGATGTTATACGAATTAAATGTTTTTAAAAAATGTACTTATTACAGTTTTAATCCTAGTTATTTTTCTTTATGTGTTCTAATTCATAAAATTTTGAAGTTAAATTCATAGCATTATTTTGATGGCTTTTCTATTTTTTCCCGTATCTTTGAGGTTACACTAGTGCCGCCGTTGAAGGTTATGTTACCGTAATTTTTTATCTGGAACTTATGTTCAGCTTGAGTAGGTTTTGTTTAAAATTTCGAGTTTTGCGATTCCTTCCTTGTGTTGTAGGCCATCCGTATTACAAACATCTACATGTGATAAATGTTAATAAGTTAGATTTTGGACTAAGTTCTAATAGGGCAATAGAGAGACCTGTGGCAAAGTTTAGTAAAGGATCAGAGCAAGTTAAAATATTGACAGAATTAGAATTTGAGAAAATATGTAATGAAACATTAGAATCGTTATTGGATTTTTTAGAAAGTTTAGTGGACAAATGTGCTGAACTCAAGGGTGCAGATGTTACTTATAGCAGTGGCGTGCTAACAGTATCATTAGGAGCAAAAGGAACATATGTTATAAATAGACAGACACCCAATAAACAAATTTGGTTAAGTTCCCCAGTGAGTGGTCCTAAAAGATATGATTTAATTGATAAGAAAATGTGGGTGTATAAACATGATCAAAAATCACTTCATTCACTACTGCAAGAGGAGTTTTCTGAATTATTAAAGACTGATTTAGACTTTTCTGTTTGTGCCTTCAGTTCTATTTGATTTAAAATATTAAGTAGGTTATTGATTGAGTAATATAATTAATCTAAATTAATTATATGATCCTTTTTATAAACAGTTATTTTTATTTGTTTTTCATATTTTTTTTTTCATAGTATATATGCGGTAGTATTTGGAATGGGATAATGCATCAATGATATGTGTGGCCATAATTATGAAAGTGGTCTAAGTCATATATTTCTAGTTACGAGATATTTAATGAATCGCATTTGAATAAATTAAAAAATATTTTTATATTATGCGACATTTCAATTTATTTTCAATTAGTCTTGATTAATGGAAATTTATTATAGATATGAAATTTTGTGTGAATTTCATAGGAAAATGTTGTTTTTAAAGCTTGAATTGACTTAGACCATTTTCAAAATTAACTGAATGTCCTATAATTGACTTAAAGTAATAAAAAATTGTGATTTTTATTTGAAACAACAACTTTAACGAAATAATTCATAAACATTTATTGATCATTTTTAACAAGTAATCCATTTTTATCATAATTTTGAGTTTTTAAGATTTTTAAAAGGTCCTGAAAAAATGGAGGGATGTATGGTAGTAAACACATAAGATTTTTATGTTTTTCTTCCGTTACTGGTCTAGTGGTGTTGTATAATGGAAGTAATTGAATATTTTCTTATATTTTTGGTCTTCCTCTTTTAGGTTTATATAATAGTTTAAGTTATGTTTATATAATTTCTTTAAATTGTTGACTTAGACCACTTTCATAATTAACACTAAATGAGTTCCGTATAACATTGTAATTACAATTACTATCTAAAGGTTCATTTTTGACGATATCGTAAAAATTACAATGAATGAATTTAGTTTAAAATCATGTCGTGTGAAATAAGTGATAAATTCATTTTTTTTTTAATTTTGACTTAGACCACTTTCATAATTATGGGCACATGTCACATTGTGTAATATGCTGTCATATTTTTGAAGTCATCCTCCCTAATTGTTGAACATATCATTGGCAAAAGTGTGAAACCACATTGCTGCTTGACAGAGATTTGCTCAACTTTTCAGAAGAGACCAAAAATGTAAAAATATATGTAAAAATATATGTATATATATATATATATATATATATATATATATATATATATATATATATATATATATATATATATATATATATATATATATATTTGAAATTTTTTACAGTTTTCAATATATTAAATGCAGATTACTATAGTATTATAGCATAATACTATCTATAAAAATCTTTATTCGGGACAACGAAAAAGTAAATGCACTTTTTAGATTGGCTATGCTCTGACTTTCATTGCATACCTAGAATATATGTTACAAAACTTGAAAATTCTGTTTTTAGAAAATACAACTAAAGTTTTCTGCTTTCTGTTCATTCATATTGTGATTATTGTCGATATTTATTTATTTTCCAACTGAAATATTTTATTTTTGATATTCGTAGGTTTTTTAATTAATATTTAGGTGTTTAGTTTAGACATGGGTTATTTAAATTTAAACCTATATTAGCCTTTTAAATGTTTAAATTATTTAATAAATCACACTGTGATGTCATTTTATTGAATAATCTGCAACTAGCACTCGTAATTTGCGCTTTACTAGTAAGAGAGCATTATCTAATTGTTTTTCATTAAATAGTTATAACTTGATTTAAGGTCTGTTCCTCAGATATGAGATACTTGATAATAGAATCAGAGTTCATCAAATTTTGAACCATAAAAATTTGACGTTCATGTAAAAAAAATTTCACGATCGCAATACTTTCCCTTGCTATATATTTCATATGCATAGCTGATTAATGTTGTGAAAATTTTTAGAATTTGTAAAGATTAATTTATGAATGACGATTGTTCAGAAGTAATGGTTGAATATTGTGGTTTCAATACCCTGGGTCTGCTAATATCTTTTGGGGACAACCATGCGCAATGAGTTCTGCCTTCGCAATTGGTTAGAAAATTTTAGGTGGCAAGCCCACAAGTCTAACATGCTTTCTCAAAAGAATAATTTCTTTTAAGAACTTTAAAAATTCCTTATGATAAATTTTAAGAGATTTATGTTTAGTACATGAATGAATGGTATGTATGATCCAACTCAATTGTGGAGTTTGAACAAAAAGCTCTTATGGCCAAAAATAAAGAATAGGAGAATAGTTCTTAAGATTTTCAGCTGCATATTCGTAGTATGTGGTCATATCACAGCTAAATTTTATTGTTTCCACTAAAATATAATTTTCCCTTTATCAAGTAAACAAAAATAAAATAAAATAAGACCTGGTTTACATCACTTATATTTTATTGTTTCCACCAAAATATAATTCCCCTCCCCCTCTGCAAAAAAATAAATATTTGATCAATGCCATTATTTGTGCACACATACTCACCTTAATTATGCCAATAATCTCTAAACCAGGTAAGGAAAGGTGAAAAAAATAAATAAAAAAGTTCTCAAAATGTTGTAATGGTTGACTGAGCCTTCCAGTGATAAGGTGGTTAGCCCAGTCCTCCTGAAATTACTTTTTCTTGTTTCTTGTTATTATTATCATTATATTTGTTTATTAATATCTTTGGCATTTACATTTTTATCATTCGGTGTTAAACTGATATGTTAATGTTTGATGGCTTGTGTGGTTCTTCTTTTTAAGATAATTATAATAAGCCTATTTTTATATCATATTTAGTATTTTATTTCTATCCTCTTAATAATTACATGTATTAAATTGGAATGCCTGTTTTGTTTTGATAGGAAAGATTTAAGGGAATGTTATAGTCAGTTACAACAAGTAAATAATGAACTTCTGAGAATTTATGCACTTAGGTGTGCTAATCACAATGAACTTCTTAAAACATTAAGGAGTATAAATACTATTATTCAACATGCATCCAGGCTAAGAGGTATTGACAAGTTCAACTTATTATAACAGTTTGGCTTTTTGTTATCCATACTGCCTGTTATAGTTGCTTTATATCAAATTTTTTTTTTAGTTGGTAAAATAAAGGGAGAAATTGCTGGACTATGCAGAAGTGCTTTAGCTAGCAACAATGTAAACGCTTTGATCCGGATCATAAAAACTGGAGAAGCCTAACTACTTTTTATGAAATGATAGTTTACAATCCATAACTTTGGTCTATATATATATATATATATATATATATATATATATATATATATATATATATATATATATTTTTTTTTTTTTTTTTCCTCAATTTATTTATTGTTAGAAATATTCAAATAAAACTTGTTTTTTTTTTCCATTTTCTATTTATGTTTTTTGATTGCGATGAATACCTCTCTCATCTTTATCTGAATAAGTTTATTTTTGTTAAATATTATTTCAATCAAGAAAGTTGCTATATTTTTTAAATTTTATAATGACTGCTGAAACCGTAATAAAACAATTAACATCACATATTCTGACAAAACTGCTTTTTATTTTTGGGTTATTTTGTTATCTATTCCTTTCAGTTCAATTCTTTAATTTAGTCATTAGTAACTAATGAAATGCCCAAACGAGATAACTATCTTAACTCTGCAACCCTCCATCCATTTTCGATGACTTGATCTAGCTAGAAAATAGTATATAAAGTTCTAGCAATCAATAGGGAAGGTGATGTTTTATTGCCTTAAGTTACAAAAGCCATGAATTTCATCCGATATAATGGATAAGAGTAATCAGATATAGCTCAGCTCGTCGAACCATTATAAATGGAAGTGGAGATTTCTATATTTTTCTTCTTCTTCTCTCTGCAATCTCATAAAAAATATTGTTATACTCATCAGCTATTAGTCACTGTGTCAAAAATGTGGCCAATCATGCAAAAATGAGTCCTACCTACAATGGATATCTGGTGCCTTTGGATTTGCATGCAGCCATGAAGTGGACTCGTGCAAAAGCTGGTACAAAGTGGTCTCGATTCTGTCTGTTCCTCGGGATAGATGAGGTATTAACAATCAATAAAGTTTTGATACTCAGGCTAAGTATTTGAAATTGAGTAGTTGTAATTGAGTGTTACATCCATATTCCCCAGACTCTTGAATAGGCTATGAAAAAATACTTCATCAACAGCTAATGACTTCATTGACAACTAAATAAAGATATTAACTGTGGAGGACAATTGTTGATGGCCCAACTTTAGTAATACCTACTGAATATTAAATTAAGCTGGATTGTAAAGATAGATTGGTAGGTTATTAATATACCTGAATACAGTTTCAAATATTTGAATTAATAAAGGCATATATTTGAAATAAAGGTAATCATTAATTTTTTTGTTATGGGTTTCTTAATTATTTGGTTGTTATTGATGTTCTTGTGCATAAAACTATACTTTGTTAAGAAAATTAGTATGAAGTTCTAGGGCGTTACTCCTAAAAGTACATCCTATTATTTACTGTCACCAGTTGAGTTTGAAAAAGATAACTTCTGTTTCCAGGTAATAAACTTCATTCTTTCAAATAATGTGCTGTAAATGCCATATGGGAGTGGACCTACGTCAATACCATTGGCAGTATGAGGAATTTACCTTTCCAATTCTGTGAAATTTGCGTGAGGCAAAGGTCAATGTTGTCTTGTTGCTATGCATTATTGGAAAATTGCTTTGTCCCAGCTGAGGTAAGCGAAGTTCCTTAAAAAAAAATTCGATATATGGAATTTTCGTTATATAGAAAGATTGAAATTTTTAAAAAGAGCTCTCAAACAGGATTAAAAAAGCAAATAGCATATACTACCAGCTATTCAACACAGTGGTGGGGAAAAGGGAATTGGAAAATAATGTAAAATTACATATCTTCAAGTCCATATACCTACCTACCCTCATCTATGGAAGTGAGAGCTGGGTCCCGTTGGACAAGCACTGGAGTAGGGCTACTGCGGCAGAGATGAAATACCTCCGGAAAATGGCAGGCAAAACAAGGAGGGACAGAGTTAGGAATGAGAGAATAAGGGGAGACCTGGGAGTGACTGCACTGAAGGAAACAGTGGAGAGACGACAGCTGGGATGGTTTGGTCATCTGTGCAGAATGGATAAGGACCGGGACCCAAAGAAATTCTTTGAAGCCAGGCCTACCGGACGCCGCCCTCGAGGAAGACCAAGATTGCAATGGATAGACCATATCTCAGGGATTGGTGAAAGGAAGGGAAGGTCAATAAATGTAATGAAAGCGCTGGCTGGAGATCGAGAAGCTTGGCAGTCTTGGATCGGGGCACCTCCACGCTGAAAGGCACTAAAGGAGGAAGATAAAGAAGAAGAAGAAGAAGAAATTTTTCCCCTTTTTAGGCTAAAACAATTACAGCTATTTTTTAGGGGTAAAGAAGAATCAAAGGCAATTTTTTAGCATTAAAGAGGTATCAAAGGCAATTTTTTTAGTGTTAAAGAGGTATCAAAGGCAATTTTTTAGTGTTAAAGAGGTATCAAAGGCAATTTTTTAGTGTTAAAGAAAAACTAAGCTCAAAGATCAATAACACTTAATTGAAAAATTGCACAATTTACATCCGTGATTGCAAATTTTTTACAAATGTACATTTATAATTTAATATGTATTAAATGATTAAAACACTAATACTTGACATGTATTAAAAATATGTAAACATGCATAAAAACTAATTTATTTTTGTTATAACCCAAAATAGCTTCTAATAATTAAATAGTGTATAATTCATCACCAAAGTTATGTTTAGGAGCAATGTTCACAACAAAAAAGGCAAAGTTAAACTGAATTTAAAATGAAAATTTCACTCTATATTAGCAAAAAGATTCAGAGAATTTCTCTGAACTGAATTTCTCTGAAGCACTCTTGTACTTTTGAAACAAGACCTTTCCCGAATTTCCATTCCTTTGCAAACCGGTGGAACATTTTTTTTTTCTTATTTAATTATTACCCATTCTTATGTACGTAAACTAAGGCTCTTTTTGATGACAATCACATTTTATATTTTCTTAAGTGGGAATTTTTTGTTCGATAAATAGAAATTTTATTAGACATATACAATATTTTTTACTTATAAAAATTTGAGGTTCCTAAAAAAGTTCGATATATGGAGATTTTTGATGTATGGTAGTCCGATATACAGAGGTTCGGTTCGACTGTATTATATAGTAGTGAAAAGAAATAGAAAATAATAAGATTGAGTTATTAATTTAATTTAATTTCTAATTCATGTATAAGTTATTTATTTTCACTTTATCAATGAACTTGTTGAAAAGAAATAAATTACTGTTTATTTTTAAAATTAAAATGACACTGTATACAATTCTGTGGTGTTTGGACCAACGGTATAAGTAATTTTATTGCGACAATAGATTTATGTTCTATTTTGTTATTTATAATGAAATTTACTTTTGATAAAGAAGATATATTGAACACTGTTCATTGCCTTATATCATTTTTCTCAAAGGTCAAGTTCATTATAAAGATCAAAATGTAACATAAACCAATTGTTGAAAAAAAAATGACATTTACCCCTTTACTCAAACACCACAGGATTAGCCCTTTTAACGTATTCTAGTTGTTTAGAAACTGCCTGCTTTATAATGACTTTCCTGGAGTAGTATAATCATAATAACTGAAGGCCTCTCTACTTGTGATGGGTATTTTATGTCCTATTATTGAGTTGGTTACTTATGAATATGTCCACAGGCCTGACATGAAAAATGCTCCTCTGCCAACTTTTAGCTGCTAGAACACAAATTGGCCTTCAAAAAAACTCGAAATTTTAGGACTTTTGTTTTTTTCACCAATGATTCCTAAACAGTGCGTTCTATCGAAAAAGTTATAGTATATTAAATTAAAGAACATAAAATTATGCGTCTTGTGGGAACCACAACTTTTGTGTTAATTTGTTTTGTAACAGTACTGTACTGTTACAATGGTTTTGTAACAGTAATGCCATCTACCCTTCTTGCTCTCGGTCTTCCACGCCGCCTTTTACCATAGATTGGTTCTCTCAGACCTTTTTCGACAATTAGTTCTCTTCCATTTCCTAATAATTTAATATACCACATATTTTTCTATAGAATGCACCATTTAGCAATGATAGGAGAAGAGCTAAAAAAAAAGTCCTAAACTTTCCGGGTTTTTTTTGGTCACCTTTTCGAAACACACCATTGTCCCTCCTTCCTTAATAAAAAATGAGAGGAGTAGAACTCCGTCACTAAGGTTGTATTTTCACTTCTGTATGTTCATTTGATCCAAATGGGACCGCTGGAAATGCAAAAATGTTGCAGCAAATGTGCGTGTGCATACGTATGTCTGTCTGCCTATTAATTTGGGGGTAAATATGTCTAAAATAAATAATGGTCTATGTTCTATGCAGATGTACTTTTGGAACGATCTTGAATAATGTATATATAAGGATATTTATCAAAACAGACTCATTCTTCACTGTCTATTTGCATTATAATACTTCTTCAGGTGGTTGAAACGCGAATAAAAATACAAATGATGAAATATTCTTCACATATACATTTTTTAATTATTAGATTACATTTATCCACCAAGCATGAATATATATATATATATATATATATATATATATATATATATATAGAGAGAGAGAGAGAGAGAGAGAGAGAGAGAGAGAGAGAGAGAGGGAGAGAGGAAGATGATTAAATAATTATACTTATTTATCCATAAATATGTTCGCTTTTCTCAAAATTGCTCCGAAGAGTTGATACTAGAGCGGGGGGTGTGCTGGAACGGAAGACCCAAGTTTCCGCTCTCTTTGGCATGAGCTAGATATTCATCCTCTGACGGATATCGGCTCTGTGATCTATTTATAGAACAAAATGAACCAACTCTCGCCATTCTATCGATACTATCAGAATATTCTGCAATTTATTCGTCCTGTTACAAACAGGCTCTACACTATTGTCGTCTAAGGCCTCCTACGCACTTGTAACAAACTACCGTTCCGTTCCTCCGAACCGAACAAATCTAGGATCGGGGCGGCAAAACTTCAATAAAATAATGTTCGGAAGAACGGATCGGGGCCGATCGCTCCGCTGGCGGTATTTCACCGTCGCATCAAAGAAATGTTCGGAACGGGTTGAGATTAGTGTGGACGGATCGAAGGTAGCACCGTACCGTTCCTCCGATCTCCGAATTCCCTTCCACCGCCCATCGTCCCACTTCTCTTCTGTGTTCTGTGATTTTCATTATTTCACCAATTTGTGTTTGGCATGGTTGATTACTGCTCTGTAATAGAAAAGTTTAATTAAGCGTGGAGTGGAGAAAAGATGAAACCCTCGAATTTATTGACCAATACAAGTCATACGAAGTGTTATGGGACCCAAAACACCCCCAATACTATAACAAAATTCGTAAGCAGGACGCCTGGAAGGACCTCGCGAAGAAAGTGTAAAATTAGAAGAAAGTTGACAGTCTTGACAAGCGGGAGTGCGCAGAGAGAAAATGAAAATTTCAAAAAGCCACGGTTATTATCTGTTATTGACTTACCAATGCTAGAAATTTCAAAAAATTGTAGTGTCTCCTATGATAATTACTAGATTTATATGCTAGTCATACTTATAATTTTTGGGAAGTGTCCTTGTTGCGGTTGCAGTTATATTGGGGTTGCAGCTCCCACCAAATTGTTCTCGGTTTAAATATAAGTTTGCTGTCCAACAACGCGGTTTTTTCTTCCTCTTTTACCAAAGGTAATCAATCAAAATGTACGCGGCTGCTGCCACTTGCTGCTGAGATGCCATGATTGATACTGGGGCGAGAACTCTACCACAACTTCAGAAGAACGCTCGATTCTCTCGATCGCCTTCCCGTATCCAATTCGTACGGAACGATGCTCTGAACGCTGTCTTGTTCTTCGAAACAATGTTCGGATCGGTGGTGCGGTACGAAGAAACGGAACGGCAGTTTGTTACAAATGCGTACGAGGCCTAAGCTCTAGCGCTTAAAATCAATTATTTCTATGGCTAAATAGTTAAGTCGAATTTATATATATATGTGTTGCGATTTCACCTAATTACATATATATACCTATTATAACTGTATACAATTTATTATGTCATAAGTATTAATATGTAAGTCTTATATACCTAATTTGAGAAGTTTTGCATTATATTTTAATATAATTTTTTATGAAAATCAATTATGACCTTTAAGTAAAGTACCACTTCCGGTAATCATGTAGTGACCAAAAAGGGAGGTTCACAACTAGATTTTTCAGCAATCCTAAATACAAAATTATAACTTTCTACGGCTAACCGTTTTTGAGTTATGCTAGATAGAAACGTACGTCACGACGAAACTAGTCAAAATGGATTCAGGGATGGTCAAAAGAGATATTTCCGTTGAAATCTGAAAACCGAAAATTTTCGCGAGTAAGGAAATAAAAATAGATTGAAAACACGTCTTCTGTTTTTTTATTTATTCATTACCTACTTTATTTCACGCGCATGTCCCAAACATGCAGTCTAATAAGCTAATGAAAATATGTTGTCATGTCCAAAGTCCCTCATTATAACGTCGCTGAGACTTTATATTGTTGGGACTGATTTAAAATATTAAATAAATACCTAATGTGATTAAACCCGAATGGCGACAATTTTGAACTAATAATTTTGGATCCTATTTTTATTAATTAAAGATTCATCTCAAATATTCGTTTGTTTGTATTAATTAATTTGACCTATTCTATCAAGTAGTGTAATATAACTATTATAAGCTATATTTAATTAAAGTAATATAAAAATGTATAAACCTTGTAAATAAAAACGTGTAATACAAATGGATCATTTCAGTTTAAATGCCCGATTTCACTTCCCCAGTGTTATTTTAGGGGAATCATCGAATAGAGAGAGATTTTCCTGAGAATTTTGAATTTCGAAAAAATAGTAGCAGCGACAACTCAAATCGGACCTTTAAAGTGAAATGACTTAAGTAATTTTTATAATCATTCCTATCTATTTCATTGAACATTTTCGAATCACTGTAATTTATTCTGTCAATAAACATTTATTTCACCCAAACTTTCTTTTTCCTTTATTCCAATGACGCCATAGCAAAACAGATTGCTGACATTTTTCTATTTTTTATAACATTGACAAAATATCTTTTACTTATTCTTTTGTAAACAAAAATTGTATAAACCTATTTGAATGTTATTTCATGAATATACCTAGGCATAGAAAATATTATATTCAGAGAGTGCTCCCTTACATTCCCGGTTGGAGTGGGTTTCTTTACAGTAGATCCTTTGATGAACCCCTCCTCCCCTTCGAAACGAAATCCTGACTACGCTACTGACTGTAATCCTTCAATCTAGTCCTACTAAGTTGGACCGTGAATGGGCAGCTTTAGTAAACATCAGTAGTGGACTGAAGCCGTTGAGTTTAGCTTACTCTCCACTCTGTAAGCACATCCAGGCCCCATTTCTTCTTGGAGTTATTTATTGCTTAAATTTAGTAACGAACGACAGACTGATCTTGACATACAAAACTCGATTCTACCGGAAAGGCATGGGAGTAAATACCACGTATCTCAGCCAAAAGGGGACCTCGAATTAGCCTTTATAACAATACCTTGGTTTCTTGATCGTTCAGCTTCAGAATCAGTATCCTTTCATTAATGCTCCTCCAGCCAACAATTTTCATTTTAATGTCCTTGTGTATAAAAATGCTACTCCTGCTTTACCCCTTCTTCTTTGTTTTGGTGATCGCCATTATCTTCGATGAAGCCTTCTCCATTTCCTCCACCAGGAAGTTAAGTAAAGTAACACGAAACAAGAATCAAAATACTAATATGTTTATATACTAAGTTCCACTCAAATTCTTGCCTTCCTACCAAATACAGAACTTATGAAAGAACTTTCCAAGTGTTCTTGGAAAAAAATGAGTTAAATGCCATTTTTAGCTTCTAAGATATAGTATTCATATATGAAACCAATAAGAGGAAACAAGGATGAGGGTCCAGTTAAAAATGCATTAAAAATATACACCAAGAGGGTGTACGAGAAGAAATCTCGTAGTACTCTGAACATGGGAGAAAACTATGAAGGTCCAATAAGATTTAATTGCAGGAAGAGTTGAATGTTTCAAAATTTCACTAGATGTAGTTAAAAACTAGTCAGAAAACAAAGTTTTTTAAGATACATCAAGGAATGAATTAAGTAGTAAGCATAATATTTTATTATATAATATACTAATATATTATTATATTATATTATATTACAATATTTTATTTTATCAAGGAATGAATTAAGTAGTAAGCATAATATTTTATTTCGCCAGGAAGGACACTTATAGCACATGCAATATATAAATTTAATTTGTGTGAAAATATTCTTTTCTGTTCGTGGGCATTTGCACATGGGGTGCGACAAATATATGAGTTTCATTAATCAGAATTATTACTTGAAAAATAGAGAGAGAAAATAAGAAATTCAAAAACAAATACTTTGCTGTTTCATGTCATTGATTGCTATCATATTTTTTTTAAAGTCATAGATAGAATTTTTGAAACCTCTTTACAGAGCAAAATGCCCACCATTTTCCACTAGAGTTATTCGGCTTTTATACTTGTTTTGTACTCATTATTATGAAGAAGATATTAATGCGTCAAGATTGTTTTAATAATCTGTCATCTTGAATGGGCAATGCATCATCGAGTGGGGAGTGAGGACCTGTGTCCTTCACAAGTTTCAGTTGAGTTCAGTTGATAGGCTGGCTTCGTTGGTTTCTCCGCGCTTCTTCTAAGTTCCAGTACGTCTATCCTCAGGTAATTATTAGAATATAGACATTTTCTTCAGTATCACTCTGACAATCCAAAAATAAGCTAAAATATGGTAATAATCTTTCAGCGATCCATAATACATGTTTCTTATCACGATAAAGCTATTTATACCATATTTTAGGAGATCCGAAAGTCTTCTTTTTTTTTTTAAACCGATAAACAAAGTTATTTCAGATATTCTACTTTATTCTGGGACAAAGTTGCTTATAACAGCAAAGATATACATCAAATAAAAATTATTTCTAGCCATAATTCCTATTAGATGACAAATAAAAAACATTAAGTATATACATAATTATAAAAAACAAAAGGAAGAATGGTTAAAAAATATACATATTCGCTTCTAAAAATAAATCAGATGTAAAAAAAAAAAAATCATCTAATATGCAAAATATATTTACATCTGCTATATAAAAATATTTAAAAAAAACAACATATAATCACTTACAGAAAAAAAAAATTGAACTCTGTATACAAAAACGTAGATGGGAAATAATCATTATAAATGGTACATTATAGCTTTATGCAAATAAACTCGTAGATGAAAAAATAAAGTAACATAAAAAAAAAAGAGAGAAATTCTTGTTACATAAAAAATTTATGTTAGGAAACTTATATATGGTAAACGAATAATGAAAATTAAAATAACAATTGCTTTTTATTTAATTGCTATTTTCTAAAGTGATAAATCTTATAACTACTAGAAAATGATGTAATATTCAGAATTAATTATCGAAACATCGGAGCGAGAATTCTTAACAGCTATACATTTAAAATCCCAAATTAGGTTTTAAAAAAATGACAAATTAGTCTAAATATACAGCAGATATTGTTCGTCTTTATTGACTTCATTGCTAACGTATTCTACTAAAATAATGTTCACAACAAACACGAAATTTCATACCAGGAGAAAAATAAAACTATAGAAAAAAAAAAAAAATTGAAAGTATATAATGTTTTCTTTTCATTTTTGATAAAACGAATGTTTGATCATTGACTGAATAAAACTAAAACCAACTAAGAATATGATCGTTTCAGAGGAAAAAAAAAACGAAACCAAAACAATATTATATTATCTCAATTTCCTATCTATATTCATCGGACTAATTAATATTTATGCAGAAAGATAAAGGAATTATATAGTTGCATTATAATTCTTCTATATCCGATAAAATCGTGACTCGACATATCTTGAAAAAAACAAAAACAAGGCCTGTTTAATCGTTGATGAAATTATCGTAGTGACAAAAATGTTAGTCAAAATCACTGCCTTTTTTAAAGTAGTGTGAATTGCCTTCTGAGTGGACACTGTACACTGTAATACACTTTATTTTCTGAAATTTCTGAGTGATAACCGTATTCCCGTGAATCCAGGTTAACGAGTTACGATGTTTACTACAATAAAATGCTCAATTAAAGCATAAATCATCTAAAAGTAGCAATATCTTTTGGCTTTGTGTTAACAGAGAATATACTAAGCCATGGTATAAAAAAAAGGGTTGGTGAGCGCGGGAAAAATACCAATCAATAAAAATATTAAAATACACATCGACGCGATTTTTTAAAAAAAGGCTCAAGCGCCAAAAATTCGAAATTTAGGATTTGATTTATTATGGGAAGTAAGCACTACCTCCATTTCCGCTCAAGAAACATCGAAAAAAATATTGGAAATTGTCTAAAAATCCACTATTGGTGACGTAAGCACCAAATATTAATGTCTCTCAGTCGTCACTGACCTTGACCACTGCCAGAAGTCATAAAAATATATTATTATTATAAAAGTATTGCCATCTGAATAAACTCCAAACTACACAATACAGAATAAAATAAAAATAAAAAAATATTGGTTTTTGAGGGAAATAACGTTCCATGTGTTTTCTGTAAAATTTTCTAAATGGCGCTTTCGCCTTTTTCAAAAAACGACGTTAATACATATAATACAAGCATATACAGGAGCGGGTAATGCGATAAGCGGCCGCGTAGGGTCCTGAGGACTTAAAATATCTTAACTTAAAGATTATATAAATGCCTGAAAAGGCTCAAAAAAAGCCCCCATTAAATAATTTAACAAAGCTAAAAACAAAATGCTAAATTTATGGTATATAAGTGGAAATGACCACTTTGTGTCGAGATGGCCTCGAAATGTTTACCCCACTTGTCTTGACCCACTGCTGAGCCTATCTGAACATAAATAGTTATATATTTAGGAATATTTATTGCCAGGTTTTCAGTCGAAGTGATTTTAAAGAACATTTTATGTTTTGTTTATCATTCCGTACCTTACTCCGATGTATATATCGATGGCCTATAATGAAAACTGTCGATATGTAAAAACACTACTTCACCAGTTGACGTCCGCATGATGGTATAGAAGGATCAATCTAATTAGGGATTGATAAAATATTTGCCACTTCTATAATTTTGTTTTATTGAAAACTAGTTTCGAATGTTATACATTCATCTTCATTTCCAAAACACACAAAAATTCAAATAGCAGCAATTAAAAATACAGTTTGGCATTATTATATGTATTGAATTAAGTGTAATATAAATTAGTATTATAAAACATTTAAGAATTATGAATTTAATTAAGGAAAGAAATTTATTCACATCAATAACCGAAAAAACAGCTACTCACCGGATTACTGAAAAACCAAGACCCCTAAAGCATTTACCTATTAACACCCCACCTTTCTTCCATTGCTAGTTCAGAGCAAGAACAAACCAATATAAACTTTTCTGTTTGATATAATCTACTTAAACCTTGATGAGTACCAACATGTTTTTTTGATTTCTTGTCTTAATTAAATTCATAATTCATAAATGTTGTATAATACTAATTTATATTACACTTAATTTAATATGTATAATAATACAAACTCTATTTCGAATTGCTGATTTTTGAATTTTTGTGTGTTTTTAGAACTGAAGAGGGATGTACAACATTCGAAACTACTTTTCAATAAAAAACAAAATTATAGTAGTGGCAAATAATTTATCAATCCCTAATTACACTATTTTACATGTGAAAAAAATGTTTTGAAAGGCTTAATTCCGACTTCGGTAATATTTTTCTATTATTTACTATATATTATTTTGCACGCAGTGGCGTACGCGGGAGGAGAGATAGAGAGATGTATATCTCCTCCCAAAATGTACCCACCAATTTTGTATCCGATTTTCATACTTTTCCTTAAAACTTACGCCCGATTTAGTGATTATAGACATTTAAACGATAATTTTCCTTCTTATTTAATCCCCCCGAAAAAAAATGTTAATCCCCTTCCGTTAAAAAATTCTATCTATTATCTATCTTTGTTTTTTTTTTAAGGTAACTATGAGCATTTTTTATTCAAAATACGTAAAAATACAATTTTGGTAAATATAGATTTTTCATTCTAGATCACCGGTTAAATTTAAATTAAATGGTCTACAAACCTAAGCATAAATAAAAAATCTGTATATGACCAATATTAGGGAATCTGACTCTGAACAAATAGCGATAGGTAAGGAACATCGTGTGAGTGGACATATCAGATATTTTTGTGAGCAATAAATAGGCAGATTTTATGATTACTGCCTTGCAAAGCTCTGGTTGTTTGAAATACGAAGCAGAATTTAAAAACGACAAACAATCTTTTCTGATAAATTGCCGTAAAATGAGAGATTGAAGTTTATCCTTGAGATGTTAAATTATAATCAATCGAGTTTTGATGACAAAGATTTCACATCGGCGATGTAGTATTTCACCTCTTTAATTTATTAATGTATTATAGTGAATGTTTGAAAATATTGGAAGAAAATGGTTGAAAATTGGATGCCCTTAATGGGGGGCAGGGTTTCATCAGCACTTGGTGTACACTTAATAAACTCTGTAGATAAGCATTTATGTTTTTATTTAAGGGAAGATTTTGATTTCGTTATCTTCTTGTTCTGTTCAGTGATGATTATGATTTTTATTTATATTATTTTTTTTTTTTTTAATATTAATGTATTTTTTGGTGATCATGAATAAACTGGCTGATTTTGTATTTATTTATTTTTATAAAATAATAATACAAATCACCTTTAATTTATATTTTTAGTTAGGTAATGTGGTGTAAGTGCACATTAGCTTTCACAAAATTCTACATTAAATCACTGTAAAATCTTCATTTTTAAAGATAGATTTGTCTTTGTTTCTAAAAAATTTTCCTTAGGCTGTTATGTTTAAATATTACATTAAAGTACATGGTTCAGTCACGTACATTTCTATTAGATTGATAATTCAATTTAATAATAACTAGTGTGCATTTGCCCCTGTCGTAAGGGGTAAGTGCGTACGAAGTACCTGGAATACTCATTATTCAAGTAGGAACGGTTCGGTTCGGTTCAAGCAGTGCAAAATTGTTCGGCTTCCGGAGAATTATTATACTGATGTAATCACCGGAAAAAGTTAAAGCTTCTCTGAGATTCAAAATTTACAATTATTGACTTATGGAAGTGGGATATAGAATATAGCTGCATAAATGCATTGAAACAAATATTTTTTATTTTAACTCGCTAGTCCGAAGTTGCTTCGAAAAAAACATGATAGTAAGGGTAAGTGTAAACCACATATACTTGTCACACAACACAGATCTGCGCTTGCCCCAATATCATGTTTTGCTGGATGATCGCGGAGTAGAAGCGCTTAAAAAATAGAAAACTGTCAAGGAGAAATGCAAATGACAAAGTATTTTGAACAACTACTTCTGTAGGTTTCTCTTATGGGAAAACAATTAAAAATAAATAAAAAGGCCTAGTGGTGGATGAATTCCAACACAGCTATACAGCAAAATTTGAAAGACACAACTTTATCAACATGCTGGACCTTACATCTTTAAAACTCGATATACTTAACAAACTCTCGTGGCTTATTTATGATACATCAGTGTTTAGGCTTCATGATATCTAAAGGGCAGGTCTTACTAGTTGAGGGTTTGGATTTAACGAGAGAATTACGCGCTTACCCCATATTACATCCAGTGTTTACCTAACTACTTTAGATTTTCTAGTCTCTTAACTAGTGACACAGTCTATGCAAATATATTTTGCTGTGACAAAGAATATTTCAAATAGGGTCTGTTTTTCATTAGTTTTGAAGGTCTTTGGTCTTTGTTTTTCTACGTTACTAGTATTGTGATTTTTTAAAAACTTTATCTTGAATAGTTGGTATTCCGCCAAATCTTCTGTCATTAGAAAGATTAGCAGTTCAAGTTACAGTTATGTATAAATTTTAATATTTTTATTTCTTATGCCATAGAAGATATTCTTATTTAATTTTTTTTCTATTCATTTCTCTTCTCATATACATTTTTCTTATAAGCCTCCCAAAGGTTCTTCAGGGATAAGCCAGAAGGCTTAAAGAGAGGTGGTTATCAGCACGTTGAAACTGCGGCCGATTTTGATGAAAATTAAGAGCGTAACTAGCTACAATCAGAAGGAGGGAGATTTTCTAAATTTAAATTCTTTCATGTAGAGAGGGATTAGTAATAATAATGATATAGCTTTATTGACATCGTTTTCATGACAAAAGCTTCTCCCGGAGGAGTTACAATGGAGTTCAGCACTACAATATAATTATTCTAGCATAAATATTGAAGATACAAATATAATAATTGACTATCATATAAAATAAAATAAAACACTAAAAATAAAATAAAACCCTCAGAGCTTATTAAAATATACGAACAAAACAGAGAAAATATAATTGTAATATACCCTTTAAAGATAAAAATTCAAAATTCAATAATATATTAATAAACTATTTTTTTTCAGAATTCAAATAAGATAAGATAAAATTCAAAATTCTTTGATTATAGCTTAAAATTCTTAATAATTTTGAACCAGCACTCTCTATTCCTTGCCACATTCATCCAGTTTGTTCCCAATCTAGAGAGGGATAAGTGCTATACAATAATTTACAAAAACATTCAAAAGAACGCTTTACTTATAAAAAAAAAAAAATCTTAAACAATATTTTGCTAGGAAATGTCTCCGCAATGGATGCCTCTGGCAAAAAGTGGTTCCCCTGGTATAAAAAGTTTAATCTGGCCTCTCCTCTGTCTGCACCCATCATGAAACTTAGTACCCATGCTTTTTAATTAAAAAAAATAAAAGAACATGGGACTGAATTAACTTTTACTTGTTTTAACTTCTTTTACTTGTTTTCTAATCATTAATAATTACAGCAGCTATTGGATAAATCTGTTGCCGGATATTACCTAGAGAATAGGTTATTAAACTGTGGTCCGCTGACCCCCTTGGAGTCCTCACGGACATTGCCGGAGTCCACGAAACAATTTTGACATTAACTTTACATTTCCCAACATTTCGCTTTTTAATCAAATGACTCATTTAATAAAAATCCTACGTAGTCAAGACGTTTTGCATTTGTTGTTACTTAACTGGTTATCAACATAACTAAACAATAATTAGTAAAATCTTAAATGCACAGGGTTGGGATGGGATCCGAAAAAAAAAAATTGTTCAGGAGGTCCTCGGACTACATTAGTTTAAGAACTACTGACCTAGAGAATGGTATTCCACCGACAGCTGTACCCATGCCAGTCTGCCCAAAGCAGTGGTTCTCAAAGTGGATAGCGCTAGTAAGCCACAAATGTTACTTCTTTTCGGATCTCTTCACTTTGTTAGTGTCAGCGAAAACCCGTGTTTTAAAGTTTAAAGAAAATCTTTGGTCGCGCGATATGGTATTTTTTTTTAATAGATATTCACAACTCGTGAGATCACTGGTAGCTTAGACAGGAGCACCCATCTTATCTTTGCTGCGAATGGTTTCCTTATTTTTTTTTATTTTTATTTTCCACCCTACCCTGCCTAGAAGGCAATACGGGTGTTTGCAGTAGTGGGATGTTATGCATTTCTGCTTAACAACACACTGCTGCAAGTAAAACAGATTACAGTAGTAATAACTAAAACAGAGTAGCTGTGCACACAGCCTGCTCTTCGGTACTTCAGTTTGGCCACCATCATCTTCTTCCCATCCTGGGTCTTCTGTCCGGCGGCCTCTCTGGCAAGGTCCTGTCTCTCCTTCCCAAGGAAAATTGTGTTGGAACCACTATCGCCTTCCAACCACACACAAAATTCTTGAAATGAGGATAATTCATTTCCGTCATCAGCTGAGGGAACTCGCTCTCCGTCAGAACATAGAGCCCTGTCTCCCTCAGTAGTTTGGCCCTCAGTGCCTCATAGGCAGTGCATGCTGTGATGATATGTTCGGCGGTTTCGCTCGGCTTCGCGGTTTCGCTCTGAAACTCCCATGCCCGTGAGAATCTGTGAGACCCAGTAGTCCGGGAGGACCCATGTCGTTTCCAGTCGCGATCCGACGGTGGGAAAGAACTTCCTCAAGGTAGCCCCTTTAGTGGTAGTCACCCACCGCCGGTTCCATTCTTCTACTGTATACTCCCGAAGGATTCTCTTCCAACTGCTAGGGTCTGCATTGATCCTCACCCGGAGATCCGCCGGTAGATCCGTTGGGTCTTCCCTCCTTATCTTGTGCCGGAAGTAATCTTCTCGCAGCAGGAGGTCAAGAGGTATTCCTCCTCTTCGTTTCCTTTTCTCCGTTTCCTTAGCTCAATAATCGATCAATCTGAGTACGAGCCGTCCTTGAACTAGCGGTATATTCAAATACACGTATTCGAGGGCGGTGAATACCCCTCAAGATTCATCGTTTGTATGGGATCGGCAGAACGTTTAGGGTTACTTGTGTCCTTCCATGAACCAAATCTTCAGGTTTGTACCACCAAATAATTTGGATCACGCATCTCCGCAGCTCAAAGATTGAGCCAAGCCTTTGGAGAAAACGAGTACAACTAATTAATTTCCTGTAACACTGTTTCTCGTGTTATAGAGATTTTTTTAAATAGGTACTGGCATTTTATAAAAAGATATTACACGAGCCTAAACGAAAGCTTTATCTAACAGAACCAACTCTCACTGATATCGGGATAGATTAAGCTTACGAATAAAACTAAGACAGAACAAATTTACTCTGAGCCTAGACACGAACCATTAATACATTTAGCCTTGGAATGATTAACTCCTAGGGTAAGGTTAGCATAAATCTTAGACTATATTGAGCAGTGACTCAAAAAAATCGACACAAATATATTTAAATATCGTATTTTCAAGGTTTTATTAATGTTTTTTAATCTATCTGTTTTTCATATACGTCTCAAAGGAGCTTCTAATTGAGGGTTCAATTGCTGAACCCTCAATTAGTACACTCATCACGCTATATGTATATATATAATTCAAAACTTTCAACATTGTTAAGAAACTCCACCAACACGTAAAAAAGCCTTGGCCTTCGAAAAAAACAATTTTGGTTTTTTTATTCCATGCTTTTTATTTCTGACCATCCTTGCAATGACCTTGGTAATTTGATTTGACGAATAGAGTGAAGGTTTTCCTCTCCAGGAGGTTTATCTGGGCTAATCAATACCAATTCTTCCTTTTGAAAGAAAGATTTTTTTTCGATACTTCATCCAAACACCTAATAGGGTAACTAAAGTCGAACGCATCCCTAGGCGAAGCATAAGTATTTTTTCTCGCCAGCTTCGAGATATTTTACACTAGAAATATTAATCACTAAATATGTATAACAAGATATTAATGTTAATTATAAAGCTTAGTAACTACAAAATATCTGATGTGGACACCCCATGACTTCCTTGTGCGCCTATTAAACTATCAATCGGTGGCTCAAAAAGTGATCCTGGATTTGGTTACTAATTTCCGAACATAGCAGTACCTCAAAAACGACACTCAGTGTCGCGACGTCCATCTATTGACACACACACACACAACACCAACGCGCGCGCGTTACTTATTATTTCTTGAGGTCTTATTTCGTTATTAAATGTCGTTTTCTTTCTGTTGGCAACAAGTTCCCAAGAGATTTCTTCGTGTTCCTTGAAAACATTAGAACTGTCTATGTCACTAGATGAAGCATTGGAAATCGACGGTTTTAACCGCTTGATTTATATCTTATTCTCCTACTGCAGACTTGTTCAGCTCACAAATGGGGAGGAAAAAAAGTGTTTTACACTCAATTTCAAAACTTAAAATAAGGAATAAAATTGTTTAATTAGAGTGGAAAAAAACATTTACCACCGAACCATATGATCTCTGCAATAAATGTCGATATACCTTTTGATGTGTTACTTATGATATTCAAAATTTATTATATTACTTATATTGATGTAAAGGTCTAATTTACCAAATTTGAGATGTTTTATATTATATTTTAATATAATTTTTGATGAGAGTCTAATTTGACCTTCAAGTAAAGTTCCATTTCCGATTTGCCAATTTTGACCAAAATTTATTATGTTATTTATATTAGTATGCAAGTCTTAAATACCAAATTTGAAAAGCTTTGCATTAAATTTTAATATAATTTTTGATGAAAATCTAATATGACCTACAAGTAAAGTACCACTTCCGGTTTGCCAATTTTAACTAAAATTTAGTATGTTGTTTATATTCATATCTGAGTCTTATATACTAAATTTGAGAAGTTCAACATTACATTTTAATATAATTTTCGATGATAATTAATAATGACCTTCAAGCAAAGTACCACTTCCGATAATCATGCGTACAAGGAAGTAAAAACAAAAAATTGTTTATTGAGAAACTCACTTTATTTCAATAGATTACAATCGGTTAATATTCTATAAGCTATTATGCGAAATTAGCCTACTCTTATTCCCCCCCCCCCCCTCCCTTCAGGTAGATGATGTAGAACTCCAAAACATTTCCCGCTATTTTTTATAATTTTAATTTTCAATCCTTGAAATATTCAGATTGCTTAGTCTAGGTGAACCCATAGTGGTACTTCTCAAATAATTGTTTATTATTCTAAGTTTTGAAAATAATGGCATTTGTAATTCTCAATGAATTACGATTACGAAATAAAAACCACTAATGATGTATTAACCTTCTTGTCTCTACGTTTTTGTTTACCCTCAACAACTATTCCTATTTAGAATGATACCGAGGTTTTTTATATTTCGGAATTTTTCAATACCTAACTGAAATAATATATTTATTTTTTTAAAATTCAGATCTTACGATGGCGCCCGTCGTCCGATGCCCTCGCCCTTTACTCCTATAATTACTGAATCGTTTCAAGTGTTTTACTGTTTTAAGTCCGTGCCAGGAGCATTTTTATGGTCCTAATCCGACACAAAGTCCTATCTTGTTCAGGAACAGCTTTACGACCGTAACTCATATCCACCATCATAAGAATGTCTATGAGTTTGCCTAATTTCTGTGACTTTGAAGTAAGTACATATTTAATTCCAGTCGTCCAATTTAAAACCACAAAGATATATGTTATATATGAAATGGTAATAAGAAATATGACGGATGTGTAGGACATATCACATAAAACAAGATTTGCATGAAAATTTAAGAAAAACCTTTTGGGAAAGAAAAAAACAAAATAACTCTATAATAATTTAATTTCGGCCGAATCTCTTTTCTGTCATCGGAACTGGTATTATAATAATACTTTACCAGAGGATTTATTTTATAAATTATAAATTTTGACGAAAATAAAATAATTAAAAGTTCTTTGAAGCGTGCTCAAGAATTTTTCATTCGAAGTACTTGAGTTTTAAATTGAGGTAAAAATTTACTATAGTCGTTGTAAAGTTGCTTTAGTTTCTAGAAGCTGTCATAGTGCGATATTTCAACTCTTTTATTATGATTTCGATTTAATAAGGCATTGATAAATTCCTGCTTCAGGCATTTTTAAACCAAAGTTGATGTCATTTTGCCAATTGTGGTCCAGTACAATCTTATCACTGTTTCTACGGTTTAGTAGATTATAATGTAAGCTGATAATTTTAGGTTACCTGGCGGAGCAACTTTCATTTCTAATTTCATCTATAATATTTTACGATTTCGTAACATATGTCCAAGTACATTACAGTGAAACTTTTCTACAACGGACAGTCACGGGGTCCGATGACGTTGTCCGTTGCAAATGGGTGTCCACTGAGAAGGAACATCAAGTGCTTATTAAAAAATGAATACGTAAATGCTTTTATCAAAACAAGTTTGTTAATTTGGATGAATGAAGTTTATCCATACAATTTTGAGTTCTATTTATGCATACGATATCTTTTTAGAATTTAATATGTATACTAATTTATTTTTTCTGTTCTTTTTTTAGTCTCCGAAAATAAAATTAATTTGATTGGATTTAAGTCGAGAATACGTTTAAATAAGTATCATGAAATAATACATGTAATAAGCAGATAGGGATGTACAATGCCGATCGAAACATATAAATTATCGATACTTTTCTTTCAATTCCATGTAGTTTTTATATCGATACCACTAATTCAATATTCCGTTCGATACCTCAGTGGTATGGAATATTTGATTCAAGTACTTCAATGAGCGTGCTTCGAGATTGTTCGTATCGTATTTCTCTAGAAGCAGATAATCTGGAATTATGGTATGGGCGACGGAACCGGTATGAGGATTTTTGTCAGGGGAGGAGGGGCAAGCTTAATTTTGCCGCTTCTTCCTTCACCTCCCCTCCAATAAAAGTCAACAGTTATAACTGTACCTAAGGTAATATATTTCGAAACAAATATATCTCATAACATAAAATCATTTTTTTACTGAATAAGGTCAAAACTATTAAAAAGCAGAAACAAATATTATTTACTTAATGTATTAATAACCTTTTACTGAAAATTTACCGCCCTCTAGATTCTGCCTTCCAGGGTTTCCCCTTGTCCCCCTACCTAGTTCCGACCATTGGGGCGGCAATCTTGCCCAGGGCGCCAGTTGGCCAACCTTAGTTTGCTTAGTGTTTTTTTTGCCAACCCCTAACATTTTACCTTAAGGTCGCCGCCACGTACTAGCTAGACTGACCTCATTTATTATGACCGCAGCGAAATAAATATTAACTGACCCAGGTGGGAATCGACCCACACCATTCTGGACCGGACACTCTCGGACCCTCGTCCCAACGGCCATCTCAGCCATCCGTATACATACAGCCAATACTGTATTATGAATATAAGATGTACGAGGAATAAGTTGCTACAATTGAGGAGCTTTCTATCAAAAGTTAATGTATCCACTTCTCAAAAACAAAGATTTTTTTGACGAATTAATAATCTACCCCTAAAACTTATTCAGTTTATTTCAACTCTTAAATTTTCTCCTGCCAAATAGATGATAAAATCAACATTTTAAATAAAAAATTGGCTTTTCTCCACGAGATACCCCCTAATATTTTTTGTAATAATTTTCTAGAAGTAGAAATATTGACTTTCGATAGATTCTATCAATTCTCAGTTCTATCAATCCGCTATAAATAATCAGCGATTATAATTTCCAAGAAATACACTTCCTACTACAGCGGCAACCTTGAATAAGCTGACAAGATCGATTTTTATCTTGATTTTAATTATATTCAATTTATGTATTAATTATATTCCCAACTAGGTACAAATTAATAATTCAATTTAGATTATAGCTTTCGAATTTAAAGGATTTAATACTCGTTCCTTTTCAATAACAATTGAAAATCAGTGAGATTGAGATTGTTAATTGAGATGTATAACAGAATTTTTTTTTTACCAGTTATCATAAATTCTCAACCAGAGTTAATTGAGAAAGCAAAATAGATATATTTAATAAAATAAAAAACCTGTACCAGTACAACCCATGAAGGGTCTTGGGTTCAGTACTTGTTAAGGACCGTACTGTCTCTAGACCAACGGTTGTGCAGGGAGGTGATTTGGCCGAGATCACGCTCAACCGCCAGGTTTTTCCCCCAATTAAAGGTACCCATTTTATAGAGGCTGGGTGGTCCCCAGGAGGGTCGCCCGATCCCACAGGGTCGATCCACGGCTGATAACAGAATAAATAATTATCTGCCACAGCCGGTCTCGAACCTGGGACCGGGTGGCTTATCACTGAGCTTACTTAATGCCTTATCACTGACCTACTCCGATCCCCAATAAAATAATAAATTAATAAAATTGAGAAGGAAATTAAAACTGAAAATTGTACACCTATATTTATTGTGGGAAAAATATATTTTCTTATGATACATTCGAAATATACTAAAGAGCAGTCAGAAAGGCAGCTCGTATTTATTGCAACGTATTATTTAAAAATTCTGTAGCTGAGAAAAAAGATTTTTTTTTCTTTACTTGAACCTCATATCTGTATCTAATGAAAAATTCTTGATTCTTGACTAAATTTACATCATTTTTTAGAACAAATGTGCCCATTAGTAATTTTGAATCTCATTATCTAGTAAGCAAAGCCAAAATAAGAGAAGAGAAATGCAGTTGAACAAGCTTGGTCCTATATCAGATTATCAGATATACTTCGTGCGCAAAAATACCACCTGAAAAGATTCGGTTGGTTAGATGTCTGGATAAATAGGATCCAAACAGTGAAAGTCAGTAAGGGAGTAACTTTTAAATTTACATAGTGATAAGTATGATAAAAAGGAAACAAAAAAATTAAAAACCTGTAGGTATCACTACAGCTCAAGAAGGGTCTTGGACTCAGTACACGGTAAGAACACAGTTTCTAGACCAATGGTTGCGCAAGGAGGTGTATTGGCCAGGATCACGCACAACCACCATGATTTTTCCCCAATTATTCACATTATAGAGGTTGGTTGAGCCCCAGGAGGATCTCTCAACCCCAGGGTCGAACGACGACTGATCGATGTAACAGAATAAATAACTATCTGCCACAGTCGGACATGAACCCGGGCCAGAGAGATAGGAGCAGAGTGAAAATGTTCAAAAGTCTTTTAAACTATAATTACTAGATAAATATTTAAAAAAATAGATTATTAATTTTTTCGTTTTTCTACAAAATATCTTTCCTCAGGTTTTTCCAAAAACATGATATGAAAAAAGAACATTTTGAGATAAGATTCGGACAGATAAATCTAAAAATCATGATGATTATTTGGAATTACTAAAAGGAGTGATAATTTTTACTTTTTTCATATCAGTTGTTTTTTCATATCAGCGATGTTTCATTTATAGCGGATCAGAACCAGGTATTTTTAAGTATTTCCAAATACAGACTTGCAAATCTGGCGTGATAAAGGCCCTGGCTCCAAATTATTTTTCTTATTATTTTTTTGTAGTTTGTCCTAATTGGTCTAAAAAATACACCTTTGTATGACATTAGAAAGACTTAAAACTAAGAATTTGGATCGAACCATTGGATTCAGAGCTTTCTAATGTTATAACAAGATCTAATTTTTAGACTAATTCGGGTACACAAGAAAAAATTATTTATACAAATTTTTTGGAGTTAGGATCTTTTAGCTTACACGGCAGAAATCTGGTGAAAAAAAAAGCACACTTCAACGATGCTCAATAGAAAGAAAAAAAAGACATAAATCTATTTTATACATTTTAGAACAAGAGAAAAACAAATCAAATTAAGATTTTAACGAAAATCTTCCTTCAAATACAGCAGGCATTTTTTAATGGTTCAATTATTGGCTACCAATAACGTAGATGCATTAAAAAATAGCGTGAAAATTTGTCATAATTCATAATTATCCAGCTCATGCTAAATTAGCCTAATTAATTAACTAGTTTAAACATAATTAAAATTGGCTGTTGTCAGGGAGGTGCTTATATTAAATTATCTAAATTAATGAGGACATGCTAATATCCACTCCATTACGTAGTTCCACATTTTTATGAAACTACCAGTTTTTGTGTATTTCCTAAGCTGAAATTACAAGACTAAAAAAATGGTTCACATTGAGGTTTTAAATTCTTAGCAGCTGGAATTAGAGGTCAAAATAACCTCCTGCATATTCTCAAAAGCCGCAATAAGTTTAATCAAAACATCGATACTATTTTAGATAAGGTAAATAAACACAATTGGCCGGTTTCCATATATTAGAGAGCTGAATCCTTAGTATAAATACACAGTACAGGGAATTTCGAATTAATAAACAGAAAATTAGTATTTTACAAAACAGCCGGATTCAAAAGTAGTGATCAAACCATGAATGAGCTAAAGCAAGCATTTCCAAGATGCATGTTGTGAAATGAAAAAAAAAAGTCTGCATAAGGAATATAATCTATTCTGATTCCAATTCATAAAAAAGAGTTTGCAAATAAAATTATAATGGTACTAACTGGAACGTTGATTACCGGGACCGTAGAATATACGGGCTGAATTTCACACCATCCGTCTACAGCAGCCGGCGGTTAACGTAATTACAAGTTCAAATGGTTCTTCCTCTCATGGATTTAAAAAAAAAAATTATTTATTATTAAATTTTTAAAAGTTATTTTTAAAATCGATGCTTCCACCCTTATATCGATGCTTACCCGTTTGTTTTAATATCAAAAAGTAAATATATATATATACATTAAGAATATTAATAAATATTGATAAATAAATATAAGTAAAAAATACAATGGTACTCGGAGGCCGTTTAGATATAATCAGGTGGCACTCAAGGTGTTGGCCGAATAACGACTCAAAACAAAAATAATATCTATTGGATATGATGAATATAGATTTAAACAAAGCCAGTCAACTAACAAATGATGTTCTTCCTTCGGAAAATATTGAAAAAGAATGTTAAAACAGTTCAAAGACAAAAGAATATGATGAGGCATTTTGTAATTTAAATTAGTTATTAAGAAATTTGTTCCTTGTTAGATGAATAAATTTAGTTTCCATAATGAGGATCTATCATCGTTAAGAACTAAACGATAGGATCGCTCAAACATTTAAATTTACTATTGCCACTACTTATCTCTGGCGTAATAACCAGGGATGTCATAACCGATAACCGGTTATTTGGCATCTAATAACCGCTTGTTTTCGTTTTTTTTTACAAAATCGGTTTTTAATTTTTTTTTAAAAATAAAAACCGGAGAAAAAAATTGATTGATAATAAATTTCGTAAAAAAAAAAAAAAATTCTACTTTGAAATATTAACAAACTGTTGGAAATTGAAAGATAACTCTATAGACTATGAACAAATAAATACAGGACGCGAAATTGATGCTATAATAAAAAAAATAATACTTTACAATGCCGCCTTATCAGTAATGTTCGTCGCATTGACTCTCTCTAATGTCATATGTGCTAACTAAATACTTTGCATTAAATTGTAAAATTCTTATTCGTTGGATTTTTAATTATTACTCTTTTAATCAGATATTATTTAAAATTATTAGTGCTGTCGATTTCCTTCCTCAAATCACGATAAGTCGACATCACTAATAAATTTAAATAATATCTAATTAAAGCAGTAATAATTTGAATAATTCCAATGAATACAAATTTTACAATTTAATACAAAGAAATTAGCACAAATGGCGCTAGTGCGGCGACCGCTGCAGATAAGGCGGCTGCATTGCAAAGTTGCACGATAATCAGTTACTTGTGCAAAGGTTTTTTTAGGTTATTTCTCGAAGATAAATGTGAAATTTACTTGAATTAAAGGTCTTCCCAATGACCAGTTATTTGTAACAATTCCAGTAGCTGTTTGTAATATCATAACAAAACAAAAAAGTTTTGTTGGGAAATAATAATAATTATAATAAAGTTTTATTTTCAATTTTAAAAATTACAAAAACTCTGTGTCATCATGTCCGGGTTTCACATCCTTTACATGATTAACAATTTTTAAAACAATAATTAGGTTTCTTCAAAATTGTTCGTATAGTAGTAGTAGGAAAAATAGAAATGATGGGAAATTATTTCATTAAAAATAACCGTTTTCCCCCCGGTTTTTCCAAAAACCGGTTATTTGCATCGGTTAAAACCGGTCGGTTACAATTGAAAGTGAAATAACCACAATAACAGGAGTTTTTTTTCCTCACAACAATCGTCGTCCCTGGCTAGCAACAACCCATTTTTAGTCTCGTGCTAATATAATAGGTAAATATCCGCTATAATTTAGATTTATTTTGAAAATAATAAAATATTTAGAATACCCAAGCTGTTTTTGATATAAATATTTAAATAAAAATGATGTTTTAAACATCATTTAACGATATAAACATAACCATACTCATATAAACCATTTAACCATATAACTATATAGACCATATAGACATAAATATATAAACCATTTATCCATATAAACATTAACATTGTAACCAAGAAGCACAAACATAAATAATCTTTGTAAATGAAATATGCATTGCAGACAATTTTTAGGTTGGTAATTAAATGAAATAAGAATTTTTTCAAATAATGCTGACAGACGAAGGCCGGAAATTTGCGTGCATAAACTAAATCTTTGTATTGCATTTATTTCTAAATAAATACATTTTTCATTCATCCACGATCTTCTTAATCTTTATTATAGTTAAGTAGCAAATTATTTGTTCAAAACAATGAATTTATATTAATTGTTTTTCGGGACTCCCTCAATAAAAACAAATTTAAAAAAACTTAAATTTGAACATTGATCTAAGTTCGCGTAATATTAACTTGTCTGATTTCCCAAATCGTCAATTATTAATAATTAGAGTAAAAAGAAAATTGTTCTCTATAATATTTTTTATCTGAAGAACAATAAGACAATTCTTTTAAATCAACTATGCCCTGAATTAGATATTTTGAATCAAAATTCCTATTAAGTATCAACAGTACACTATAAATAAATAAACAACAATTTTATTTCAAAAATTTAAACTACCTACTTGAAATTAGCACTTTATATCAATTATCTAATAAACGAAAAAATGTCGAAAGAATATGCCGAAATTATTTCAAAAGTCATTAATGTAATTAAAATAATTATTTTTCAATAATAAAATAAATAATATTGAATTAATTCATGTCCGGTTGGGTTACAATTGAAATTGAAAAAGTTACATTTGAAATGAAAAATTAGGGATTGATAAATTATTTGCCACTTCTATAAATTTGTTTTATTGAAAACTAGTTTCGAATGTTACACATGTCATTCCATCTCAGTTCTAAAAACACACACAAAAAAAAACTAAATAAGCAATTCAAAATATAGTTCGGTATTATTATAGATATTAAATTATATTAATATAAATCAGTATTATAAAACATTTATGAATTATTAATTTAATTAAGACAATAAATCAAATACATGTTGGTACTCCCAAAGGTTTAAATGGATTATATAAAATTTAATGTCTGTCTGTAAAGTACGAAACTAATATTAGGTAATAAGTAGGAGGAAACAAAATTTTGAGCTTAGGAAGCAATCCTTCGTGCCACACCTAATCAAAAGCTTGACTGATATCGATGAAAATGCCAGGATAATAATTTTTTTATTCTAAATCGCTAGAAATGAAGTCAACCAATCGATGACATTGTTGTATGGTTGGATGATGTTTTCTGAAGCCGAACTGATGATTTGGAATTGCTTTAGACGATGTAGAAGAATTTTTTCAAATAATTTGGAAAAGGAAGGATGAAGGTTAATAGGACGATAGGAATTTAGACAGTCTGAAGGTTTATTGGTTTTTAATATCACAACAACTTCATAATATTTCCACACCGCTGGAAAATGTGTTATTCTAAAGAGGGAGTTGTAGGTATTAGTTAAAAAGAGAATTGCTTTCCAAGGTAAGTTTTTCAGGATAAATTTTGAAATCAAGTCATATCCCGAGGCTTTGTTGTTTAGTAAATTCACAATAAAATTACGAGCTTGGTGTGGATGAATTGCTTTAGCTATAGCCTAAAATAAAATATTGGTTCAAGAAAAAATAAAATTTACAGACGATTTTTTTAACACTCAATGTTGGACTATTTATAGGTAGCAACGTTGGGTATTTTATACTCAAAGTACGAAAAGTTGTTAGTCTTTTCGTTCTTAAATAATAATAAAATATACAGTATCCTGATTAATGAAATGAAAACTAATGAACTCGAAAATTATGTAGTTTATATTAAAAAATTAATTAAACATCGAAAGTAGTTTATGTAGTTTGACAAGAAAAATGGCTCTCTCGGGTGTTTTGAATGGATAGCAGCTAGAATTAGAATTAGAAACCTTCAACCGGATTCGAGAGCCGTATTAAATAAATTTAAACAATCCATATATTCTATTCCATTTTGGGTAACTTTAATAAACACGATTCGCCATCCTCCAGGTAATAGATCGCTGAACCGTTAAAAGAAATACACCATAAGTGGGACCTCGAATTTTAAATTAGAAAATTAAGATTTACAAAATAGCCAGAATCTGCAATAAGGATTCCCAAAATGTATGAACTTCCAAGTTTCAGTATACTGGGCACATGACCAGAGCCCCCTCTATTGGGCAATTTTTATCGGTGTTATATTTTTTTGTTATTTTTAGAAATTTAGTTATTTTTATTCAAAATCTTTTCAAGACTAGATTATATTATGTATGAATATCTTAGGAAGAGGGACGCATTATTTTTAGTAGCCCAAGGGCGCCGAATATCTTAGGACGGGCCTTGGCGTACCAATACCTGATCTTATGATATTATTATGACGTAATCAAAAAATACAAACTGATTTACAAAAGTTTATTTAACAGTTATAAGAATATAGGTATCTGTAGGTTAGAGATAATCTGTCGTAAAGTCCAATTTTGTTGCTTTTAATAAGGGATTGATAAATTTTTTGCCACTTCTAAAATTTTGTTTTTATTGAAAACTAGTTTCGAATATTATACATTCATCTTCAGTTCTAAAACCACACAAAAATTCCAATATAAACAATTCAAAATACATTTTTTTACAGTTATGCATATTAAATTCAATATAATATAAATTAGTATTATAAAGCATTTTTGAATTATGAATTTAATTAAGACAAGAAATCAAAACCATGTTGGTACTCACCAAGGTTTAAATAGATGATATCAAACAGAAAAGTTAGTACTGGTTTGTTCTCGCACTGAAAAATAAAAGAAAGGTGGGGTGTTTACAGGTAAACGGTTTAACGGTAAACGGTCAGGTTTTTTCCAGTAATTCCGGTGAGTAATTGTTTTTTCTGTCATAGATGGGAATAAATTTAGGATTGGACTATTGGAGATATTTATTTAGCAAGATATTTATTCCTACATCTGAGATATTTGCAAGTGCAAGTTTTTCCTACAAGTGCGATATTTGGGACTTCAGCTGGACAAGAGAATGGCGTGGCAGACCCACATTAGACTGAAAAGAAATCAACTGAACAAACGATTTGGACTATTATTCAGGTTACTTGACAGACGTTCCGAATTATCCTTAAATAACAGACTTACAATCACTAATTATACCTTTTAATTATACCCTAATTATACTAATTATCACTTACAAGTACTAATTATACCTTTTTGGACATATGGGATAGCGCTATGGGTCTCTGTCAAAATTTCAAGCATCCAAAGAATTCAGTCGTTCCAGTCGAAAGTATTGAAATAAATAGTTTCAGATACTGCCACAGAATACTACAAAAATTTCCACAACAGACTGACTTGCAGCATGAACCCCTTAGCACAAACACTTACACAACCACGAACTCATACAACTCACCCCGACGGCCTTCGAGGGTACGGCCCAGAGATTTGTTAAGTTGACCACTATACCAGGATGAGCGCAGATTTGCATGTTGCAATTAATTTACAGAAGGCGAATTAAGTAAATGCCAAACTAAATAAATAAAAAAAAGGTTATAGTTCAATTTTCACTTTTGTGTGAATATTTCTTAATGTAATTTTCATTAACAAACGTTATTTCATGACTTCGACCGGTATAATGTAGCTAAATGCGACCTAATTTTTACCTTATCTTAAAAATTTCGGCCATTAACTCGTATAAATGCTAGGAAGCTGTTACATTTGAAGAAAACTAAACATATCGTAACGCATATTGTGGTTTCACCTACGTTAATAGTATTAATGAGATAACAAAATCAAGGTAACCTACTTACAGCATACACATACACTGGTAGTATATAGGTGCATACCAATTCATTCATAGATGCTGCTTAGATATAAAACTAGTAAGGCTTTAAGAAAATTTGCTCATAATTACTGTTTTGTCTAGCTTTGAACTGATGCTATGTCAGGTATATAAATTACCATAAGGGGTTCATCAATCCTTACGATAATAATTAAATAAAAATAGTTATCGCAAAAGTACAAATTTTTCTCTATCTTTGGCCAGAATTATACCATTGAAGTTAAGTAAATCTGTAAATACTTATTTAATTTAGTAGACATAAGGGTTCAAAGTGAACTTGTTTCAAAATTCTCTTCGATTTTTGGATTGAATGTATGTTGAAACGTAAAACCTCAAATTTTGATTGGAGGGGGAAAAATAATTTGTTTTTCTTTGTTGATTACACAGGTTTATAATTGAAAATAAAAAACCTATAAAAAGATCTATTTAAAAATAATAACCATTACCTGGAAATAAATTAAAAATAGCTATCTATCGTAGGATCTACGAATGTGATATAACTAGTTACCTGCATAACTTCAGTCTGGTAATGAAGGATAATTAGAAAATAATTTCGTCAATTATAATCAATAAATCACAGATTGATCGGCTATCTGTTGGGTTACTTTCACAGAAACTGTTTATTTTACATTACTTTTTTCTACCGGATTAACTGTTTATCGAGAACACCCAACAAGTGAGAATTGTAATATCAAACCAGGAGTCCTTATAAAAAAAACAGTTTATCTTTAAATACAGATTATTTCAAACTTAACTGTTATTTTTAAACAAGCTATTTTCTCTTTCCTCTTCTATTTCCGACAACACAAAATTATATTTTTTATTACAAAAATTTTTATTTTCTATTAATTTGTTTTTATTAATATACAAATTATATTTTTGTAATCAATTTTAAATATTTTTCAGCATTTATCTTTTTAAATTATATAATCAATATCGAAATTGAACTTAGGAAATTGATGCCACGAAATGGGTAGTGCTGGTTTTTCCTTTGTCTTTATTAAACTTGTTTTCAATCCAGGCAGTTATAAATTGTTGTGTTATTCTTAGACAATATTTAATATAGTCTATTTCATTTACTTCATGTTTATATATATATATATATATATATATATATATATATATATATATATATATATATATATTATATATTATATATATATAATATATATATAAAAACAGTCGTATTTCATAACAATGGGCCCTTCAGATTGCTCTAAAATTGAATTATTTCCTTTTGAAAAACAGAATTTCGGCCCCTCATGCCTGTGTTCCGTATCGAGCACACTATGCTCACGAAAACGTATATATATATTTTGCTTATATGCTTATAAAATCTGCCGTCATAAGCTAAAAGGCCCTAACTGCAAACCATTTTTTTATATACATTTTTGTAATTTATTGCCGAATTGCCTAAAAACTAAACATTAAAAACCTAAAACCAATTATTATGATCTAACCATTGGATTTAGGGCATCTTAATGTCATAAAATGGTGTAGTTTTTAGAATAAATCGGGTACAATACAATGATTTAAAATATCATTTGGAATTTAAAGCCATTTAGCTTATGTTTTACCAAACTGTAAATGTTGTTGAGAAAAATGGATTTTTTCCATGCCGGAAGATAAAGAATAATTCGATTATCTTGCGCATTGCAATATTTGGGCATAGCATAGCACACATTTTTAACAATCTCCATTCCAACGCCGAAAATAGAGCTAAATAGGAATACCTGATAACGTATTTAATAGCTAGGAAATAAATAGAAAGTTCCAAACAAGAAGCCAAGAGTCTCAAAAATAACAGAAAACAAATCACCTGCAGATATTTCGCCAATTCAGACATTATCAGGACAGAAGGATAGAGAAAAACAAAACAAAATAAAATAAAATTGGGATCAATTTGAGAAATTTAAAATATTCATAGCTTTTAAATATGTTTCTGAAAATACCTAGCATTTTCATTACTGTGGCGTCTATCCCGACAGAGATCCAAAATTGAGACTGCTGAAATACATAGATAAGGCTTATGATGCCTCATAGGTGGGAGGTGGAGGGAGTTCCTTCATATAGGACATCTCACCCAAGAGGAAGGACAGTTAGGTAACATGGATCCTCTAGGTCTTCTGGTGTTTCTAGCCTTTCTGTGCCCTGCTCGTGAGTAGTCCGCAATATATTATAAATAAATTATAGATTAAACTTGGTGCAAGAAAAATATTAATATTTCTAGGCAAATATTTCGATAGCAAAATAACATTAAGAATAAAAAATATTTCAGTTTCGTACATAAACAACTTTTGAATCAGCACATAAATTAAGACTGTGCATAGAATTGTTTTAATAATTATAATTCAGCATTCCGATGTGATTTTTAGATGAAAATTTCTTATAATTCAGCTTTAACACGTTCAGTGCGGAGGACATGAACTTCACGTCATTTTAAGTTAGCGTTAATGTCTTCCACACTGAACGTGTTATTGAACATTTGTATCATTCCAAATGCATTTCGAAAGGTAATTTCATAAAAAAAATGGTTACTGGTTCTGGTTTAGGTATTGGTTTAGGGGATTGGTCCTTTTTGTCAAACCCTGACGGCTGCCATTAACGTTCAGGCAAGCAGAACGCGATCTGTCGCGACGATCTGCGATCTCTCTAGCTGTATAGAAATGGATTGCTGCCAGCTCGATCAAGACTGACTCGCTGAGATAGATCACTTTTTTTGTGACATATATATAATGCAGTAAGTAGTAATACACTAGATCGCCAGCTCGCTGCTGACTGCGATCACAGATCGCCGTGGCAGATCACGATCTGTGTGCCTGAGCCTTTAGGTCGCCGTCGCGTACTAACAAGAGTGGGAGTATCAAGATTCCTTTCGCGGGAACGCGATAAATATTAACTGATCCAGGTGGGGATCGAACTCACACAACGTTCTGAGCCGAGTAATCTGGGACCCTCGCTCCAACGTGCTCGGCTGTCACGTCCTCAACTCACCGCATCAATGACAAATTCGCTACTCTCAAATTATTCAGCCTTTGAGAATATGCGGTTTATATTTACAGGAACACCTTATTACCAAAATATTGTTTGAAAGATCTTATATTATTTTATATTCATTCTTGCCTGGTTAAATGTCTCGGACTACGAACCCTATAGGATTCAATGAAAATTATTCCCCAATTAAGAAATTGATTATTGCTGACAACCAAACACTTCTATATGTCTAGTAACAAAAATCATTCCATTCTTATCACACAATTTCACTATTGTAGGCTTGCGCCAAAACATGATGCTAGTTGAAGAATTAGTTTAGAGATTACTATAGTCTCTTCGACGGTCTCGACTTTAATAAACCCTCTTTAACCTTTGATGTTGTTTCATAACAATAATCAGAAGAGACTGAAATTTTTTCGATCCGGAAATCTGTTCGATACGGAAATTTTTCTTTCGCTGTTTTTTTATTTATTAATAACCATATGATGAGACATGTGTACATTGCTTCGTCCGTAACTCTACCTAATGTACGTCATCCTTATTTTTTATTAATTTTTTAACTTTATATATTGAAATTTGAACTTTATGAGAAATATTTCTTAAAACATGTATAAATGTTTTTTACAATTATACATAAATGTATTGACTCTTTAATATGACGTGACAATTAATTGTGTAACTAGCCACTGGCAGCACATCCATGACAGTTCTTTGTTAAGAGGTCCCAAAATCACTTTCTTTTCAGACTTCTCAGAGTAGTATTGCAAGATTAGAAACCATAGAGTTTGTGTGGATATGGAGTTTTTATTGGAGTCACAGATAAATGAAACGATTGCATGATTTTGATATTCGTAATGTTTTCTCATGTATTTATCGATCAATAGGATATTTTAATTTTAAGTTAAGAACATTAAAAATCATCTGAAACTCAATAAGTATTTCTTAAAATGTTATCGGCCGAAAAACGAGTTCTGGATATTGAATTGAATTATTTTATGGAGAATTTTATATTTGCAAGTGATGTGCATTTTATAAGTAATTTATTTTTTTAAATGGCTACAACATGGGAGGCAATAGTAATTATTATGTTCTTATGTATTTGGAAATATTACTTATAATATTCAGGTTTAAAGTTATTTAATATTTGTTACTGTTTGGTGAAAGAAGTCAGAGGTCAACTCAATGTATTTTTAGGAGTATTGTATTCGTATAGGTTAGAGCCTTCCCAAAGACAAAGAGACGATTGATTGACTGATATGTAATGGACAGCCAATAACGAAGAATGTATATAGCCCATGGCCAAGCGATGGGGTCTCGTTTCAATAAATAAGTTTAGAGACTATAGAATGATGAGCGCTCCAAAAATAAACAAGTCAAAACGGAGAAATTGAGAAGGCCCCTGACAAATATCTTAAAAATGTATTCGGCAGATTTGAAGCAAGTCGGTTACAATCGGTTGCTAATTGATCATAAAAATAATCAATAGCACATTTGATTAATTGTAGCTACATTACAATTTAAAAAATCAGGATCGCCATGAAAGTAATTAGAAGCCTGTAGAATACTCCATAATATAAAATAAATATTTTAAAAAAATACTATAGACTCTGGGTAACCCGAACTAATTAAAACCAAGGAGGTTGAGATAAGCGAAAAAATCGGATTACCGAACAAGAAAAAAAAGGTAACTACATTAATAACAAGTCAATTTAAAAACCAAAATTATATATTCAAAATATTTTTATAGTTGCTAATCATTTTTCAGAAATTTATGCTTTAATTATGATTATGAGAAATAGACTAAAATATTCGTTTGTTTGAAAGTTGAAAGCATCTTTTTCAAAACCTCTGCATGTGTTTTAATGTGGGAACTGTTTCGTAAAACAACGATAATTGGGTGAGGTTCGTAATACTGGACGATTCGGTTTAGCGATGGCCGGATTAGCGAGATTACACTGTACATTGTATTTGCTTGTATCATACATAAACCTCCAGTTTCTTTTATTTTAATTTTGTTCTCGTGCTCGATCTTTTGATTATTTCCAGTATATTTAGCTTTTATTACTCTTTTCTTATACCACTCGTATCTTGTTATAATAGTTCTGAACAAGTACCACAAAGCAGACACAAATTAAACAGCAATAATTTTATTTTATTTTCATAACGAACCCCCGACCATAATCTCCTAAATTTAATCCACGGTCATAAAATTTCTTGATAAAATAGAGCATTGGAACCATATCTTGAATAAATACATAGTATTCTTTTATGAGATTATATAATTTAATCGTCATGACACCACTATTCCTAAATTCCAGATGTAATTTGTAAAGGGAAAACTGGTAAATACTGATATATTGTTCTGAGTGAGGTTTTACATGGTCACCTTTTGATTCATTATGAAATGACATTAACCAATCAGATTATTAAACGTAGGAATTATTGATTATACAACTCACCATGATCTTGCAGACAATGCAGTAAATGACAAGCGGTAACTACCGCGGCTTCCATGCCTTGGTAATCTGGTTCCTGAAATTGAATCAAAAGTAGAATTATTTTTCTAATAATGGCTTGGGAAGATTTAATTTGGTACAGCTTTACAATCGGGACGCACTATTACTGCCTGCTGCCGAAGTTACCCGAAGATCGCCGGACTAGCAATCTCTAGAGTCATTTATACTAACTGCTTCGTAAAAATTCAATTGTAACATTTGTATTCATTGAAATTATTACTGCCTTAATTAGATATTATTTAAAATTATTAGTGCTGCCGACTTCCGATAGTCTGGCGATGTTCCTAATATAAATTGCGGAAAGGGACCGACATCAACTGAAAAGGATCTTTTGGGGGTCTGTAAATCTCTTGAGCGAGAGTAGCGAACGGAAGTCAACAGCTATGGTCTAATCAAAGCAGTAATAATTGATATTACGGTAAGGCTTCGACCTCAACTCAGAAGGATCCGTTAGGGTTTCATTTATCTCTTGAGGGCGCTTAGTGAGCGGAAGTCGACAGCACTAATTATTTTAAATAATATATAATTAAAGCATTAATAATAATTTAAATAATTCCAATGTATACGAATGTTACAATAGAATACAAAGTAGTTAGTTAGCACAAATGGCGTTAGAGAGTGGTAGTCCGGTGACCTCCGGATTACTTCGTCAGCAGGCAGTGATAATGCGTCCCGATTGTAAAGTTGTACCTTTAATGTTTTATATGAATTATTTTGTGAACTATGCCTTCCTTATATTTTTATTTTCATCATTCACATTTTACATCGATGTTTCGAGGTAGATTTTCTCATCCTCGCGGTCATCGCTCTTGTTTTTTTCATCATCTGAACTGCAAGTATAATATTGAATAATTTTTTCATCATAGACATTCATTTTATGTCTATATTTTTTATAATAAAATTTCGTTAGTGTAATAGTCAATTGATTTAAATTTATTTGAAGAATTCTGGCGAATAACGTCCTATGCATATTTTTCTAAATTTTCAGGATATCAATAAAAGTTTACCTCTATTTAGGGTCACATATTTTTTTGGCTTGAAAATAACATATTCCGTTATTCCCACAAACTCTTATGATAGTGGCATTACTTATGTCATGGTTTTCGGAGAATATTCTTCTTCTTTATGGCAAAATATGTCAGTTTTGGTACTGCAGGGAGGTAACAAAAAAGACCTATTTAACAAATTGTAGAGCTCAAAATTCCAACTGATTGAAGTGTTACAGCAATGACATCTATTGGTATCTGTAAGATTTTACGTGTTAGAAGTTATATTCTATAGAATGTTACCTCCGAAAACTGTAACCCGAATTCTGATGAAAAACCCTATTTCACAAAAATGTAACATAGACATTTCACGAGTACAAACTTGATATTATTGCTACATGTTCAAAGACCTTTGAATATCTGAATTAAATTTCGATTGGGAAGCAACGTTAGAAACAATAGTTGCCTTCACGAAAATTGATGCTTGGGATGAAGGCGTAGTTTGATGCGGTATTTCAGTTTCCCAGTTTCAGAGAAGAGAAGTTGTCCACATAGCGGCAACAGTGCTTCCCATTTATTACAGTACTCAAGCATCAATTTACAAGAAGGTAACTATATTGGGTTTAAGTGGGTAAGGAGTTATTAATGGAAGGATTGATATCAATTTCGCATCAAACAATTTTTCTTGTGTTAAAATAATTTCTGTCAATCGATCATTATGTAATAGCAGGCCAATTCAAATAAAAATGGTATTGATTTGAAACGATGTTTGTAATTCAAAAATTCTCAAGTCTCTCACTTTAAATTTATCTTATATTGTTACGCATCTTAGGAGCAGCTGGTCGTAGATCTGTGGAATCTCGATGTAGTAAACTAGAGCTGATTATTTAATTATATATGGCATAATCAACTTTATAATTGATACTATTATCACCATCCAACATATATGTCTGTTATAAATTTCTCTGTTTATCGTGCTTCTGATTTAAATATAAACATGGAAGATTTTTTTTTTTGGTAAATAAGAAATATACGTCAGTGAGTTTCGTACAGAGCTCGTGCGTTATTTATTGAGCTGAAGGTCAGATTCATATCATCACGACAGTGCGTTGGCTGAGAAATTTCACTTTTTTTCCTAGACCTGCTCGAATGTCTTGTAGTTTCTCAAATTTTAAAAATAGATAAATCAGAAATGCCGATTATACTACCTTCGTCACAGATCTTCACGATATCTCTCTCATCAGAACTCAAATGTACACGAAATCAGTTAATGAAACAAACATTAAGTTTAAATTACATGGATCAATTACTGCCCGACTTTGAATATGTTTGAATTATATAGTAATTTATCCTTAGGTGTTAAAAAGAATATATCGATCTAAATATTTAATCGTATACAAATAATTTGATATTTTACAAAATTTTGTAGGAATTTGTTCTATTTTAGTTGGAAATTTTAATAATAAATAATTTTATTCTTCCAAAACTAAGCAGGATTTTTTTTTTAGCATAGGTTTCCAAAATGTTTTAGCCGAAGAGCCTCACTGACTCCTCCACAAAGTCCCAAGAACTGGTAAACAGCACATCTCACCGACATATATGCTCGGTGACATAGGTGTTCTAAAAAGGTTAAGAATATATTTTTAGTTGAACCATTTTACAATCATTTAATAGATTACTCTCTGATAGTTTCATGGATTTAAACTTAACAATTGGCACAATTTTATTTAAATTTATTTTTATTTTGGCACCGACTTTAGAAAAAAGTTTGTTAGCGCACCTCTGAATTCGCCGTTATGGTTCGTATATATCTATAGAAATATACACTTTGTAGATAGAGGGTAGGAACATATAAAAAATCCACAAGCATTGTTGATTGAATTGTTTTTTCAACAGAATCCGCAGTTCACTGGTTTAAAATGATCACTAATTCATTGCTGGTTCAATACCTTAATGTTCAATAACGTAGAGCATACCACCCATTTAAGAGAAAAGAAATTAGTTTATAGGCAAAAAAACTAAGGAAGAACTTTGTGGGCGGAGCTTAGGCCGGGAGGTCACTTCCAAGAAAACCTTCAGACATAACTTCTATACAACTTCAAACAGCTATATTTTCAAATATACCATCTCGAATTATTTAAAAAAAATATATTGATTTGTTTTACACTCTTTCAATCGCGTTTACTAATTCGTAAATTGGTTGTTATTTCAATAACAAAATATAATTGTTAGGCGCTTGCTCAAGAAAATGTTCTGGTCATAAATTGTTTACCTATAGTGGTATATTTGACATCGTTGTTCTAATCGTAAACTTCCGAATGTGAAAACCACTGCTTTTCAGGAGAGCAATAAACTGTTACATTCTTATGTTTATAAGGGCCGATTTCGATTATTTTTTTGTTTTTGTTTTATTTCTTTTATCTCCTAGTTTCCTGTCTAATTATTGTTTTACCTTCACAATAATACGCATATTCGTTAGTTTAATATGGAAGTTTCAGACTTTTTTCGTAAAAATCCAACTACGATTTCAGTACTTTTTTAATGCCGCAACAGGTTCGTAACTTTACTACAGGCTGTAGCAACTGAAATACTATTGAAAAATAACAAAAAAATCGAATTTTTCATATTCCGAAGTAGAACATGTATGAACGATGACATGTACATTTCATTATGGTTATTACTATTTTGTGCAATAACTCATCACAAAACTTCCGTTTTTCCTATACTTCCAAAATAATCAGGAATTCGATCACCACTATAGAGACAGTTTGGAACCATCAAAATAATGATTTGTGACGCCATTTAAATAAGAATCTTATGCATTTTATTCTTTCAAACTCTCTAGCAAGTCTGATGATTAATAAAAAGAAGTAGCAATTCCCAATATCCAAAATTTCTTTATTCAGCGTTCACCTCACATGTCTATAATAACATCAACGTTTCAGGGATGTTCCACCATCCTCAGGATAATCATATTATATTATATATATAAATTAAAATATAATAATATCCATACATAACAATTATATATAGATATATTGCACATTTAATTAATAAATAAATTATCTTTTAACCAGTGTATAATTATCTACAGGATACTGTTTTGTCATAATAGTACTAGGAGTCATCAGCTCATACTTGCTTCTATTGCTTTAAACTGATCTTATTTGACTATGTACTCTTAAGATCAATTTACATAGTCAAAATATCTCTTACACAAACAACATTCCATACATTGGGCCTAAAATCTACTAATTAATATATTAATTTTTTTTATCCATCTATTATAACCAATTATCTTTATTATTTAATTTTACTATGGTGAATTATGTATATTTTATTTTATATTTACCTTAATTATTATTTCGGATTAATGGGTGCCAAGTGTTTTTTAGTATATGTTTTGTAATTAACTGATAATTATTTTTAGAGATATATATTGAGTCTAATGTTTTTCTATTTCTCGTTATGCTCTCACTATCTAATATTTTAGGTTCTTCAAATTTAAATTTGTGTTGCAGCCTAATGCTATAATTAGCAAGAGCCATAGCATTAATATTTTTAGCATTTGTACAGTTAGACATGCTGTGAAATCCTTGTTTTTAGTTTTTTTGAAGTTTCACCAATATAAAATTTTTCAGAATCTACACAGTCCAATTGGTAAATAACATTTTGCTTGTATAATTGGTCTATGCTAACTTTCATATTACTAATGTGATTTTCTAATGTTTTATTATTGCATAAACCTAGTCCTAAATTAAAATGGTCATATTCTTTAAAAATCTTTTTTATATTATTAATCAATCCAAGAACATATGCTAATTTGTAAAATAATTTTATTAAAATGTCTTAAGATCATTATTTTATTTTGTTTCTTACATTCCTTGCTAATATTATTCTCTGCATTTGTATTGTCTTTGAAGAATTGGGTTATAAGTTTTTGTTTTGTTTTAACTGATTTATGAGTTTTATTTATGGTGTTTATTATATGCTTTTCTTGTGGGTTGTTATTTATATTATCATTTTTTTCCAGTGATTTTTTATTTATTTCATTATACCATAATTTATTGATAATTTTCATCGAATAGAAATTTTCTTTTAACATCTTAAATACTTCTGTTTTTATGTTTTTTAAAAATTGTTTATATGTTAGTTTGATACTTCTATTGATAAAATTTTTTGCCTTACCGACTATCTGTATTTTGGGGTGGTTTGAAAACAAATTTAACAATCTATTGCTACAAACATATTTTTTTGTCAATTTTGTATATAATTTATTATTAACCATATAAATTTCTTTATCAAGGAGTCTGAGTTAATTATTAACTGCTTTTTCTATTGTGAATTTTATCCTGTTATTATAACTATTCAACAATTCTAAAATTTCACTATAAAAACAAATCATTTATATATTTTTTTTATCAATAACGGTTTATTTTCAATTTGCGTGGATAGTAGTTAAGGTATATTCCACTTAAATTGACTGACGTTACATCCTCCATTGGCAATTCATACAGTCGTTTATAAAAATATTTAAAATAATTATATTTTGTGCATAGTTTTATTCCTTCTATAAAGATTTTTTTTGTCTTTGAACATTGTATTATTTGTTATCTCTTCCCAATTATGCTCTAGGATTTTTAAACATTCATCTATTGGAATGTTTTTAAAAAGTGATTTAGCATCAAAACTTTGTACAAATCAATTTTATTTAAAATTTCTTTAATTTCCATTGCATTTTTAACATCATAATTATAATTATTATTATTTAAAGCAGAATTTAATAATTTGAATAAAGCTTCACAAGGACTGTTATTATTATTTATAATTGATCTTAAACTATTATTCTCTTTATGCAGTTTAAATAAATTTTGGATAGTCAGAATTGCTACTTCTTTTAACTAATGTGTTTTGATATGTTATGTAATAATATATGCAAGGTTAACTTCATATGATGATTAATTTATACTATTATGTCACATTGCACATAAAATACTGAAAAGACTGCCTCCTCTAATAAAAAACAGCTTTTTGTAAAAAAAAAAATGAAGTAGTTCAGAATTTTCATTAAGGGTTATCCTTGTTAAAAAAAAAGAATAGATTTATCGCAGTAATGTAAAGTAGCTTAAAACCAAAGGTTATTAGATAATTAATTGTAGGTGGTCTGTTAAGAGTACCAGATGAGTTACTCCACCTTCTTTTATGGATTTTCTTATGTAACTAATATTTATCTTTCATTAAATAAAATATGATACTTAAAAAAACAAAACAAATCATTTGTTCAAAAATAGGAAACAAATGTTATTCAATATGAAATATCAAGCCAAGTCGTTTTCTCGTGATGATTATAATCTTTTTAAAAATTGCATTAAGTTCAATTTACCACAAACTTTATGAACATCAAATATTATTGTAAAAAAAAAAACGTAAGTCCATACCTCCTCAACAACTTGATAACACCAATTAACATTCCTTTTCATTCCATTATCTTTTACTAGGTTGTCACAAAAGTACATATGCATTAGTATAGCTTTGTTTCAGATTTCATATTTTAAACATTATTGAATACAACTCTTCAAAATAAAGTCCATTGTTTTCAACTGCTTTCACCAATCTTTCTGCCAGTGATTGGATTTGATGCCGGTATCACTCCTTTGGTTTTGAGGCAAAGAATTCTTCACATCCAATTTTTACGTCCTCGTAATTATCAAAGATCCGACCTTTTAAAAAATGAACCATTGATCTAAACAAACCATAATATGATGGTGCAATATCTGGGCTATGCGCAGAATGAAGTAAAACATTTACTCCCTGCAGTTCCAATAATTTTTCATTGGTTAAACGAGAACGATGTGCAGGAGCATTGTCGGGTTGCAAAATGGCTTGGTTCCTGTTGACCGAAGCGGGGCACTTTGCACTCAAAACTCCATTAACTCTGTCTAGCTGTTCACAATAAAGGTTTGAGTCCACTGCCCGACCATCAAGAACAAGCTCAAAAAGGAAAACGCATTCGAAGTTCCACCAAACATAAAGCATCACTTTTTTCCCAAATCGATCTTGGCGAACCTACAGTTGTGCAGCTTCACGTTGCCGTACCCAGTTTGCTAGAGTTTTTAAAAAATATCCACTTTTCGTCACTTGTGATAATTTTTTTTCATAACCTGTCATCTTTCGAATTTTGAAGGAAACCTTTGCACATATCAACTCGCTGCTGGACTTGGGCCCAAAAACCTGGGCTCAGGTTTTTAAGATGAGTAGCCATTGTGGCATTAGAAGCCTCTACTATGGCCGATAAATCACGAGTAATTGCATATGGGTCCTGGTTCACACATTCAAGAAGAACGTAATAATCAACGACCGATGGGCGACCTGATTTGGGTTCATCTGCAAGGCTCATATTCCCATTGTTGAAACGCCTGAACCAAAATGCGGCAGTATTTCGATGGATAATTGAATCTCCTATAGCACAAAGTTCTTCGGTGGATGCCTTTGTGCTTAAATCTTATTTCCAGTAATGTCTCAAAAGACCGCGAATCACGATTTTTTCTTCCGACCTTGCACCTGCGTTTTAAAAATGTAAATAATCCCTTAAAGCCAACTCAAGCCACAAGGAATTAAGGATTAGTCAAAGTAAACATTGACATAAATAGTAGAAACAAAATCATTCTTAATGGATTAATTATGAGAGTTGGAATTAAGGGTTGTGATCATGCACAAGGACTTTTGTAACAACCTAGTATAATCGCTGTATTTAAATTTTCAAAAAGATCCAACAAATTCTGCTCAGAATATTTTACAAAGTAAATTTTAAATTTAAAAAAAAAAATGATATTTTTTTTTTTTAATTCTTATCATATGAAAAATAACACCTCAAATTAACGATAATCACTAAAAAAAAATGTCCATTATGTTCAGACAAATCCAGTAATTATAACGAGCCCGGAATTCTTATGCAGTTAAAATCCGCAGAATATGTAATAAAAATCCGTAAAATATACAGTAAAAAAACGTAAAATATGCAGCAAAAAATCTCCAGCAATCTAAAAATTTGCTATAAGACAGCTAAAATATTTAGATAAAGGCACTAATGTGCTCTCAAAAAGTTCCGAACTATGAAAGAAATAGGAGAAGGGATTAAAAATTAAACGAAAATGATTTCTAATTTTGTTCCCTATTTTTTTCATAACCCAATATATGAAAATAATTGAAAAATAAGGTGACAAACCAGAAACGCTAAATAATCTTGTAAGGTATATTATGAAAGGTTAAAAACATAATAAGAAACACTTCTTAAAAACTAAAATATCAAAATAATACAAACTTGCAAATAGTAACAAAAGAAAAACAGTAGTAATTGTATTTAAAAAGAATAACTAATCGACAATATTAAAAAATAAATAAATAAACAAAATGGGAATATTTAAAACACATAAAAACGAATAAGTAAAAATAACTACATAGTTGTAATTATTTGTTATCTTTGTTTTTAAATAAATATGTTAAAACTAAAATATCAAAGCAGTAGAAAGTTACAACTAGTAATAAAAAAAAAATAGCAATGATTGTATTTAAAAACTAATCGACAACATAAGCAAAATAAATAAAATGCAAATTTATTAGTTGCATTAGTATTACGAATAGTTTGTATTATGTATTAGTATTACATGTTCTCCGTTAAAATTAATTACCAGATGCATTTCTAAATTTGCTTCTGTGAAACCTATTATAAATTATAAATTTTTTTTTCTGTTCCGTTGTAGATCCTAATACACCAATGCAATGCCCTGCAAACACTTTACATTCGCGAATGATTTATTTATTAGATAATTTACCCTAGTGGTTTTAGGTATAAACATAAAAAAAAGTACGAGTTCTTGATTTTTGAATAGTTGACATTTAATTGTCTTCAGTTTAGGATGGAACACACTTCTGAGAAACCAATATAGTTTAACAACTCCATCCAAAGCATACTTTTAATTCAATATGCGTTCTTCCAGTTCTTCTAGGTAATAAAATTGAAATTATATTGCGTTTCAATTTTGGAGGGATTGCGCCATAGGTCAGGCAATTTGTGGTAATATCTAAGAACAACCTTAATAAATATAAAATAAAAAAAATGTTCTGCCATCAGGACATATATAATTTAATTAGTTAAATTAAATGTTTTGCACAGATGTATTTCCTGTTTTAAAAAAAAAACTATAAAGTATTGGATGATAGACTGAACATTGGTGAATTTGAAGTTCACGGCCGAAAATTGGAACGTAATCATGGCGATAACTGTACAAATGCTTTTGTAACTAAGAAAATACACCTTTTTTAATTAACCTTGTTTTTGATTATCCTTCTATCTACTCCTTGATTATCTACTCCTCCTCTTTTTAATCCCAAATAATCAAAGCTTTACAAGTTGATGAAGCGGGGTAGCTCAGTGGGTAGGGCAGTGTGCTAATATTCTCAAGGTTGCGGATTCGAGACCGGCTGTGGCAGATAATTTTTTATTGTTTTTAGCCGTGGATCGGACTTGTGGGATCGAGAAAGCCCCTATAAAGTGGATACCCTTAATTGAGGGAAAATCTGGCAGTTGAGCGTGATCTCGGCGTTTCCATCTTGCACAGCCGTTGGCTTAGAAACAGTACGGTCCTTAACAAGTACTGAACCCAAGATCCTTCACGGATTGTAGTGGTACAGGCTAGTTGAAAATAACTCTTTTTCTGATCACATTACATGCTTAAAAGCTAGGAATATAACAATAGAGCTCACCTGTACTGACAAGTTGACCAATCTGTGATTTTCTTTCACTTGAAACATGTTTTGAAAAATATTTGCAAAAACTACTTTTCCGTCTGTTGTTAAAACTGTTTCATCTTTGATATTGTGAGGGTCGATCCAAGATTTCGCTTTTGAAGAAAATGATGCACTTGGTTTTTGAATTTAAATATTAATAAATATTACTACTTGAATCGAAAGTATGCAACAGACTGAAATTGAAACTGTTTTATATTTAATTAAAGGAGAGACGGCAAGCCGAGAAATGAAAAAAATCCATATTCTCAGAAGTCGATTATTGAAGGCAGCATTGTCTTTGTATTGGTTTCATTGAAACGCTTGTAATATGGAATTTCATCGTCAGTATCGCATTTTAATGTTTTATTTCTATTTTTTTTCTTAACGTAATTGAAATTATCAAAATATGCATTTATATGAATTTAACATCAATATGCAAAATAAAATTTGGTTAATTGTATCAGCGCACACTGATTGATAAAGATATTTGATCGACTGTTAAGCATGCAAACAAAATATGCAATTGCATAAAAATCCGGGCTTTGATTATAACATGGTTTTCTCTTAAGTCACAATTGTTTTTTCGTAAAATTTCATAACATTTGCTAACATTACAAATTATACTCTCCAAAAAAAATTTAAAAAAGAAAAAAAATTACAACCGAATTACATTAACCAACTTATTAAAAAATTACGCTTGAATCGCGATGTAATAAGTGCACATAGCTAAGTGCATAAAGCCCATCTTACACGGTCAATATCAAATTCCGTCAATATACTGACCGTCTTTTTGTTATATTGTATCAATAATATTGACGCATGCGATATATGCACAACGTTAAGTAATATTGCTTCAATAATATTGACCGTATATGCATGTGTTTGCGTCAATCAAGTTAAAGCTGAGGTGTGATAACAAAGAATAAGTGGTATATATAAATCATTATGCCCAAAATCATTTGAAACAAAAAGTCTCTCACCAGGCCGCCGTCAGCGTAGCCCGGCTCCCAGGCAGAATAATGCTACTACGTGCGCCATCCCATTCGAAATTTCATGTTTTATATTTTTGCCAATAATATTAATATATGGATTACCTTAATCGTATATAAAAAAAAAAATGCAAAACCCTCAACCTATTATTTTTTTTCTTATAACTTAAAAATTATGAAATAATCAAATAAATTGAAATATTCATTTTATACTACTAATAAATTCCGAACAGTTTGCAACTTAACTTATTTTTAATGTTGTTTTAGGTTTAATGTTGTGAAAAAAAAGTGATTATTTTTTAATATAAGACAATTGTAAAATTAATTGTTCAAATTATAAACAACTTTATTTTTTTAGAGTAATGTCAATTAAAAAGAGTTGTTATGTGAGAGAACTTGATGGAATTTTTATTTATTTATTTTATTTGTTATAAAAAAATATTGAAATCAACAAAGAAGTCCTTGGCATTTTTTTTATTTGCAGACCCGTAGTATTTATGTTTTAAAATAAGTTTATACAGTTACTGAAACCAAATTTGAAAAAAAACAAATTCATTTGTTTTAGATCAAAACATCATAGATTAAATTTTAACAAAATAAAGAAAAAAGAAAAATAAGAACAAAAAAATCATAAAGCTTTCCAAGATTTTTGGTTTTTATTTAAAAAAAATTTCGACCACTAATAGCGCAGAATTATCATCAAGTAAATCTTAATGATTTCAATTTTACATTTTGTTAAGTGATATAAAACTTAGGCATCATACATCTATTGAATAAATAAATTTCATTCTTCAATTTTACAGCTAGGCCAAGTTTGGCCACTCAAAGAAGCACTACAGAACCAATGGGTATAAAACTTCCTGATGGCCTTCTTATCGGAGTGGGATCATCAGCTTACCAAACAGAAGGAGCTCCATTTGAAGATGGTAAAATGACTATTTAAAAAACTTATTTATTACTTTTATAGATTTTTTTTCTGGGAGTACATCCTAATTAGTTGAGCCCTAATACAACCATGACTGGCAGTTTTCCTTTTTTATTTATTACAATGACCTCCAGTTTTGAACAACACGCATCATCAGGATTCAGTCCTGCAATTTCAACCTAGCGCAACCTTTTTTTTTTTCCCCTACCTGACCTTTCGGTCATACGGGGTCGTGGCGGCAGTGGGGTATTAAGCTGGGGTAAGCGTATGCCACTGCCACCAATAAACAACTCTTTTATTATATATTCTTATTATACAATCTTCATGAGGATAGTATATTTGGGGGTACAATGGTCCTGGTACTGTGGAGCAGCCTGGTGCGCGGTTGCGCACCTTAAAGCTGCACCTTATCCTCTGCCAGGTGGGGCGGACAGCCCTCCTGGCACTCTCCATCCGTCCGGTGCCGTCCAGCCCTCCTGGTCAGCCGCATCCGTCCTGATCCCATCTTCAACACCATCCATCCGGATACTGGTCCAGCCCTCGAGGTCCTTCGCATCCGTCCGGATCCTCTCCCTAGCTGCATCCGTCCGGAAGCCGGTCCAGTCTTCCCGGTCCGCTGCTTCCGTCCGGATCCCATCAACCATCCTCATGCTCGCCGACGTCGGGTGGTCTGGCCCTTCCCAGTATGAAGTGCTCAGGGCCCACCATCTCCTTCCACCCGTGTATGAACTCCTTGAAGAAGGGGTACACTTCTTCCTCCATCAGACGAGGGAAGTCCGACTCGGCAAGGGCGAAGATTCCGGTCTTTCTCAACAACCTGGCATGGTGTCCTTCTACTGCGGTGCAGAATACGATGACGTGTTCTGCTGTTTCATGGACTCCACAGGTGGGGCACCGGGGGTCTATGTCTTTTCCATGGTTGTGCAGTTTCCCCCGGAAACCTCCATGCCCTGTCAGCATCTGCGAGACCCAGTAATCAGGGAGGACCCATCTCGCCTTTAATCTTGCTTGGACCGTGGGGAAGAACTTCCCCAAGGTAGCTCCCTTCTGACTACCTACCCACCGTCTATTCCATTCCTCGATGGCATCCTCCCTTAAAATCATCCATTGGTTGGGGGTCTCGCCAACTCTGTTACGGAGTCTCTCCGGAAGCGCGTCGAGCCCCTGCCTCTTTACATCATACTTCGTCCTGTCCTCCTTGAGGACGAGGTCCATGGCATCGCTCCGGCCAGCACCTGCACCGCCTCATGCGACACCGTTCTGTTGGTCTTCGTGACCCTAAGCAGGGCCAGTCTCTGGATCGTAGCCAGTCTCTTCCTCTGCAGCTGCGTGAGGTGTTGGCTCCATGCTGGGGATGCGTACCTCAAGATACCCATGACCACTCCCTTGTAGATGGTCATTGTAGCTGGGTATCTGAGGCCCCAAAACGCACCTCCAATTCTGCACTATCCATTAACAGACAGGGTCACCCTATCCTTGAGGTACTCCAGGTGAAGGGTGACGTCGAAGTTTCTCCTCATCCTCACTCCGATGTCACCTCCTCACCCATCCTCACCCTCTGGTCGCCTATGTTCAGTAACATAGGGTGTGCCCTGTCTGTGGAACCTCTGACGAGCATGGCCTGGATTTGGCCGCGGCCATGCTCAGCTTCCTCCTCACGCACCATTCCGATACGAGACTGGCGCATCTCTCTGTCTGCGTTTTCAGCCTGGCTCTGCTATCCTCGGCCACTATGACCGCCAGGTCGTCGACGTAGGCCGTGGCAAGGAACCCTCTCTCTTCCAGTTCCTCCAGCAGCTGGTCGAAGACGAGCTTCCAAAGGGCCGGACCAGGACAGAGCCCTGTGGACAGCCTCTCTCGATCCTTCGCTCTACCTCGTAGTAGCTCTCTCTAATCCTCACACTCCTGTCGCTGAGGTAACCACTCACGAGGGAGTACAAGTTGCTGGGGTGTCGGATTCTTGCAACAGCTGGAGCATGTAGAGCCACCATACACTGTCGAAGGCGGAGGATATGTCAAATAGAATCAACATACCATACTTCTCCGCCCTCTCCTCCACGTCCCTACGCACTCTCAGCAGCGCGTCAATGGTTCCCTAGCCACGGGTCGAGCCGAACTGCTGTAGATGGCTAGCTGCACTCAGGATCGGGCGAAGTCGCGCGACTATCAGATGCTCCAGGACTTTACTGACGACAGGGAGGAGGCATATCGGCCTATACACCTTAGGCGATTCCTTGTCCTTCCCTCCTCCCTTGAAGAGCAATCTCAGATTATCCACTTGCTCGGAAAGTACCCCCTATTCAAGCAATCATTATATATCCGGAGGAGCTCGTCCTCTACGTACGGGGCTCTATTCCTTAGGACCGCAGCGTCTATCCCATCCAGTCCTGGAGCTCTCCCGATCCTCTGCTTCTCCACGGCCAGACGAAGGTCCCATATGTCTTATGGTGGGCATAGATCGGTACCTGGTGGGTGTACCGTGGTACGTCTCACTATGGCGTCTACCTCGCTGTCCTGGAACGGGTCATCCCTGGGGTATGTGAAGTCTAGGTACATTGACGCTGCTTCCTCCAGGGTGGTTGCCTGGGCTCCTCCTACTCTAAGGGAAGCCATCTTCGTGAGAGGCTTCACCTTGCCCAGTGCCATCCTGTACGGTATTCCCCAGGGATCCTTCTCCGTCTCTTCAACGATGAATTCGTCCCAGGACCTTTCCTTCTGGTGACGCACGCCGTTTCGGTACACCCTATACGCTGCTTGGTCTCTTCACGAAATGCAGGTCTCGACTCGTCGTCTCTGCACTCCTGGTACCTACGCCTCGCCCTCTAGTACTTCCTCTTCAGTTGGGATAGGCGTCCATCATGGGACAGGACGTACTCTCGCCTTCCGACGTCGGAGGGATGCAATCGCCGCTTCTGTGATGGCGTCCGTCAGCATTGCCACCCTGTGGTCAATTCCTGACTCCACCTCACTCGGCGCCATCTCTTCCCACTCTCTGTCCGCGAGTATACTCTCCAGCTCACTGGAGAAGGCCCTCCAATCCGCCGATCGGGTCACGAAGTCCTTCTCCATTTCCAGAGCGTTCCCGCCTTCCTCCTGCACCACACTGAAGGCGATGACCCGGTGGTCGGAGCTCGTGTCAGACCGTAGGGTCCAGTCCGAGTGTCACATCTATCCAACTCTGGCCCCTCGCTCCAACAAACGTTGGGCCAGAGGGCTCGTTAGCTTCCACGAGTTGACACCTCGCCAGGCTATCCTCCACTAATTCGTGTCGGAACAGACTATCGCATTGCTGTACCTCTGCGCGACAGCCTCCACGGCAGCTAGGCTGTCTTCGGCGGCATGTATGTGGACACGAGGGTGAAGGTGATGGCCCCCCCCATCTCACATAACATGCCGCCTGATCTGCCGTGGTGAAATTCTTCAATTCCATCACGTGGAGGGCTGGGTTAACAATCACTATCGCCGCTCTGGGCCTCCTCTCTTCACTGCTCAGAGCGACAATCCTCGACGCTACACCGAATCCTGCGACCACATTATTCTGACACCATGGCTCCTGGATCGCCATAATGTCGACACTCCGGGCGAGAGTACGTAATTCGTCCGCGACCACTCGTCTTCGACCCATGTTGACCTGCAGAATCTGCAGCCTACGCATATCGGGTACGCTTCGCCAACAGTACCATATTCGTAAGGTGGATGGGGCACTCCTTGCTTCCCGTCACGTGCTCCCTCCCTACTCTCTTCTCCGCCTTACAATTCCTACAGCAGGGCGCCATCCCTCTTTTTCCCTCCGGACACTCGTTGGCTTTGTGCCCGGTCTCAGTGCACCACCTGCACGCGACGTCCTTCGTGCAGGTCCTAGCGCGATGGCCGTACTCCTGGCGCCGCAGGCAGAGAAGGGGATCAAGGTGATCGAGAGGCTCCACCACCCTCCGCTGACATCCGCCTCGGACAGGCTCATGAGGGCAAACCTCATACTTGGATGGGTCTCCACGATCCATGTCCTGGTTACGCTTCTTCTGGCGGTGGTGGAGAAGCAGGGTCGGAGCCAGTCCCTTCTCTTCCTCTCTTCGCACTCTATATTTAGTTTTCCCCACAGGAACCTCTCCAACATTCCCTCGTCCCAGTGGGATGGTACACCCTTGACCTCCACTCGAGGCCTCCGGGTCATGGCCAGTTTGGCTTCCAGCCCTCTCCCGCCGAGTTTTCCCCAGCCCAGGAGTTTCCTCGCCTGTTCCGGTCCAGCAGTCTTGAACAGTACGGTACCCCCCTGAGTCACCTTTACCATCTTGACTCCGGCACCGACCTCATTCAGCTCCTCCTGGGTGGGGAACTGTTCGAAGTCCCATTTCTGTCCCTCCGCCGGGTCTTTCCCTTTCACCGTAATATAGGTGGCGGCCTCCTCCGGCCTTTTAGGAACCACCGCTGAAACCCGGCCTAGGACATAGGCAAAGGCTTCTTCCTGGGCTTCTTCGATCTCTCCTCCTCCCCCTCAGTCTCAGGAACCTCCAGTTGGATCCTCACTTTTTTCTTCTTTTTCTTCTTGACGACCACGAAGGGCTCCTCTTCCTCCTCCGTGTCGTCAAGTTGGTTCCTGCCCCGGAAGATTGGGGTACTGCTCCTCCTCTGAGGCATCGGTACAGGTGCTAGCCCTTCATACTTTTTCGTTTTCTGTGGCGCAACGCCGGATGGCCCGGCCTCCGCCTGCACCTCTCCTGTCTTCAAGGGGGCCTTCCCCCTTCTTTCCTCCGCCCTCTTGGCTGCTACATACCCGAGGACCTCCCCCTCCTCTTCCATCATCCGGATCTGGTCGATCATCTCCTCGACCTTGTTAAGAGTCGGGGAGACCCAGATCCACTTTTTCTCCTCATACTGGGCCCCGATGCTGTCTCCTATCGCCTGTGCGAGCATCGGAGCCACTATCTGGGAGACCTTTCGGAAGATTGTCTCATGGATCTCATCCATCGAGAGGGTCTCCCTTACCGCTCTTCTTATCATTTCCGCAACTCTTCCCTGCCTCTCTTAAAGGACCACCACCATATCGCGAACCTCCATAATTTTCAAATTTATGAAGGTCTGCTGGTCCTTGCTAATTTTTGTTTTGGCCCTCAGGTACTCCCTGAGCCCCTCTGCGATCTTCATCGCTCTGTCTGAAGGTTTCGGCTCCTCTACCTTATCATCATCGCCGGTTGGAGGTGGCGTCTCCTTCGTGGGCCTCTTCCTCTTGCTCTTGGGTCTTTGGAAGGGGCTTGTCTTTGACCCGGCCACCTCATCCGAGTCATCTTCATCGAGGACCATGCCCATTTCTCGTTCCTCATCTCCTACGTGTTTCTGGACCCACGGATCACTCTTTTAAAGATTTAATTTGGGCGCCATTTTGTTTGGCTCCTGATCCACTTCTTCCGGTTTTTCTTCTACGGAACTGATTTTTTGGGTCTTTCCTCCCTCTTCAGCGAGTTTGACCTCCTCTATGCCAGTCGGGACGCTACTCCAACCTAGCGCAACCAACCGATCTTGATTCATAAATGAGCTCATCTAGGATCTTGAGAGATAATTATTCCAGGATAATCTTAGATAATACGATTGCCATCCTAATTTGGTCATGTTAATTTTGTTACTATTATTAAGATCTCTATGTAGCTCCATTATTTTTTCTTCTTCACCAGACTAGTGCTCCAGATAAATTATTAAATGAATAAGAATATTCAAAAAAGGGCTGAAGTTTCAGTACAAGGGAGTGGACATTGAACACCACATCAAGTATTCAGTGGTTGCTAAAATCTTAATTTAATATAATTAATGAAAAATTTATAAAGAGATAATTAATAACCCAAAGAAATTAAGCAGTTCAAATCTGAGGCTGAGTGATAGGACGTTACTTGACCTATTTATTTGGGAGGTAGCAGAACCAGATTTACATAGGAAGTAGAATATCTGGCAGTTGATGCAGGAGAAGGTATAGATTCAACCTGGAGTTATTCTACCTGCAGTGAGTTAGTAAGATAAATTATTGCTACTAATATGTTTTCTAAAAACATAGCCTTGATTTTATGATTTTTTCACTGTTGTCATTCATGCAGATATTAAAACAAAATCATAGAGTTATAAATCATAAACTGTATCAATATCGTGCTTCTAAAATTTAATTAGACTTAATGACGTTCATAGTAAATGATCTCAGGGCTAGATGGTCAGTGATTAAATCATCATGTTTGACAGCTCAACAGATGAAAAAGAAGCACTTTATGAACACAATAATTTGTTTCATGCTTTAATTTTTATTTCAGGAAAAGGGGAATCAGTCATTGATAGATACTGCAAAGAACAACCAGACTGGAACGAAGACAGTTCTAATGGTACAGTAGCTTGCAATAGCTACCACAAAATAAAGGAAGATGTAGCATTGCTGAAGGACTTAGGGGTAGTTTTCTTTGGATTTCATTATAAGTTCTTAAACTTTATTATTATCTATAGTACTTCAATGCATTATTTTTCTGATTTATATTATCTTCTTGTTATAAATATAATATTTACTCATAGTAATTTTAAATTCTAATTATATTATTATACTGGGCTGTTTTTCAGGTAAATTTTTACAGGTTCTCAATAGCTTGGTCCCGTATTACACCTACAGGTGATCCAACATATATTAACCAAGAGGGTATAGACCATTACCATAAGTTAATAGATGCTCTTCTAGATGCCAAAATTCAGCCAATGGTTAGTAATAAAACAAAAAGAAAAACAAATTTGTTTCAACTTGATCAAAACATTTGGTATATAAAAAATATTTGATCATTCGGATCTGTATTTTCTATTTTTAAAACAAAAGTTTGGAAAATAATTGTTCAAACAGTTAAAAATTAAAGGCTTGATTGAACCAAATCACAAATTCAAACCATCACCAATAAGCAAACTTGCAAGGTTCACAAAAATATTTCAAATGCTTTAGGTTACAATGTACCATTGGGACTTACCACAAGACCTTCAAGTACTCGGTGGATGGACCAATAGAGTGGTGGTTGACTTCTTTGTTGATTATGCAAGAATACTGTTCAAGGAATATGGAAATAAGGTCAGTATAGATATAATAGTACAGACCTGGGTAATTGAGTTTTTAAAATGTATATAATTCTATGATATAAAAGTCAAAGTGTTTTCAAATTAATTAAAACTTGTATTGATTTAATTTTGAAAATTCAAATAAACATGCTAGCATTTAAAATTTAATTTGGGAAAAAAAAACCCATTTCGTTTCTCATCTTTACCTGCCATACTAAGTATTGATAGACATTACTTGCGATAAACAGTTTTATTTTTAGCATGTTTATAAGCTATTGTGCAGGTAAAACGATGGGTTACTGTGAATGAACCACAACTCATATCTGAGTACGGATATGGTGGCGGACCACAACGTGCAAGTACAAGTAATCCTTTTCCACCAGGAATCAATCAATGGTTAGGATTCGCTGATTACCTTTCACAACACCATATGCTTTTAGCTCATGCACATACATACAGGCTATATGAAAAGGAGTTCAAGAAAGCACAGAGAGGTACAGTTATTTTATATTATATTATTAATTACATAGAAATATTATTAATAAATAATACATTTATATTATTAATAGGGGTCAGGGTCATCAAAAAAGTTATTAATTAGAAAAGTAGAAGTCAGTCCCAAAAGGTACTATATCCAAAAAGGTAATTTTGTAAATATTGTCCCAAATGTTTGTTGTATTTTGAATAAGTGGAGTATATTATTCCTTTTGGAACTCACACTAGCACATTTACATTTGTCTTTTATATATATATATATATATATATATATATTTTTTTTTTTTTTTTTTTTTTTTTCGGTTGGCTCTATAGACCTTGTAGATCTTTGGCCGCGCGATGTGGTATTCTTACAGACATTTATTGCTTGCGGGAGCACAGACAGCCTGGAGGGGGTCACCCAACCTCACGTTGCTGCGAACCATGGCTTCCATGGTGCAGTGGCAGGCTGGCCATTGCTCCACAGCCGGTCCCTTTGGGGCCAATTCGGCAGTGTCCTTCCCACCGACTCACTCGGGTTCAAGGACAGTGACAAATCGGTCTAGATCCACGGATTATGGCTGTTCGGAGTCAGCAGGCGCACGAGGACCTATATTTCTTTCCCCGAGACAGACCGTCCATGGACCAAACCTCCGGGCGGCTATTTTATGTCCTGGAAAACCACAACGCGATTCACAATTAAGATACACGGGGTAGGGTCATCACTCCTACGCCCGGTCTGTGTGAGTGGCCTCCAGTAGGCTGACGGGCCTCACATACCCGGGGGAGGGGGATAGTGGCAGGCTACGTGGATTTTCCCTGGCAGGCGGTCACCCAAATCTGGGCGGTCACCCATCCAAGTACTAAACACGCTCGACGTTGCTTAACTTTGATTACCTATTGCAAGCGCCTTAGCCCGCTCGGCCACCCCGGCCCCCATATATATATATATATATATATATATATATATATATATATATATATATATATATATATATATATATATATATATATATATATATATATATATATATGTTGCAAGCTGCAAACAGGCTTTTAGATTGCAGACAAGTAGTTTTTAGCTGCTCTTTTATATATATATATATATATATATATATATATATATATATATATATATATATATATATATATATATATGTTGCAAGCTGCAAACAGGCTTTTAGATTGCAGGCAAGTAGTTTTTAGCTGCTGTTATTTTAACTTGATTCTATGATGATTCATCATATGATGAGTCATACAAAATTGTATGACAATAAGTTCTCCAACAAAAAATAACAATTTATAAATGAGCGGTGAAGTTACTAATATACTATTCAGATTTCTGCAAATGATATATTTGACTCTTAGAACTAATCTGAAGTAGTAAGTTTGGTTGAGCACAACCATGGTCCAATACTTTGTTTTATCTATTTTTTTATTTATTATTTTTTTTTTCCAGTAATATCTATGCTATGTGAAACAAACTTCACATCACATCTTAACACTACGATTTCATTTATTTTGTTTTGTTACCTAGTTTATTGCTTACCTAATTCATTAATTAGTTTTGTTCATGTTTCATAGGACTAATTGGCCCAGTTGTTCAAATGTTCTGGATGAAACCATTCTCCGACACAGAAAAAGATAGGGAAGCGGCCAGAAGAGCTCGATTATTTGAGGTAATGGATATACTTCAATGTTTTTACACAATTCTTGTATTTAAAAACATCTAATTTTGCACATGACTGAGTTTTTGTTATCTTGACTAAATTTTATGACACATTTGTAAAAATTTGCTCCAGTTAAAAATTGTATAATTAAATATATTTATATTGTATTTAATAGATTGATTCTATGATGCATCCATTGATTAAGGGTGATTATCCAACAGAGTATAAGAGAATAATTGACACTCACAGCAAAAATGAAGGTAGAAGGGTATCAAGACTTCCCCGTTTTACAGAAGAAGAAGTGGAGCTTATAAAGGGTGAAGTTCTAGTTAACATTCTTTTATAATGAAAATCTTTAGTTTACAAGCAATGAAAAAATGACGAAATTTATTCATTATTTAACAAGTAAATGATTAGTGAAAAAAATCTTCCATCTTTAATTAGATTGAGCAGAGTTCTGTCCCATCATCAGGATCATACTTATACTTAAGGACCTTATATTAAATGGTCACATAAAAAAAATGGTCACATGTTTGAAATTTTCTATTAAAATATGTTAAATTGTTGTATATTTAAATGCTTTACATTAAAATTAATACCAAATTTCTTTTATAAAAACATCATACATTAGACTGCTCTTTTCAATGTTGCAAAAAGTATTACAAGATTTTCTTTTCACTATTCATTTACTGGTTAAAATTATAGGTCTTCCAGTTAGAAATATTTATTATCTTATCCATTATTTTATTTGTTAAAGATCACACATAGTAATCATTTTATTATTATTATATTATATAATTATATATATATATATATATATATATATATATATATATATATATATATATATATATATATATATATTTTACACAGGTGTATGAATTAATCACTTTACACTTCAGTACTAAGGTGTAATTTCATCCAGCCTTGGTTTTGCTTTTTTATATAAATCTTATTCGAAGTGAATATCAACTTCTAAAAAATTAGGTTTCAAGATTTTCTGGTCATAATATTAATCAATTTGTATCTTTAACAAATATTACCTACGTATAAATTCTATAATTATCATCTATATTTCAAACAATAGAAAAATACAAAATTTGGTAAATAAATAAATAAGATGAACTAATATAAGAAAAAATAGCTAATAATTTTATGTTGCAGGCAGTTTTGACTATATAGGGATAAATTATTATACAGGGTTTGATGTTAAGTATTCTGAAAATTTTCCCTCTCCATCTCAGCAGAAAGACTATGCTGGTGATAAAAGTGTAAATCCTAAGGCATTTACTCCTGGTGTGAAATGGCTTTCTGTAAGTTGCTAACTTTAATTTTATTAAGTTGATTTAAGCTATTGATTAAATGAAAAATTTCAACAAATATTTTTTGAAATTTTATTGAGTGTAATATTCTTACAGCATACTTGGGGGGAGGTAAAGTTATAGCGTGGTCAGTCCTCTGCCACAGATTTATTTCTTGACAAATGTCTGTCAAACCATCTTTTCTTCTTTCTTTTTTTTTTCAAATGAAAGACTAAAAATATTAGTTAAAAAACAAACAAATTATGCAATTAAACAAAACTACATAAAATTGGTCATTTCTTTCCATGGCTTAGGTATATTTAATTGAAATTAAAAAAACAATTAAATTATTATAATATACAAGCAGGATCAACTCATGCAAGTAAATCCAGGCTAAACTCAATTATAACAGAATAATGATAATAAAAATAAACACAGTGATAAAAAGAATGATATTCTTTGATAAAACAGCAAGTTGGAAATCAGTCAGATCTTTATTACTTTACATTGTTCTATTTATTTTATCAGAGAAGTTTTGGTCCACATTGTCAATCATTATCAGGAATGATAAACAATGAAGAAAATAAGAAAAGCTCTGTAGAGATCATCACAATCTTGACTCAATACAGAATTACTTAAACAAGATACCTAAGGTAGTCCTCTCTAGAGTTTCTACAGTCACAGAACATTGGATACAGAACACATTATGGAAAACTGTTTTTATTTAATGTCGAACAGAATTTATGGTCAAAAATAAACATATTGTATATTTTAGCATTATAATTATTTTATATAGATACATTTCTAATTTCAGCATCAACCTGTAGATTTTAGAAACTGTCTTAAATACTTAAGGGATATTTATGGAGATTTGAGGTTCTTCGTCACAGAGAATGGTTGTGACGACCCTAGTGGACTAAATGATCAAGACAGGATACATTACTTAATGGTTAGTATGATTATTATTTTATAAATGCTATTAACATAATATTTAATAAATCTTTATTTTGGTATATAATTATTTGTGTAATGTAGACATTTACTATGTTTATCAATTAATTGCTGAGAAATTTCTATAAATACCTACTCGCAATCCTATCTTGTTTAATTATGAAATTGTTGTACATTCTTCAAATTCACAACATATATAAAGTAATGGAATTTAAAAACAAAAATAACTTTTAAAATATGCTGAAAAAAAGAAAGAAAATCACATACCCTTCTTATCACAGGCTGAATGACAAGTATGGATACAAAAATAAAAGATAAAAAATAATTACTTAGACAAATACAATTTATAATATTAAAATGATCAGTCTTCAAGAAATGGTGGTATTCAAGTTAAGCACTTAAAATTATTTTCAACGTGAGCAAATAAAAAATTAAATTATTGATATTTTTAGAATCATTTAAAGCAGCTTATATTGGCGATCAATGAAGATGGTTGTGATATTGGCGGATACACAATCTGGAGTTTTCTTGATAGTTATGAATGGGCTTCAGGTTACAAGTAAGCATTTGAATTACTTTTTAATCTAATCATCTTTCTCCCTTTTCTTTGTATTTGATATTTTCACATTATTTGGTCACATTATTTCACATATGTAATTTAGTTAAATCTAAAATCATTTGTTAAATTCTAACAGTTAGAATAGCATTCTTTTCCCCAAAATATATTTGAAATATTATTTATGAAGCCAATAATGATATTTACTTACAAAAAATTGCTAATTCATCAAAACTGTAAATATTATCTGTACTTGTCTTTCATTTGTTTCAGAGCCAAGTTTGGTCTTTACCATGTTGATTTTAATGATCGAAAGAGACCAAGAACATCAAAGAAGTCTGCAGAGGCTGTGAAAGAATTAATAAAAACAAGAATTATTCCTAATTAAAGTTCTAATAATGTCTATATACAGTTTGAGCAATCACATTGAATTGATTTTTTTATAATTTTGTACTAAATACTATCTAAATATGCCAGCAGCAAAGAAGTAATAAAACACTAAACTCTATGGATAATTGTTTACAATTACACCTTAAGTGAATTATCAGTAAGAACGATTTAAAATCAGATATTGCACATTTCAAAGTTGGTAGAAAACTTAATTTTGGCATAATTATTGATATTGTGATTCTTAAAAAGACTTTTAAAATACACATTGAGTAGCCAGAAATCAGACTGTAAACAAAATTTTTATGCTGTGTGTGGTTAAGGGATTTCAATGAGAAATAATCGTATTTTGCAACCCTCTGTTTTACAATTGGCAGGGTATTAATCCGACGATAGAAGTTGAAGATGATGCTTCGGTGGTAGTAGTTGGCACTACTAGTCCAGCCACCTTCTAGTTTGGTTTGCTGAGAAGAATTCTGGAGTCAGTTGCCACACTGTCCTTCCATCGATGGTCTAAACCGGTGATAAGATGTCTTAAAGTTTTTTTTCCAACCCCACTGTGTGGGGTGCATTCTCTACCCTTTCAAAATTTGAATTTTATAAAACAAATGGTAAGAATGCTACTGTGAGGCAGCAGATGTTGGTGGCAGTCTCGATAAAATAACGGCATGATTCGATTACCCAATGAATTAGTTGAATGCAACGTAAGTTATTTCAAGATTTTTCGGTTTTCGGAATTTTGTATAAGGCAACGTAAATCCCTCTCCTGTAATCACAATTTCTGGTTTCGTCGATTTCGGATTATTGAATAAAGGTTGGGATACCAATTCTACATTTTTGGAAAAGGGAAATTGCATATATATTGAGTAAATATATCACTCATCAAAAGGAAAGGAATTTGTAAATATTTGTCTTAATAAACCATACTTTTGAATAATTTTTAGCTATGCGCTTCAAACTGTTCTCAACTTAGAATGCTGTTTACTCGAAACTGGTAAGATCCAGCCACATTATTAAAATAGTACTTTTTATGTACAATTTTATGAGGAATATTTTTGTTCCTAGTCATTATTTCTGTTATTCGGAGAATAACTAGTAGAGATTGCCCACCGGGAGATGATTTTTCGTGAATTAGGGGATGTTATATCCAGAGGACAGATGGGTTCTCTTTATTGCCCTAAAAAAAACCCACTCTTGTGAAGGGCAAAACTTTATAAATTATATCCCACAAATGCCAGTTTTTGTAAAGAAGTCATGTATTTGAATTCATTTTTAATACGTTTCTGGTAGTTTTAGAAATGAAAAAGCTTTAGTCAATACTAAAACAAACATAGAGGATGAAACCACCCTACCAAAACAATGTCTAACTCATTTTGTGATAAAAATGGACCTGGCCATGTTTGTAACTGGGCTACTCATATATAGAATAGAAAGAAAACTATTCTGGGACAAATTCCCCTAAGAATAAATATGTTGTACAAACAAAAAAAAATACAATAATATTGTATTTATATAAAATTACTTACATATTGAAATAAACAAATAAGAATCATAAATAATATAAACTAATAAAAGAATCCTTGTTGAAGCAATATATATGAGTGCTAATAAAAAAGAACAAAGATAGTGAGACAGGAAACTTACATTCACCAAACATTATCGTTAAAATAATTATTTACATCTCATAGTGAGAAAAAAATATATATACATAAATTTACATTGTAATATGATACATTGTGATATATATATGTGTGTGTGTATATATATATATATATATATATATATATATATATATATATATATATATATACTACTGTTTATACTTAAGTCAACATTTATTAATTGAAATCTACAAATAAACAATATTTTATTTTTGTGATAATGGTAGTTCCCTGAAAATTCTTAAAATTATTTGAAATTTTATCAGATGCTATTAAATTTATGAGAATGTGTGTCATACAAACAATAAAAAAATTACAACACGGACTATTGGACGAAGAAAGATTCTCGGCAATCACCGCACATGAGAGCAGGAAAGTGCCAAGATCATTACAAAGGGTAGGATCATGCCACCATCGAAGGACTTCCGCCAACTGACTTTTTTACGTAAGCATGTCAGAGAGGTTGTCCACGCATCTCGGTACAGCAGAGTTACCATTGCCAAAAAGGATCTGTCGCTTAGGTACGTCAAGGTCTGCAGGGTTGGATTAAGTATTTTCCGAATCCATTTTGGAATTTGACAATAAGATGTCGATGGAAACTAATTGATGAATTAGGCCATAATTTCGGTAAAGAAGTCAGACATGTTCAAAATTGTAGCAAAATGAGCATTGATTTTTGTATACCTTCTCATAATTTATACTTATTGTTTAATGATAGCCATGATCACCACATTTAGTCGAAGAATCGGCATATTTAGCGATTTCAGAAATAAAAGAGGTGGATGATGGATCTGAGTTGAGGTTGAAGACATTTTTAACAGATTTCAGAAGCAGGAGCCGTTAATTAACAGGCTAAGAAGGATCGGGATTCAATCTGGATTCAAACCAAACTCTTCTCGCGCTTCTCATTCATTCTCATTGATGGTATTATAAGCCAGTGGAGGTTGAATAGGAGTATACAAGTTAAGGACTTAAGTGGAATATTGTGAACGCTAGGACACATATTGTGATATTTTACACAAATTTACTGGACCTCTTTTGCTTCCTTGAACAAGGGATGAATACAGAGATAACCTAGTGGATTTTAATAATTAAAAAGGTTCTAATAAAATTTAAAAAGGAAAATATAATGCCTTGGGTTATTGAAGTCATAGTGAAGCGAATTGGAAACATAATATAGAGCATTGATTGTGGTTCTTAAAATTAACATGACATCTAAACGTGTAATTCGATTAGGTTAAGAAAAAGTAGAAAATATTTTAAATGAAGTAGAAGATACTCCTACAATCAGCTCACGAAGAATTACTCCGTGGGGTATCTCTCCACGGCTATTTGAATTTTATTCTTAATCCGCACATTGACAAATTAAATATAAATAAATAGTAGATTTCTAAATTATAATATATAAAACGGATTAGCACTCAAATTTAATTATTAGTAAACATGATTACGGCTAATGATATATAAAAGACAAAAATAAAGTATTTGATGTAAACTTAATTTTCGAAACTCATATTAAAATCCTATAAATCCTTTCAAGAGGAATATTGCTGCATAAAAGCATTTTCATCGCGCTGTGAGAAAATAATTTTCAATATAGTCCAGTCAATGAAAGCTCAAATGGAATTGACGGGACTGCCAAAATTGACTGCGGGACTTTTTTTGGACTAGTTAAGAGGTAAACATACTTGAAGTCCTCGAATCTAGGAGCAGAGGCAAATAGAGGAGGGAGAGAAAAAGGTTATGTTTTTTGGTTTTTCATTTATACTCTTATCTCGTATTAGGTTGGTTTGGCGTAAAATATTTTATGTAAAACATAAAGAGCGTTAAATTTCCTATCGAGATGATCCTATTAATTGTTATTAAGCTAGGAACAACCGTTTTCAAATATAAACGAAAAATCGAAAAGCATAAGCTTCTCCCCCTCTCCTCTCGTTGCCTCTGCTCCTAGATCCGAGGACTTTAAGGATGTTTGCCTCTTAACTCGTCCAAACAAAGACCCGAAGTCAATTTATGCCGTTCCGTCATTTCTGTCTATAACCCCCTCATTGACTGGACTAATACGAAAACTGACGATGACAGCGGTGTACCTCCTTCTAAGATCAAGGTCAAGTATTCTTTTAAAACATCTGGCTTCGGGCTTCTGATTTATAAACGAGTCTGGTATGTGAAAATATCTAGAGTTCAGGGTAAAACCATTGAGAGCTATTATAGTGTAACATTAATCTAATCTGTAAGTTCCAAAAATGGATCTAGGAAGCTATTGATAATCAATAATCAAAGAGGTAAAATAATTCAATAAGGAGTTAAAAAGAAAAATAATTAATTAAATAAAGGTTGGGTTATAGAAGCCGTTATTTATTGCGATAATTAATAAAACGCCCAGGGCTTACCTCGGCTATTGGACGGGTCCACAGGTAGTGGATAGTGGAATAACCTGCAGATATAAAGGTTAGCTGAGAATAAAGGATAACCCAAATAAGCAGCTCCGGTCCAGAGGTTAGGAGAGGATAACTCCGACAGAAAAACAAAGGGTGGTCTGGACTCTAAGCTATAGTGGTAGCAATCAGGCTCGGGGACGAAAACCCCTAATCAAAATGATCTGGCCCTCCAGGTTTGGGGTTGAGCCCAGGGCAAACCTACCTCGGAAAAGAAACATTGCTGCGAAACCTCAGAACAATAATAAACCGGATGGAAAACCAGGCTATGGAAAATAGAAATTGGATACGGGCCTAAAAATTGCTACATGGAATATAAGGACGATGCTACAGCCAGGAAAAATGGCGAAAGTGGCAGAACAAATTTAAAAATTCAAAAGAGATGTAGTTGCGCTACAGGAAATAAGATGGAGAGGCTAAGAAATATTGGACAAACAAGAGTATTCTCTACTGATCAGTGAAGCAGCAGAAAGAACCGGCAGGAATGCGATGGGATTTATAATTTTAAAGCGGTTGAGAAATACCCTTTTACTATTCGAGCCTATTAGTGATAGAATATGTAAGATACGGCTAGAAGGCAAATTTAGAAATATCACAATTACATCTATTATTTTCTATCAAAAACTCGAAAGAGCTTACCAGATTATCCCAAAGTATGATAGAAAAAAATTGTATTGGGAGATTTCAAAGCCCAAATTGGAAAAGAGGATTTTATTAAAACTGCAGCCGGTACTCACTCGCTGCATAATGTAACAAACAAGAATGGTGAATTCCTATGCCAATATGCAGAATCAAACAATATGATAATAAAGAGCACATACTTCCCTCATAAGGACATCCATAAGGAGACTCGGAAGGTACCTAATGGTGGAATAACTCAAATGGACCCTGTCCTGATTTCTAAAAGACACAGCTCTTCAATAATGGATGTTAAATCTGCACGTGGTCCTGATTGTGACTCTGATCATTATATGGCTACATTCAAACTTGGAAACCATCATAATAGGAAACAGTAGAACTTGGAGACAATTACAGAAGTCGCTAAATTGAAGGACTTATGGATAAAAAAATGGGAGAAACTGAAAGAAGATGAAGAGGAAGAATAGAAAAGAAATTGAATAGGTTAAAAAACGTAATGATCAAATCAGCGGAGGAGGTAGTTGGTGTGCAGGATAGGAGTAGAGGAGAAGAGAGGTTTGATGACGAATGTTTAAAAGTATTAAAGAAAAGAAACGACCTCCAATTAGCAATGATGCAACATTCCACTAGACAAAGTGTGGCAGCATGGAGGCAAGCCTGATAGTCTGATTTAGCAAGGGATGCTAAAAAACTTGTACTTACGAAGAAAAGAGAGTACATGAAAAAGAAAATAGAAAAAATTGAGGAATTACATACAAATAATGAAACCAGAAAATTCTACGGAGCTATAAGGTACATAAGTCGCGGCTTTCAACCAAAAGTGGACATCTGCAAAGACAGGAATGATAACATAACCGAAGGGAAAACCTGGTGATCGACAGATGGTCCGAGTATTTAGGCGAATTGCTTAACAAGAATAAAAATGAATAAATTAATGCTGAGGTAATATTACTGTATAATAATGACATTGAACCACTTGATATGACTCATGTAACTGAAGCAGTTCAGAATTTAATAAATAATAAAGCATCATAAGGCGAAGATTTATTAATAGCTGAATTCTTTAAAAGAAGTAGCGAGAATAAGCTCACACATCTTTAAATGGCAACTAGTTTGATTTGCTCCATCTTTAAAAAAGGAACTAAATTACAGGGGAATATCGCTCTTAGGTGCAGTATACTAAATACTCTCGAATATTATCTCAAAGAAACATAATTTCTTTGCTAAAAGCATTCTAGGAGAATATCATTGCTGGTTCCGGAAAGGAAAAGGAACAGTCGAACAAATTTTTACAATGAAGCAAATGCTAGAGAAATGTTGGGAGCATAAAACTACCCTTCATATTCTTTTCATCGACTATCGCCAAGCTTTCGACAGCATTAATAGGACTAACTTAATTAGAGCACTAATAGAATATAACATGCCAAAAAAGTTAATAATATTGAGATGACTCTAAGCAATAGCAACGCCAGGGTGCTTGCCAGTGGTAATATAAGCCGTTCATTTTCAATATCAGCCGGTGTAAGGCAGGGAGATGCCTAGTCCGCCACTCTGTTCAATCTAGCATTACATAAGGTAGTAAATAGTATAAATACACAAGGAAATTAATATAATCAAGTACCTTAATACTGAGAGTCAGAATATGGGCCAAGAAATAAATGATTCGAAAACCAAGTATATGTGCATTGCTCCAGATAATTTAAGATTTACCCCCATAATCTTGTGGTGCAAAGGCATGCTTTTGAAAACGTTAATACCTTTACCTATCTCGGGTCAGAATTAAAAAATGAAAGTAAAATTAGAATTATGGCCGCTAACCGTGCTGTTTTTGCAAACTTAAAGTTTTTTAAATCATCATTACTGTCAAGGAAAACAAAAGTAAGGCTATTCATAACTTTAATTAAGTCTATTCTTACATATGCTGCTGAAACGTGGACGTTTACTACCATCATCCCAAATAAATTAAGATTCTTCGAGAGGAAAATATTTGGGCCCTTCTTCGATGAAATAATTCAAGAATGGAGGATAAGAACAAATAATGAGATCCACGACTTAAACAATAATACCGAAATTGTGAGCTTTATAAAATCCCGCCGAATCGAATGGTTGGGGCACGTTCTAAGAATGCCAAAAAAGATGCTCCAAAGCAGAATTTATGGAACCAGAAGAAGAGGAAGACCAAGGAGAAGATGAATGGATGATGCGGAAGATGACCTCAAACGGTTGGGAGTAACAAACTGGAAGGAAAAAGCTAAGGATAGGAATATCTGAAGGACTATTGTTCAGGAAACCAGGGCCCACCTCGGGCTGTAGAGCTACACAGTAAGTAATTAATAAAACGGTAATAATTAATGATCATACACCTATTTTCCCCATTATGCAATAATAATTTAGCCCTATGCTAGAAGCATATGGTTAAAAGAAGAAAAAAGAAAACAAATAATAGCAATAAAATTAAAATGTTTAGAACTCCTTTTGCGTTGCATCTCCTTTACAATATTTTTTTTTATTTCAGGAAATTTACCAAGCTTATGTGATCATTGGTCAGTCAATTTTTTAGTGAGTACAATGAAAGCGGAAAACTTCAACATTTTCGAATTTGTATACATTCAATCTTCAGTGAGGAGTGATTAATCATGATGTTAGAGCATGAGGCCTTTTCGATTCAGCAAAACTGAAATTTTCGTTCGAAATTTTTTTTGTTTTTTTAATACTGGCGACATATGTTGTCCATGAATTTTTCTAAACGTTGTCAACATTTCTTGGCAAAATGTTGCCAACTCCAGTGTAAACGCGGCTTTATACTGTTACTACTTATAGGTGTTTCTAAATGCTTCTGTAAGTAGAACAGTGGCTCTCAAACTTTTTTTTTTGGCAGCACACTGAAATTATTAAACAAAATTCACGGCATCCCTATTATTCTTATTCTTCTTATTATTTTTTTTGATAAATGAATTAATAAACCATAGAACTAAATAATAAAAAAAACGTAGACATGCAATGATGAATATAATGAATTAAAAAATTACAAAAAATAATATTGTTACTAATTGTTGTAATTGTTTTAATTATTTTTTATTTTAATTTAATACTTTAATTTTAGTCTAGTTATTTAAAAATCTCGCAGCACCTGTGGCGCACCCTAATTTGCCGCGGTACCCACTTTTAGAACCAGTGTATTATTTGAGTATTATAGAGAGTAGTAGTATAGAGTATATGAATATTATAATAAACTTGTATATCTTATATATAACTTTGCAATTAAGGCGTAATTTATAGCAGTGGTCGCTACTCCTAAAAATAAATGAATTAAGATTCAAATTCAAAAATCAAAATTCAAAATCAACTCGTAAGCCGAGGAGCTTACGAGGAAGCTAGAGAATATGAGGTATTCTAGATAGGGTAGGGTATTCTCTCATATTTTCCATCAATTTGACTAAGGCAGTGTGGTATATGGTGGCCTCTCGATTGTACTCGAGGGCAGATTGAAGCCAATCATGAACTGCTTTTTAAGCAGAGAAGAATTCATTTTTTGTTTGTTTATTTTTATTATTATTGATGTAAAACTTATGTACTTTTATTATTGTGGTTTTTTTGCCAGATGTGGTTTACTTTTTATTTGTTCATTTTTGTTATTCTGAAGGGGCCTTGTCCCAGAATAAAGCAATTTTTCTATTGTTATTTCTAGCGTGAACATTTTTCATAATTCATAATTATACAGCTCATGCTAAATTAACTGGTTTAAACATAATTAAAATTGGCTATTGTCAGGGAGGTGCTTATATTAAATAATTATCTAAATTAATGGCAACATGCTAATATTCACGCCATTACCTAGTTCAACATTTTTATGAAATTACCAGTTTTTGCGTATTTCTTGAGCTGAAATTTCAAAAAGTAATTAACCTAAATAATATTTGAAAAAGAATACAGTGGTTTAACCCAAGTGAATCGAAAATAACGTAAGATATTTAAAAATAGTTATGGATTAAAAAAATAGCTCGCATTGAGGTTTTAAATTCTTAGCAGCTGGAATTAGAGCTCAAAATAACCTCCCAGTTTATTCTCAAAAGCCGCATTAAATAAGTTTAAAGAACACACCGAGAAAATTTTAGGTAAGGTAAATAAACACAATTCAGATATTACGATTCGGCTTTCAGATATTACAGAGAGCTAAACCATTAGGAGAAATACACAGTACGGAGAATTTAGAATTAATGAACAGAAAATTAATATTTTAGAAAACAGCCGGATTCAATATTGTTACTTGTAGACTAATCAAAGTGGGTGAGTTAAAGCAAGTATTTCCAAGATGCATGCAGTGAAATGAAAAAAAAAAGTCTGTACAAGGAATATAATCTATTCTGATTCCAATTCATAAAAAACAGATAGAAAATAAAATGATCACAATACTAACTGGAACGTTGACTGAATGTTGGGATGTATTGTATTGTATGTATAAGGGATATATAAGGAATGAACATTGGGAGCGTAGCATAAATGGCGCTGAGCTTCCCGTCATATGTCCAGGGGTCGTTGCAAGTACGGCTCATGTAGTTTCAACTTCAAAGGGTACTTCCACTCATGGACTTTAAAAATAAATCATTTAATACTCCACCTTACCCTTAGTTTGTTATAATATAAAATAGTAAAAAAAAAAAACAGCACAAAAAACAATATTAATGAATATTTATATAAAAATATTAGTCTTTAAAATAAGAAATTAATAAGAATACAATGGTACGCGGAGCCCGTTTTCACTTAATCAGGTGACAGTCAAGGTTCTTGCCGAATCAACACTTCGGCAAAAAAAAAAAATATATTAGAAATGACCAATATAGTTTTAGGCAAAGCCAGTCAACTAACGAATGATGTTCTTCCTTTGGAAAATATTTAAAGAGAACGTTAAAACAATTCAAAGACAAAAGAATATGATGAGACATTTTGTAATTTAAATAAGTTATTGAGAAATTTGTTCCTTGTTAGATGAATAGTTTTAGTTTCCATAGTGGGATCTATCTCACATCAGTTAACAACTGAGCGATAGGATTGCTCAAACATTTAAATTTACTATTGCCACTATTTATCTGTCTAGATGGCATAACAACCAGGGATGTCAAAACCGATAACCTGTTATTTGGCATTGAATAACCGCTTTTTATCGGGGTATTTACACTATCGGTTATAATCTTGGAAGATGGAATTCCATTCTCCTAGGTCACATTCTTTTTTTTTTTAATCCAAAAACCGGAAAAAAAACCCAGATTGAAAATAAATTTGGTAAACAAAAAAAATAATAAAAATTAACTTCTACTTTGAAATGTTAACAAACTGCTGAAAATTGAATGATAGCTTTATAGCCTATGAAAAAATAAGTATAGGACGTGAAATTCATGCCATAAAAAAAATAATATCTGGTGTGGACAACACATGACTTCCTTGTACGCCTATTAAACTATAAATCGGTGACTCAAAAAGTGATCCTGATTTTGGTTACTAGTTTTCGAAGATCGCAGTATCTCAAAACCAACACTCGGCGTCGCGACATCCATCTATTGACACACACACACACACACACACACACACAAAAATAGGGAGGAAAATCAGTATTTTACACTAAATTTTAACACTTAAAACAAGTAATAAAAATGTTTAATTGGATTGGAAACCAAATTGCGATTGTAACATTTATTACCGAAACATATGATTTATGTATTTAATTTAAATATAATTTTTGATGTAAGCTTATTATGACTTTCAAGTAAAGTACCGTTTTCGGCTCACCAATTTTAACCAAAATATAGTAAATACATTAACATCAATATAAAAGTCCTATCTACCAAATTTGAGATGTTTTACATTATATTTTAATATAATTTTTTATGAAAGTCTAATATGACCTTCAAGTAAACTTCCGGTTTTCTAATTTAGACCAAAATCTAGTTTGTTATTTAAATCAATATATAGGTTATAAATACCAAATTTGAAAAGTTTTTCAAAGTATTTTAATATAATTTTTGATGGAAATCAATTATGACCTTGAAGTAAAGTACCACTTCCGGTGATTAAGCAGTGACCAAAAAGGGAGGTTCACAACTAGATTTTACAACAATCCTAAATACAAAATTTCAACTTTCTACGGCTTACCGTTTTTGTGTTATGCGAAATACGAACGAACGGCGTACAAGGAAGTCATGTGTTGTCCACATTAGATATTTTTTATTAATTACGAACGGAGAGACAAACAACTTTTCGAACCAATAAACAGTTCAAAATTGAGTGTTAAAAAAAATCGTCTGTAATTTTTATTTTTTCTTGAACGATTTAAGTACCAATATTTTATTTTATGCTATAGCTTAATTTTCACTTTTTGTGGGAATATTTTTTAATGTTATCATTAATCAATGTTATTTCATAACTTTGACCGATATAACGTAGCTGAATGTGACCTAATTTTTTTATCTTATCTTAAAAATTTCGGTCTTTAACTCATATAATAATAGGAAACTTACATTTAAAGGAAACTAAACATATCGTAAAGCATATTATGGTTTCACCTTCGTTAATAGTATTAATGAGATAACAAAATCAAGGTAATCTACAGAATTTATACACTGGCAATAGGTGCATACGAATATCACCGTCTTAGATGCTGCTTGGGTATTTAGCTCAGGCGCGATAGTTTATTTTTTGAAATAAATTGTCGCGGGACTTTCTCAACGTGATAATTAGGAGAAAAATATTAGAAATAAATTGTATATGTATTAGATAAAATCGCTATGTAGCAAAATGGTGAAAAAAAATTCATAAAGGTGCCGAAAAGTGTTTTTTTCACGTTTTATATGTTAAAAAAATTTTGATTAAGAAAAATAAAAAATAGTACGTAATAGCGTTTAAAAATACGGACAAAAATAGTTTCAAACAATTGAAATCGGTTAGCAACTTTTCGCAAAAAATAAATAATCATAATAAAATAATAACAGCTACTTTATAATAAAAAAAATATCTAAATACGGCCATTTTTGGACATTTTATTACAGGAATTTTAATTATCGCAGGAACTTCTTTTGAGGTTTAAATTGTGGCTTTTGCTAGAGCCTATCTGTAATAAAAATTGTGTGCAAAAAAATAATAACTTTTCCCAGAAATTGAGAAAATGTAAAAGTAGGTGATTTCAAAAAAAGATTTTAAGAATGGCGAAAATGTTTCTATCTTTGAAATGACGCTAGGTATGTAAAATACCACACGCGACCTTACGATAGTAATTAAAAATAAAAAATAATAATAATAAAAATAGTTATGGCTAAAGATAATATTTTCTATCCCTTTGGCCAGAATTATACCAAACTAAGTAAATTTGTGAATATCTATTCGATTAAGTAGACTTAAGTGTTTAAATTCTTCTTCTTGCCTAGTCTAAAATGTCCATCATAAATATAAAGCACCCAGTAGCCGGTCTATGGTTGATTATAAACATTTAAAAATACCCGGTAACAATTTTAAAGCAGACAAATTATTTTAAAAACGTTGCAAATTATTTCACTATAGTTTATTATTTTCCAATAGTTATATACACCTCCCCCCCAAAAAAAAAAAAAAAATTAAATTCAAATGGATTGATTTTTTTTTTTTAAGGCATAGATATAATGATTTCAAAAAACTTTATATTTTTCCTTTATAATCATAAATGGCAGAGATATGGGCGTATGAAACCTTTAATAAGCTGCCATTTTGAAAACAAATGGCGGATAGTAATGGCGAGTTCCAAGGATCACCTTCTATTTGGGTGCAGTCTCAAAAAAATCGATCCTCGAGTCTGGAATAAAAGCGGAGGATAGACGGATTTTATTTTAAATTCGATTTTTTGATTGTATGTCTTGAAACGTAAAACGTCACTTTTGAGGGAGAAAGGATCACAAAATTTTGGTTGTTCCTTGTTAATTAACCTGTGGAATTATAATTATTGAAAATAATAAAACGATTTTTCACAAAAAGATCAGTTTTTTACCACATTACGGGGTCTACCACGACAAAGATCAAAAAGGGTGGGAGGTGGAGGGAGATCTTCATATAGAACATCTCATCCGAGAGGTAGGACAGTTAAGTAACATGGATCCTGTAGGCTTTCTGGTATTTTTAGCGTTTCTGTGTCCTGCTCGTGAGTAGTCCCCAATATAGATAAATTATAGATTAAACTTGGTGTAATTAATATTGACGTCATTCTTCGCCAAACATGTCGAAAGTAAAATAACATTAAGAACAAAAGATATTTCAGTTCCGAACCCAAACGACTTTTGAATCAATAAATAAATTAAGTCGGTGCATATAAATATTTTAAATAATACAGTATTCCGGTGTGATTTTTAGATGGAAATTTTACATTATTCTGGTTTAACGTTCACGTCATTTTAAGTGAGCTTTCATGTCTTCCACACTGAACGTGCTAATGTGTATTCGTATCATTCCCAATGTATTTCAAAAGATTATTTCTGAATGGCAGAAACAAGTTCTCAATTTTATTTATTTTATTTTTTCTTCAGTATTCATCCAACCGTAATACTCAAACTTTCGTTAGTTATTATTAAAGATTAGAATAGGATTATCCTTTAGGTTATTAAATTATCTAAGATGTGATGAACTTCAGAGAATAGGCATAAATAACTCCAAGACAACCTAGGCAATAATGCTTTAGGGCATCGGACGTCGGGAGGGGGGGGGGCTTCACAAGACCTGAATTGAAAAATAATTACAAATTTAATATATTAAATGAAGTGAAATTTAAACCTTCCGTTTTAATATTCACTTTATTTCATTTATGTTCAGGTTTCGGAGAAATATTTCCTCATCAACAGAACAATTCTTCTAAAATCATCAATTATTGCATCCATACTCATAATTTATATTTAATTCCTTACCTAGGCGCAGACATAGGCGAGGAAAGCATCGCCCCCCTCCATCCTAAATAATAAAAAGGGGAAACAAGAATATCATTTTGCCCTACCTCTCCTCCAAAAATTTGATGCACAAAAATTAAGAAAAAAAAACTAAAATAAAAATCAATAATAAATAATTTGCATAAACTAAACCAATTAAGAAGATAGGAAAAATCGAATAGCTGGTTTGGCTATGACCTAGAAGTAAGATTAAATTTAAAGTTGAAACGAATTCTGTAAGTAGGGACTAAAATTCTGGAAGTAACGAAGGACGAGCAGATCTCTCTAGATCTGCTCGTCCTTCGTTACTTCGTTCAAGCAATAAACTATTCCAGCAGTAACGAACGACGGGCTGATCTAGACTAACGGAATTCGATTCCACTCTTACATACAGGATATAGATAGAGTACTATCCTGTCTAAATCAATCTATAGAATACTATTCTAGAATATATATACAGAATATTATTCTACTTTTCTCATTTTCTTCATTGGTTGTACATCAAATTACTGGGTGGGGAAGGGCGAAATGATACTCACGCCGAAAAAATTGGGTAGAGGTGCCCACTTGCTGTTAATCTCTGTATGTATTGCACTACTACTTTAGGGGCCAAATTATTATTATAACAAACATCGCATCACTCAATAAATACAATATTTAAAATAAAAAATAAAAATATCGACGTTATAACTCACTGTATACTGGTACTTGAAATCAGTTGACATCAGTATGATGGTATAGACGGATCAATCTAATTAGGGATTGAAAATATATTTTTAAATATATATTCAAAATATATTTTGAATTGCTTATTTTTTAATATTTGTGTGTTTTAGAACTGAAGATGAATGCATAACATTCAAAACTAGTTTTAAATAAAACTAAATTATAGAAGAGGCAAATAATTTATCAATCCCTAATTAGGCACTTGTAATAGCATTGGTGGGGAGAAATAGTCCGGCAAATGGGCCTTGCACTATCATTTGGTGGCCGCAACGTACTAACTTTAGTAGGAGTGTCAAGATCTATTTCGCGGGACCGTTGCGAAATAAATATTCACTGCCCCAGGTGGGGATCGAACCCACACAACTTTCCGAACTATGGGACTCTCGCCCAAACGTGCTCGGCTGTCACATCCTCAACACGCTGTATAAATGACAAATTTACTACGTATCTCAAATTTTCCAGCCTTTGAGAACATGCGGTTCACATATCATTTACAGGAACACCTTATTAACAAAATATTGTTTTAAAGATGATATATTATTTTATATTCATTCTTGCCTGGCTAAACGTCTTGGACTACGAACCCTGTACTGGCTCAAATGTCGGATCCCGTGAAAATTATTCCCATATTTAGAAATTAAATATTTCTGACAACCGTACATTTCTATATGTCTAGTAACAAAAATCATTCAATTCTTATTACAAATTTTCACTACAGTATGTTTGCGTGATGACATGATGCAAGTTGAGGAATTAGTTTAGAGATTACTGCAGTCTCTTCGACGGTCTCGACTTTCATAACCTTTGATGTTTCGCAACAATAATCAGAAGAGACAGACTGTTCGATACGGACTTTTTCCTTTTTTTTTTTTTTAATATATTTTTATTTCTTAATGACCTATGATGAGAAATTTGTACATTGCTTGCTTCATCCGTAACTCTAGCTAATATACGTCATCCAGTTGACTTACGCATGATAGTATAGAAGGATCAATCTCATTAGGAATTGATAAATTGATTGCCACTTCTATAAATTTGATTTTATTGAATACTAATTTCTAATGTTATAACATTCATCTTCAGTTCTAAAAACACACAAAAATTCAAAAATAAGCAATTTAAAATACAGTTAGGTATTATTATACATACTAAATTAATTTTACATAACATATTTATATTACACTTAATTTAATATGTATAAAAATACCAAACTATATTTTAAATTGGGTTTTTAGAACTGAAGATGGATGTATATCATTTGGAACTAGTTTTCAATAAAAAAAAAAAAATTATAGAAGTGGCAAATAATTTATCAATCCCTAATACGTCATCCATATTTTTTAAAACTATATACATTGAAATTTGAACTTAATGAAAAATATTACTAGCAAATATTTTGATTTTTTAATATGACGTGTCAAAGTTACCCATTGTTAGCACATCCATGACAGTTCCTTGTTAAAAGCTCCCAAGATCAATTTATTTTCAGACATCTCAGAGGATTATTGGGAATCGATTGGGAAGCAAGTTTAGAAATTATAGGGTTTGTGTAAGTATGGAGTTTTTATTGGAGGCATAGATGTGTAGGATTATTTTATTAAAACGCGATGATTTGTAATAAAAAGCTATTTATTAAGATTTACAATCTGACTCCGTTTTAAACACATTTTATTTTACGAACACACAGAAACCACCTCAAAGGTCTTATAAACCCTGTTTCATCAGAATCGATACATTTAATCCATTCTGAACATTGATGTTAGTTTAAATAAAAATAATTATTTTTTTTTTATATTTATTTACAGAAATTTACAACTGTATAAGATTATACAACAAGTAAATATGATAAAATGTACATGATACTTGATAATGACGTGAGAAGGAGCAACCCATTGGTAGCACTTCGATGACATCTATGTTATGAGGTCCCGCGGCCATCTTCTTTTAAGACGCCTCGGAGGATTATCGGAAAGTTTGGGATGACAGATTACGTACTAGGGGATTAGTGTGGGCAAGGAGTTTGTAATTAAAAGAGGTATATCTATTTCGGGCTAAGTCTGCAACAAAGGGTATATTTAGGTCTTTATGGATAATTTTATTTGTAACATAATAAGGAGCATTGAAGATTTTTCGAAGGATTTTAGATTGTAAGGATTGGATATGGGATGAATTTGATGGCTTCGTGGAGCCCAAAAGCTCGATCCCATATGTCCAAATAGGCCTGATAATGGCAATGTTTATGAGCTTTTTATAGTAAATCGGAAGTTTAGAGCGTTTGTCAAGTAAGTGTTGTAGTAACGGTATCTACGAGCAGTTTCTTGTCGTTTCAGTCTTGTATGAGGATTCCATCCATGTAAGGCGTTTATCAAGATGAAGTCCTAGGTAGCGGATCTGTTCGATAGGGATAAGTGAAACATTATTAAAGGATACAGTATGACAGGAAGTAGTGGGTTTGCGGCGAAGGGTAAAAGTGATCTTTCGGGATTTATTTTAATTCTCCAGTTCTGACACCATTCTTCAATGGAAATTATGTGTGATTGCAGGGTTTGGGATGCAACAGTTGGGTCATTGTTCACAGATAACACACATGTGTCATCTGCGTATGTTGTGAGGACAGTGTTAGGATAGGTTGGGATATACACCGAGTAGAGAATAGGACCTAGGATACTACCTTGAGGGACACCAGCGGACTAGGAAAAGAGGAAAGAGAAAGCAAAGTTGTGATCTACTTTGAAGGTTCTGTCAGTTAGGTAGGAACGGATTAAAAGGTAATATGTAGGGGAGAGGAATTGACGGAGTTTGTAAAGCAGTCCCGGGTGCCAGACTCGATCAAAAGCTTGTTCAACGTCGAGAAAGACTCCCGTGCAATACATTCCGCGCTCCAATGTAGAGGGTATTACATCCACAACACGATGACACTGCTGGATAGTAGAATGAGATGTTCGAAATCCAAACTGGTGATCAGGAATCACGTGAAAAGAATCTAGGATTGGGTAAATGCGTTTTAGCATGAGTTTTTCTAGGACTTTTCCCATGATTGGTAAATGGAGATAGGGCGGTAGGAGGATGAGTATTCAGATGGCTTTTTGGATTTTGGTACCATTTTTATTATGGACAGTTTCCAAGGATCGGGAAAATAGGTAGATCGTAAGCATTATATATATATATAGGTCAGAAGTAGGATAGCTTTTCGAGGGAGCTGTTTTAGGATATGGGATGCGATGAGGTCTTGGCCAGGAGCTTTAAAAATAATTATAAATTGAATATTTAATGTTTCCTAGCAATGAATAAAACGATTGCATAAACTCTGTATTTGTATTTTTTTCCAATTTATTTATTGATCAATAGCATATTTTAATTTTAAGTTCATCGTAAAAATCATCGTAACTCAAATTAAGTATTTCTTAAAAAGTTATCGGCCGAAAAACGAGTCCTGGATACTGAAATGAATTATTTCATGGAGAATTTTCTATTTGCAAGTAATGTGCATTTTATAACTAATTCTCTCTCTTTTTTTTTTTTTTTAAGTAGCTACTATATGGGAAGTATTATGTTCCTTTGTATTTGAAAATATTGCTTATAATATTCAGGTTTAAAGTAATTTAATAATTACTACTGTTTGTTGAAAGGAGTCAGGAGTCTACTCAAGGTATTTTTAGGACTACTGTATACGCATAGGTACCTTCTCAAAGACAAAAAAGATTGATTGACTGATACGACTGATACGTAATGGACATCCAATAACGAAGAATAGATGTAGCTCATGGCCAAACGATAAGGTCTTGTTTCAATACATGAGTTTAGAGACTATGCAATGATGAGCGCTCCAAAAACAAACTCGTAAAAGCAGAGAATTTTACTGAAGGGCCCTGACGAATATCTTAAAAATGTATTCGGCGGAATTTAAACAGGCCGGTTACAATAGGTTGCACAAAAAAAAAAAAAAAAAAAAAAAAAATCAATAGCACATTTGATTAGTTGTAGCTACATTGCACTTTAAAAAATCAGTACCCCATGAAAGTAATAAGAAATCTATAGAATATTGCATAATATAAAATAAATATTTAAAAAAAAGTACAGTAATTTTTTACTATAAGACAATTGCAAAATTAATTTTTCAAATCATAAATAACTTTTTTTTGGGATAACTTCAATTAAAAAGAATTGTTTTATGAGAAAACCTAATGGTATTTTTATTTATTTATTTTATTTTTTGTAAAAATATATAGAAAGCAACAGTGAAGTCCTTGGCATTTTTTTTATTTGGAGACCTGTCTTATTTATATTTTTAAACAAATTTAGGCAGTTATTGAAACTAAATACAATAATTAAAAAAAAAATCAACAAAAAATTAATTTGTTTTAGATCAAAATATCATAGATATAAAACATTAAACATTAAAAAAATTAAAAATAACAACAAAAATCTATAAACTTACTCAGGATTTTTTTTTCTGATATAAAAATAATTTTGGACCCTAATGTCGTAGAATTATCATGAAGTCAACCTTAATGATTTCAATTTTACATTTTGTAAAGTGATATAAAACTTAGGCATCATACATCCATTGAATAAATAAATTTCATTCTTAAATTTTACAGCTAGGCCAAGCTTGGCCACTCAAAGAAGCACTACAGAACCAATGGGTATAAAACTTCCTGATGGTCTTCTTATCGGAGTGGGATCATCAGCTTACCAAATAGAAGGAGCTCCATTTGAAGATGGTAAAATGACTATTTAACAAACTTATTTATTACTTTGATATTTTTTTTTCTGGGAGTACATCCCAATTAGTCGAGCCCTAATATAGCCATGTCTGCCAATTTTCCTGGCACCAACCGATCTTGTTTCATAAATTAGCTCATTTAGGATCTTGAGAGATAATGTTTCCTGGATAATCCTAGGTAATACAAGCGCCATCCTAATTTGGTCATGTTAATTAAGTTACTAATATTAAGATCTCTATATAGCTTCATTATTTCTTCTTCTTCACCAGACTTCTATCCCATAAATTTCCACTAAATCTTTAATTAATTAGTAGAACTTACTTAGATTTGTTAGCACAGCGAGCCATATGCAAGGGAAAAATATAATAAATGTGATATATATTCTTGCAGTGCTCTAGACAAATTATTAAATGAATAAGAACAGTCAACAGAGGGCAGAAGTTTCAGTACAAGAGAGTGGATATTGAAAACCACATCAATTATTCGGTGGCTGATACAATCATAATTTAATATAAATAATGAAAAAACTATTAAGAGATAATTAATAATACTAAGGAATTAACTAGTTCAAATCTGAGGCTGATTGATAGGATGTTGCTTGACCTGATTAATTGGAAAGCAGCAGAACCAGATTTGCACAGGAAGGAAGAATATCTGGCAGTTGATGTAGGAGAAGGTATAGATTCAACCTGCAGTGAGTTATTTAATATAAATTATTGCTACTAATATGTTTTCTAAAAACAAAGTAGCCTTGATTTCGCTGCAATTTTTTTTTATTATTTCTTCACCGTTGTTACTCCTGCAGATATTAAAACAAAGTTGCAGAGTTATAAATTATAAACTTTATCAATATCGTGCTTCTAAAATTTAATTAGACTTAATGATGTTCATAGTAAGAGATCTCAGGGCTTGATGGTCAGTGATTAAACATGCACACATGTGATTAAACATATACTTGGTGCAGTATATGAACAAAATAATTTGTTTCATGTTTTAATTTTTATTTCAGGAAAAGGGGAATCAGTCATTGATAGATACTGCAAAGAACAACCAGACTGGAATGAAGACAGTTCTAATGGTACAGTAGCTTGCGACAGCTACCACAAAATAAAGGAAGATATAGCATTGCTGAAGGACTTAGGGGTAGTTTTTTTTGGATTTTATTATAAGTTCTTAAACTTTAGTATAATCTATAATATTTCAATACATTATATTTCTGATTTATATTATCTTCTTATTATAAATATAATATTTACTCATAGTAATTGTAAATTCTGTTTATATTAATATACTGGGCTGTTTTTCAGGTAAATTTTTACAGGTTCTCAATATCTTGGCCCCGTATTACACCTAGAGGTGATCCAATAGATATTAACCAAGAGGGTATAGATTATTACCATAAATTGATAGATGCTCTTCTAGATGCCAAAATTCAGCCGATGGTTAGTAGTAAACAAAAAGAAAAGCAAAGTTGTTTCAACTTGATCAAAATGTTTCAAACATCAAAAATATTTGATTATTCGGATCTGTATTTTCTATTTTTAAAACAAATGTTTGGAAAATAATTGTTCTAAATTCAAACCATCACTAATAAGCAAACTTCCAAGGTTCACAAACATTTTTTAAATGCTTTAGGTTACAATGTACCATTGGGACTTACCACAAGACCTTCAAATACTCGGTGGATGGACCAATAGAGTGGTGGTTGACTTCTTTGTTGATTATGCTAGAATACTGTTCAAGGAATATGGAAATAAGGTCAGTATAGATATAATAGTACAGACCTGGATAATTGAGTTTTTAAAACATATATAATTCTTTGATATAAAAGCTTGCATTGATTCCATTTTGAAAATTCATATCAACATGCTACCATTTACAATTTAATTTTTGAAAAAAAAAATCTTTTCATCTCTCATCTTTATCTGCATTACTAAGTATTGATAGACATTGCTTACGATAAACAGTTTTAATATTAGCATGCTTGTAAGTTATTATGCAGGTGAAACGATGGATTACTGTGAATGAACCACAACTCATATCTCAGTATGGATATGGTGGCGGACCGCAACGTACAAATATTCCTTTTCCACCAGGAACCCCTAAATGGTTAGGATTCGCTGATTACCTTTCACAACACCATATGCTTTTAGCTCATGCAAATACCTATAGGCTATATGAAAAGGAGTTCAAAAAAGCACAGAGAGGTACAGTTATTTTATATTACATTATTAATTACTTAGAAATATCATTAATCAATAGTACATTTATATTATTAATAGGGGTCAGGGTGGCTGAATGGACCCAGGCATGTTTAATAGGTATTCAAAGATAAGCACAGTAAGCGTTAGGATGGGTGACTACTCTTTAAGGAAGGCAACATTGCCTGGAATTCTCAGGCCATTATCTTCCTCCCTGGATAAGTGAGGCCCTTCAGCTTACTCGAAGAAACAATTTCTGAATGGGTATATGAGTGATCACCCTACCCTGTGTTTCTTAATCGGGGCTCTCATTTTGGTTTTTCAAGAAGTTAAAATAGTTGCCCAGAGTTTTCCTCCACAGACAGTCTGCTTCCGGGAAAGAAATAAATGTCCTAATTGGCCTGCTGGCCCGTAGCAGCTATAATCTGTGGGCTTGGACTGATTTGTCAGGGATATTGAATCAGAATGTTTGATCGAACAGTAGTAGAGAAAGACACTGTCGAATTGGCCTCAAAAAGACTTATTATTAAGCTGTGGGTAGTCTTCGAGTGCACCATAGAAACTATGGCTCACAATTATGTTATGCTAGATAGCCCACATGTCATCTGTACTCTCGTAAGCTATAAATAGATGAAGTGAATAAAATTGAGCACATTCTCATTTCTCAAAAAACTGAATAGGTGCTCAGGAATAACAGTAATAAAAGGATACAAATCATTGATTCTAACAACTAATTTTAAACATATGAGACGATAGATTTGTAAAGAAAAATAACTGTCTATTCCAACCCCCGGAAATAAAAATGTATTGATTTTTTAACTTTCTTTTTTAATATTAAGCATTTAAGAAATATCCCAAGCCTATACAACAATAATAAATAGCATTTTTCTTTTTTTTATTTTTCCATCAAGTTATTTCTATATCCAAATTTTTCCATTTTATTTTTAATAAATTTCTGTACCGGCTCATGATCTAAATGCAATCCACCCGGGTCATACACTTTAAATGTACTCCAAAAGCATAAGGACTTATTTCCAAACATACTCTGTATAGGTGCATGTCTGATATAAGTTAAAATGCGGGAAATATTCAAAATCAATAGGAAATCATTACATCTATTGGTGGCAAACCGGGTGGCGTTATTGCTTAAATACTTTAATGGGGTATTAACATGTGTAATATATTCATGATTGGATTTTTGAGCAACAAAGAATCTGACATTCCGATTTTCATCCTCTTTTTGACTTAACCGCCCAATCTCATGTTTGTATTGCCGTTCTATTTTCACAAACATGTTTTTAGTTTCACTTCCTTCCATAAGACAGTCATCAAATTTTTTGGATAATTCGGAGTCATTTCTATGACCTTCATTAACTTTTTTCCGATATTTCAGCATTTTGTGAGGTCAATTTTGTTGTTAAATTAGTTTCAACTGGATCATCTTTAATTATTGTCAGTCCCGGTTCACAACTTCCTGGTATCACTGAATTATTTATTTTATTATCATTTTCTAAATTTAGTTCATCACTTATAAAATTAAAAGTTTTAAATTCTTTATTTAAATTATCAAATTTTTTATCGAGTTCAGGACTTCTTTCATCGGATTTTTTCTTGAGTTCACTTAATCTTGCATCCACTTTTTTATCCAGTTCCTGCATTTTAGATAATAAAAGTTTTAACATGCTATTAACGTCTAAATTATCACTATTCATATCAATTACGGAGTCTGAATCATTCTCGTCTCCTAGGCATTGGACAACCGTCTCTTCCTGAATCTTATCCATAATTTTCCACTTTTAAACAAAAACTTAACACTTTAGAAATTTCCGTGAGCTGCGTCCTGATTGTCGTGACCTAATTTTTAACGAATAAGGCCCTACGTAGGGCGCCAAATATGTAAAGTTACGTTTCATGGAAAATAAATAAATTAAACTTATTTTTCCTTTTTTATATTTTTATTTGTTATAGTTAACTTTGACTCTTATCTCAGGGTGGTTACTAGACAATCAGACACATACTCACAGAACTATTACTATTACAAAACATAATAAAACGTGAAGCGTCAATTTTGTTGTTATTTAACACTTTCTTCTTTGAAGAGCGACATAAGGTCTAATAATGTCTTTGAAGAACGACGACCGTGATCTCTGGGATATAATTTAAGTGTGTTACCAAATGATGTGGATCTTAAATTTGGATGAAGTACTACGGGAGCTCTTAAGATGTCTGCCACGGTCCCTGGTCCAAACAACAATAACTATTCTCCCTTTGTTGTCCGTTACACCACTCCAGGTTTCAAAATGGCGAACTGCCATTTTGATTCTCCAATACGAATGGACCATTTATGATTTTCTGAAGTTCTCATTTGATGAAAATCTCTTCTACTTCTTTTTGATTTTCTTAGATTAGATTTATTGTTGAAGTATTGACAAATTGATCATCTTCACCCACTCGATCATTATGGCAGTGGTTCTGTTGAAGTCCAAAATAGAGCCGCCATGTTTTTAAATGAAAGCGTCTATTTTGGTTCCATTTATGATGACAAACACACTTTTCATTATAATTTATGATGATTGCAGTCAGGATAAATAAATGTTGTATTATTTTCCTGAGAATCCCTATTTCCAAATATTAAATCTAATTTAAGATATCTAAAAACAATTATTTACTACGTACTTAAATATATAAAAAAGGTGTATATTACAATATATATGAAGCACTTGAAATAATAAGATTCTTCAAATCCAATCCAGATTTTTGCTTAAATGACCAAATAAATATCTCCAATAGTCCAATCTTAAATTTATTCCCATCTATAACAGAAAAAACCATTACTCATGGCATTACTGGGAAAACCCTGACCCTTAAACCGTTTACCTAAAAACATCCTGCCTATCTCTCGTTCATTGTTAGTACAACAAGAGAAGAAACCAGTACAAACTTTTCTGTTTGATATAATCCATTTAAACCTTGGTGAGTACCAACATGTTTTTGATTTCTTGTCTTAATTAAATTCATAATTCATATGTGTTTTATAGTACTGATTTATATAATTTAATGTGTATAATAATACCGACTATATTTTGAATTTTTTGTGTGTTTTTAGAACTGAGGATGAATGTATAACATTTGAAACTAGTTTTCAATAAAATAAATTTATAGAAGTGGCAAATAATTTATCAATCCCTAATTAGATTGATCCTTCTATACCATCATCGGATGTCAACTCACATTCTAACATTTACATTTGTCTTTTATATTGTTTTTCTTTTTTTTTTAATCAAACATTTAACAAAATTCTGACACTTGGCAAGCAGGCTTGAATATTTTTTAGCTGCTATGATTTTTATTTGATTGTATAAAATTTTAAGAATAACAAACAATAGCAATTTCTAAATGAGCAGTAATGTCACTCTTCACATTTCTGCAAATGATATATTTGACTCTTCGAACTAATCTGAAGTAGCAAGTTTTGTTGAGAACAGTTGTCATGATCCAATACTTCGTTTTATTTAATTTTTTATTTATTATTACTTTTTTCAACAGTATTATGTTGTGTAAAACGAAATGCAATGTTAACATTATGATTTAATTTATTTTGTTTTGTTACCTAGTTTATTGCTTAGCTAATTCATTTATTAGATTTGTTAATGTTTCACAGGACTAGTTGGTCCAATTTTTCAAATGTCCTGGATGAAACCATACTCAGACACAGAAAAAGATAGGGAAGCGGCCAGAAGAGCTCGATTATTTGAGGTGATGGGTATACTTCAATGTTTTTACACAATTCTTATATTTAAAAACATCTAATTTTCCATATGACTGAGTTTTTGTTATCTTGAGTAAATTTTATGACAAATTTATATAAATTTGCTCCAGTTAAAAATTTTATAATTAATATGTTATTATTGTATTCAATAGATTGATTCTATGATGCATCCATTGATTAAGGGTGATTATCCAACAGATTATAAGAGAATAATCGACAACCACAGCAAAAATGAAGGGAGGAGGGTATCAAGACTTCCACGTTTTACAGAAGAAGAAGTGGAGCTTATAAAGGGTGAAATTCTAGTTAACATTATTTTCAAACTAAGACATTTAGTTAAAAACAATGAAAAAAAGATTAAATTTATCAATTATTTGATAAAAAAATCTTCCTTCTTATATTTTATTGACAATTATATCAACAATTATTAATGTTGCGGGGTTCTGCCCCAATGGGACCGTACTTATTAAATGATACAATAAAAAAATAGTCAAATGCTTGAAATTTTCCATTAAAATATGTTAAAATGCTATATATGTAAATACTTTATATAAAATTGATTATCAAATTCCTTTTATAACAACACCATGCATGAGACTGCTCTTTTCAATGTTACAAAAAGTATTACTAGAAGATTTTCTTTTCACTATTCATTTACTTGTTTAAAATTAAAGGTCTTCCAGTTAGAAATATTTATTATATAATCCATTATTTTATTTTTTAAAGATCACACATTTTATTATATATATATATATATATATATATATATATATATATATATATATATATATATATATATATATATATTATTTTTACACACGTATATGAATGAATCACTGTCCTGTCAAGAAAGATAAAAGTAATTTCTTTTAGCCCTTCTGGTTTTTTATATTTATCTTATTCGGTTATAGAATAGAATTTATTTGTTTAAGATTTACAATCTTGTACAAATCAAACATGTATAAATAGCTTTATTTCACCCACATCAGTCTAGTTTATCATAACTGTCCATTAATACTTTAAAATACATTTTATAATTTAGTTAATATGTACCAACATGATCAATGGTAAAAGAAAAACAATTAACTGAACTAGCCAATAATTATCCTTAATTATAACACTTAATTGGTATGTGGGCCATTACAGTTTAAGGAATCCGGTGTATTACTTGCTGACATTATAAACCAGTAAATCTTATTTAGTTTTTCTATGCTGCCGATTTGAAGTATGTCTTGTATTTTATGAACATCACTAGGTGAAGAAAGAAATGCTTGTAAATATTTATCTCTGTCTTCTGTTAATGTTTCACAGTAGAGAAGGATGTGGAACAGGATGTTAGAAATGAATTGGTTACAGAAAATGCAGGTTTCCTGGGCTTTGAAGTAGAAAATTTTTTTTTTTGGGTAAAGTTTAATTAATTCTAGATTTGAAACTCTTAACTGATCTTAGCTTTTTTTTATATTGGCTCTATAAGTCAAATAGGTTTCTGGACCAGAAATATTGAAACTGGAGATAGTTCTATACCTGCGGTTGTTGTTGGAATTTATAGATCAGTGGATGTCAGTAGATAGACTATGGTTTTTTAACTTTTCAAATATTTCATCTCTATATTTTAATAATCCAGTTGGGTATATTGTATCAAACTCTTCTCTACAACCATAATGAGCAGCAATTGATCTAATTTGTGTGATCCAATTAAAGTTTGTATCAGGATTCCTTGTAACCAGCAAAATTAGTCTGTTGAAGTAAAGTCTTGGCAAACTCTTTTCAGGCATCAGTGACAATTTGGACCAGACATTTATGACCTTCTTCATATCCCTGACGCTCAAGGGGTTTCGACCAGTTTCGAGACATACCATGTAGTTGGCAGTGGCCCTTGGCCATCTAAATAGTTGCTTCAGGAACTTCAATTTCAATAGAAAGGTTGAAGATACCATAGAGTCAAAAAGAGCTATTTTTGTTTCTCATAAATCACTATTCGGTGTGAATATCAACTTCTGAAAAATTAGATTTCAATATTTTCTGGTCATAATCATAAGCAATATGTATCTTTAAGAAATATTTCCTACATATAAATTCAATAATCATCTAATTTGAAATAGTAGAAAAATATATAATTTGTTAAAAAAATAAATAAGATTAACCAATATAAGTAAAAATCCCAAATCCTTTTATGTTGCAGGCAGTTTTGACTATATAGGGATAAATTATTACACCGGGTTTGATGTTAAGTATTCTGAAAATTTTTCCTCTCCATCTCAGCTGAAAGACTATGCTGGTGATAAAAAAGTAAATCCTAAAGCATTTACTCCTGGTGTGAAATGGCTATCTGTAAGTTGCTAACTTTAATTTTATTAAGTTGATTTAAGCTTAAATAAAAAATTAAATGAAAAGTTACAAGTATTTTTTGAAATTTTATTGAGGGTAATATCTTTACTCAATTCTTGAGAAGGAAGGAGGGTATGGCGTGGTCAATCCCATGCTACAGATTTATTTCTTGACGAATGTTTGTCAAATCATCTTTTTTTTTTTCAAATGAAAGACTGAAAATATTTTCAGTTAAAAAACAAACCAATTATGCAATAAAACAAAACAACATAAAATTGGCTATTTCTTTCTAGGGTTTAGGTATATTTAATTGAAACAAACAAACACAATTAAATTATTACAAAATACAAGCAGAATCAACCCATGCAAGTAGATCCAGACTAAACAATTATTCCAAACAAAATAATAATAATATTATTATTAATTTGCACAACAGTCCTTAAAGGACCTGGGCCTCAGAAACATACTTTCATCATTTATTCTCTTGGGACGGCATATTTTTCTCAGGACCTTCTTTTCCCATATTGTCAGCAACTTCCAAAAATAATTAATAATTAATTAAGCTTTCCTTCGTCAAAACCCATGTTTCACTCCCTTAGGTAGCCATTGGTCTTATAATAGTTTTATAAACTGTTACCTTCGCGTCCCATGATAATTCCTTTGATTTTAGGGTTGCTAGTGCATAAAAACACTTGTTGCCTGCTGTAATTCTAGCTTTTATTTCGGCCTGCATTTTGTTTTGGTCTGTCACTACCACTTCAAGGTATTTAAAATCATTACCCATAGGAAAATGATGCTGATAAATCTGTACTGATTCATATGAAGCTACATTTTTCCTTAAGGATTTCATATACATACTTTTTTCTTTGTTTATCCTCAGGCCTAGTTGCCTTGCTGTCCTAACGAATTCTTTGATCGATCCTGCCAGAGCCAGTAAAGTGCGGGCGCTGATAAGAATATCATCGGCATATGCAAGACATTGGGTTAGAGGATTATAAATCGTCCCTCCAGGGTTGGTCTTTATTACTTTAACAGCCTACTCCAGCGCTAGATTAAATAGGCCTGGTGATAACGGGTCTCCCTGCCTCGATCCTTGTCCTACATCAAAGCTGTTTGAGAGTGCATTTTGTACCTGATTTTACATTTTTAGCTCTTTGTGTCATCTCTGTCAAGGCAATCAACTTTTCGGGAATTCCAAGAGTTCTCAATGTTTTCCTTAACTCCTTTCTGTCTACAGATTCATACACTGGCTTAAAATCTATGAAGACATGGTGTAGATCCACGCTATGTGCGTATGCTTTCTCCAACATTTGTCTGACAGAAAAGATTGGTATTCCCCACAAATTCTTTCTCCTCATAAAATTAACCTTTTACTTAAAGCATTTGAGAGGACTTTATAGATGGTTGGCAGCAGCGCTATTCCTCTATAGTTATCATAATTTAATTGGTCCCCCTTTTTAAAAATAGAGCACAAAACTGCAGTGTTCCATTCTTCCGGAATAGTTTCCTGAACCCAGATCTGATATATGAGGTCATACAGCTGTTTTATTAGCTCTTCTCCTCCATTCTTTATTAGCTCAGCTGTATTTCATCCATCCCCGGAGATTTACAGTTCTTCAACGCCATTATTATTTCTTCCTTTTTACTTCTTCTTCCTCGCAGATTTCTCCTTCACCTCTTTGTACTCCCTCTTCATTATTCGGTGATGTACCATCTGGATTTAATACTTCGGAAAAATATTCCGTGCATCTATTTAAAATCTCTTTTCTTGATCCCAGTAAGTTGTCCTGTCTATCTTTACAATAATCCAGGTGCGGTTTAAAACCAATCTTTGCATTTTTTATTCCTTTGTAATATCTCCTGGACTCCTTTGCTGCATACTGCTCTTGTGTATCTTTTATTATTTTTTTTCTCCCATTCCCTCTTGTTCTTTCGACATATTTCTTTGTCTTTTTACGATATAATTTTCCTTTGTCACTCTTGTTGTCCTCTTCAAAAGGTTGGATCACGCTTCGTTCCTCTCAACTATTGCCGGAGTACATTTTCCATCAAACCATTCTTTTCTTTATTTTCTTTCCTTATATCCAAGCACTTCTGCCGCAGTCTCCTTTAAAATGGTTCTTATTTTTCATCATTGCTCTTCGACAGTTGCTTCTTCTATATTTCTTTCATTTAATCTTTCAGCAACTTTTCCTAATAATAATAAAAATACACAATTCTTTAACACACTGATAAAAATAATGATATTCTATGATAAAAGAGCAAGATGAGATCAGTCAGAGCTTTATTACTTTAAATTGTTCTATTTATTTTATCAGACACGTTTTGGTCCTCATTGCTACTCATTATCAGGACCAATGAAAAAATTAAGAGAAGCTCTGTACAGAGAGATGATGTCATCATAATCTCGACTCAATACAGAATTGCTTAAATAAAATACCTTAAAGGTAGTCCTGTACAGAGTTGCTGCAGCAACAGTACATTGGATACAGAAAACTGGTCTTATTTAATGTCCAAAACAAACATATTGCATATTTTAGCATTATAATTATTTTGTATAAATGCTTTGATTTGAATACTTTTAATCCTATCCTTTTAATTTCAGCATCAACCTATATATTTTAGGAGCTGTCTTAAATACTTAAGGGATATTTATGGAGATATAAGGTTCTTTATCACTGAGAATGGTTGTGATGACCCTAGTGGACTAAATGATCAAAACAGGATAAATTACTTAAGGGTTAGTCTCATTCTTACCTCATAAATGCTATAAACATAATATATAATAAATCTATATTTTGGTTAATAATTATTTGTATAATATAGACATTTACTATATTTATCAATTAATTATTGAGAAATTTCTATAAATACCTACTGGCAATACTATCATGTACATTGTTCAAATTTACAATATATATATAATAATGAATTATCACTGGCCATTGTCATTATCACTAATCAATTGTCCCTTATTGTCACTGGCTGAGCGACAAGTGTGGATATAAAAATAAAAGATTTTAAAAAATCACATCCGCTTATTGTCACAGGCAGAGCGACAAATGTGGATATAAAAATAAAAGATAAATAATAATTAGTTAGGCATCGAGAAATGATGTTAATCAAGTTAAGCACTTATAATTATTTTCAATATGAATAAATAAAAAAAAAATAAATTATCGATATTTTTTAGGATCATTTAAAGCAGCTGATTTTGGCGATCAATGAAGATGGTTGTGATATTGGCGGGTATACAATCTGGAGTTTTCTTGATAGTTATGAATGGGCTTCAGGTTACAAGTAAGAATTTGTATTACTTTTTAATCTAATCATCTATTTCCATTTTCTTTGTATTTGATATTTCATTTAATAAATTCAATTTTTAATCCCATTTTGCGATTTATACCGATATGCAATCTGATTAAATCTTTAATCATCTGTTAGATTCTAACAGTTAGAATAACATTCTTTTCCCAAAAATATATTTGACATATTTTTGATGAAGCTAATAATGATATTTACTTACAACAAATTACTAATTCATTAAAATTGTAAATATTATCTGTACTTTTCTTTCATTTGTTTCAGGACGAAGTTTGGTCTTTACCATGTTGATTTTAATGATCGAAAGAGACCAAGAACACCAAAGAAGTCTGCAGAGGCTGTGAAAGAATTAATGAAAACAAGAATTATTCCTAATTAAAGTTCCAATAATGTTTATATACAGTTTGAGCAATCAAATTGAATTTTTTTTTTTTTTTATAATTTTATATTACATACAATCTAAATACACCAGTTGCAAATGGATAATTGTTTACAAGTACACCTAACGTGAATCATCAGTATGAAAGATTTAAAATTTATTTTTTCAAAGTTGGTGGAAAGCTTACTTTTGCCATAATCATCGATATTGTGCTTTTTAAAAAGACTTCAAAAATCTACATTGAGAATGCAGCAACAATTTTATACTGTGTGTGGTTAATGGATTTCATTGGAAAATAATCGTATTTTGAAACTCCTCGTTTTACAATTATAGAATATTAATTCGAGGATAGAAGTTGGGATTAGTGCTTCTGTGCTAGTAGTTGGCACAAGTCCAGCCGCCTTCTATAGTTTGGTGTGCTGAGAAGAATCCTCAAGTCAGCTGGCACACTGTCCTCCCATCGACAGAATAAACCAGTGATAAGATTTCTTTTTTAAGTTTTTTTCCAAGGCCACTTTGTAGGTTGCATTCTCTCCCCTTTCCAAATTTGAATTTAATAAAACAAATGGTAAGAATACTGCTGTGAGACGGCGGATGTTGGTGGTAGTTTCAATAAAATCATGACCTAATTCGATTGCCAAACGAATTAGTAGAATAGAATGTACATTTAGTTATTTAAAGATTTTTTGGTATTTGTTTAAGGCAAGTGAAAATCCCTCTCCAACAATCAAAATTTCTGGTTTCCTCGATTGCGGATTATTGAATAATGGTTGCAATAGCACTCCAACTTTTTTTGATAAAGGGAAATTATAAATATATCAATTGAACATATAACTCAACAAAAGGCCATATTAGAGTATTTTTTAGCTAAGTGCTTCAAACTGTTCTCAATTTCAAGTGTTGCTTACTCGAAACTGTTAAGTTCCAGCCACATTATTTATATGATACTTTTTAAGTAGAATTTTATGAGGAATATTTTTGTTCTTATCATCTTATCATTATTTCTGTTCGACCAATAGATTAGGGGTTGAATGAGAAAAACTAGAAGAGAGTGTCGACCGGGGGATGGTTTTTCGCTAATTAGGGGATGTTATATTCATGGGACAGGTTTGAACTCTTATGATTTTTATTTCTTGTCCTAAAAACACTCCTGCGAAGAGCAAAACGTAATAAATTATATTCCATAAATGCTGTTTTTGATCTAATGCCAGGAGATAATATAAACTGTCTTTAACTCTCAGATGTCACCTCTATCCAGTGCCTCCTCTGTAACTTCCATTCCATAGATTATTTCTCAAAATATTTTTTGGAAATTTTTTCTTTTACTTCTTTTCTTTAGCAATTTACGTGGTATTTTCTCAAGTCTCAGAAGTCTTGTTTTATGGTCCAAATTAACAGGTCTTACCTCTAATTCTCCATGTGTAATATAGTATATATATTCTTCATGTTTAGTATAGGAAATATAATCTCCATGTAAAGTATATATATAAGTTACAAACACAGCCAGGTTGAATAAATTCTAATATTTATTTTATACTAAATTAGAGAAGAGTAAATTATCTATAATGTCGATTCTAAATATTTTATTTTGGACGCTCCGTTTTGAAACCAACACGCGAGTCGAAATTATGAGGGGGAATGTCTAAATTAATCTTTGAGCAAGACTTCTCGGAGAAAAGTTTTGGAGAAGTTCCAAAAATTTGATAATTTTTGTTTTTCAAGGTACTGATTACGAATTTCAACTTAGTTACCTTGAATTTTCTCTGGAAGTATAAAATGTATTTTTTGTTTTCTTTTGCTTATACCTTGAAAAAAACATGCATTATTCGAATAAATTCAAATATTTGTTTCATACTAAATTAAATAAGAATAAATTACCTAAAATTTCGATTCTGAGGATTTTTTTTGTTTGGCTGCTCTGTTTTTAAGTGACCGCAATTTGAAATTGTGAGGCAGAATGTCGAATTTAACCTTTTTCAAGGGGTCTCTAATGTTTCCCGGAAAATTGACTCTTATTTAATTTAGTATAAAATAAATATTTGAATTTATTAAAATAATATATGTTTTCAAAGTAAAAAAAAAAAAAATATTTTTTTTTGATTTTTTTATACTCCCAGGAAAAATTCTAAGTAACAAAGTTGAGATTCGTAATCAGTGCCCTACAAAACATAAAACGAACAAATTTTTTTAGAATTTTTCCAAAATTTTTTTCCGGGAACTCTTGCTCAAAGATTAATTTAGACATTCCGCTTCATAATTTCGACTCGCGTTCCCTTCAAAACAAAAAAATCTTAATAATAGAAATTGTAGATAATTTACTCTTTAATTTGGTATAAATTAAATATTAGAATTTGTTTTAATAATGCATGATTTTCAGGTATGAGCTAAAAAAAAAATTATTTTTTTTAATACTTTTGATTAAAAGTTTCACTTTTAATTTGATTAAATTAATCACTAAAAATCTATCAAACTATTTATATTTATTATTATATAAAAAATACTCTTTATTTCCAGATCGGCTAGGAGAGCCTTAAATAAAAAACTCCATAAAAATAAAAGAAACAAATCAAAACACTTTTTATTTTATTATTTTTGTTTGTTTATTTAATTTTTTTTTTGTAAAAAAAAAACCTCTGTTTTCGATATTCAAATTTTAATATCGAATTAAAACTATCGGGCAAAAATATCTATATCTATATATATATATATATATATATATATATATATATATATATATATATATATATATATATATAGATATAGATATAGATATAGATATAAAATATATCGGTATATCAATCTTTATACAACATCCCTACCCGTAGCGTAGTGCTCCTCATGGGTGGTTGGTTGCTCCTTCTCACCGAAGATTGGATATGTAAAAATTCGAAAAATGCTGATGTTTTCCGCTTTCATTGTTTTCACTAAAAAATTGACTGACCAATAATCACTTAAGCTTGGTAAATTTTTTGAAATAAAAAAAAAAATGTTATAAAGGAGATGCAATGCAAACGAGTTCTAAACATTTTAATTTATTGCTATTATTTAATTTTTGTCAACCACATGCTTCTAGCATAGGACTAAAATGTTGTTGCATAATGGGCAAAGTAGGTGTATTATCATTAATTATTATTAATTATTATTATTCTATTAATTATCACAAGAAGTGACGGCTTCTATGACACAACTTTTATTTAATTTATTATTTTCCTTTTTAACTCCTTATTGAATTCTGTTACCTCTTTCATTATTGATCATCAATCGCTTCCTAGATCCATTTTTGGAACCTACAGATGAAGATTAATGGTATAGCACCGGTACACTAAAATAGCTCTCAATGGTTTTACCGTGAGCTCTAGATATTTTCACATACCAGACTCGTTCATAAATCAGAAGCCCGAAGCCAGTTGGTTTAAACGACTGCTAACAAAGACTTGACCTTAGAATGAGGTACATCGCTGCCATCAGTTTTCCTATTAGCCCAGTCAATGAGGGAGTTGTCGATGGAAATGATTGAACGGCATAAATTGACTTCGGGGCTTTATTTGGACTAGCTAAGAGGTAAACGTACTTAAAGTACTCGGGTCTAGGAGCAGAGGCAACGAGAGGAGAGAGGGAGGAGGTCATGCTTTCCGATTTTTATTTTATATCTGAAAAATGGTTGGTCCTAGCTTTAACTATTTGATGTAAAAAAAATTGAAGAGCATTAAATTTCCTTCAAGAATGTTCCCATTATTTTTTTTTCGTATCTGCTATAGTATAAGAAATACAAGCTCATAAAAAAAAAAAAAAAAAGATGTAGACTTCATAACTATACTGGACTATACTTTTCCTTTTATCGTCATTATTCTTCGTTTCTTTGAAGAGCGCATATTTTTTAAACTATAACAGATACAAAACAATTAATAGGAACATCTCAGTAGGAAATTTAATGTTCTTTAGTTTTTTACTTAAAATATTATATGCTAGGGCCAACCATTTTTGAAATAACAATATAACCGAAAAACATTACCCTCTTCTCTCCCTCCTGTCTATGCCTCTGCTTCTAGATTCGAGGACTTTAAGTATGTTTACCTCTTAACTAGCCCAAACAAAGTCCCGTAGTCAATTTTGGCAGTCCCGTCAATTTCCGTTTGAGCTTACATTGACTGAACTATAATGAAAATTATTTTCTTTAGCGCGATGAAAATGCTTTTATGCAGCAATTATAAATTCTAGAAAGTATTTAAAGGATGTAAATATGAGTTTTGAAATTTAAGTTTACAGCAAATATTTTTTAATATATATATTATAATTTAGAAATTTACTATTTATTTACATTTAATTTGTCAATGCACGATTAAGAATAACATTCTAATAGCCGTGGAGAGATACCCCATGGAGTAATTCTTCGTGAGCTGATTGTTGTAGTATCTTCTAATACGTCTAGATTATTTTCCACTTCTTCCTTACCTAATCAATCAATGCTCCATATTATGTTTCCAACTCGTTACACTATGACTTCAATAACCTTAAGCATTATACTTTCCTTTTTGAATTTTATTTGAACTTTTTTTTAATTACTAAAATCCACTGGCTATCTCCGCATTCAGTCTTTGTTGAAGGAAGAACAAGAGGTCCAGTAAACTTTTGTAAAATATCACATGTGTCCTGGCATTCCCAACTTTTCCACTTAAATCCTGAGCTTTTATAGTCCTACTCAATCTCCACAGGCTTTTAATACTTTAATGATGATGAATGAGAACCATAAGAAGTGTTTGGTTTGAATCTAGATTGAAATCCGGATCCTTCTTAGGTTTGTTAATAGTTCTGCTTCTGAAATCTGTTAAAAAATGTCCAAAACCTCAACTCAGATCCATAACCCTCCTCTTTTATTTCTGAAACCGTTAAAAATAGTGATTCTTTCGACTAAATTTGGTGATCCTGGCTATCATAAAAAAAATAAGAATAATTATGAGGAGGTATACAAATACCAATTTTGATTTTGCTACAATTTTGAACATGTCTGATTCCTTTACTGAATGAAGCGAAATTTTGGCTTAAAATTTTAAGATGGATCAAAGAAATATCGATTAAAAAGAAGCAATAAATAACGAAACACATATTATTTTTTTTTAAATTAAGCCCAATACAGAAAATTTTACTAAAACAAGGCCTAAAATAGTATAAAAAATATATGAATCATCCCGTATATTCATTAGATATTCACCTGTTTATAACATAATGATGTATCCTTTTCTATCTCTCTAATTTCAAAAAATACTCCTTTTTTGTTATATACTCACTTGATTTTCTAATACATCAATTAGTTTCCAGCGACATCTTATTGTCAAATTCCAAGATGGATTCAGAAAATAATTAATCGAAACCGTCAGAGCTTGACGCACCTAAGCGACAGATCCTTTGGGGCAATAGTAACTGTGCTGTACCGAGATGCGTGACAACCTCTCCGACATGCTTACGTAAAAAAGTCAGTAGGCGGAAGTCCTTCGATGGTGGTAAGAAGTCTTTGGCATGATCCTGCCCTTTGGAGTGATCTTGGCACTTTCCTGTCCCCATGTGCATTGATTGCCGAAGTCAAACATGCTTCCAAGAGTCTTTCTTAATAGTCCGTGTTGTAATTTTTTTATTCTTTGTATGACCCACATTCTCCAAAAAGTTGCTTCAAAATTGAAATGCTCAAAATGCAAAACATAATTGAAATTATGAAATGCCAAATATTTATTTTAACCATTTCTCGTTCATTTTAATTTCTTGTTACTATATTAAAGTTTATTTTAATTTCTGTGGTGGTTTGGGATGAGGGCATGAATACAACATTCACTACATCAGTGAAGAGGGCCGGGGGAGGACAAATTCCTCGGGGCGCGGGCTTCTCGGGTGTTAACAAACCCAGGTTGCCAACAGATATAGGCAAAATTATTTGATATTTACGGGCAGTCTACGGAAAATGTGGGCAACAAATGTAGTTCATGAATTTTTCTAAATTTCTAAATATGTTGCCAACTACAGTGTAAAACAGCTTTATACTGTCGTCACTACTTACAGGTGTTTCTAAATGCTTCTGTAAGCAGAGCAGTGGTTTCCTAACTTTTTTTTTTCTGGCAGCACACTAAAATTATTAAACAAAATTCACGCCTTCTGTATTATTATTATTTTTTTTTTATAAATGAAATAATAAACCATAGAAGTAAATAAAATAGAATTTTTATGATTTTTACACATTTCCAAATTCAATTGATTGCTTAGTAATAGTTTTTAAAATAAGTTCTTGATAGAACTTGAAGAAATTAGTCACAGCAAATATTACGATATGCAGCTCCATAATACAAAAACTGATACAGCATTGCAAAAGTTCCCGTCTTCTGGTGTAATTTACCACCATACCAAATTAAGGAGATTAAGAAGTTCGAGATGAAAAAAAGAAACATAACTCGAAAATATAGGATACCTCCCAGAGATTATTTCTTTACTGATGATCCTGTATTTTCCACGGGCTACTGTTAGGAATAGCCAGCCGACAATTAGTGATCTTCCACAGTTGGGCAAGAGGTGCAGTCGTAAGGGAAGTGTAGCAGTTGTAATAAGGAACAATCCATTCACATTCAGCCAAGACAGTAGGTCGTTCCATCAAACTGTCTTCCATTACTGGGAACGTCCTCCATCCTGGAAAACGGAACAGGACTATTTGAGATTTGACAGGATAAGGAGCTTTGATTATGGTCGCCAAAGAGCAAGGACTCAGCGGGCGTGACTGGTAGTGGCTTCCTTATCCTCAATGGCTTGAGGAATTCTTTTTTTTTTAGGAAGAGAGGAACCCTTTTTAGAAGTTGGGAACCTGGATACAGTGTATTGGCAGAACTTATTTAGTAACATATTAAAATGTGTCATTGCATTCAATCACTGTATTCAAAAAGTAATAATAACGTTCTTATTCACAAGTTATTAGTAATCGATAAGTGATGGTAATCTAAAATCTTAAATATTCATAACCAGCAGTTTTAGAATTAGAATTTATATTGCAAAGAAGTTTCCGCATTGAGATAAGGGCGGCAAATATTTACTATAAAGAATATAAATCGTAACAGCTATAAAAAATAATAAATTAATATTATCTGTTGCACGAAAAATAAAAATAAATAAAGAATATAAAAAAAAAAATAATAGATGGTATTAATAATATACAAATAAAAAGTGAATACATTTCAATACAAATGAATATGCATATACATTTTCATAAACAAAGTAATTAAAAAAAAAAAATAAGAAAGTCTAACATAGCAATTCTAGAAGATGAAAATAAATGAAGTGAACAGCGTGGTTACAATAATTTAAAAAAATAATTTATTAAATTAACCTTTCAGCCTGTGAAAGTTGTGATGTTCAAAGAACATTAAAACAAGTGATACTGTCTTATAATCGCAACTGTAATAAGAAAAAAATAAATCTGTCACCAACGTTGAAGGATGGTTTAATTGATGACGGTAAAGTGGTTACGAAAACATTTTAATTTTTTAAATTAAAAAAATTAAATTCTACAACAGCAGTGAAATTCTCTGCAGGGTAGAGGCGACAATAAATAAACAAATATTTCAATAACAATAATATTTTTTTATCATTCATTATTTTTTCCACTCATTATAGATTATTTCATTATTTCGGTTTTATTAAAAATCTATTCTGGAATATTCATCGAACTCAGGTCAGGAAATGGAGGATTTACACACTGGCAGACAACGCACTTGCCTGAGACGGCAAAATTTGAATGAAATTATATTTTTACATTTAAACGAATTTGAAGGTATAAAAAATAGCTCAATTAAACACCCAGAAATATAAAAATTACCTCAACTCCGTTTTTAACTAGATGCCTATATAAAAGATAAAAGAAGGGAGTGGCTAGAGAGGGCGGATTATCTGCTATGCCTGTGGGCAGCAGTACAACAAATCCGCCCAGAGGAGTAACAAAAAAAATAAACGGGTTTGGCTGTATCACGGACACAAATGTACACGGGTGTACGCAGGACGTATGTGGAAACGCAGATTGAGTATACAAATAATAACTCAGTTATAATTTAACTCATGATAGGTTTATCAAATGAAAAGAAAATTCAAAGAAATAGTAACGTAAAAAAAAAAAAATATTTTGTGATGATTTTTCAGAAAAAACAAAACAAAAATTAAAATTGAAAAACGAATTTTCTCCATTACATAGAAGATTATCTCAAACAGGAATATTGATAATGTCATATGCTTTTTCCAATACACAGAATATTAGCACCAACATGAATGATACAGCTTGATTCCGACCCTGAGAAATGATTTGAGTCGGGAGGCCAGGATAAGTTACCACACAACTTACGCAAACATAAAAACGCATCTTTTTGTTTAATAAACAAAAACCCAATTACAATAATAACAATAAACCACTGTTTAGTAAAACAATCAAATGTATCATGCACACAGGGTGTGTTGCATAAGCTATATTTTATGCCATTTTCAATGCCATTTCAGTGATAAAATTTCTCTTTTAAAGCTAATTAACTCTAACATTTAGATTGAGGTTAATGAGCATTGTCTGGTAATTTAGTAATTCAAAAATTAATTGCGTTACACAATTTTAGTACGACCGTGAAATTGAACTTTTTTTTTTTCATTACCTATATTTGAATTTATGTAACTAAAAAAGAAATTCGTTCCCCATTCAAAGTTAGCGATGGAGATCTACTATTTTACTTTTTTAGTTGAAATAAAATAATTCATTACACAATATCTGTTCATTAAATATCAACCTGCTGCTGAACTGCATTGTTTTAAAATGGCGGCCGATTATAGAGTTTCCATGCGCCCATATCATGGTCATTTACCAAGTGTTTTGGAGTCATTATACAAAAGAAAAAAAATTCAAATAATTAAAAAAAAATTATTATGATAAAAAAACACTTTTTTATCATTTATTAGGGTCATAATAACAAGCCACAGTGTAGTAATTTGCAGAATGTTTACAAATAAGTGATTCGATACCAGCTAAGATCTATGACAACATAATTAGGTTTTTGGCAATGAATGTAAAAACTAATATATATAATATATTGCAACCAACTCATAAGTAGAAATCTGGAAGAGGTAAATAAATTTTTTTGACCTTTATTGACAAAAAAAAGTATTGAGTTAAAATGACGCAAAGTAATTACTAGCAATGACAACACCATGACATATCCCCGACAGATGTGCCTCCGCAGAATGTCAGCAAGCCAGTTCTTTCAATCTTAAATTTAATGAGGAACAATGAAAATCGGGAAAAAAAATTGTATATATGCTTTATACATCTTTTTTTCATTTTTAGTTATGTATATTAAATAAAAGAGGGAATGAGGTAGCGAAAATTCACCAGTAGTAGACTAGAAGACTTGTAACGCAGAATCTCCACATTATGGTTTTTAGAGAACTAAATACTAGGTTATTACAAAAGTTTTATTTAATTAGAATATAGAATAAGTTTTATTTAAATTTTAGTATAAAATCTACACATTAAAATTATTCTTCAAAATGTAGGCCATCATTGCCCTTCAATCTATCTTTCTACCAGAAGTAGAATTTGGTTGTCCTTCGTTTTCAAGTCGAAAAACTCCTCACATCCTGATTTGACATTCCTGTTGTTTTTGAAGAGCCTTTCAAAAAATGTGCCATTGACCGCAAAAGACCATAGCCAAAGAGTGCAATGTCAGGGCTGTAAGGAGGGTGGGGTAAGATGTCAACACCCTCTATTTCTGAGATTTTTTCTTTGATTAAGAGTGACTATGGACGGAAGCATTGTCTTGCTGAACATCACTATAATATGATTGACCAAAGCAGAGGACTCTTCTTTTAAAACTCTAAATGCACTTTCGAGTTATTCACAGTAAAGCTAAACGTCAGTAGCCTTGCCATCTGGAACCAGATCAAAGTACAAAACATCATCACAATTCCACCAAACACAAAGGCTTCCTTGAAGGCTGTTGCTCCCATAATTGAATCGCCTGAACCAAAACGCTACTGTATAACGATGCACATTTTCACCTTCCCCCGCACTAATTTCTTCAGCAGCTGCCTTCGCCCTTAATCCTTTTTTCCAGTTGTGCCTCATAAGACCACGAATGACAATTTTTCTTCTAGCATTATCAGTGAAATTTATAAAATGAAATGAAAGGTAGAGACAGTTGGTATACATAATTAAATAAAGGATTAGTCAAAGTAAACAACGATGTATGCATTGTTTGCATCAGTGTTGAATAGAGATTCAAACGGAGACTTTAATGTCAGCAATGAATTAATGCACAAAGATAACAACCTGGTACATACTAGAAAATAATTTTGTCTATTCCAAAGTATTAATCGGCTAATAATTTAAATAACAAGGTATTTAAAAACTAAGTTAAATTTTTAAAACACAAAATTGAAAATGGTTTTTAATCCCAGTAGTAGACTCTTAAATCCCAATATTAGATAGGGTACAGACTCAGTAGTAGACACAAGAAGTGAACTATTTATTTCCTATTATACTTTGCCGCCTATTAAAGGAAAATAGGAAAATAAATTTGTTTTATGAAATAATTATCATTAATATGATTTAAACTAAATTATAAAGAAAACATTTTCCATTTTAATTGTAGTCCAACCGGACTTGGATTAACCCCATTTGATTTCTTTTTTAACTTAAAAATAATTATTTTAATTTCAATAATGACTTTTGAAATTATGTCGGCATATATATCGGATATTTTTTTTGTTTATTTGATAATTGAGTGGTAATTTCTACTTTCTAATTTCTAGTTTTAAGATTGATTTTTTTTTTAATTGTTTATTTATTATTCTTTATTTTTTAGAAGAGGAGGTGGAGTATGGATTTCATAGATTTTGTGATCGTTCATTAGCTCTCGAAGTTGCTAATGAAATTTTCGTGGGGCACGAGAATACGATTTACTGTTACTGTTGAAGTTTTCTACGAAAGATGTATGGTTTATTAGGTTTTCAAGGATGATATTTAAACCTAATGAACGATCATCCAATCTATGAGGTTGCCCCTCCTCCTCTCTCCCTGTTCAAAAAATAAAGAATAATAAATATCTAAAAATAAATAAACAACTACTTAACTCCTTGCTTAGTTACTTACTCAACCCGCTCCTCATCTACCGCCTGGTGCAATATGAGGATTCTTTCTGTAGAGCTTGATACATTCAGCTGCCTTCTCCTTCTCCAATCCAGATTCCTGACCACAAACGCCTCCCGAACACCTCCCTCTCAGGTTTTCCTAGGACGTCCTCGGCACCTTCTTCCATCCACCTTCATGTCGTAGGTCAGCCTAGCTATTCTCTCGCCTGTCATTCGAGAGACATGTCCAAACCATCGTAGACGATTCTCCTCCACAGATTCTTGTAATGATTTTAGGGCGAGATTATTCCTTATCGTGTTGTTTATCACCCTGTCTCGGCGAGGTTTTCCTTCAATTTTCCGGAGGAATATCATCTCCATGGCCTGGAGTTGGCTTGTATGTTTGCTGGATAGGGTCCATGATTCCCTGGAATAAGTTAGGGTAGGCAAAAAAATACGGTAGTATAGTATACATCCTTCTTAGTATCTTTCGAGACTTCAGGCTTACCGACAAAGGAATTTTGCAAGGTATTAAATAACCTCCCTGCTGCAGCTATTCTCTCCCTTATTTCACAATCTATGATGCCTCGCTCAAGTACATGTGCTCCAAGGTATTTGAATGTTTCCATTGCCTCCAGCTCATGCCCTTTTAGTCTGATTACTCTTTCTCCAGGGCTTGGGTTTTTCCCATTCTCATCACCTTTGACTTTAATATATGGATGAGTTCTTCCTGTAGAATCCTAAGGTTGAACTGAAGGTCTCTTCTATTCCTTCCCAATACCACTATATCGTCTGCGAAGGCAAATGCATTTAAATAGATCGCTTGCATGTTTCTATATCATATAGATATCATCTTGTTCTTGGCATTCTTCGAGGCCGTATCTAATACCACAATGAACAAGAGTGGGCGTAGGTTGCATCCTTGCCTGATACCGATTGAAAATCTAAATTCTTTAGAGCTGTGGTTGCAGGTTCTTAGGAAATTTCTGCATTTAGCAAAAAGACTTAATATTGCTTTTCGGAGTCCAAGTGCCACATCTTTTTCTCTTGATGCCTTTCCAATATCTTGGACATCAATCCTGTCAAAAGCTTTAATCAGATTGACAAAGCAAGTGTAGGCTTCCTTATCCTTATCTATAAGGTTCTCTAAAGCCTGCCTGATTGCAAATATCAGATCCTGGGTGTTCCTATTTTCCCGGAACCCATATTGTTCTCCTAGTATTGGTTCCACAATACTTCGCATCTTTTTTCTTAGATTTTTGAATAGACTTTATTCGGGATTTTCAAAAGTGAGATTCCTCTATGATTTTTGCATTCCCTATAGTCTCCTTTTTTAAATATAGGAACAATTACGGAGACTTCCCAGTGTTCTGGGACCTTCTTTGCCTTCCATGCCAAATTGAAAAGGTGCTGCAACATTTGAATTCCTTGGCTTCCCAGTTTCTTAATCATCTCTGGTGTTATTCCATCATTTCCTGCTGCCTTTCCCATCTTAAGCGTGGCTACGGCTTCCAAAATTTCGTCCTCATCCAAGTAGTCATCCTCTTCCAGGTCTTCATTCTCGGTGAATGTGTTCTTCCTCTGTCCTCCTTATATCCGGTTCCAGCAGCTCGCTGAAATATTCTTTCCACCGTTCCATGACCTTTTCTGGGTCTGACAGGATTGTACAATTCTTATCTTTTATAAACTTCAGTACGGACTCTTTACCCTTACTGAGGGACTTCAAGGTCTAATAGAACATCTTCTGGTCGTCCCTGAAGTTTTCTTCCATCTTCTGTTCAAATTTCTCCCAGGAGCCTCTTTTGGCTTGGATGACCATTGATTTCACCTCTTTCATCTGTCTCTTGTAGATATGGTAATCTTCCTGTGGTTCGCTGGCTAGGTATTTCTTCCAGAGCTTTTTCATTTTCTTAACTGCTTATTTAACCTGGTCATCCCACCATACTGTATCTTAATATGCTGTAGACTAAGGGTCACACACATCACTATTATAGACTCAAAAATTAAATTACGTTCTGATATCTGTGAATAGTCATTTACATATCATATTTGTTATTGTGTTGCAATGCCTAGAATGCAGTTTTATTGCGTTAAAAAAAAACTGTTTATCAGTTAAATACAATCTACTAAATGCTAAAACAGGAAAGCGTACTCAGAATCATCCTTGTCCCGATTGCTATAAACGGCGCCTGTTACACCGAGACACTGTGGGCAGGTGTCCTTGTTCGTTTCGTCCGATGTCGGTTGATAAAACGTAAATATTAAAACGAATCAAATGTCAAGAGGAATTATAGTAGGAAATATGACAGCAAAAATATGTTATAGGCATAATTTTTCTAGTCAAATTAAATCGAACAAGTTGGAAAAAATGTTAGCAAAATGAAATTTTTTTCATCTGTGAAAAATTCGGTTCATCATATATTTAATCCATTAGGATGATAATCGAAACACAGGTAAAGCGGAAAAAGAACATGACTATTCACGGGAAGCTATATCAGAGTAATTGAAACCAATTTTTATTTTTTTTTATTTTCATGAAACAATTTGAATTCTTTAATTTTTATGTCTCAAATTAAAAAAAAAAAAAAATAAATAAAATTAACCTATTGTATAAGGTTGAAACATGATGCCATTCTAAATTTTAAACATTACAAAATTTTGCTTTATGTATTTCTTAAATATTTCATAAGTGATTGAATGGAGCTGAGTCAGTCAGCACAAGCTCTATGAGGCTAGTCATAAGCTTCGTGATAATATGTTTTTGGATGGCATAGTGTTATCAGCATTATACAAAACCCAAGAACTGGAGGGCCAAATGCTGTCAGCTGTGTTGGGGTCGCTCCCTTCTTTATGCTCATCACTTTTTCCAAGTGGGAATCAAACCCAAACCGTATTGGCTTGAATGTTCTGGACGACGTAGTTTTCTCTGGAGGGCGGTTGCCAAGTTCGTCTGTGCTTAACTTTTAACACCTATTCATCGGTATGTTAACTTATTATCAAATTGTATTTAAGTTGTTCAACAAGTATTTGGATTATGGAAATGGTGTATACTCCATATATGTATATACTATGTATATACGTATGTATATATATGTATATACTACATATATGTAGCAAAAATTCTACAGCAAGATAGGAAAAAGAAGGAGTAAGAGAGATTATAAGCACCAGAAACGTCATAAAGACAAATATGCAATGGCATATACATTGCATATAAGTTTTTTAAAATTAAAAAAAAAATTATTAATAGTCAATAGAGAATCCATAGAAAAAAAAAACTACAGGGCATAGCTTTCAAAACAAAAGAAAACTCATGAAAAAAGTCACATACATCCTCACGATGTACCCAAGAAATAGTTTTCAATAAATTGAAAAACAACAATCAATTTTTCATCTCACTATTTTAATTATATTCAAACATTGAACTTATTTTCATACCAAATATAAATCCTGTGTGTAGAACCCATGAGGAATATTATATGCATACATATTACATATGAGGGTTGGACATTAGTTGATTCAAAATTTAGCTAACCGAAAAATTAGATTCAATTTTTGATCAAAATGAAAATTTTCCCGTTTTTAGTATAACTAAAATGACAATATAAATGACTGGAAAAATAAAAAAATTCTCTTTGATTAAAAATTTAGCTCTTAATAATAATTGATGGACACTACAAAACTTGAAAACATCAACAATATCGATATATTACAGATGACTATTCACGGAAACTTGTAAACATATACATTACAGTTCAACCTTTCGCATCATGCTTATTCACACACTTTACTTAAATACTTAATGTACGATAATAAAAGGTGACCTTTAATATTTTTTGTCGTATGGTAGGCCATAGTACCAAAGCGAAAGGTTAGATTTTAAACAGATATAATGAAGTACTTAAGCATTCATAAAGCTGATTTTTTCTGGTTTAAAGTTTACATGCATAAGCCATAAATACATTGTAAATTGTCAGATCGTCATCAATTCCTTGAGTCGAAATTGAGTATTCATTTGATGATATTCGTCCTGATTCGTTCGTAAAAAATAACACAAGAAAGCCAAACAAAAATGAAAAAAAAATTGGTTTTGCTTGAGCTCACTATATATAATAAATGATATGTAAAAAATATGTAAGTACATTCTTGTTACATTCTTTCATGGAAAGAACATTAAACGGTATTGGGTCTTTGAAAGTGTATGTAAGTTATATAGCAAGACTTTTGCCATTATTGGACATAGATAAATAATTTTATTTAACCAATCCAATTTGGATAAAAATTAACATATTTCGTTCGTGCACTAAAACACAGATATAACCCAGCATATTAAATTCATTAAATATGATATACGATCAAATGCCCTTATAAACATCGTTTCACTAACAATCCCGGATCTTTTTTTAAATTGCAGGAAGAATATTAAGTCCTATTACGGGCAGAGTCTATATAATACAAATTGCACGCGAGAGAAAGTAGACATTTAGGGCAAAACCTTGACATTATGAATCAATTAAAGTAACAGAACTCTTCAATGTGGTTCGTTTTTATGTTCCGGTCACGTATAACGTTGTACACAGTACTGATGAACGGGCTGTCAGGATGTTAAATGGCACAATTCTATTACGTTATATATACGTGTATACATAATATATATATATAATATATATATATATATATATATATATATATATATATATATATATATATATATATATATATATATATATATATACAAATTCCTTACTTTCAATTCCTTCATTGAAATACCTAGTTACGATCCAATCTTGATCTGAGGATATGTTTTAGATCGTATACAATACGTCATACATTATATTTTTTCTTTATTTGATGGATCGTAAACTCAGCCTGTCTCTCTGTTGTGTTTTTCTAGTACCACTTAATTAAATATATGCTTTTAGGAAGCAAATTCGATTATGCATCATGATTTGAAGATTAGACTCTTGATTAAACACTAATAATATATATATATATATATATATATATATATATATATATATATATATATATATATATATATATATTTGACTTTGTATTTTTATTCACACCTGTCAATGCTGAAAACCAGTGAATTTGCTGGCTAAAAATTTGATATTGTGGCATGATATGCAAAACTAGATTCCATAATGATAGAAAAAAGAAGAGTAAATATAATAAGATTAAATAGAGAATATAAAAAAAATAAATGAAATGGTATACATAAAAAAATACAAGTTATACAAAAAAAAAAAAGGTAATATGAAGTGGAATTAGGTAGAATCGAATAATAAGGAAATAGATAATTGTAAAAAAAAATAAATGGAAGTGAAAACAAAAGAAAGGTATAGTGGTAGAGGATGAGAGATAACAAAAAAAGAAAAAAGGAGAAATAAAAAATGAAAAAAACTTACTTAATTCTGCGACAGTAGCCATGGCAAGAAGAGGGCTTAAATGTTATAAAATACCTTGTAAAAATCAGTGAAAACAATTTTTGCTCAATAGAAGGCAAATGGGACGTAATAAATAAATATAAACAAGCTTCAAAATCTTTACATGTTACGCACTTAAAAAAATAAAGTAGGCTACGCTACTTTGCAGTTCGAAACCGATATATCTGTGCAGAAATTATTAAAAAAATAAAATTTGATGCCAGCTGCGAAGGTATTTTTTTTTTATATAAACTTCCTATCTGATGTAAAAGTTATCTTACTCTCTTAAAGCTTATAGCATCTGCTGAATATTTTGCAGTTTTTCGTAACCTCATTTTCCTTTGGTTTATAGTAAGGTAATGTGGAGTAAGTGCGTTTTCGGGGTAAGTGTGCAATTGCCATGTTAAATCTAAATCCTGAACTTGTAAGAACTCCCTTTTTGGGAGTATGAAGTATAAACAGTGATGCATCACAAATCAGCTACGAGAGTTCTCCAAAGTGAAGTATAACTAGTTGCAAATATATCAATTCTAACCTGTTGATTATACTAAGGGTTGATTAATTGCAGCCCTCTGTTGTAGGACTAATACATGTGGTGTTAATAAACTTAACCCAACTATCATGCTTTGCAGGAGCATCTCTGGACTACCTCATTGAAATAAAACTTCTTTTTTTCAATGCATTTATTCAATTATGTTCTACATTCCACTTTCATTACTGCCACTGAAGGTTTTAAATGTGAATCTCAGACAAGTTTTAACTGCTTTTCGATCGTTACATCAATATAATAATCCTCTAAAAACGTACTATTTTACTACTGCTACAGCTTGAATAATGAGTCTTCTAGTACTCCTTAAGGCAGAGGCAGGTGAGTAATAAATTAAATTATTAATCTAATCAAGATGCTGATTGAAGTGTGGGCTTTAATCTAATATACAAACATAATCGCCTAAGGAACATTTTTTTTTTAAAAAAGAGGACAATTTAGCTTCATAAATAAAGATTTTGGAAATCATGTAAAGTCGAACTTTGTAAAATCAAGTGCGCACTTACCCCACATTACCTTAATGGTGAAGTAAGACTGCATTTCTGTTGCTATAGATGCATAATATTAAACAATCAATAATATTAAATTTTTATAAGTTTTAAAGCAATCCACCAGAATGGTATATGACTTAATACAACACAACTCTAATTTTTATATATATATATATATATATATATATATATATATATATATATATATATATATATATATATATATAATTTTGACCTGTGTGAACAGAAGCCTAAGAGATATTATCTGGATAACGCCAATTCAATTAAAAATTCTGAAAATTCGAGTGAATTTTGGACTATGGTGAATAAATTTAAAAAGAGAGGTTATAAATGCGGAAATAATATTGAAATGAATGTCTGGGTCAATCATTTTAGTGAACTTTTTAATCCGCGTCAAACTGTGTCTCATATCCATTATGCTGCTCCATTACAAGAAGACGTTAATCATGACTGTCCTTTCAATATCAATGAACTCCTTTGCACCTTGGATAAATTTAAAAATGGTGAAGCACCTGTTCTGAATGGTATTATGCATGAGTTCTACAAGTTTGCTCCTAAAACACTTCTAAAATTGCTACTAGAACTGATTAATAATTATTTTGATAAAGGGTCAATTCCCGATAGCGTGAACGAGGCTGTTGTACTACCATTGTTTAAGAAAGGTGATCCAAATCAGGCTAGTAACTATAGAGGAACAGTCTTACAGGATACCATTAAAAAAGTCTGTACGAGTTTACTAGCTGGAAGGCTAAAGTCGTTGGTGCAAGAGAAAAAGCTGGATGGATAATATTTTTATCCTTACCAATTTGATTCAATTGAAATGGCATGAAGGATTCAAGAAAGTCTATTGCTTCTTTATAGATTTCAAATCTGCCTTGATTCTATGGATAGGCATGTTCTCCTGTTTTAAACTGCCACTATTAGGAGTTTCTATAAAATTTATCAGAGCTGTTGGAAGCCTATATTCTAGCACCAACTTATCTGGGTGCAGTAAACGTGGCCGATCAACAACTTTTCCATCAATATCTGGAGTTCAGCAAGGTTACAACTTGAGCCCTTTATTATTTACCTTATTTGTAAATGATATTAAGGATTCCCTAAGTGGAGGAATATGGCTTAGAGGGTACAGAATAAAACTCCTACTATTTGCAGACGATACAGCGTTTCTTGCTGATAATGCTTCGGTTTTCCAAAACATGATAAATGAGCTTGAATGTTATGTTAAAGAGTGGAAGTTGATAATGAATTTATCCAAGTCAAATATCATTGTTTTTAGGAAAGGTGGAGGAAAGCTTAGTGGACGTGACTCTTGGAAGCTTAATAATCAATCAGTCAATATAGTCAACCGATATAAGTATTTAGGAATTACATTGTCTCCCAGTTTGACACTTACAGATCACTTTAATCAAACGCCTCGCTATGCTTTGCTTGTTCTTAATAGTGTTTGGAATAATCTATTTCTAAATAAACATATTCCTCTTTTAGCAAAAAATGACATTTTTAAGTCCGTAGCTAGATCAATTCTTACATATGGGAGTCAAGTTTGGGACTATCGATATGCTGATAAAATAGAAAGTGTCCACAGGACCTTCATTAAGAAAATATTTAAATTTCCAAAAACTACTCTAAATTACTTGATATATTTAGAGGCCAAAATTTCACCAATTCATGTTTTTACGTTTCAATTACAATTTAAATACATATTGAAGACTCTAGATCTAGATGGAGGTCGTTTAACAAAATTGGTTGCAGAAGAAGTGATAAAAAGGAAACTACTATGGTTTAAGGAAATGATAAATTGATCCGAGAAATTCAATTGCAACTTTAATCCAGTTTTTAGTTCTGCTGAACAATTGGGAAAAAAATTAAAAACATTGAAATCTAGCCTTATTATCTATTATGACACATGTTATAGGGAAAGAGCTTTTAACGGCCAATATCACCAAATCTATTAGCAATTATCTTTTGATATTGATTATATTAATTCAAATTTACCTATATCTGATATAGGCGTTATAATTAAAATAATTAGAGGCGAACTTCTCAAACTTGAACTACAGACCGTTCATTCAGGGACAGAATTACATTTGTTCTATGTGTAATATTGGAAAAAATGAAGATGTGTTTCATTATTTAGGAGGCTGTAAAGTCATGGAGGGAATGAGGAAAAAATATTTTGGTGCAGTTACTATGACTGAAACTGATATGGTCAAATACCTAAATGGCGAAGACTGGACAGCTCTATTGAGTTAGTAGAAGGAAGCCTATATCTACAGTTCCTTTCTTATTCAAAATTTTAATTATTAATAACTAATTAAGTATTTGGATATTATTGATTAATAATATATGTTATAAATAGATAAAATATGATATTAATTAGATATTATTAAATAGTATAATGAATGGTATAGTAATGGTTGGATATTATTATTAAGTAGATATTATTATTTGAGATATTATAGGATATAATTAGGATATTATTATAAAACATAATTAATGATTAATCATGGATTATATAAGATTTAATTAGATAGTATTGTATTGTTTGTGAATAAATTAGTTATTAACTTAATAAGTATTTAGATATTTAAAAATAAATAAACAATAATGATTTAAAATCATTTTCAAATTAAAAGCGCTCCTGACAGCCGTAGCTATGTCAGTAATAATACTTTGAACACTTTTGAAAATAATATCAAATTCTGTAATTATTATTAATAAAAGTATTTTCTACCTATCTATCTATCTTTCTATCTATCTATCTATATATTGGGTTGATGCAAAATTAATGCAAGTTTCCTCCATTGAACGAATGCACGGTGCAGCGTTGGTTCCAGAAGTTTCGCAGTGGAGATTTTGACTACGAAGACAAGGAAGGTCGTGGCCGCCATTCTTCAGTTGACGACGACCAGCTGATGTCAATAGTGAAAGAAAACCAAACCAAAACCACCCAAGAAATGGCGGTAGAACTCTAGATTGGAAGAATCAATCCACCGTCGTACGCCACTTGGAGGCAATTAGTAAGGTAAAAAAGTTGACCAAATGGATGTCACACCAATTAAACAACCACCAAAAAAATCACCGCTTTGAAATCTGTTCCATGCTTTTGACACGTCACAAAAATGATCCATTTCTCGATCGCCATTTCTCACCTCTCTCCTACAGACTTCTGAACAACTTTTTGAGGAAGAAACATTTTCAAAACCAGGACGAAATTGAAAATTCTTTTCGTGAGTTCATTGCATCCAGGGATCTAGATTTTTTTTCTGCTGGGATAAGAAAGCTTGTTGAACGTTGGCAAAAGAGCATCGATTCTGATGGAAATTACTTTGGTTAAATATGTATATATGTACATATATATATATATATATATATATATATATATATATATATATATATATATATATATATATATATATATATATATATATATCAATGATAGATCATTTAGTATCATAGCAAGAGGTAGAAGTGCCACATATGGAATGAATTAATCCATCAGTTACTTAGTTATAAAGCTAAAGCAACATACTTCCCAGTTCACGTGTAAACATGAGGCGTTCCTTTCCTACTGTGAGATAAACATGCAAAATAATAACCGAGGAAGTTAACATAATAACAGCTATGAAGTTACAGCTATGAAGTTATAGATGCAGAAGCTTCAGGCGGTTGGAAAATATTCAAAGATATTCTATGATATTTCCTACTCTTGATATTTCCTAACCTTGTTTTTCCGGTCAATACGTTCAAGTCAAGCATACAGGATCATGTACATTTGCGTTATCTTATATCTTATTTATGTAAAACACAAGTTAATATATATTTGGAGATTATTGAATAATTATTGAATAAATACCATTTTATAGAGATATAGAGAAGGTGCCCTATCACCTTGGATCACTCAACTATCTGCGATAATATAATTCAATTAATTTTCCATATTGATACTACCTGTTCTCCTTTTTCAAAATCATTATGGAGATCTTGATCTTATATAACCTTTGAGTTTCTACTAAGCCGAAAAACAGATATTGTTTCTTATAATTCGGCCGGTATTTCTTCTGTAAGCCTAAGTCAGAATTTAATGATTGAATGACTCCCGCTTTATGCTTGGTACAGTGGTCGAATCAATGCTAATCAATGCGTGTAATCTAGGTCTTAAAGGTCCTTGCCATTTTCAGTTGAGGCCCGATTGTACTCGTAAAAGTTTCTTTATTGGCGTGGTGTCAATGTTCTCGCTCTCTACCATGCTATTAAAGGATAAACTTTACATCATTACCATTAGGGTTTAGTGACTGACTATGAAATTCTTTTATGAATGGTTTTTATTAATCTAAATAATAATTAGTGTACAGGTAATTAATTGAAAGATTACAAAGCCTATAAACAACAACACATCATTGCACACATAAAAACGTATAAAGTAAAATCCAATATGTGCCGAGATGTTTTGATAGATATTTTTTTTAGGCTGTTGATATGAGATGGTTATCTTTTGTCTACATTTATGTGATCCTCCTTTTCTGTTCACAAAATGCTTTAATTGGCGAAACGTGGACATATTAGTTATATACAATTTTTTTAGAGACTTCAGGTTTTGTTTTTAGAATCTTCCAATCATATCTCTTTTATTGAGTTTTTGCTCTTTTATATTAATAATAACAATTCGGTTTCTAAAAAAATCAAAGTGGCAATGGCTTATGCTAGAATATGCTTATAAAATATATTTATTAGTATAACAGAGGCTGTGATGACTGAGTACGTAAGGGCGATGGCCCTATAGTGCTCGGTCCGGAACAGTATGGGTTCGATTCCCACCAGGATCAGTTGATTTTTTATTTTACGGCGGTGCGGAATCTTAAAATTCTCTCTCTAGTAAGTACGGGGTGACGACACAAAGGTAGCCGTCAGGGGTTAGCAAAAAGGATCACAAGACTCACTTGCTATACTAGTTCTCCCGCTAGAACTTGTACCAGCACTATTATAATATATAATTACAATATACAGGGTGTCATAAAAAAAGAAATAATCCTTGGGAATTTTATAGTAAATATTACGCTGAACAAAAAAGTTTCTATGAACACGCGCCAGCAAATATAATCTTGACCAGTTTTAACGCTATAAACATGAAAAATTTACGAAGAAACGAGTCAATGTATCAAGAAACGGATCGTAACTCACGTAATGAAGAATTAGATTTGGCGCCCAATGAGACCAACAAAAGCTCAACACAAAGATCGTGTGTGATCTAATCGAGCTGCTATTGCTCTCAATCGACACCAAAAATAATTTTCCTTGACGTAAGTTTCGATCCGTTTTTTGGTATAATGAGTCGTTTCTTCAAAAATTGCCAATAGGGGTAGAACATCGTATTTTTTCGTCTTTGTTTTTTGTCTTTCGTTTTTGACCTGAAAACTGGTCAAGACTTCATTTGCTGACCCATGTTCATAGAAACTTTTTTGTTCAGGGTTATATGTGCTATAAAACCTTCAATGGTTATACTTTTTAGGGTGTTGAGGACAAAAATAGAATGCATCTAATCTTAATAATAGCGATAAGTGAATACAAAAATTTAAATCAAATCCTGAGATATAACAATATTTTAAATATTATTAATATTTTTTTGCAACAAAAAATTCATCGAGCCTCCATAATATTACAATTATCTATAGTTCTCTATAGTTTTAAAATTTTCCGATTACATACCTTTAAGTTCTTCCAAGGTACAAGAACCAAATCAACAAACCGAAGTGTATAGGGTCATGGGTATTTTTTTTTTTTTTTTTTTAACCAGCCGTAGATCTGGTCAGATAATTTTCAATATGTTTCCTTCATTTCACTAGACGCCATTAGGGATTGTATTATATTACACTTATCCGTGCTATTAGATGACCGTACACCCACAACTATGACTATGATTAATTCACTCGATATCCAAGCTCGGTAGAATGACAGTATTCTGTGATGTAATCAAGCGCAATACTTAGTTAAATTTTATTCAAGAGAACCTTCACTGTTTCGAAGGACCTTCAGCATCAAGAAATACCCAACGGCTCCAACCAGAACCTGAAGATCATGCATAGCATATCCAATGCTTACCCGGCCTCATTGGCTTCAAGACTATTTATTAGCCAAGAAGGCCTATCACGTTAGTGCGAGTGTTGTGCTTCTCAATTAGCTATCACTATCCAAAGGGTAGATCCTATCAATCCAAGAAGAAAAAAAACAGTTATTTGTAGTTACAGGAACTTAGTGGCAAGTGGTCCTTCGATCTTACAACGACATCTCTTCCTGAAAGTTAAAACTAATGGAATATTATATACGTCTTCCTGGTGAGCATTTTTTTTTTTCAAAATATGCAATAGATGCATAGCTTATTGAAAACTTATGTTGCAGTTAGCGTAACACATGTTTTATGTTCAGCCTTAAGGAATGCCACCCCATTGAATCTTCTGTTTTACCTTTTTATACAGCATCCAACGGATTAATATACGAACGACATGTCTTATCAAATAATCAGATTATTAGGTATTCAGAGCTTGATGTATAAATGATTTATTTCTAAATTCAATTTTATTCCTGGTACACTGATTTGACTTTACTTTTTCAATAACCTAAGTCAGAGAACTTGTATCGAATTCACTTATTTTTCAACTTTGGGGAGGATTGAATCCTTATTATATGAGTGATTTCTGACATTCCAACAAAAATTTTGGCCGTGGGAGGCGTCTTCTTGAAAATAAAAAAACCTTTAAATTTTGGTTTGTTTTTGGTTTTAGTCCACTTTATGCCAAAATATGCTTCTTACAAAAAATGCTATTCTATCCATTCTAAAACTAGAATAAATTTTCTAACAGTTTCTAACACGAATACTCCCGGAGATAAGCTCTAATACAAGTCAAATTCTCACAAAAAAGACTATCTAGAAGCAAAATTTCCGAGAGAGCTAATTTTATATGGTTTTGCAAGTGATTTCTGATATTTTTCCAATAAAATTGTTTGCCACGAGAGTCGCCATCTTGAAAAAACCTCAAAATTTTTGTATTTTTTAATTTTACACAATATCTGTCAAAATACGCACCTGACAATAATTGTTGTTCTTTTCATTCTAAAATTAGACTAAACAGTCGAAAAAGAGGCATTCTTCAAATTCTTCTTTTGAGTAATTTTATTTGTAGCATACGATCGTATTGAGAGAATTTAACTAATATAGTAACTATACAATTATGTTTCTTTATCATTTGTTAGCAGGTAATAAATGACAAGTCACATTTTAATTTCTTGAATGTTATAAGATTTAAATTGTACTATTGATTTGATTTGATTGACTGATTGATACTGTTGATCTTGATCGGGTTCGAGTATTAAATCACAAGATAAAAAACTCCATTTTAACCATTTCTGGTAATTGTTCACAATAACCATATTTCTTACGGAGATAGCACGTAATAAATCATTATAATAAGAAATCATTTCTAAGGATATTGTTGAAGGCGCTAAGATATTTCTTTCGAAGACCAGAGTTCTCAAATATTTGAAAAAATGTTGAAAGGTAAGAATTAAAAAAAAAAACTAATAAAATGATACTGAAGCTAAGGACGGCATATTAAAAGAACAATGACAAGAAAAGGTTAGGTGAAGAAACCGGATGTATTTTTTCAGAAGGATATGTGGAAACAGCCAAGAAAAAAAAAAACCGGTTGTCCAGTTGAATCAAGGGCTTGGTCCAGGGCAAAAATATTTGAAATTCTTGATGTCGAAAGAATTAAATTTAATTTATAACATTTCATAGGAAAATTTCTGCAGCATATATAGTTATTACAACCAAAGACTGACACAATAATAAATTAAACTAAAATATTATCTAGAAAACCACAGTTTCTGTAAATTATATAAAAAAAATTAATGTAATTAGGAATCGATAAATTATTTGTCACTTCTATAATTTTTTTTTTATTGAAAACTAGTTTTAAATGTTATACATTCATCTTCAGTTCTAAAAACACACAAAAATTCAAAAATAAGCAATTCAAAATACAGTTTGGTATTATTATGCATACTAAACTAAATTTAATATAAATTAGTATTAAAAAACATTTATGAATTATGAATTTAATTAAGACAAGAGATCAAATACATGTTGGTACTCACTAAGGTTTAAGTAGATTATATCAAACAGAAAAGGTTACATTAATTTGTTCTCGCACTGAACTAGTAATGAGGATGACTGTAAAGGAAGAAAGGTGGGGTGTTTGTACTATAGGTAAGTGGTCCAGTTTAAGGGTCGGGATTTTTCAGTTATTCCGGTTGGTAATTAATTTTTTCTGTTATGGATGGTAATAAATTAAATATTTGACTATTGGAGATATTTATTTGGCCATTTAAGCAAAAATCTGGATTGAATTTAAAGGATTTTATTATTTAAAGTGCTTCATATATATTTAATTTGAGACTGTTTTCAACGTTATGTATTAATTAAATCCTGAGTCGTTGATAAATTTATGTTTCTTTTCATTTAAATGAATTGCAAAGTTGGAATTATCTGTCTTATTATATGTACGTATAAGTTCTCTGATTTAGAATCTTCCAGTTTTTCCCGTGTATTTGGCTGCACAATCATTGCAATTTAGTTCGTATACTCTGCTTTTTTGGAAAGGGTCTATTTTGTCTTTAGGAGAAGAGAAATATGAGGATAGGGTTTTTTCTATTTTAAATGCAGGGTTTAATCCTAGTTATTTCATTTCATTTCCGACTTTGGTGGATATTGGGCATAGTATGGAATCAAGGCATAATGTTTCGGGATGGGCCTGTCTTGGGTGATTGTAGAATAGATATCGTTAATTGTCTTTTTTTTATCTTTTTTTTTTAAATGTGATTGATAGTGGTTTTATTGTACCCGTTATTCTTTATATGGAATGTATTATTTCAATTTCTTTATTATAATTCTTTTCATTTCTTTCATCTGAATTGAGTCCCGGAATATTTAATGAGATGGCGAAGATTCCAAATTGAGTCAAGCTTATCAGCCTTACCTAGAGACACCCTGAGAAGCCAGTTCGTTTCCCAAATATTTCGTGAGTTCGAGCATAAGTCACTAAGTCCAGTTAGTAAATTTTGGGTATATTTTTATATAGGTTTTTTTAAAGTGCTAAAACCATAATCTGATGCTAGTTTTGAATAAAAAAATTCTGTTAATATACTTCATTCCGCAGAAGAATACTTTTTCTTATTACTTATAATTCAATGGACACCAAACTAATCTAAAATTCAATTATTTCGTTTTAAAATATTGTATCAATCTAAATTTTACTATTTTTGGATCACAAATAATGTTTTTACATTATTTATAACATTTTGAACACGGCCTTAAGTATTCAAATTAAATTCAATTTACTATGATACTTACTATGATACACACAATTTTTCTAATCAAAATTCAAGGTTTCTAAAAAAAGTTGATATATAGAGATTTTCGATATATGGAAGTTTGATATACAGAAGTTCGGCTGTAATTCAATGGACCCTTCAGAGCACTCTAAACTTCAATTATTTCGTTTAAATAATTTTATTATTCTAAAATTTACTATTTCTGGATCAGAAATATTGTTTTGTTTAAACTTTGAACAGGATCTTAAATATTCAAATTAAATTAAATATACTATGACATCCCAAACAAGACTGGGTTCTTAACCATGTACGTATTATAATATAAAAACATTATTTATGATCAAGAAATAGTATATTTAAATTTAAAAAATTATACAAGTAAATAAATATATGTTTACTCTATAGTAATACTGTTCTGATCAAATATAATTCCTAGTCCAAATAGAATACAATTTCTATATATCGAACAAAAAATTCCAATTTAAAGAAATATAAAACGTGATTATCATCAAGAAGAGCACTTAGTCTTCGTACATAATAATGGAAAATAATTAAATTAAAAAAAAAATGTTTCACTGGTTTGCAAAGCAATGGAAATTCTTCATGGAAGATCCTATTTCAGAAAAAGCACAGGAGTATCACCTAAATACTCTGAATCTCTTTTCTAAAATAGAATGAAATTTTTATTTTAAATTCAGTTTAACTTTGCCTCTCTTGTTGTGAACATTGCTCCTAAACATGACTTCTGTGATGAATTATACACAAACAGACGTTAGAAGCTATTTTTCCCGAAAACAAAAATAAATTAATTTTTTTGTATGTTTGCATATTTTTAATACATGTCCTTATTAAATTATAAATGCACATTTGTAAAAAATCTGTAATCACAGATGTAATTTGTACAATTTTTCAAATACGTGCTATTGATCGTTCAGTTTTGTTTTTCTTTTACCCTAAAAAATAGCCTTTCTTACTTCATTTACCCCCAAAATTGCCTTAAGGCATTATTTAGCCCTAAAGAATAGCTGTAATTGTTTTTAGCCTGAAAAGAGTGAAAAATTGCAATCTTTCTACGTATCGAAACTTCTATATATCGAATTATTTTCAAGGAACCATCGTGTTCGATATATATACAATGAGACAATAGTATTCTTATTCGGAGTGAAGTACATTAAAAGAATTTTTAATTCAAAACTGGCGTAAAAGTTATGTGTAATTACTGTTAGTTGTAATTTATATTTATTTCTCTTCATACGCATAATATTTCGTCTATAAGTTTCAAATTGTATACATCTTATAAACCGTTACAACCTTCACAAACACCAGACTGATTAAAATTGTAAAAACAATACTGTATTTTACTTATGTGATTTTTATTTGTTATTCAATGTTAAATAAAATCTATCCTATGCTTCTGGCGTGCTATACAACCCTTAATTGTTACTTGATATTTATGACTGATGTGAGGGGGAAAATTATCGTGGGCATTCAAGCAAAATTGTGAAAAATTCATTGTTCAATTCTTCACTTAGCAAACCATCTTCACCTGACAACAAGACTAAGTCATACAACAGTTTATCTGACTGTAATTTCATTCAAAATACAATTAGTACTTCTATGACGTTTTTCCACCATACAGAAATCATTCATCATACACAATTCAATTGGACTTATGCTTGAACGCACACAATATATGGGAAACAACCCAGCAAGCTTCAAGGTGTCTCTGGGTAACACTTTTAAGCCGAGCTCGATACCTGGAAAAAGGTATAATAATTTGGACTCCATCGAAAGCTTACTGGGACTAAATTAATACCTTTTTTGGCATTTGGACTCTCCCTTCAAAAGACTGAAAATCGCACTATTAAAGGCTGTGAGTTTATTTGCTATCGGTCTACTAGCTTCATTGTTTATAACGACATCCGTGTGGGTGAGTTTCCAGTAAATTCCAAATTCATGACGTTTGTTTTTTATTGAGATTTCTAAATCTAAAAAGTTTATGGTTCTTTTTTCCAGTTCTACTGTGAATTTAATTGAGGGGTGAATTTCGTTTATTTCCTTTAAAAAACTACAAGACAAATAAATATTTTTTTCCAAATACACGGGAAAACTGGGAGATCACTAAATCAGAGATTAAAGGAACATATACGTGCATATAATAATAAGACAGATAATTCCAACTTTGCAATTCATTTAAATGAAAAAAACCATAAATTCATCAAAGACTCAGGAGTTAAATTAATACATCACGTTGAAAACAGTCTCAAATTAAATATATATGAAGCACTTTAAATAATAAAATCCTTTAAATTCAATCCAGATTTTTGCTTAAATGGCCAAATAAATATCTCCAATAGTCCAATATTAAATTTATTACCATCCATAACAGAAAAAAATAATTACTCACCGGAATAACTGGAAAAACCCCGATCCCTAAACCGTACTATTTACCTACAAACACCCCACCTTTCTTCCATTACAGTCATCCTCATTACTAGTTCAGTGCGAGAACAAACTAATGCAACCTTTTCTGTTTGATATAATCTACTTAAACCTTGGTGAGTACCAGCATGTATTTGATTTCTCGTCTTAATTAAATTCATAATTCATAAATGTTTTATAATACTAATTTATATTACATTTAATTTCATATGTATAACAGTACCAAACTGTATTTTGAAATGCTTATTTTTGAATTTTTGTTTGTCTTTAGAGCTGAAGATGAATGCATAATATTTGAAACTAGTTTTCAATTAAAACAAAATCATAGAAGTGGCAAATAATTTATCAATCCCTAATTAGATTGATCCTTCTATACCATCATGCGGACTCAACTGAAAAAATTAATGAGGCACTTAATTAATTGTTTTCTATAATTAAAAGATAACTTTTTGTAATAGATTAACTAAACTAACAAAGAAAACAAAAATTAATTCAATCCACTTTACTCACATTCCTATTGAATATGTAAATTTACATGTTGGCTTTTATTTTGTGGCGGATCCATGGCATCTCGAATTCGAAACTGGCTAGAATAGGTAGGTAACATGTAGCAAACTGGTCATTTCCTATTTTTTCCCCTAAAATACTATTGCTTCTGAAATTACCGTTATTAAAAATAAAAAGTGAATTTATAATGATTCAAGTCCACTGCTTCTTTCATATTGTGTAGAAAATGCACTTTTGATCTGAGACCAAAAGTTTTCCGGGGGAGGACCTTCCCATTTCTATGAGGTAAATCTACCTTCAGACCTCCGGTGTTAGCTCCCCAAAATTAAATCCTGGTTCTGTTACTACAGCGAAAGGCTGTTGGAGATCCCCTATCCAGCTCCTTTTCAATCTCCGCCTATTCACCGACATTTCCAATGCAGCCACTACAATAAGGTTACGATCATGTGATATGATGATATTACCTAGTTCTTAACAGTTAAATTCTTCCGTCGGTGAAGTATGGATGTTGAGCAACTGATTTTTCAAAATATTAATTGTATTTAACAGCTGTACCATTCAAATATTTTACTGGTATGGCTTTTGTTGCACTTTTCATTCTCTATGTTAGGCACCAGGACTGATCATTAAACTTGTCCATAAAGAAAATCCTACTGTTTTTTTAAATTCAGCACAGTTAAATTAAGTTGTTCACTCGAGGAAACAGCGCTTCGTCATATCATACCAAAAGCACAATTAAAAGCCTGACGTAACTAACTCATAAAAACATTCCAATCGCTCTTCGACTTTTAATCAATCCGTCACGACTAATATAAAAACACGTGCGATGAGCGCCAAGAAAATGGACAAAACGCTATGTAGAAAGGGAATAACTGAAAAAAATATTAATTTATTATTAACACATGCCTCACGAATGTCAAATAAAGAAATCTAATAAATTATTCAGACATAAAAAAAAAAGAAAACGCTAGAAAAAATAAATATTCTCTTAATAACCAAGGAAATTCGTGATCCTGCAATGACCGAACGCAAACTTATCAAACTGTCAGTGTGCGCAACTTTCCGCATTGCTGGAGAGCTAACCGCTAATCTTTAACAAAGAACTGGAGGAGTGGTGATATGTTCCCTAATCTTCGTCCGTTAGTTCAAGTTTATTACTCTTAGCGGATTTATGGGAAATTCCTGGCTAAGAAGGCCTTCGATGCACTAACTATCCTTTAGATTGGTCGAAGCAGTCTGAGCTCTTTAGTGTTGAAAAAGCCCTTTGTCCAGACATTTGTCATAACAATATTTGATAAAATAATTAATCAGGAGCGTACACAGAATTTTTTCTCTATAATCGCTAAATATGGCTTAAGTTTTAAGGATAAGCATGAACATTGGATTAAATGCTGTTAAAATTACCAAAAATATTACTTAAAATAAAATTCTTACGTTAGTGGGTATGAAAATTATATATATTTTTCGACATTTCGGAGGGGGGAATATAATCCTCTGGCTTGCGTACTCCACTGGAGTTAATTAACCTTATTCACGAAAACAAATAATTTCTTTGCCATGTTCTTTATCAAAATCATGATATACGAGGGAATCCTCTAAATATACGAATAATTTTCCGCTGTTTATATTTTTGCTTAGATGACGTTAACAGTTATAAGAGACCGTACTGGACGAAAATACAGTTTCAATATTAAGTCAATTAACATATTTTTAAGTCCTAGTAGTTAAAAAACACATTAAAACGTTTTTATTAAAATAAATTTGACATAAAAATAAAAACTATATTGCATAATTTTTCTAGATGATTAAATATGATGTACCACCATCTATTTTATGCACGAATTACAACTTATAACGTGTTTAACACTCTTTGCAATGACCCACTCTTCGAAATTTCTCTTAATCCTCATTCACCTTGGTTCATCAGGATTAGCAACAGCTAAGTAATATTTTAAACCATTAATATAATATATTAATATAAACAGTTTTATTGTGTATTTCCAATTGATAAAGATATTAGGATTTGTAGACTGGCTAATATAGATTGCCAACCTGTAGGAATCCTGTCCTTCTGGCCTTAATTGGAGCACGTAATTATAAAATATTCTGTTGATAAGTCAAAATAGACATCTATATAAATCAAAACATCCTTCCAATTTATAACATAAGCAATGTGATTCGGGCCTTTGTTCCTAGGGCTTGTGGTATAAGTTAAATCTATTAAATCATAAATAAAAAAAAAGTTATGGTACTTGTACCTATTTATAAATATATATACATATATATATATATATATATATATATATATATATATATATATATATATATATATATATATATATATATATATACACGCATATATAACGAAATAGAATTGTGCCATTTAACATCCTGACATCCCGTTCATCAGTACTGTGCAACGTTATACGTGGCCGGAACATAAAAACGAACCACATTGAAGAGTTCTGTTACTTTAATTGATTATGTCATAATGTCAAGGTTTTGCCCTAAATGTCTACTTTAAAAAAAAAAGTTATGGTACATGTACCTATTTATAAATATATATATATTAGGGTGGCCACAGAATGAGTGAAGCAAAGTGAATCATAAGAGCTGTAATATCTATTATTATGCCTAAAAAATTGTATTAAAAATCGTATATAATATACAAATGAACAAAGGACGTCGCAGAGTGGAATATTTGACCTGAAAAACTGGCCAAAAGTCGATTTTTTTATTTTTTACTTTTACTCTTATATGGTATTGCATTTGAGTAGACAGGTCTTTGGAATATTTAATGACATCTGAACCAGCCCTGTCGGACGGCCTGGGGTTGCGGTACAGAACAAGCAAAACCATGTTTTGACGGCTACGTTACCAGTGCTTGGTCAGTCTGTTGAAGTTGCTAGAAGTTAAAATTCTTTTGCTTCTGCTTCTGCTTCTATTGCTTCTGTCTCAAAATTCCCAATTATTTATTTCTATTATGGCTGATCCTCATCATGGTATGTACTGCAATTTATGACCAATTTTAAAAATATCAGCGTATTACAATGGTGGAAAAACTATTTTTAATATCAGCATCCAAAAAGACATGTTTTTTTCTCTTCTTCTAAAAATAAAGATCTTTTTATTATACTTCCGAGCGTTTCCCGGTGCACATTTTTATTCGACATGAAAGAGTATTGAATGTAGTTTTAATATTGAAAAACAGTAGCCGCCGAAAACAGCCTATAATATTTTTCTGATTATTTATTAAAAATTAGTGGAAAATAATAAACATCAGTTAATATTTTAAATTTTCACGAAAATATTTTTTATTTTATTTCAGACCCGTCAGGCATCACAATTATTACAAAAAATCAAATATATGACAAAATGAAGCTATTTCCAGCCAAAAATATTGGACAAAAGCTTGAATTAATGGAAAAAACATTATTACAAGTGAAAATAATTCTGCGGACAAAAGAAAGGCATTTAAAATTGAATTTTCCCACATAAAATATCAAATTAAGCAAAGGTGGTTTGCCGTAAACAAACCAGAGCCTATTTTTTTTAGATATTTAGATAAATTAAAAAAATAATTACGTTTAATAGTTTATGTTCCGAAACCAGGGTATGGGACATCTATAAATTTTCTTGTTATATCCTGGACACCAATTTTCAAGTTTGATGGGTCAAATTATTCGTTTTGACATTTGCAAGTTCATGATCATACGGTAATAAATTATTAATAGCCAATACTTGAAAAATTAAAAACCTTCAAATAAAATTTAATAAAAACTAAAAATCCCGACTACGGAAATAAATTTTATATCTTGCAATCCAATTCGTCCTAAGGGACGGAATATACTATCATATCTACTTCAGCGCATTAGCAAGTTGTTAGTGAAGTTGGCGCCCATGAATATTGAAACCTCGCGTCGTAGTCGGGTGCTTCCACACCCAAATGAAAATTATGACTCTTCTTTAATCAATACATCACTTTACTTTCTGTATGTTTGCATGCATAGAAGCAAGGAGCTTTCTATATTTTTCTGTTTCTATATGAACAAGGCGGAATATACTTGGCGGAATTTTCATTTGGGTGTGGAAAGCATCCGATTACGACACGAGGTTTCAATATTCATGGGCGTCAACTTCACTGGCGACAACTTCACTAACAACCTACCAAATACGCTCAAATAGATATTCCATTATATTCCGTCCCTCAGGAAGAATGGGATTGTAAGATATAAAATTTATTTCCTTAGTAGAGTTTTTTATTTTTATTAAATTAATTTGTTTTTATAACATATCTTATTTTGATCATATTGAATTAATATTTATTTCATTATATCGAATATTTATGACACAAATAAATATATCCTAATATGACAATAACATATTTAGTCCTTAACATAATACACATGTGGCGAGGACATAATATAATATACTTTGTATGTTTTATATTTCCATTCTGTCTTCTATTATTTTAAGATTTTTAGTTATTATAACTACGTCAAATTCTATCATATTTATTATAAATACCATTATCATTAATGTGAAACATAAAAGGGACGGTTTTGGCCAGCTTTTCGGGTCAAATAACCCACGGTGCGTCGTTGAAAAACTACGTAGGATGTTTAGGAGGGAAATTATAATCGAAGATACATGCATTCAAATCTATTTTCCAGTATGGGGAGAAATTTCGAAAGCTAGTTGGATAAACGAAATCGTAGTATTTACAATAAAATATCCGCGCTGAACAGCATGAACAACGAAGTCCGCAACGGAAGAATAGGAGACATTTCAGGGGCTGAGGGTGCGGGGAAGAAAGGAACGCCATAGGATACTCCCAGTACACGAACCGGGCCAGGAATAAAGCATCTTCTGCTTTTGTTGGATAAGGTTTATATCACTCCACACTAAAAGGAATATGGCGTTGGCAATAGAATACGATTTCCATCAGTTTTCTTTGACAATCATCCAAGTGATCGCTTTTTTAAAAACAGAATGAAATAATTCAAGAATTGGGCGAAAATTTAGACATTGAAAAAAATAAGAAACTAGTAGATTGAAAAGATCTTTCTGTTCGTGAGAAGATGGGACAGTGACGGTTACCGAAGGCCAGAGCATGTGGTCATTGCTCCAGTCTCTTCTCTTTTCTACCCTTAGCAGCCGTCGTGCTGCGGCAATATCAATCTAGCAGCTATTTCCAGCGATGAGGAGCTTTGGGGATAAAGTATGATCACGTTTCGTCCATTTTATTAGCACACGGGAGGCAGATGGATGTGCAATGGATGACTAGAACAAAGGCAACAGAGCACATCCCGGTACTGTCAAGGTGACCAGAGAAAGAAAGAACTACTGATTTGGAGTTGAATTTGACAATCCGCTCCCAGTTGATCATTGACATTGAGTGAGGTGCATTTGGAGATAACCAAAAAATCTTGTTCACTAACCATTCCACCCGAACCAAAAGATTGTACACACAAAGCGATGCTTCTGAATAATAGTTTTTTGAAAGAAGGCAACTAAAACTAGAAATAAATAAATAATATAGATTGAAGAAAGACACTAAAGACCTGGGATGAATAGAGTAAATGCTTATCCAAACTAATCTCAAGCTCAAATAAAGATGGTATATCTGGATTATAGATTATAAGGAAATCAAAGTTATATTATTATAGAACAATATGTTACTGGTTGGGACATGTGGTAGGGTTGGAAGAGGGACGTTGTCCTAAATAAATTATGCAATCCAGACAGCAAAGAAAAGGAAAGAATGGTCGCCCGAGGAAACGTTGATTGATAGGTATGGCGAATAGACAAAGGAGATCGGCAAGAAATAAAAAAATAAAGTGATGTTATTTATTACTATTACAAGGTATTGCATTCAATTGCAATTCGCAGCCTCTATATTTGGGGACTACATATAACTTATATTGTAAAATTCGTCAAATAAATTTTAACAAAATATTGAGAATAACTCAAAAAAAAAAGAGAGAGAGAGAGAGAGAGAGAGACAGAGAGAGAGAGAGAGAGAGAGAGAGAGAGAGAGAGAGAGAGAGAGAGAGAGAGAGAGAGAGAAAGAAAACATTACATTGATATATTACCGTTGGCAATTTCCGAGAACAAAGCCATAATTTCTCAAATAGCAGTAAGTAACAAACCGGTCAATGCTCAAACAATTCTGGCATTATCAGAACTTGAAACCATAGAACTATAATAATCTAGACTAGCGATAGTGCATTCCACTTCAACAGCCTAAAAAATGACTTACAAATAGGTATATTATATAACTTAGATATTGACTGAAAGGGAGATAGCATTAAAACAACTAAGAAAGGTTAGTAACTACTTGGGTGGATTTTCAGTTCTGATGGAGCCTTCAGTCCTGTAGCCTTCAGATTGACGTCATTTACTGTTATTTGACAGAATCAACCAGTTATTTTGGAATTATTCCATACAAATGGTGTAGCTTCGTTTATTAGGTTACTTTGTATTTACGGGCTTAGTAACTTTTAAAAAAATATGTTATTACTATCTTTATTATCATTATATTTTATTATATTTGTGCAGCTGTTGTTTGCTGCTCTCTGTTTTCCATCTTTTTTACTGAAACGAAATTGAAGTCGAATAAATTAATAAATATTGTGTTGTTTTTTTAACCGTCCTTGGGACGGGCCCTTCCACTCATTACTCACTGATCAGTAAATATTAGTTTCTTAATTATTTATTTTACTTGGGATCGAAATCGATTTTTATTGAGATAAAAAATAAATATCGATACCTGCGGTTAACATATATTATCATACAAAATAAAATACTTCTTGCACTAATTTTTTGGTATTTATAAATTTGTTAGAATTTTGATAATTAGCGTCCATAGTTAGTAATCGCTGGATTAGGTATAGTTGTAGAATTGAAGTATGAAACATAAGGACATTTCCGTTCTTTTATGCTTTATAAAAATATTTCCCTTCCGTAAGTAGGAACAGGATACAGAAATGAAGTCGGAGGAACATGACAATAGAAGACCTCACGCAACCCCGTATTAGTCAAGCTTCGATTGTAGATCGGCAATAGCAGGAAGGTTGTGGCAACGAGGCATGGGTAGCCGGCCAGATAAGTCCACTTCCCCGCTCCGATGGCCTACAATAGGATAATCACTATTGTTTCCCAACTCCGCAGATATTATCTCCACCTATAATAGCGGAGAGCGAGTGGATAGGTTGGATGAGAATAACTATGTAAATAGGATGCTGCTCTAGGTTCAGCATTCTTAAAATCAAGAGCCAAGTATAGACGATGTATTGGAAATAGGGTGCCGGAGCTTCTCGGTGGATCATTCATTTCCTTTGCACATATAAAGCTAGAGGTGGCAGAAGGTGTTGAGGTAGGACCGCAGCATTCTAGAATATGAATCGATACCGGTGAGGACATCAACTTTTATTTTTTGACGGGCCAACGTAACAAATCTTGACCTCACTTTGACTAGAATAGGTTTCTAGAAATGTAGGATAACATTCCCTCCTTGCCAATGTTGTAGTAAGAAAGGGCGTATATAACAATATATATATATATATATATATATATATATATATACACATATAATTGATCAATTACGCCAATGAACGAAAATGTCGAAATTAGAAGCTCTGTAAATCGATGGAAATAAGGTCGGTAACGAACAAAGTGAAGAGATTTTTATTTCCTTGTACGAAGTAAAGGAAGTATTGTTATCGCAAAAAAATTCGGTTTTCAGGTTTCAACAGAAATATCCATTTTGACCATGCCTGAATCCATTTTGACTAGTTTCGCCGTGACGTCTATACGTACGTTCGTACGCGCGTATCTCTCATCATCCAAAAACGATTAGCTGTAGAAAGTTGGAATTTTGTATTTAGGATTGTTGTAAAATTTAGTAGTGAATCTCCCTTTTTGGTCACAGCATGATCACCGGAAGTGGTATGTTTACTTGAAGGTCATAATTGATTTCCATCAAAAATTATATTAAAATATGGTTCGGTAATAAATGATACAAATGGGATTTTTTCCATTCTAATTAAGCATTTTTATTACTTATTTTAAGTGTTAATATTGAGTGTAAAATACTTGTTTTCCTGCTCATTTGTGAGCTGAACAAGTTTACAACAGGAGAATAAGATATAAGTTAATTGGGTTCTTCTGCTTAAAATTTCGAAACCGTCGATCTCCAATGCTTTATCTAGTAACATTGAAACGTCTAATGTTGTCACGGAACACGAAGAAATCTCTCGAGAACTTGTTACCTACTGAAAAAAAACGACTTATAATAACGGAATGAGATCTCCAGAACTTGTGTGCGTGCCTATAGACGGATATAGCGACGCCGAGAGTCGTTTTTACTGCAATGTTCGAAAACCAGTAACCAAATTCAGGATCACTTTTTGAGCCACCGATTTATAATTTAGTAGGCCTACAAGGAAGTCATGTGTTGTCCATATCAGATATTATTAAAGTATAGTATGTCTCCACCGCATATCATTTTGATTTGTATAAATACTCATAATCCCTGGTGATCTAGACTATTCCTTAAATAAATTCCTATAATTACACTAAAGCAATGTCATAGAGATAATTATTTAATTTAAATTAAACACATTTGTTTAATGACTGACCACAATCAGGATGTCCAGAAATATCGCATGACAAAATTCAATTCAAGAATTTCAAGGCTTGGAACTGTTTAATTCAAGGAGCTTTTTGTTAATTTATTGGATTAAATTTGTAACGAAATTGGAACCATAAAATGTTGAATCTGGTCAGCTTATATTGAAATGTACAATTCGGACTTAATAATGAATTTGGTCAATCATAAAAATTTTTTATATAACTTCTGACATGAAATTGAAATTGGGAGCTGTTTGGGGATAATACATTATTTTACCGTTCCATAACCTCCCTAGTTCACGTAGCGACAGGTAGAACGATCCGGAACGGTGAGAAAGAACATAAAACGAGTACGTGCTTGAAGGAGAGAGACTCATGATCAAAGTTAATGGAAGGAAGCTTTTTCTAGCCTCCATTGAATTAGAGATGGTAAGGAACAACTACACCAAGCTTCTTAATAATTTATAATTTTTTTGCTTAGCACTAATGGAAAAATGGAATTATCTAAACTCCCGACGGCTGGCCGTTTTTTAAGCATTTTTTCCCGACAAGAAAAATTCAAGCATAATTCCCTGTCATCAAGGAATTCAAGGCTGCTGGAAACCCTGGGAAAGCATTTATTTGTTTATTTTTTTTATTTATTCTATCGATTTTGATCCTGAAATGTCATCTTAATGTTTTATTACTTACATTTTATTTATTATTGTAAACAAAAAAAAAACTCTAACTCCACTTTCACAAGCGGCAATGAAATAAATCAATGCAGCCATATGTTCGAATAGTTGATGGAATAATTACGTAGTAGTATATGGAATCGCAATTACCGCCCCAGGAAAATTAACAATAAAATAGATTAATGCTAGGTAGTTTGCATCATGCATCATTTATATATCTAATGCAAGCTTATATAAAACTGATTGATACTTAGATACAGATATATAGATATAGATACAGATATATACACCGAGTTGCAGAGATCGGCCCCGACCCGGTTGCGGGGTTGCACAAGGTACCAAGGCCGTCACCTGGCCCTTCTTTATTTACTACTTTCATCTCTCCGATCAAGTTTATTTTTTTAATCTCCTATTACGTTATATTAGATCCTGAGTGTACCCTTAACGAATCTCCTCCGAGAGTACCCTACACTTTCTTCAGGATGGGGCGTACCACAGAGGATAACCGAGGGTACCTATATCCAAGGAGTGGCCCTCCAGAGTTACTTCATTCCCAACATTGACCACTGCCTCTTGCACAAGATGCTACGGTTATTATACTCACCGCGCTATATAACCTGGGCGATGGTTCTCAGGGATCTATTACGAACTATTATTTGAACTGAAAATAGCTAATTATCTTCGATTGCGCAGTACTACTGGGTCATGTTCAGGGTATTACGGTCTATATTTCGAGGAAAAAATAATATGGGGTGACCTCTGTACTTACGAACAGATGTACCAACAAACAATTCTCGGAAAAAAAGGAGTGAATTCTGTAAATATCGCGTAGGACTGTCATGTATACGTTTACTCTATATTTACCCTACAGAGTGAACATTCTAACCTATGTTTACTGAGTACATGCGATTTTTTACAAGAAGTGTTTGTAGATATATCTGTTCGTGGGTACAGCGGTCTTCCCTAGTGTTTAATAACTGAAAACCAAAGAAAATTGCTTTGATGTACCAAATTTCTTTTATTCATCATAGACATAAAAATGACAGTTCATCATTCCAGTAGTTAAAATTTGTTCATCGCATTATTAATTAGTTCAATTTCCAGCAAACCTTATTTGTATTAATCTGGTGAAGATACAGCAACTAACAAAAAAATAAAATAAAACATTTGGAGGAAAATGCCAGCCTATAATTTGTAAACTATTAAACAGAAAACGTGTATTTTATAAGACTATCAATTATAATTATTATAATTAACTGCACTACATCCTTATGGAACTCTATTCCATCCCTAGTCTGGGATTTTTTTTTTACATTTGAACCCATCTCCTATCTCTCCATGAATCATAATTTCCTTTAGCACAGAATCGGTATTAGTAAATGATAATTATCATTTTCGCTTTTTTTTTTTAATTAATACATGAGAAAAATATATATATTAAGAGAATTTATAATATAGAAAATTATTATATTAAGGGTTTTGTTTTACAGCCATCCAATTATCCACAAATTGTATTTTTTTTCAATGTTAAATAGGATATAGTAAATAAACAGCAATAACCAAAACAAAAAAGTTTATTAAAAAATAAATAGGATCACATACATAAAATAATTAAATATTACAGACTACTACATATTATATATTATTTATGCATTGTGTATTATATATGAGCCTTTCTACAAACTGCGAGTACGAACGCAAAACGAAGACAAGAACGAGAGAAAAAATCATGACAAAAGAATAAATTTACTTAAAAAAAAAACAAACTAATTTCAGTTGCTTGGCTTCTCTTTACCGATTGAAAACCGTGTGAAATCGAAACCGGGCGGCGTAAATTCGAGGCAGAATGTCAATTCTTCAATCGTGTAAATGTGAATTCGCGATGATCGAAACGCGTGAATACGAGAGATAGGTGTAGAAGAAATAATATATTGTTATAAGTATGCGAATCACATTATACACGTAGATCTGAAAATCCTGCTAATATTAAAAATATACCAATTCCTAGCCTGGCTAGCCTTTGCAGGCACAAAGATATTTATACACTGTTGTATATTGCAACTTACAGCTAAAAATCCAGAAATAGTCACGAAAATATTTTATTATTATTATTAATTATTGTTTTTAATAAGAGCTCTCGCCGCTGCATCCACAAGAAATTGATCTGCGACCAAGGCTGGGATTCAAGCCTATTCAAAAGAATGGTGTGTATATAGATTTGAATTCCTGATGCAAGGTCCACACACGGATTCTGAGCCTCTCTCCAAGTTTGATGGATGATCGGGTAAAGTTCCTTAATGAGACATTGCCTACTGTTTCGGAATATTACGCAATATATTACTTGAAGACGAATTACAAGCGACGGCATTAGACATTACGAAATATGCAGAAGGTCGTTATATTCTTTTGTTTACATTCAAGAACACATTATATTTCGTGACATAATAAAGCAAATTTTCTAAATTTAGGAGCATTCTTATTAAATTTTAGAAAAATTAATTTTCTCATTGTTTCCTGATTAAATAATAAGGGACTTAAAACATCTTTGTGCATGAGAAGATTATTCATTTAGAAATAACATATTAAATCTTTTTTCGGCGATGGAGAAACATAAACCTAACCATAATTATCCCACCATCTAAATTTTAATCAAATTTCCTATTTACTAAAGCTAATTAAATCTCTTTGCTTATGACTCAGAAGTATTCAAGGATTCTTTAAAACAGGTAATTAATTGTCTCTAATGCCATTTGAAATTGACTTTGTTTAATGCTCGACAGTTCTCTTCTGTTGACATCCGCATGATTAGAAGGATCAATCCCTAATTCTCTTCTGGTTAACTAAGGCCTAAGTTTATGCCTTCATCAGTTTGATTCGACGACAGTAGGCAACCGAATCATAGAACATCATTCGTTCGACTTTGTTTACTACATCACTGTTTGTTTCATTCCTGACCCCATCTCCAACTGCATTTCAATCTCAGCTATATTGCAACTAAAAGATTTAATAAAAAAATTATGGGTTGCGGTCTTCTAAGTCATTAAACAAATATTAAAAAGGCATATCTACAGATGATCAGTACAATTCGTTTCGGAATCCCTCAAGTGCCTTATTTTAATAAAGAGCCATAAAAAAAAAAAAAATCAGAATGTCAGTTTTCCGTTTCGAAACCAAATCAGGGTACTGAATACAACGAAATATAAATTATGGAAATGGGCAAATCTGTGGATAAACTTTTGAAGCAAACCCCACAGTTGGAATTTTATTTTATTTTTATTTTTCTAAACAGTGTTATGAAGCTTATGTATCAAACAGGGTAAATTATTAAAATATAATTACAAAAATAGAATAGGTGACTTTGTGAACTGAAATATAATGCCCCAAATTGGATTGGTGTATTTCGTGATATTTATACAGTAAGGACACAGCGCATAGACAATCTGAGAATCCTTTTAGCCCCAGATTTGACATTTCGATCTCACACCCCGGCCAAGGCCAAACGAGAACAAAAATGGGTTCCGGGTGGATATTCGAAATAAAATCAAAAATAAATTTATTCACTTTATGAATTAACGCCGTCTTAGAATAGTTGCAAAAAATATTACAATAATGGTTCCATAATAACGCTATAATTATAACGACAGATTCTACCTTTGAGCTACTACGCCTTACTTACTTTTTTATTTTTCCGCGACTTTCAACTTTTAATAGATATAATATTATAAAAATACTGAAAACCACAATTAATACAATAATAACATGTTTAATTTTATATAAAATTCCTAATTAAACTATATCTTACGCATACAACTTTAATGAAATAATTTGAAAAACGCAGCACCAAACCATCCACGTAATACTTATTTTTATTAATAAAAATAACAACACTATGAAACAGTGGTGAGACCGGTGACACTACACGGGCCGGAAACAATATGGTTTACGAGTTTGGAGAAAGTACTAAAAATAGAAAGAAAAATCCTAAGACATATCCACGGACCAAGAAAAATAGGAGAAGAATACTAGCATAAAAAAAATAGAGAACTGTATGAGGAAACTGAAGAGTTGGAAACAGCAATGAGGAAAAAGGAGACTACAATTTTTCGGGCACATGAAAATAATGAATGAAAGCAGGTTGAACAAACAGATATTCGACAAAGTGATGGGGCTTTGTTCAGTCAGATGAAAGACTTGGTATAACAGAAAAAGGATACCATGACAGAGACAAATTCAGAAAATACATTAAGGTCCTTGTAGTGAAAAAGAAGATGAGAGAAGAGAAAAATGGACAGACGAGCGAAAGAGACAGATGAGTGAGAAAATGAAGAGAGCGTGGGCAAATAGGAAAGCCGAGAAATAATATACGCACGGTTCTTAGATGGGCATTATCGCGAAAAAATAAAAATAATAATGTGTACAAAAATTGTTTAATACAAAAAATAAAAATTCTCTACATCTTCGTGGATATTTAACTCTCCTCAAATCCAACATTACGAAGTTCCTCCATTTATATCCCATCTTTTGGGTACTTTTCAAAAATTATTCTCTCCTTCCCATATATTCTGCTTTATATTTTAAAATGTTACATAACCAATAGGATATTTGCTTTATTTTATTTTAAATTTTAAATAATATAATTATTATTATTAAAATTTTGTGGGAAATAATTACATGCCTATTGAAATTAATGACAATCTTACTTCCATAATTAGTTTCTTTATTAGTCAAACCTAATACGTTGATAAAATTGTTAAAGTTTCGGTTATTGATCACCATCCTCGGATTTTTTAATGAAGTTAACTGATTTTTTTTTTACTGCCATTTGAGACTAGACAATTCCAATCTTCCAAAAATAGTCTAATTATAACTTTTTTTTATTTGTTAAGTGAGTCTACATTGTCATAATAGTAGGTAATTGCTACTGTCTGCTACAGTCAAGGGTGATAAGTACTTAAACTAACAATGTTTCTAATTACAGCTTTAAATTAACTAATTATTATTTAATTAAAAAAATAATCAATATAAAATTCTGTTTTTACTACCAACAAAAATAAAAGCTTTCGAAACGAAATATGCTGGATTAATTACAAAACTATTTGAAATATCGTTTTTTTTTTCTCTTCAAAATATTTAGTAATGAATTTAATTATAGAGGCAGAAATTATTTGATAATGATTAAGACGAAATTGAAAGGCAAACATTCTCATAAAAATAAAAATATTTAAGTAACGTATTTACCAAAATTTATTTATCGATTATACCTAAGTTGCAGGTATCATACTTTTTTTTTTTTTTTTACGGCTCTACAACCCGGTGACAGGTCTTGGCCTTCTCATATCATAATGTATCATATTTAGTTTCTGTATTTTAAATATAATTTTTTATCACAAAATTCAGGAAAGTATAGGGTTGAATCAATTAGGGTTATATATTCCACTGGGCCTGATGGAATACCTGTTAAATTGTTAAAATTATGTCTCCCCGAAATCCTTCCAGTTCTTCTCTTCATTTATAATTTCTCCCTCCAGAACTCAGCATTTTCCTACCTCGTGGAAAAAAGCCTTAGTCCATCCTATTAACAAAATCTTCAATCCTATATCTCCTAAAGACTATCGCCCAATCTCCATCCTCTCTAACCTTTCCAAACCTCTAGAAAGAATAGTCCAATCACAAATATCAAACTTCCTTGAAAAGTCCAAACTACTTGATCCTCTCCAATCCGGCTTCCGTCCCAGTTTCTCCACACAATCCGCTCTAGTCAAAATCACAACTGACATACATACTGCTATGGACCGAAAAAAATTAACTGTATTAATACTCCTTGACTTTTCTAAAGCTTTTGATTCCCTGGACCATTCTATCCTTTTTACCAAATTAAAATCACTATCCTTTTCCAACAGCTCTATCCAATGGTTCAAATCTTTCCTTTCCGATCGGACTCAAGCAGTTACCATTCCTAATCAACCCCTATCTTCCTTTCTTACCTTGTCCTCAGGAGTAGCCCAAGGTTCGAGTATTTCCCCACTGCTTTTCAATACCTATATAAATGACCTTCCTAATTCAATCCACCACTGTTCCCACCACTTATACGCCGACGACTTCCAAATCTATTTATCCTTTCCTCCTTCTGAGCTATTAGTAGCGTTTGCCAGTATCCAGGAAGACCTAGATAGAATCAGTGCCTGGGCAAACCTGAACAAATTAAGTTTAAACGCTATGAAAACTCAGGCCATTGTCATAGGTTCCAATTCCCTCCTCAGATCCAATGACACCTTTCCTACTTTAATCCTAAATGATCACCCCGTCACGTTCAGCTCCTCAATCAAAAACTTGGGTATTACTATCGACCAAACCCTTTCCTGGAAACCCCACATTGCCCAAATTTCCCGACGGTCAATAAGTACCCTTAAATTATTCCATCGTTCTCGTCTTCTTCTCCCACAACCTACCCGCAAACTCCTTGTGTCCTCTATTATCTTTCCCCACTTTGACTACGGATGTGTGGTATACGGGGGCCTCTCGAATGTGCTCGAGGACAGATTGAAGCGGATCATGAACTGCTTTTTAAGATTTGTCTTCGGCACCTCGAGACGAGGTGCGGCGACGACGACTATACGGCGAGTTGGAGTGGCTCTTCCCCTGCAACCGTAGACAATATTTCCTCGGATCTTTTCTATACCAAACCATCACCACCCACCATCCTTCCTACATCTACAGCCTCCTACAATTCAAATCCTCGGTCCACGCACTGGAAACAAGATCTCGCCTTTCTGACCTCCATACTCCCTCCCACAGAACCAAAACATTCGAACGCTCCTTCCTCGCCCGCTCCTCTACCCTTTGGAATTCCTTTCCTTCTAATATCCGACATGCTTCTTCTCTATCCTCATTCAAATCCTTCCTTTTTCAACACCTTTTTTCTCTCCAAAATGATGCTCTCTAATTGCGAAATTTCAGTTTAGGAATGACATCTGGATCAGAAGTGGATAATAGATTTGGATAATGTACAAACTTTGCTAATCCATTCATTATTTTTGTATTTTTCATTTTCTCTGTTGTTTTTTTTTTGTTTTGTTTTTTGCTTTTTTCTTGTTTTTTCTCTTTTTTTTGTTTTGCTCAAATCAATTATATTTTTTCGATAAAAAAACCTATTTATTTGCTTATTTATTTTACAGAAGATATTGTAAAAATTAATTGTTCTATATTCTATAGTCTTATGGCCAGATAATATTACTGTTTTATTGGTTCCTTCATGTTATTCTTAAGGGACCTAGTCCCAGAATAAAGTTCTTTTATCTATCTATCTATCTATCTATAAATTAGGTTTAAATTAACATAATATAATACATTAGCTATTTGGTTCAGTTGCGATTGTAGGAAGCGAACGATTGACCTGTAGAAGAAGTGAGGGGTATACGGATCTGGATACAACTCTTGACTTTTAAGGTCATCTGAAAGTAACGCCATGAGGAACATCTTTCCCGAAGAAATTAACTCGAGCACGTAAGTAGTGACGATTCAACCGCAGCGAACCGAAGAAGAGTACACGAGTCTTCAGGAAGAGGAAAACTATAAGCCTTCCTTTCAGAGCATGGTACATGATATATGTAATATACCAAAGCGATTTCAGGGTTATCTGTACATAAATAGAGGAACCACAGGCTACGATATAATATTTGACGTAAATGCATGTATGTAACTTCAGGATTCTTTCCTGATCATTAAAAATATGGAAGATGTTATCATGTTACCTTTAAAAGTTTACTCTAATAAGGGACGCATTCATGAGGAAGGAGGGAGGTCATGCCCCAAATAATTAGAAACACCCAAAATTTGGGAAATTTGAGATTAGAGAAACCACTTCCAACTGCGAATATTGTGGTAAAACATTTTATTCAAAGAATTACTAAATTTTAAAACCAATAACAATACCTTATAAGGTAAGAAATTTGAATTTTATAGATACGTTGCTGTGTTATAATAAGAAACAAAAATTGCTATAGAGTGTCAACACAACAAAACAGGTGGGATTGAAATATTTAATATTGTTGGAAAGTCCGGTCAAAATTTTTGCGAAATTTTAGATTATGCTCCTCCCATCCAATAAATTGCTATAGAAACGTCCCTGACTCTAATACCTTTCGCTGATCACCGTAAGCGTCACGTACCATTATTAGAGTAAAATGTATTGAATAGTTGACTCTAGCAATTAATTTAGCAGATGGGGAGAGTGGTGGTTAAAATTAATTAAATAATAATAAAAAGCTTAGCATAGGAACCAGTTTTAAATAAACCCATTGTTTTGAATTCGCTTTTGACTTTTATCCCTTATAGTAATTGTAAATTATTTACAACAATATTGAATTTAACACACATATACATAAGAATTTTTTTTTCTTATATAAGTTTTAATTTCTTATTAGGCGGACGTTGAAGATCACTCAAAATGGAACAATGAAATGAAGCAACTGGAGTGAAGATGATTTCAAGGGCACCCATTCACGATCACTACACTATACCTTTCCGTTTTTACCGACAGATAGTGTCATGCTCACATAATAAACGCATTTCAAAATATTTGCAATCCATAAATATTTCAAAGTACAGATTAATATAACGCTTGAGAATTGATGGAATATAAATAAAGCCACTACAACCGCAAGAATATTAAATAATTTAATCTTAATCCTCCCCAAATAATATAAAAAATAGTGTAAATTTTAAGCATATCATAAATTATAAAGCCATTAACAATGCCAATTTTCTTATAATTAATATTTATATTTTCTAGCAAAATCAATAGTAAGAAAAGACACAAAATTATATGTTATTCATATTAATATTTATAAAATATATATTCTATACATTCAATATCGTAAATTTTAACTATACTATACAATTTTTATTATTGTTATAGAACAGCCTAAAATCGTACAGTTCATCACTCACGATCACTCGGAGTGATTGGATTTGGATTTGGATCCATCACGCTATGGAGTTTGAGGCCGATGGAATTCCTGCGACTCCGTATTGCTCCAAAAAATCTCACATTTGAAACACTTGGAGTTGTTTCCATTTGTTGTTCCAAATGTTCCATTTGGCGTGGAGCGGTTGAAGTAGAGTGATCGTCAATGAACCCCCTTAAAAGCTATACCTGTCCAAGTGATACTGCTATCTTTATGAATTCAGATGCTTGCTGATTTTTTTTTGTATTGAACTGTTGTGTAGGTATTATATTAATCGATGTTCCCATCATTCTATTATTTTATGTATACTCGATGAATTCCTCCTAAAGAGTATTTTTTAAGTTTTGGTATATGTGTTAACAAAATATGATTTTGATATTATCCTTGAATCTTAGAAACTTATAACATCTAGAGTGGAATATTTATATATTACTTCATTATTTGGGGAAATAATATTATAAAATAATTGGTACAGCAGCTTTCTCCCACTCAAGGACCTATTAATTAATTGATACATATGAGTGCCTTTCAATTTTGTATTAATCATTATCCAATAATTTCTACCCCCTATAATTAAAAAAAAAACGATATTTCAAATCGTTTTATAATTAATCCAGCAGAACGAAATGAAAGATTTATTTTTATTAAAAAAAAAAATTTTATGTCTATTATTTTTTTAAATTAAATGATAATTAATTATTTCACTCCTGTAATTAGAAACATTATTAGTACTTCTTACGCTTATCTGAAGAAGAGAGTAACAATTACCTGCTGTTATGATTTGTAAACTTCCTTAAAAAATGAAAATAAAATTTAGGGGGCACAAAAAAGACAGGATTAATTAAATACTTTTGATCGCCAACACCATCTCCTAGGTTACTACGGGCAACTATTCCTTACATAATCTTATTTTTGTACCCATGTTGGTTAGCGTGGATATAATTATGAAGTATTGTTCTCGTAGTTTTATTGATATTTATATTTTTATTAATCTTTAAAAGTACCTAGTTATTTTTATTTCTTTTTTTTTACCTTAATTTTAATTTTAATTATTTAAATATATGCATTTAAATAATTAAATATATGTTTGAAAATGATTTATCTATACCACCTTCAATTGGACTCCTATCTTTAGATGGACGTTTTTTTAAATAAATCAGTTATACCTTCATTGAGTCGAACCATACCGATACTGTCAAACATACTGTAATGTGTTCAGACACAAGATTATTGTTTAGATAGTAATTTCAAATATCATTGGCATTCAAAACGGTCCGTGAACTTTGCCTTCGCGTATTTATTCGCAGCATTGACAGCTCTAGGAGGCTTTGATCTGTCGACGTCCACTTTGCAGCCGCTGCTAAGTCCCGACATAAGAAAAAAAATCTTAAAAAGACCTGAGGTACCCAGCCCGTTCCTGTTCCATTCGGCCACTGTGACGGAACGGGTTACAGCTAGCTCTCTGTCCTTGCCAGCCGATAATGGAGACAGCTCTCGAATCTGTTTGCATTTCCCTGATGGCTAAGGTTAGCCCTCCTCTTGCTCTTGGGTTCCGGCACACCCATGTACCACTGCTGTTCGTCAGCATAGGCGTTCTTCGGCTAGCCACATTAATCCATCTCTTCGCCCACCTTGTCATCATCGATTCTTGTGGGATGTTTTCGCATATTTTGCTGGTACCCACTTTAAATAATGGTTAGAATGTATTGTTAATATTTCTTTTACACATAAATAATGTTTTACCCATCTAAATCAATTATGAAAACCACTATTTTGTGGAGAGTAAAGACATTTCTAATATTCGTTATATATTAAATACATATAAAGAACTAATCCATAAGAAATTGGTTATTTTCCAGCTATAAACAAGATAAATAACTGTGTGCAATTGAAACTAAATAGGCGTTCCTTTCCACTTAATTTCAATCTGTTTTTATAAGAGCAGCAATAAGGTAATTAGGAAAGTTGATAGTTTGTTGTGGATAGCTTACATCAAATGTGGAACAAACAGTAGAAATCTTAAATATGATGAGTCAGCAAAGAAGAATCTTGATCGTTTGGATGTGGAAGGCACCCGACTACTATACCAATTTTCAATATTCATGGGCGTCAACTTCACTAACAACCCACAAATGCAATAAAGTAGCTAATCACTATTCCGTACCTCAAGCTACCCATTCACGGTCCAACTTAATAGGACTATGTTGTAGGATTACGGTAGGACTCATTCGTCCACTCAAGGTCCTTTAAGAAATTCAATCAATTTTTCTGACCTATAGAGTTTGTAGGACGACAACCCCACTCACGATCCAACAAGGTAGGATGTTTAGAGGGAGGAATGCTAGTAGGACGATCGGAGAAGCCTACAAACATCCTACAAGCTTCATATAGTCCTACACCTCCGTTCACAGTCCGATATCTAGTGTAGTTCTACAAAGTAATCCTACATGTAGGACCGTAAATGGTTGGCTTTGGGTCGAATAGGGTTGTAAGATATAAAAGTTATTTATGTTTGTTGTTTAAATTATAGTTATTTGTATAATTTGTGATTTTCATATTCTTTAGTTTAGCATGGGAAGGACGATTTTATATCTAATAATAGATTAAATTATCCCCAACATTAGATTTTAAATTACTCAACTTTTGATAGCGGATATTAGATACGTCCTCTTACTTCAATACTTCTAAATTAGAAGTTCTAATTACTTATATCCGCTGCTACTATAGATGGTTGAAACTAATCGCTATGAAGGTTGAAACAATAAGAGCTATAAAAGCAGGTTCCTTTCTAATTAAGTTCAAATTAAATGTCAAAAAGTTGAAAGTGTTAAACTTACTAAAATAATGTTTAACTTTGACTAATAATTCAACAGACTTTAAGGCTGTATTGCATTCAAAATGTTCTATTACTAATCCATCTGTTGTTTCGTTTGGCTACTAACCTTGACCGTGAACTTCACAACCTTAGAGACAGACTAGGTGCTGTTCAGTCAGTTATATTTTCAACATTTATTTAAGAATTACGTTAAATTATATCAAAGTTTTAAGCTAATGCGAAAATTATTTCTTCTTCAAGAAAAACATTTTTTCCCTCCAAATTTGTCTCTATAATAATAAAATATAAATTTACCAGTACATTCTTACCAATATATTCTAAGCAGCATGGGAAGGTAGAAGTTTATTCCGTGGGTCGGCCAAAAAATAAAAGTCCATCTCCATTTAAACCTGCGCGTATTCTGGCACGAATATCTAAGAAGTCGCCTCCTCTTCCTCTGCCACCACGGCCTCACTAAATAAATGCAATTTTTTTTTATATGTTAATTTTATACGTTTAACGTTAATTCAAAATTAGCAGTTTCGGATTAAAAGATTTTAACTAACTCAATTTACGTCTTGCTCGATTTCCTCCGGTATCACAACTAAAACTTTAAAACTGAACTGAAACTGCAAATTAGCAGAAGGATTAGTTGTATTTTGGATACTTCTGTCAAGTTTATCCCATAGATTTATATTGTATTTTAGTCAGGGCTTGAGTGAGCCATTATAAACGATAAATTTCTGGTAAACTGGGGTATTGCTAAACACAGTATATAATGTATGGGCGCTTACTAAATTCTATCAATTTAAATACAATCCGTTATAGAAAGGCATACGCATTTAAGCTTTTACTTGCTAATGGGTTCACTTGGTAAAAGTAAAGAATAAACTCGTTTCCTTTTCCTGCAGTTGAATATCTGTACCCTCTAATTGTATACATCTTGAACAACTAAAAATAATAAATAAAATATTCTATTACCTAACGTGGATTTTTCTATTTCCCGATGAAATATTTGAAAGCTGTCGAAGGAATTTGTATACTGTAAGTTGATCATTCCTTTTATTTTTAATATCTGTATCTCGTCACAAATTTATCTTTGCCTTATGGGGTGTAGTTCCTTTTACAATTTTTCTGAGCATGCCATTTTGGTACGATTTCAACCGTTTAAATGCAGATTTTGAAAATTATTTGAACGTAGGTATAAAAATACTGGATAAATATATAAATATAAAATACTTCTTTCTTAACCCCAATTGAAAATTTTTAATAAATTTCTAGATCAATATTCTTTTACTGTACCTTAGATCAATTTTAAGATTCATCATTTTATTTTAATTTAACCAACTTTTTCATATATATATATATATATATATATATATATATATATATATATATATATATATATAAAATTTATAACTAAATATAACATACTGGATAATTACATTATTTATTTTTCTTTTATTATTTTCTCTATCCTCCATACCAACATCAGTATAGACCACAAAGCAGCATTTCAAGCAGGTATGAACTTGTAGATTGTTAAAACATAGGGTTTTCCCAGCGGGACCCCTCCCCCTCCTCTCACCTTCCTAGTGCAATAGTAAATGCTTCACTTACAATTTGTGAAATTAATTTCAATTAATTAAAAGTAAAATTGTAAATAGCTTCCCAATCATTATGCAGGCAACTTGTTATAATAAAATCTCTTAGGCCATTTTTGAAAAAATATTAATTAAAATTCATTAAAGGTTTCTCTACTCGCTAATGCAGTCCGTTCCTATTTAACAACTAGGCAGGATCTATCGAAGCCTATATCAATGTTAAATTCGACTATTTTTGAAAAAAAGGACCTTATGAAGGACCTCTATCCTCGGTTTTCTATTTTTCCTACTGTTATTATACGAACAATGTAAATATGTAAAATTATTAAAAAATAAAATTATTGTTTTAAAAATTATTAATCATGTAAAGGATGTGAAACCCGGAACATGATTACACACAGTTTTTGAAATTTAAAAAAAATTGAGAAAAACATTATTATTATTTATTTGTGTTATTGTAATACATTTAAAACGAGAGGATCATCTATAAGCATGCTTATATGATGTTCTGACAGCGTTCGAACCCATTATTTCACAATTTACATTAACTATTTACGATTGAAATTTCGTCCACGTTCAAACAAAAGTCAGTCCAGTTAGTGATTTTTTAATGATCACGATTTCTGACTGATGAAAAAAAAAACATTCATAGAATAAATGAATTGCCGGGTAAAACTATGTTTTCCTGAGTCAAGAAATGAACTTTGAATGCTAAAAGTGATTTCTTTACAATTTTGGACTTTTGGAGATTTTTGCTTGAATGTAGAAGACATATGTCAACCATTTTAACCAGCACACTAAAACATACCGTGTTCACAACTCACGAAGGTGTGAATAATACCCACACCATTTAACTAATGGGAAAGAGACCCTCTCACAGTAGAAATCTTTCCGAGATCGTGCCGACTAAAGACTGAACTTCATGCACATAAACTAAGACTTATGAAATCGCTGTAAAAATATATTGTGATATACTATGTCCACATTTCAACACCAGTTTGCTCAAGGAGCTCGTATTACACGCTGCGTCCTCATAAATACTTGCAAACGCAAAACCGTCCTTATTTGAATTATTCCAAGAGCCGCTGCGCGTGTTATAAACAATTCTCGCCCTTTCACTATACAGTTTTCATTCAATTAAACTCAAGTACAAGCGAAACTAATGAATGATTACCAGGAGGGGAGGGGGGAGCAGTACAAATATCACACATTTTTATAAAATCAAGCCCAAAATAAGGTTTAATCTAAAAATATATTTCAGGTTTAAAATCGATGCTTAAAATGCCTATTTATTTACAATCTGGGATGATCAAAAATTCATTATGATATAGCGCAAAATGTCATTTAAAAAGGGTTCAGAAAAAATAAATAGTTGAGACGATCATGGATCCTTTCCAATGTTAGTAGGTAGATCGGAATCATAGACGGTTGGGGAGGGAGAGGGGAGAGGGAGAGGAGCGCTAATAGAGAACTTGGCGTCAGACCAAGGAAATTTAAAATGATAGATTAAATACATACATACATACATGCGGCGCTACAACAGGTTGTCAGTCCAGTCCGGTTCCTCAATCAGCAACCGCCAGGAGACTCTGACCAGTGCTGCCCACTGCTACCCAGTCGTGGATCACAAGACTCCTCGCGACCTCAGCCATGCAGTCAATCCAGCTTAATCTTGGCCTGGCTACCCTTCTTTGTCCCTTGGATGACTTCCATCAGCAGTTTCCTCGGGAGCTGCTCCTCACCCATCCTCGCCACAAGGCCGGCCCATCTTAATCTGATTCGCTTTATTATGGAGACAATATTGGACTCACTCTAGAGGTCATGATCTCCTGTTTGGTCCTTCTCGATCTTCCGTAAATAAGGAGATCCAGATATTCGCCGGAAAATTTTTCTCTCAAAAACCGTAAGATTTTGACACACTGCTTTGGTCGTGGGCCTGAGTTAGAATTGACTGTCATGGCCCTGCTCTGCACCGTTAGGACTGAGTGTATTGAAGATTCATACAGAGGAATTTTTGTTATTCATGTAATAAACCTACTTGATAAGTGGTATCTCAGCTCAAAGTAGCTTCGGATTGCAGATATTCTTCTTCATCTGGTTTCTATCCTCATTTCATTATAACAGATTACTTGGGATCCAAAATACGTGAATTCAGCGACTTGTTTGAAGAAGTACATACATATGCATTGTGCTCGAGGTCTACATATCTCACTCCCTAACTGTCTTTTTCATTCCTGATTTGAAAAGTAGACATGTTAGGGCATCCACTTAGAGGACACCTCACATTGACAGAAAGCTTTCCGAACAATCTCTCTTTACGTTGTCAAGAGCCTGTACTACGGTATGAAATTCGTAGGCGTAAAAAAAAAATCAGAAACACTCTAACTTAATTTTTCTCATTATGATTTTAGTATATTTTATTTAATTGATTCTCAATTCTTGTATTAATGCCAGGAATTGCTTTAATTTTTTTTATGATGCTTACCAAAGACTTGTTAATTGTAATGCAGATGGAATCTTTAAACTTCAAGAAGATTTAAATTTGTTAACATCTTGAATATTAAAATAATCATTGTAACCTCTTCCTGACTAACCTCGGCATACCTACCAAGGCCTCTTGTATCGAAAGGAGCAGCCGAATATAAGATATTACGTAAGTCCTACCCTGACCAGCCTAACGTCGAGGAGCAAGGTCTTCTTTCTTTAGCTGTTATTTTATATAAATGTCCCAAAATGGATGCCAAATTTTAACTGGCACAAATTTGTAAAAAATATAAGTTTTTCACGTTTCAAATTAATCACGTTTCTGTGGGACATTGAAAATTGTATATAAATTGTGTTGTAAATATTTTTTTATAATCTAACATAATTTGAGTATCTTATATCCTTTTATTGATGAAATACTATTTTAGGCCATATACTTCCACAATTTTTCAACCTTATTTTTTTTCCTTGTTACATTAATTTATCAAAAATTACAATTTTTAACGTATTTCATTAAAAATGAAATTGGCTTAATATTTTATTTTAAGCTTTATTTTTTTAAATTATACTTAATTGTTGCGTAATAATAAATGTATAATATAAACTATATATATATATATATATATATATATATATATATATATATATATATATATATATAAACATATAAATAATATATAAACTAAACTAAATAAAAGCTATCTACTTTTTATTTTCCCTTACCTATATATGAAATTTATAGTAAGGGGAAGTATTGACGGAAATAAACGTTTTAAGGTCTCCTGAGTCCAAATAAACAAGTTTTGCAAAAAGGGATATATGTGTGAGTTTGCGTGTGTGTGTTTGTATGAACAGTCTAGCTCAATAAAGAAAAGTCGTACGAAACCGAAGTTGTACGGCATATTCTTGGGATGCTACAGCAACTTTTTGTCCAAATCGACTAACCGGAAGTGCCACTTTATGTAACTTTGAATATGATCCGAATACATAAAATATATTTCAACTAAACAGATTGAAAATCTGAGATAAATTATATCAACAGCAATAGAACGCTAATGTTATGCTTAGGAAAACGCGTGTAATGTAGCTAGAGAGGGGATAAGATGCCACGAGTGGGTATTTATAAAATGGTGAAGGGAAGAGGGACAAATTTTTATTTCAAACGGAAAGTCGGAAAAGAACGATTGGCGAAAAACAAAATAAAAATGGGCTAAAAAAAAATGGTTTTAAACAAATTTCCCTTCTTAAAACTCTGTATCAGCTCATTGATTCAATAACGGCCATATATCTTAAGAAAAACATATGGGTGATGTAAATGTTTAATAACCAATAATCAATTGTAAATATGATTTGTTTAGAGCAGGAAATAAGGAGAAAATTGGACTGATTACACGTTCTTACATTTCACGAATAAATAGATTTCATGAAAATATGTTTTTTCACGATTGATGATTGATTTTTTTAAAGACTAAAAATGAATGACAGAGAGAAACTTATGACAACATAATTTTTTTCTTTTGATTTAAAATATAAAAGTAAAAAAATTAATAATTCAAAAAGTCTATATAAAATATTTAATTCGGCCGTAGAGCACTAGGAGGTCTTTTTCAAATCGCTCTCTGGCGATCTCTTAGCTTTGGAGGTAAGGTCTTCAAAAAAAAAAATAAAACAAGAAGATTTTTAATTAACAGTAATCGAAAACGAAGAACCATTAGTAAAAAAATAGCTCATTTTTAACAATGGAACCTGGAAAAACGATTTTTTCTTTTTTACTCCATGGAAGGAGGATATTTTTGGGACATGAAGAGTGGAGAAAGATGTGGGAAATTCGAGAGTTGGTACAATTACACGAGATTGGTGATGGGTATCCACTGGACAAACAGCATCCTCTGCAGGTGAAATATGCCGCCAATTCCCCCTCCTGGAGTACGTTGCAACACAGACAGCCCAGAAACCTTGGGGATGTGGCCTTAAACCTCTTTGCCGATCATTGTTGCTTTCAGCCACGGTTTTATTTAAAATATTCCGCAGACATTTCTGCATTTGGACTTCAGCTCCTTCAAGGAATCCATGAATCGTGGTTCAATTTAAAACTGGTTATTCTCTTGTTTTTTTTGTTTAGATTGAGGATGAAAACAAAAAAATAACGAAAAAAAAATAAATAAAGCAATGATCTTTTCAACACTAGAGTGTTTCACAAACTCGGAACTGAATTTTAAAAAAAAATCGAATAATAAGAAAAAACAACGTAGTGGAGGAGGAAGAGGAAAATAAATTAAAGGTGAAAAGTGTAAATATATCGTTTTGAAAATCATTACCTACCTTAATTAAAGTTTTGTTTTCAGTTATTAAGAATAAACAATCATCTGATGCTTCCTTCAAATTCTAAAATTTCTTCAATCCTCATGTTATCCTCAATCTCAAAAGGCTTCATGTTAAAAAATATACAGTTATGCTTTATAAAAAATAATTTTCAATACTTATTCTAATTTTCATTCTATAAACAGGATCAATCAAAAAAAAAAATAAAATAAAGTGAATCAAAAATTATTAAGTGCATTATAAGCAATCCTCCCTATCCTCATACAGTACTCCTGTATTAATTTTATGTACATGAACCATAATAAATATAATAAAATGAGTATTATATACATGTTTCCAGAGATCCCTACATTTATTTTATGTACATGTTCTGAGAGATACCTTTATTTATTTTATTTACATTTTCCAAAAGATCTCTGTATTTATTTTATGTATAAGTATCAAGTAATTTGTAGGTAAAGTATAAGTTATTTATTTAATTTTTCTATGGCGCAGGGTGCCTCAGGAATTCGTCATTCGCCCCACCCTCCTGTATCCACCCCTGGTTTTATTATTTTAAGTTTTATTTTATGACATATTGTTTATTAATTATAATTAAAGTCGATTTCTAGTCGTAGCTGTATATCGAAGTCGTTTTTTTAAAAAAAACGTAAGCGCCATTTAGCAAATTTAGTAGTTTTTTCCCCAAATAGCAATATATATTTTTATAAATTTGTTCTTCATTGTTTACAGTAGGAGTTCATTAAGGTGGCTAAACTTTTATAATTACAACACAGTATTAAGGCTTCTATCTCTAGAGGCTAAAGTATTTGATGCTTACGTCATCAATAATAGATTTTTTTAACATTTCCAAATTTTTATTTCTCGATATAACATGAGCGGGAATCGATATAGATGATGTTTATATAGGTCCCATAATAAATTGAAACTTAAATATCGAATTTTTGGCACTTAAGCCTTTTTCAAAAAACGACATCGATATATAAGAGGAATTGTCCCGAAGACAGATTTCATATAAATAAATTAAATTGTAAATTAATACTTGATTTATTTTGTCTTATAATATTATTAAAGTCACAATCACTTCGTCCCTTCCATGTCCAACTATAGAATATGCAAAAATTTGGTTTTCATATTCATCACTTTGAAATGCTCTAATTGAGGCACGCATGGTCTAGAATTCTTAACCTCCAAAAGGCACAAGGAGTCAATCATTGAGTATTAGAAATTCAAGACTATGCAACAATGCTTGTCTTAACTAGAGCGTTTCAAAGTGACGAATTAAAAAAAAAAAATTAACCTCCCTCAAAATTAGAGATTTTACGTTTCAAGATACGTAGAATCGAAATATCGAATAAAAAAAAAATCTGTCCGTCCTCCGTACACGTCCGACGCCGTGGGAGACTACTAGGCCGATTTCTTGATATTTGACAAGTCACAGGTCACCCCAGATTGGGTGATATTTGATGGTCCACGGAACTCATTACCAAATGGTGGCCGATTAGAGATTTTCTAAGCACATAACTTATTTATGAAAATAGATAGAGGAAAACGTATAGGTTTTTGGTTGGAGTAAGTTTTGTTGACCATAGATATAATTAAGGAAGAAGTTGGTCAGGCGGGTGGGGTCAATGTTTTGAATCAGCATACCAACGTATACAACATTTACGTTTCAAGATACGTAGAATGCAAATATCGAATATTAAAAAAAATATGTCAGATGTTTTTATAACTACAGTCGAAAAGCAATGAAATTTCGTACAAAACAAAAAAATATATCATCGAAATCGGACCAGGACTAGCAGAGATATAGTAATAAATTTTGTAGACAAACTTCCCGCCGTTCTTGACACTTCGTGTCCTGAATTATCCTTTTCCATATGTTCCTGTTCTTCCCCTCTATCTTTCAAGTGCTCTCTCTCAGCTTCTTTGAATCTCTCCCCACTTTATCTTTCCTTGGATCCAAATCCTCTACTTCCATTTGCTTCTTGGTCTTTTCTTTTCCCACTTACGTGCACCTCCAACATATTCTTCTGTACATTTTCACCCTCTATTCTGACCATATATCCTTGCCATCTTAGCCTCCTTGCTACTATGATTTGTGAATCGTTTAAAATGTGATATTGAAGAATATCTATGCGTCTGTTATTTCAATGCATGGATAAACACTACTCAAACCAAAATAAAGATTAAACTATTTTTAAAATTTTAGTTAAAGAGCATATAGTGGACTAAATATAGGGAGTGCAGTGACCCTATATGCACCGAGTGGTGCAACTGCAGTGGAAAGGGAACCGCGATATTTCTGAGCGCTCTAATCCAGGGCAAGGACGGCCGCGTCTGCTCCAGGTCCCCTCGTCGCGGTTAGTGGTTAGTCGTCCAAGTTCTAAAGGGAGCCTATCCAGGTGTTCCATTGTGCATTACGCTCATACAGAAGAAGATAATAGAAACATCTCATGTCATAATTAGTATTGGATTTGAAAGAAACGGTAGGGATTGGTCTTCCATAGTGCAAGCACAGTTTAGTGAGTACAAAAATCTAATATCGAAGAAAAAGAAAAAAGATAGCTGTTATTGGAATAAATAATTATTGAAATTTAAACTTAAAGCTTAGAATACCAATAAAGTTAAGCCATTGAAGAATGGAACTCTGCTGTGATTAGACACTTCTGAAGACAATGAGGCGACGGAATGATTGTATTTTATTGAACATTGATCATTTACATTTTGTCGGTAGTATAACCGTTTCTTTATTCCGGAACACCAATTTTTAATCATATAAGACAAATATTCTAGATTGATCATCGGACTTTGAACCGCTCCTGGCTACAGCGGTTCAAAGTATAAAAAAAAAAAAATATTTCAATAGTTTTCATTTCAAAATATATTTAACAATCTGCCAAATTAAAGGACAACAAATAAATTAAAAATAAACGCACACACAAATACAATAGTATACCACTTCCTATATTCGATACAATATAGTGTCTTCGTTTCCTCCTAAAGCAGATATTAACCAAAATAAGTCATTTATCTGCTGTTGGGTTTTTATAATTTTTTTTTTTATAGAATAAATGAAGATATGGAGTCTCTCCTTTAAAATTGAACGACTGCTTTCCAAAATACAGCTAAAAATTTCCCTATTACGAAGAATGGAAAGTGATCACTACGAAAGATCTTTACTTAATTTCAATAATAACCGTCAGGGTAACGAAAATACTAAAACCATCAGAAAATAAGTTCCCATATCCTTATGTGAGTGAATATCTCCAAATTAAATAAAAGTTAGTGTAGCATAACAATGGGGAAAAAAAGTTTATATATAAATGACTAATTCAGATAAAAAAGCGGTGAGGGAGATTCCATAGTTGCAAGCTGATTTTAATATGTTTGTAATTTGGAATCTAGTCATCCTTTAAAATCATGCCCGAGAAAAGTCGATTTTTTTTTTGTTTTACACTGCTATTGTAGGTCTACGATTAAGTTCTCGTCCATGAAACAGATTTGTTATTTCATCTGAGATTCTTCAATAAGGATGTCAAACTGCAACGGTATTCATTTTATCTACAATGGAGGCTCACATATCAGTACCTACACAAAAGTAAATCCGACACATGTGCACATATTGCTGCGGGTCTCTCAAAGAAGCATACCACCGTAATATCCAATCTCTACTTTAAAGCAAGGAGACCTTTCAGTAACGAAGAACTGAAATTGTTCTTTTAAAGCAGGGATTCCGTGACGGTGGTATGCAAGAGCGTTCCAAGGTGCGACTGTTTTTCTGTTTATTTTCAGCATTCTTGCTGTTACTGTTGTTGTGCAAAATTTATAAACTTTTGATTTTGGATTTTTGAAATTTATTTTTTTCATGAACAATTTGACATCTTTTGTCTGTTAAATAAACTTTTATAAATCAGTTTGAATTTCTTTATGAAGACAAATCTAAATTACTAATCTCATAAGATCGGGTAGTGGTTACGTATCTGGTACACAGAGACATAAATTCTGAGAATCCCTGTTTTAAGCAATAATGAGTAAAGATTTACGAATTTTAAATACCTCATGTTGATTAACTAATATAGTGTAACGTTTTTACAACCGAACTATATAATTTTTAAGGTCTACTTTTCATTTGTTTTAAATTAATTTTCTTAAGATTTCTAATTAGAGATTGGAATTTAAATGAAAGCAAATTAATCGTTTTTTATGTCAATTTTATTACAAATAACAAGAAAATATTATAAGGTCTGGCTTTAAAATCTTTAATGTTTATTTCGAACATTGGATTGGATATTAAATCTTTAAGGGAGAAATTTTTATAGCCACGTAACCATTTATAATCATATATACTTTTATAGATATGCAATTATTTATGCCATGTATGTTTTTATAACTAAATAAAGGTTTCTTGGACCATTTTGAATAAAAATAGTAGAAATAAATAGAATAAGATAAAATATAAGGATGTCAACCTGACAAAGCCTTTTCAAGTTTCTAGAGACCAATAAAATCTATCAAACACATTTTTTTCATTTTGAAGTTTTCCCTCATTTGCCTAGTGAGATGAAGAAGCATTTCTATAAAACAGTCGATCCATCAGAGCAATCCATCAGTAACTACAATTAATCGTTCCGACCCTTAAGTTACCCCTTTATTACAAACAATGTTTACATGGCATTTCAACCTTATGGCATGCAGGTTCTGAGGCAGAATGATCTTTTTGAAAAACGGAGCCTTATACTCTTCTGCAGGGAACTTATTTTCGGTTTGAACCTCGACCCCGAATCAATTAAACTTTCATTTCTAATTAACCGGCCAAAGAAAGTGAAATTTTCAGATTTGAGTGGCCTTGGATTATATTTCTTTCCAATCAGAAAGTAACGATAGAAAGGAAGAGCAATGCAGAGATAGGTATTAAACCTCGCATGCCACAAAATTAATATGGCACGCTACCGTGGGGTCAACAAAGCTATTCTACTTTTTCCTTATCTCGCTAATTCCGATTTGATAAGAAATAAGGACATCCATTACATCAGACCTATTTTACTTGGGAATGGTTTTAATCACGTATTATCTCCTTGACCTCATAAATTATTCTCATGCGCCACATACTTACAATAGAGCCTTCTTGAACAGAATAATGACGATTCTATGTCATAGCGAAATTTATTAATTTTTAATAATATTTCAGAATGTAGAGATGTTTGTGTTAAAAATGTTGTTATGATGCTGGAATCTTAGATAGGCAAACGTAAAATCAACTTGAAACTTTTTTAGGTCAAAATAAAACACACAGCTTTAACTATTGGGGGATTTTGGGTTTGGTGCTTGGTTAGAATTCATGGTATCTTGACCAACGACTATATAAGGAAGCGGTATCTAGTCCCCTTACTTAGATATGGGCCCTGAGTTAAGAGTCTAGTGCATTAACCTTTTATCTAGTGCTTTCTGAAACAAAGATAAAATAAATAATTATGGAGCGGATAAATCAATGACCTAATAAACAGCAAGTTAAGAATCTGTTGATAAACAAAGCTCAAGGCGAAAACCGTCGTGCGTGAACCTTTTCCATATTTCGGGCACGAGGACCTTGCAGTGGCAATTAACTGAGAACGGTATCCGCTCTGTGGAAATAGTCTCATGTAGTACGCAATGAGGTAACTGAACCCATCCGCAACACGATCCCGTCCGAGATAGCAACATTATCTGGAGTTTTGGGTTACATTAGCCGGAGCTGTTTGCGAACATGTGGAAGCGTGAGGGAGAGCGAGGATTTCGAAATTAACCAAGCTTTTTTTTTTGGATAATGTATTAGTTGGGCAAGCAAGACGAAACTGACATAGTTGATGATGAGGCATTTACCGCTGAAATATTTATAGTGGAATAGTTTGGAAAAAAAAATTAATATAATGAAAATATATTAGTCTAGCTAAGTTTAAGGCTGAGAAATCAGGTAGTGGTGTGGTAAGTATATGTCTGATTCTCAGTGAACTGAATCATAATTCAGATCCTGATTGATACGAGTCAAGAAAATCCTCAATTCATTGGAGAACACATCACTGTTTTTGTGAGCGGTAGCGAGTCACTTAAAGAATTTTGTTCTGAAAAGGACTAGTTGCACTATTAAGCAAATCAACAAGGGTTGAAAAGTGGTTGCTGAGTTTAATTTAAACAAAACACCAATCACTGGCAACATTACACACTTGAACAAGAAGCATAACCTTATTCCAAGATTTCATGTGATTTCATGCCTTCAAAATCAGGTTTGGGAACAAATTGTTTTCGGAAAGAGAATTTAAGCAAAATAGTCAAGACACATATTCCTTATAAATACTTACCTATATCAATATAAAATTACTAATAAAATACCAGAATTCTACATAGGGAGAATGTTAGACACTTAAGAGAAATGTTAACAATGATGTAGACAAGCCGTTGCCTGTGGTTCGCATACGAATATTTTATTTCTGCCGTTTCGTTTAAATTTGTATAAGTTTTTGGTAAGGACAACTATAATGCATATAATAATTGTGTTGTACAAAAGGTGAATTGAGAACGTGTCCATCCCTTAAAAAACTGCGCAGATGCTCCGGCTAGATGTGAATAAAGATAAGTTACACAATGGAATACGTGTTATGTGTACAGAACACATGCTCCAAATATTTGAGTTGGAGTACCTGCTCATCTATCTAAGTGATCTGAGAAACGTGCTCCACTATGTGAGTAGATACTCAGTAATAATAGATACTCAGTGAGTAGATACTCAGCTGAGTCTGCGAAAGAGTAGATCGGCATTTTACTGAGTACCTACTCATATAGCTGAGCACCTTCTAAATTTTAATCACCTAGAAAGGAGTTTTAATCACTCAATCCATATTTGGAGCACTTTCTTCTTACACTTATATAACTTAACAAGTATTCCATTGTGTAACGTCACATCTAACCGGAGCATCTGTTCAGTTTTTTGAGAAATGAGCACGTGCTCAGTTTTATTCACTTCACCTACTACGTGTGCATGAGGCGAGCACCTCTTCTGTCACTCCATAGTAAGCATGCATCACCCACTTGGACTGACGGCCTGTGAGTGAGTGATATATTTCTATTATACTGATAATTTTATTATCTTTCTTTTAAATGAGCACCTATTATAATCATACAATCTAATACATATCATGTCGGGGCATGTAAAATGTATAGTTTTCGAATTATTTAAAAAAAAAATGAAATAAAAATTGAACGGACGCTGAAAACATGGATACAATGAATGTATAATAAGATTTATATATTGTATTTTTGTTATTACCGGCCCGATTTAGATGATTTTGTAGAGAATTTAATCATCTTTCTAATGATACCTACCTATCTTACCTATGAGTACCTAGAGTTTTTTTAGGAAATGTATAGTATTCGAGTTTTTCGAAAACTAATTTTAGTTTAGCTTCATAGGAATTGTTGTTTTGGGGATACAGTGATGACTATATAGTTGGTAACTTACATTTATCAATACAGATATGTGTGTATTTATGAGGTCTAGGGCAGGACATCCCATAGAAATGGTGGCTTTTTATATACGTCATTCCCAGTCCCTTGCAACCAAAATGCCTTCTTAATGCCTTGTTTACCCGACGTTCTTCTGTCCACTCCTTTTATTCCAGAACCCAACTTACCAACTTATGTATATGTATGGATATACACTGTCTCCCACAGAGCTATTTCTTGCAGAAAATTATTAGTAATTCGTGCAAACTCTCTCTAGAATTATTTACCAATTTTAATACTCATTTAACACCAATTATTTCTTCACCAACTTAATTATCAATCTAACGCACCCACTAACCAATAATCATTTATTTATTCTTATATAAATAACTACAGTTCGTAAAAATTATCAGTAAGTAGTTATCTATATAAGCAACAAAAATATATTTATGAAAACAGTCAGAAAAATGTACATAATTTGTCAAATATACAACTATAGTATACGATGCAACATAGTTATGCAGAACATATGCAGCTATGTTAATCCTAGAGGATACGCTCCGGCGATCTAAGTCATGGTAAGTTAGATATTAAATAAAAAATATGGCACTTTATGCGTAATAAGTCTGGTATTCAATTAGAAATAATTTTAATGGTTATTCTGAAGTATACCAGCACAACTTGCTTTGAATGGTTTGAATCAAATAGTTACTATATGCTTTTCATCCTTCAAATAGTTATTATACACCTTTTCATCAAAAAGAGGTAATCAGCTTGCCCCAGAGAAATAAAACTAATTTAAAATTACGTTACTAGATTTTCTGTTTCATTTCTGTGGATTAGAGGTCTTCACGATTTATGACTAATATACGATCTCATTCGAACGAAAAAATATGGCACTTTATGCGTAATAAGTCTGGTATTCAATTAGAAATAATTTTAATGGTTATTCTGAAGTATACCAGCACAACTTGCTTTGAATGGTTTGAATCAAATAGTTACTATATGCTTTTCATCCTTCAAATAGTTATTATACACCTTTTCATCAAAAAGAGGTAATCAGCTTGCCCCAGAGAAATAAAACTAATTTAAAATTACGTTACTAGATTTTCTGTTTCATTTCTGTGGATTAGAGGTCTTCACGATTTATGACTAATATACGATCTCATTCGAACGCACCTGATTGATTATCTTAATTTTTCTCGGTGAACGGTAAAGTGAGCATTTTGCCGGCATCGAAATAGCCACAGACATAAGCGTGTCTATTATTTGACAGCTCATATATCATTGCTTCATTGATCGGGAATTCGGTTCAGGATTTCCGAACAATCTCCGGACCCGGGATCGTCCACTGGAATGCGGAACATCTGAATGCCGTCCTTGAAAGGTATTCGACAAAATTGTTCCAATCTGCATTAATGCACTAATACCCGTGTTTTGAAAAAGCTGAGATAATTCAGAAAAAAAAAATACTATTCAGGTTATTAGCTGACGAAATTGCTCGTGTTATGAAGTTGCCAATAATTGGCACTCGAAAAACCATTAGCCGCTACTGCTTAAGTATATATGTGGGTTCAGAAACAGCGAAACAAATGTTATTATCTTTAGAGCGTTGATGAAGTCACAAGTTCTGTAAAAAGATCGGTGGTAGGGAGTAGAGTAACTTACAGTGATCTGTTATTGCTAATAGAGCAAAGAGACATTCATTTTAATGAACAAAATAAAGTTTAAAATGATAGAATGATGTCGACAATTTCAGAGAAAAAACGACTACTATGCTCTCAAGAAACAGGCGTATTCAACCTAATTAATAATAATCTTACTTGTTATGAAGTAGCTATGGTCACTAGGCTGAGTGGATAGCATAATAAACCCTGCAATCTCTAATGAGATTCCGGCAATTTCGGTAATCGAATCCGCCTCTGTAGATCATAAGCAGCGAAGAGTATTAAATATAACAGTGCAGGAGCGGTCGAAGAAGAAACAAATTATGGCCCGAGTCTAGTCTGACCTTACCACTCTGGCTAGAATAGGTTGATAACCTGTAGAATAACCTGTTTTATCTGCCTTGTTTTATTGGTGTTGGTAAGGACTTAAACCCTGACTCCTCTTCAGCCCAACCACCGTTCCTCTCAAGAAACTGTTACTTTTACTATTTATTATCTGATTAAGAATACCAAAAATCAGTATTTTCCTGATTTATTCGGTCTATAGGTAATATAAATTACGTTAAGCTACCAAGTTACCAACTTTGACGCAAAGTTGCCGTTTCGTAACGGTTTACAAGGAATGTGCCCAAACATCGCTCCCTTCAGCCAAATTCGAATTTAAAATTAAACTAAAATTTAAAATTCTCAATAAATTTATAACAGTAACTCTCTTGTGTACAAAAAAATGTTGGTATCGTTATTGGGCAGAGCTAAATAATCCTTCCTCTGAAGGAGCATTTTAAAGCAGAGGCCCTAATTTCGTCCCCCAATTAAATTCACAATTTACTATTTATTTGAAGTCAGAGACATTTAAATAAAGGCGAATAACTCACCAACGAAATTTATTACCTTTAAATAAATAAAAATATTTCAATTGTTGATTATTTTATTAATAAATGTAAATTATCCATTGAAACAAAAATCACAAACAAATTTCTCTATTTTTGAGATGAGCACAGTTAGTGAAACATGTCATACCTACATTTAACACATTTTTTATTCTCCTCGTTTGTATTCAGAAAAGTTTGTCTTCTGACGATGTTAAAAACTTGAGAAGGACAAATTAAGGACTCGAACTATGGAATAAATGGCAGCTTCTCCTATTATAGTGAGTAAACGTAAAGATCTCGCAAAATTTAATTATGGTAACAATACCATAGTCTAAGAATAATAGAGCTTATCCTCGTTCTATAGTTGAAAAATACTAAGTCAAAACAAATCTTCACAAATATTTTACTGTCAAAAGTCAACTGAAGCATTTCAAGAGTTTTTCAGTTGGTTGCAATTCTATTAACTCTATAAAACTGGGGGGACGAAATTAGGCAACGGTATGGGTTTTGGGTACCTTAACTTATAGGCTATTAATAAATTATTAAGTGCACATAACTATTGTTTACAACATTACTATTAGGTTATATTAAGTTACTATTTAAAAATTATGTCATTAGCGACATTGATTTTGGATTATTTAACATCCAGATTAAAATTATTTTGGCTCTTCAAAAGGTTGAGGAGGATATTTTAATATAATTTTAATCAAGGAAAAGATTGATGACATTTTAAAAAATAGAAGAGATTATCAGAAGGATTACAGTCATATATCATTAAAAATTCGGTAGGTAACATTTACTATATAATTATAATTCTCGCAATTCTGGTTATATAAATCCGAGTGATTCCTAAATTAAATGGCACAGAACATATTAACATACCACTAACGGTGGGTAATGTGCGAATAACCAATAATTATGCTTGATAACAATCACGTGTTACGGCCACAGTATTCATACTCAAGCCTCGGTGGAACCAAGAGGAAACTTGTCATTATACACGCATCAATTACTTTATTTCAGAAATCTTTTATTTGAGAAAGAAAAAAAAAGTAGTTTGGTTAAAATAGGTTGTGTTGATTACACAGACTTAAATCAGTCCCACTCTATTAACTGGCTTTAAAAATAGCACTTTGAATAACAACAAAATTTTTTGAGTAAGATTAACGCTATATTTATTTGTTTATTTTTTCTTGATATATCTAATGTCTCTAAAATTGGTTTTATGCATTTCAAATAGAATGCATTAGCAAAAAAATTGAAATACTCAAACTTTTTTTCTACAAAAACTAAAGGAAATATTTATAAAAGAAAAATTCCTGTCGTTAAAGTTTCAAAATGTTGGGTCATTTACCCTAATTTAGTCATGATTTTTTTTCTCTGGGATTTACTATACACGTTGATAGTTAAAGAACTTTAAGGAGAAGACTTAAGACAAGTTTCATAAAAATCATCCGTTTTGACGCTAGAAGAAAAACAGATAGAAAAATACGTTTTTTCGGGAATTGCAACTGGAGTTTTCGAATTGGTACACAGGCATCAAGGGCTGAAACCATACAAAATAAATAAATAAAAATCAGTTCACCCGTTCAAGAGACAATCGTGCCAAAGACAAACAAAAGGCCGAAAATGCGTTCTTCGGACTCAAAGAGCTCTGAAATGTAGAGATTAATCGAAATTTTGACCCGATTAGAACACTTTCCTTACCTAATAGCGGTAGGAAAGTAAAAAAAGAATTGCTGCCCAATGGCTTGATTACGGGTTTTACCGCCACGCTAGAAAAAAATAAATTCTATAAGCGTAGTTGTAAAAAAAAAATTATGATCTATAAATTTGTAACTTCCCAACGGAACTTTTCAGCTGCACCCTTAGGGAACGTTTAGCCTTTTACTTAGACTCGAAACAAAGGCTTAAAAAACTAGCTGCCTGTCGACCATAGAAGTTAGAAAGTATTATATCAAGTTATATAGGCATTGTTGGCGAAAACGGCCTTAATGCGAGCGAGTTGAGCAAGCAAACTGACATTTGATACAGCGGCTATGCAGGTACCATTCCTTCTGACCCAGATCTATTCGTCCTTCACTCGGGCTATTTACTGTAAACATTTAGCTTGTATAATTTGGTTAAATTGGATATCGTGGGGCACGGAGCGGCCTTCTGGTAGGCCCTTGTTTGCTATGTCTTTTATTCAGGACTTTATTTATCTACAATACAAGGTAATAAGCCAGTAACAGATGTCTGCCTTCGGAGGTCATTCCTATTGAATTTAGAGGATAGAGGATCGCAGAGGAGAGTTAGAAAAAAAAAAGAAGTTCTAATCCGTGACTAGGACAAGGCAAGTTTGATCTGAAGGGTTCTTCTCTCGTTATGAAAATAAAATAAATAAAGTAGTGTTCATGGTTCAAATTAATATTTTTCGTCCTATATTTTTGTTAGGGTGTTAGAAAATTCTGTTGGTTTTTCTTAAAGGTATGTTTAAAAAAAATAATGATGTTTATTAAATATTTTTCTTTCCCTAAAGGATTATATATCTATACATACGTATATATCTTACATTTATGTTAAAAATGAACAATGATGTTACTGCACGGACACGAATGACCGAATTGGTTAACGTTGCCATGGCGTAGGGATAGAAAAAAAATCTATAGGCTTTAAAATCAGTTATAGATTTAATGAATTTAATTAATTTATTTTAAGCTGTTCTTGGACGAATGAATGAATGAAAAGTGATTTTATTCTGGAACCAAGTCCAATAAGAACATAAAGAATGAACATAGGTGAGTGCTCATCGTGTAGCTATTAAGTAATTCTAGGCAAAACAATCTAATAATTTCTATATAAATTTCACATTTTATCGAAGGATTGAGATTTTAAGAGGTGAAGAAATAGTTGATGTTTAAAAGAAGATAGGGAAGAGGCTTTACTAATAGATATAGGCAAGGAATTCCAAAGGTAGGAGGAACGAACAAGAAATGATTTTCCAAATTAGCAGTTAGCGAAATATTGAAAAAGAAGTAGGCAAAAATAGAAATTGGAGTAAAAAAAGAAAACTTAGTAATCCCTTGAAAATGTCCAGATTTCTACTATTATCAATTTTGCTTGTTTTCTTATAATAATAAACTGTGCCTTTGGTTTTGGTTTACTCCTGGACAAGAATATCCGGTCTTGATTATCAACAAGCACTAGTTTTTTTCATAATGTCTTTTTATTAACGCTCTGCTCAACACTTTACATGGTCAGAGTCAGTGAGAAAAATTCAAACACATATTAAATATGTTATCACACCACTTTTGCTTAATGTTTATCAACTACGGAAAATATATTTCCTCCACAAATTTTACATTTATAATAAACAAAAATAAATCGAAAAAAGTTTTTTTTTTTAATACGAAAAATTCTTAACTGATGATGATATACATTTGAGAGATGATTATTAGGCCATGCAATATCAGAGCCACAATAAATTTTTTGCAAAAAGCAAAATCATTAAAGTTCGAAATTTTAAAATATACACTGAAAATTATCGTATATAAACTGTTTGAATTTTTGACAATAATTACTAAATTATTATCAAAAAGAACCAATGGGTTCTGATTCATAAAATAATATTCTAAGAGAAAATGGTATACTAAAAAATAATGTAATAAACAATTAAATATTTTTTTTAACTAACTACGTTTCGGTCTACATTGTAGGCCTTCTTAGGGGCAACAAAGATAGGATAGAATAATATAAGTATTTTAGTATAGAGATATACTATAGAAATGTAAACAAAATATGCGTACTATTCAAGAAATATTAAATAGCATGTAAATGGTTTCATTCAATATATATAACTATCACACCATCAATTACTGTGGTCAAGTATTCAATACAAAATAAAATATTATGGACCGGAAAAGCTGAATAAAACACAAACATTTTTAACGTTCCACCGCCTGCTGTATTATAGTAAAATAGAAATTTTTTAAAACGCTTTGAGATACGGTCATTTTTGAAAGTTCATAGTTCCCCTTCTACAAATGCTGTGAAGCAAGATTGGTGTCATTTAACTGACAAAATGTTCCATTAGAGATTGCAAAAAAAAATTTGGATTAGGACTTAAGGCGGAAGTCCAACGAGTGAGCAAAGTTGTCCAATTTTGAGCGTAGAGCTGATGACGTCACCGCTTCTCGTTCACTTAAAATAATGAATCTATTTCCATTTGACGTTAATATTGATGTTAGTCTAAAATTCATAAAATATCTTAGAATCTAACATTGTTACAATAAAAGGAATGCTATCAAAAAATAAGAGGCTATAAAATATATATATATATATATATATATATATATATATATATATATATATATATATATATATATATATATATATATATATATATATATATATATAAATACAAACTTAAATGTTCGTTTGTTTAAAATCTTAAATCACCAAAACTACAGAACCAATGTTTACCAAATTTTAACTACATCATCTATGTGTTTCCTAGGTGGTTTTTCAATAATAAAAACTCCTGATATCGATATAGCGGCTGCGCAAAACGGAGGATTTTATTGAAACTTGCCTAAAGTCTTCTCCTTAAAGTCCTTTTGCTATCCATACATGAACTACATCTCCGAGAAAAAGAAGGAAAAAGTTATGAGAGAAAGAATAATTTAATTGCGCATAACTAGAAAAGTTTGCATTATACTACATTATATACATACATAATTATTATATATTATACTACATTATATACATCATACAGTATTATTATCGCTCATTCGAATTGAACATTATAGCCATGCTTTTATCTTCCTATTGCTGCAGTTCAGGGAAACTACTGCGCATTGGTTGGTATGGAGAGTAGCGCAATTGGGCTAAATTTTCGATGAGCAGTTTTCAATGATTCTACATGCTATAGAGCCCCCTGTGTAAAAAAAAAGCGTATTTTAGGCTATTGGTCTGTTTGTGCCACGATCATATCTTGAACGGGTTAACTAATTCTATTTTTAACTCCAATTTATTCGATTTTTTAACACTACATAAATAAAATAATTTAAAAAAAAACATTAATGTGTTATTACTTACTCGCTTACTGTATACAATTCAACTTTCAATGACTAATTTTTATTTCAGCAGTTACATTAGTTTTTTAAAATTAAAATAAAATCTCTTGACTAATTACACGCCGTTGAAACCCAGTATTAACACAGCCAATGTATGATTTTTTGTTGGTATTCTCGTGTTTAGACCAAACTGTTATTGATTCTGTAACCAATTTACAATTTTTTTTTTACAAATTACAATTTACAATTTTCAATACCAATTTACCATTTACCATTTGTAACCAAACGGCCAACTAATATGGTTAGCAAAGAAGCATTGATAAGACAATGAGAGCTGCTGATATGCAAAGAAGTGAGTAATGAGCAGAGCATGAGGTGTCAGTGGTTGCAGTTGCGACAGGTTTGATGACGCTAAGAATCATCTTGGTCATACTTGGACAATGGTTCATTAGCCCATGTGTCCCAATTCTTCAAAGGCTTCTTCATTTCGATGACCATGGCTCCCTTCCCCTCCTAAGTCTGTACTGGAAATACCAATTGTTGGGTATAACATCTTTAGGTACACCAATCAGCCTGTTTCTCAGTGAACTAATGATTTTGTTTTATATACCATTACTTTAATTTGAAATTGATTTTTTTATCAAAATAATTTTATTATCATACTACTATAAAAGGACAGCCAGTTTTTCATTTTAAAGCTCTAACCGCGGAAACTACCGGACCAATCTTTACCAAATTTTAACCATATCGTCTTCATGGTTTTCCAATAATAAAATCTACCGATAGCGGCTGCGCATAAGCCGAATAACCACTTCTATATATTTGCACATTACTTGAAAAATACACATTAATTACACATAATCATTATACGAATGCTCATTAGAAAGATAATTGGATTCTCTACAACAAAAAAAAAATGTAATGCACACCATAAGAGTTAAGAAAAAATGAAGCACGTTTCGTTTTATTTTATATTTCGAGTTTGAAAAATAATATCGGCATGGTTTTTTCAGTAAAACTTTTGTTTTTTAAAGTATATTAATGGAAAAGAATAAAATTTAAAAAATAATTGATTTTTGGTCAAATAAATTTAAAAAAGCATTTCAATTAGTAAGCAATAGATTTTTTTAATACTACATTTATACATACTTTCAATATGTAATTTTCATCAAACTTTCAATTTGTTTTCATTTAATATCTGTATAAATATATATAACCAAATCAAGCAATAGCGAAGCGTTGTCCGGTCATCTAGTTAAAATATAAAAGAGTAAAAACTCAAAAAGATATATAAATGAATAGCTAGGAAACAATAGATTCCAAAAACTTCTAAAACATTAAGTCTCTAAAATAACGGTAAATAACCATGCAACCTTCGTTTCACCAATTCAGTCTTCATCAAGATAAAAAACAAAACAATCACATATATGTTGACTGAATAGAGCACTCTGACGTTACAATTCAACCTAGACAACATACAAATAGGTCTAAGCAGTGGAAATCGAAGCTTAACTATGACAAGTAACAACATGATATCTTTACATTTTGCATTACGAAACGAAACCTGCCCTCCTGTTTACATAAACAAATCATCCATTAACACATTAACGTAGGATTAATATTTTGAAACTAACGAAATAAGATTCAAGTGGCTTAGATGAAAACCGGACCTGTATCGCAATGGTGGATATTCGTTTTCTAGATCGGCCTCAACCTAAAAACAAATTTAAATCTGGTATTAATATAGCTTTAAATGTATAACTTTTTTCTTTTCGTTGGTATAAATACTGTTAAGATCTATACTCCGCAATATACCGATTTTCTTTATAGGCATTCATCTTCTTCGTTCTTATAGACAATCATGATTAGCGGGAGCGTAAATAAACTGGAGAGAACCAAATGTTCTCACGTTTCTGCGAACCATGGATTCCGTTCCAGATATCCGGAATTCGACAGCCTGACCCCTTGGAGCCTATTCAGCATTTTTTACCCAAAGTACATTCAAACCCATATTAGGTTGAAGAACAGCTGAAAAATCGGTCTATATCCATAAATTATAGCTTCAGTTGTCGGCATACCATCCTTTATGTCCTGTCAGAGGGAAGTATCATGGACCGAACATCCAGGTGATGGCCTTAACATCCTGTAAACCACCACGATTCACAATTAGAAGGCGGGGTGTTGTATCTTCACTCCTACGAGTTTCCCTAAGTGAGCTGGTAAAGAAATAATTTAGAATATGATATCATTAATCTTTCAAAACAGAATGCCACTGAATATAGATAATAAATTATATGAAATTCATCACAAACGTTCATATAAAACGTGTTCCAATAAAAGTTTAATTTATGAGAATAACCGAGTAAGAATATAAACAAGTAGTGGCCTGATTGAGAAACATGGGTGTAAGGTACTTTAAATGTCTCATACTCCTCTATTATTATGTTTAACTCGACTTTTTTTATTCATCTTATTCCTTATTTTGTGTCTTGAAGATCATGTTGCTAATTAAATATGTGAGCTAACATATTAGAATTACAATGCAGTGTTCTACGAACAGTAGAAGGCTGCTCAAGGAAAATTCCTTCTGTTACACGATTCATCTCACGACTTAGTAATAATATGTTCTAAGCAGTGCGGATTTTTTCTTCTTCTTTCAAAGGCAATCATTATTTTTTTTTTTTCAATATTCCTATTAATTTATTTTTTCTTCGGCAGAAGATATAAGATCTTCGGTCTTCTTAGAAAATTTATAATTTCAGATGATATCTCGAATAGTGAACAAGACGATTCTAAATCGTTCTGCGTCGGAGCGAATAGCTTATAGCAGTAGCCTCGTAATGAATGCACAGTCACCACCTTTTGGCCACTGCCAATAGGATTACGCTCCATTGTTCTAATAATGTTTGTCATTCACGTCCTCATCCGAAGATCCTTACTCAATTTCCTTTCGTCACTTGTGCACATGCTACCCTTGAGGCCGCTACAATTGATGACATAATGAAGTCTAAATTGGTATAGAGCGGTATATTAGCAATTGGATATGTTCTTTACATGATACAACATAGTGCTGCATGCAAGATGGCTGACTATTCGTTACGCGAATCAAACCTATGAAGGGGAATAAGGAAACTCAGAACAACTAATATACAACTAATTATCAAAGTAAAAATTAATTTAATAATCAAACGAAATTGGAATTTTTTTCATTGATAAAAAAATGCAAATGGTTTATTTCATAATAAGTCTCTGTTACCTTAAAGTTATTAGCAAACAACAAGACTTGACAAAATGCCTTTCGATGTTTGAATAGTGACTTATTTTAATCAATGAATTATCTGCTCAAGTTGGAACTCTTTAGATATTTTAATCGTATTATATTATATTATTGTTTTATATCATATTACATTATATTGTGCTATATTATATTATTATATTGTATTATATTATTTATGAATTTCGTCAGAGTCAAATTAAAAGATTCGGATTATTCTCTCTAACATTTCCATATTAATGGAAACTAAACAACAAATACTTAGAAAAAGTTGGGAAAGATCGATATAATTAAAATTTATTATAATACGCTGTAATTTTATTAATAAATAACTGTTTTATTATTATTATGCGAAGGTGATATTACAGTAGATTTTTATCAATTTTTTATTATTAGACTAGTTTATGTATGCATATATTAATATTTTAATACGGTATTTACTACTAATAATTTAATTGATTAATATTATTAATGAATACATTAATTAATAAATATTAATATATTAATTTCATCATAAATAGGATTATCAGAATTAAAAGAAATAAAGAACTGAAATATTAAACATAAAGTAAAAAAATGGAAGAAAAATAATAAAATTTACAAAAAGTAAATCTTTCAAATCTTCGTTGGTAACAAGTGTTAAAATGGTATTATATATTTGAGAAATTATCAATCAAAAATTATTATATCCACCTCTCAAAAATAAATATTTTTTGACAAATTATATTCTACACCTGCACGTTATTTAGTTTATTTCAAATCTTAAATTTTCCCCTGTCAAATAGGACTGACAAACCGACATTTTCAATAATAATTTATCTTGTATATGTATGTATAAATATATATACACACACACATATATCACAAGTTGATAGATGTGCTATCATAGAATAATATAGCTAAAAGATATAATATTATAGCAGTAGAAGGAATAGGAATTATATCGAGACTTTTTTTTTTAAACATAATATGTATAGAATAAAAATTTATAAATTATATATTTTTTTTTTATTACACATAATTCATAACTGATGAATCTGCTGATTATTTGTGTAAAAAGACTAAGTATGGCACGACAAATAAAAAAATAATATTGTTGTAGTAACTAACAGATTTGCCTATGACCGTAACTTGCATTATCTGTTCATAATATCATAACATAAAATCGAACCTCAAGTTCATACAGCTGTGCTTTCTAATACCTGCCTAATATATCCTTACTACCGAAAACAGAAACTTATTACAATCATAGAATTAATAAAATAAATTCATTGAAGTTACGTAACTTTTGTCGTTAGTTACATGAAATAAAATTGCTCCAACATACAAAATGATTATGCAACCCAAGAAGAGGTCGGCTATTAACAAAGAACTGCAATAAATCGCCACGAATCCCGATTTTTTTTCCATACCTTTGACCTTACTCTGGCCTTGGACTTGGAATCATCCCCAGTCCAGAAGATTGCCTGATGAGATCACTGCTCCAAGTGGCTCTTCAGTATTCCATGTACTATCTCACGCTTCGGTAATAACACTTAATAAACGGTCCATCAACCGCACCTCCGAGTTTTTTGTTCGACAGCATTTTACTTAGAAAGAAGACCTGCGGAGTCGAAGACGTTTATCGCATACACGAGGATCATGATCATGGAGGCCAATTTAATTAATTCGTCCACCTGCAGTTTGTAAATTTCCCTTCAAGATTAATGTCCTTCCTAATCGTACATGAAGATCGCTGATACTCGATAAGAATCAAGGCTTAACTGCATGTTCGCCAACTTCATGATAATTTTTTTTTGTTTAATCTTATATTACTCGATTCCATTAAATAAAGACAAGACTAAATTACTATTTTTTGGTAGCTCTATTTTAGAATGTTGATGTGAGATGTTCTTTCTTTTCATTCCTGATGTTACCTGGATCGGTTAACCGTTGACTGCTTAGGTATTTGAGAGACTAAGAGTTTTATGTTTGAAAATTAGGTATTTGAGAGACTAAGAGTTTTATGTTTGAAAATCGTACCGAAATCATAATAAAGATATTATATGCGTATGTGTGTATAGCATAAAATAAAAAACGAAAGAAGAACAGTCCAGCCAAATGGCAGTCCCACGTGGAAAAAAGTAGTCGATTTCTCTGCGGCTTTGCATGTTTTTTGGAGTATTGAATCCGAATTTGAAGTTTGCAAACAAAATATCCTGGAACGTTACAAGATATACGCAAAACAGCGAAGTCTTTGAACTTTTTGGCTTATAATTTCTGAAGTATGTGTGGTAAAGAAAAAAATATTCTTGCCTTTTTTAAAGTAGGATAGACTTACCATAATTTGAGCTCAGCCATAGATCTGACTACTTTATTTTTTTCCTCAGAAAGGGGCATTATCGCTACCGCTTTATATACTTATTGGGTCCAGTACTTGGTAAGGAATTAAGGTTTCTTGACCAAAAGAGGTGAAGTTTAAGAGCTTTCATGCTCAACTGCTATGGCTATTCCACACCCCAATTAACTGAATATCGTTTATAGAGGCTAGCTGTGCATGAAGTCTGGACCCTAGAGAAATCCATCGCTGATACAATAAATACTGTATAATATAGTTTATACTCACTATATAAAATAAAGGCTACTATTATTTTAGATAAAGGAAAATGAAGTTCTACCAAATTAGAGTCGACAACTAAGGCGACAATGTCAACATTTTTTTAAACACATTTTTCGGACTCGATAATAAAACAGGTACATTCAATGAGGTTTGGAGGAGGAAGTAAAAATTGTTAATAATTGAAATTTTCCTGATCTGTAAATAAATGTTTTTTTCTGTTTGGTTCGGTGGAAATCTTATTACTAGAGCATTTACCAAGGATAATTCCTACAAAGTTGTAAAAGACTTTTGGCAAATGATAAAATAAAGAAGAAACATAAGAAAACAATTGTTTAAGGGAAAAACTACTGATGTTATATTGAAATGGAAACCGTGATGTTGGTAGAGGACCACTTCCTAGGAAGAGTTCGCAGTGATCCGTGAGTAATGTACATTTCATTAAGTGCGCAAGAAAATAGCAGCCTTCTTCGGATTGTTGAACATCCTGGAAACGAATCAGCCAGTCACAGAGGTTACATCAACTAAGTGCACTCCAATAGGTAATTCTTCAGGTCGGATTCGAAATTCAAAGAAACAGATATTAATGCTTTTATGTGTCCTCAACAATGCAAGACTTGAAGAAAAAAAAAAAAAAAATATATATATATATGTTTGCTTCAACACTACAGAAAGTACGGAAGCTTTGTATTCATGGAGGAACTGAAAAACACTTATGACCTCAAAATCGCGTTTCCATTCGCGTTTTACGTTTTAGATATCGAAGTACAAATTTTGTTTCCTGATAATTTATCTGCAGTCATGGGTGACGGACATAATACCTAATAGCGTTAATCCGATTTTGATGAAATTTTCAGGAATAGGTTATCTACCTAGATAGTACCATATAAATTGTTTTAATTGCATCAACTACTTTCGCTTAGGCATGCACAGACACATTTTCCTTGGCAAGCCTATGTTTCAAAAACGGCTCGCCAGGTTCGGTCCAAAGATGGAGGAAAGTTGAGGACCAGTCAGATAATCCAGCTTGAATTTCATCAAATTTCCCATAATAATTCAAATTAATATAATTTACTAGAATTACTTCTTAAATATATTTTTTTAATTTAAAAATGATCATTTTACATTCAATAATGACTTTAGAAAAGCCATTAATTTGGCATATTCTTCCGATATTTTTTTGTTTATTACACAATTAACAATAAGTGCTAATTTGTTTAACAAGTTATAAGATTTTTTTTAATGTTATTTATTTATTTTTAAATAGTTATTATTCTATTTTTGGAACATTTTATCCATTTAGTGATCGTTCTTTAGGTTTCCGAAGTTGCTAATTTCGATCGTTTATTAGGTAGACAAAGGTTCTAATTCAGTTTTTTTAATCTAATTTTTGATAGCACATGTGTAAAAACTATTTTTTTCATGTATAATTTATTTATTTATTATTATTTTATTTTTTACATAGTTGCTGTTTGCAGTTGTTCATGCTTATTTACCCAAGAGATACGGCGAGGAAGCTTTACTGACCTACTTGGTAGACGTTTAGTTGGTGCTTAATCAGAAAGTTACATTATTTTTTTTTTTAAAATTATTCAATGATTTAGAAATTTAGGAATAATGCGATCTAGCTACTTTAGGTTTACTAAGGACTTTCCTTTTTCTCAACGATGGAAAAAATTACTGTAAATATATATAGGCTAACTACATTATATACCCTCACTTAATTAAAAAGGGATAACTAAAATACTATTTAAGTTAAGCAAATCCCGATTGCAGTATCGTAAACTAGATAAAATGTTCTTTAAAAGTAAGTAGAATTCGTATTTGTTAAAAAACCTGTACCAATACAACCCGCGAAGGGTCTTAGGTTCAGTACTTGGTTAAGACCGAACTTGTTCTAGACCAACAGTTGTGGAAGGTCATTCGGCCGAGATCACGCTCAACCGTCAGAGGTTTTCCCCCCATTTAGGGTACCCACTTTATAGAGGCTGGGCGAGCCCCAGGAGAGTCTCCCGATCCCACAGGGCCGACCTACGGCTGAAAACAGAATAAATAATTATCTGCCACAACCGGTCTCGAACCCGGGACCCAGAGATTGGAAGCACAGTGTCCTAGCCACTGAGCTACTACGCTCACTCAATTTTAATAAATAAAATTCAATTTGAATTTGTTAAAAAAATTTAAGGGGTCTTTCGAGCGGCTAAATTAATCCAAGTTCTGTTATTCGTAATACCATGGATTATTCACAATTTTTTTTATCAGTCTCCTTCTTGACTATAGATTCTCCACTTTTAGAAAAATTTCCTTGTTTAATAAGCTTCAAGTCCATGTTAATGAAGTTGAGGTATGTTGCGGAATAAGCTTGAATTCGCTTTCAGTTTTGTAAAAAATTGTGAGAAGTGATATTCTCTCTCTTCGAACTACCAGTGTTTTAAGCAAAAATAATTACCTACAGTAAATTATTAGACAGCTTTTATTTCTACTTTTTTTTTTTTTTTTTTTACAAGTTTTTCTAAAAGTGGAGAATCTGTAGTCTAGTAGGAGGCTGATAAAAAAAAATCGCGAATAATCCATGATAATACGAAAAACAGAACTTAGCGCGCTTTAGCCAAATATTTTATTTAAAAGTCCTTAAATATTTTAGAAAAAGAAATTTTTTATCTAGTTTACGATAAAAATTGGGAATTACCCAACTTACATAGTTTTTTATTTATCGCTTCCTATTTAATAAAAAACATGACAACCTTAAAATAACACAAAATCTAAATTTACTCCTTTCCTGTTCGGAATTGGACAATAGCCAAATTAACTTTTTTGTTGAAAATGAAGTGTAGAATCACTTCCTGGACTGGGGTTCTCAAATCCTGATACACCCTGTATATCCATCACGCTGTTTTAGCTAAATATTAAGTTTTAAAGAATAACATTATTTTACTCAGCTGAACATCACTTTTGCGGTGGATCGTCTGTAAAAAAAAAATTAAATATTTCATCACCACTTTTGAACTGGTAAATCGTTTCCGATACCCCTCTTCAGCGCACTGCGACCTGTCCAATCATCCCGAACAGTTGGAGCGAGCTTGGTACAAATGTTTCTAATTGGAAGACTTAGATAACTTTTTACTACATTTAATTAAATAGAGTTTGGCACTGAATTTGCGCCATTAACAACTTTGGGGTGTGGCGGACCAGCAGGTGGAACAGTCAGTTAAATATTTAAAAAAATAAGTATTCTACGTTTTTCGTTTCCAAAGGAACCCGTTTATTTTTTTTAATGTTTCCAGAAGTAAATTTTTAGTATTATTTTATTTTATTTTAAAAGGAGTGTTATGTAACTTCTCAACGGAGCTAATTGACATTTTTTAAATACATTAGTGATCTGGCTAATTTAAAAGAAGAATTACACCTTTTTTTTAAACTTGTTCATGGTCAAATAGCAAAAATCAGCAAGAAACGAAACTCGGTTTTTAAGAAAAAAAGTTGGTTTTTCATTTTATTATCCCAGTGGAATGTGCCCAAAAGTGGATCTAATCTCACACACAAGGTCGACCGAGCTCAAAAACGTTTTATTGACAAATGAGGACCGTTCATATCATGAGAGCGCTTGGTTATATTAAAGTCCGCCTGCTACCAAATCCATTTGCTGTTAAAGCATTGACTGAGTTTATTTTTCCCATGCCAGTGACCTAATGCTTTCTTTGGTACTCTGTTTTTTTCTTGCAGCGCATGTTTGAAAAGTTTTTTTTTTTTTTTTTTTTTTTATGAAATAGAAAAGTCTTGTCAATTTCTCTTCAACAGTTGTTATTTATGAAGAAAAGCAAATAATTGTCCCGCTGTAATAAATATTTTCGATGAAAATTCTGACTTTATATACCATTAAGAGTTCATAAGATATTAATCCGTGGGCTAAAAGTTACATTATAATTAAAATAATATAATTAATACATAAATAATATATCTATTTTTAATCTAACCGAAATTTAAATAAAATTATCAATTAGGCAGTACGTGAATATGGTGAACAGTTTTCCAAAATATTGAATTAAATTATAGGGTTTTATTCAAATTTAGAACTGTTAGGTGTAAAGTAACGAAGACCTCGTCTAATTCTAAGATTTTAAAAGTTTTTATTGAGAAACAATACAATCTCCCACACTCAATGGCAATTGGTATTAGTGCTGTAAGAATCCATTCATACCAAATATACAAGTTTCAAAACTTTGTTAAATTTTTGTTTGTTAAATTCTCTATTATTCAGTCCCTTAATAATATAAATTTATTATATAATATAATGATTTATATATAATATAATAAAAACATAATGGTCCTTGTAGTGGAGAAGAAGAAGGTAAGAAATGGGTAGAAGAACGAAAGAGGGAGATAGGAGAAAATGTGGGAAAAAAAAGAAAAAAACCTAGAAATGGTATACGCATGGTCCTTAGTTGGCCTGTATCGCGATGAATAAATAAATAAATAATAATTTAGAAATATAATGGTTCAGATTTTATAATAAACTAAAATTTAATTTCCATCAATTCAATTTCTAATAACAAAATACCGAAATTCTTTAGTTAAGAACTAAAAATAAATTTCATGTTAATATTTCAATTAATAGTAGCTTAAAACAAAAAATAAATTTAATTTTATGTATCATCGGAATGTTAATAACTGGTATTTTGAAGGCTTCAGATATTTTCATTGGGTATAATTGAGACGTAAAATTGAGGATATGTGGCTTTAAGATTGTGAAATAGTAAATGGTGATAATTCTTCACCGAAACCGCAGGCGAAAGAGTGTGCGAATGTGTGCAGAACCTATTTGCTAGTTAGTCATCATTAACGAACGGTGGAACAGCCGCTGGCACATCTCTGGCGAAAGATGTGTAAGGTAGTAAGCGGTGGACATAACGGCATGAACCGAATTACTTTGTAGCTTTAACTGCTAGAAAAAATTACAACTATATTAAAAATATCTCTTTAATAGTATAGAACTTTCTGAGTCCGCTGGATCATCTTAATTTTGCACTTTGCCCTTATTTAGTGATTAAAATTCCCTTGATTCCTATAGAACAAGTTGGGAAAAAAATCAATTGCTCATTTTATTGGATAATAAATATCTTTATTAATGTAATAAGGATTATATAAAGAATGATCAACTGGCGGGAGAATGGCCCAAATCTGGGTTTCCTGTTGTTGTACATATACAGTTCGGCTTAAAAAACGCCCTTTGGGGCCATGTTTCGCAGTACCTTTTCATTTATGTTTCTTAAATTTTCAGATTTTTTAGACTGTGTGTGCGAGTGAGAGTACAACAAATGCACGCGGAAAAGAATCTAACCATGCAAAAAATGGTTTATCATTACACTTACTGATGGCTGAGGAAGTGGGAGAATAATAACTGAGTTTCATTATCATTGAATTCTGTAAAATTCATATGGAGTTTTCGTCTTCATCACACAAACTATCCAGCAAATATATTGGATAAATCCGAGTTGAGTTCCAAATATTTAATGAGATGGCGTAAAGAACTAGTTGAGTCCCGGCATCCTTTTCTTATTTAATAAAAATGTTATCATTTTTTCTTATTTTTTTTTCGTAGATTACGAATATCGTAATACGGAAATCGAAACCGATAGCTTTACTATGGTTTCAGCCAAAATAAACTGTAATATGCATTTTATCGAAAAAAGTTTCAAACAAATGTTCACATTTAAATTACTTACAAAAAAAAATTGTAAAAAGCTATTTGAATGTTATTTTATAAATAATATACCCAGGCATAGAAAACGTTGTATGTAGAGAGGGCCTTCTTACATCCGCGGTAGGGGATCCTTGAACGGACACCATCCGATACGAAACTATACATGGCTATACTACTGCACATGGCAACCTACAAAAAAGGTCTAGTTACATTTTAAGCTAAAACTAACGGTAACGGCTCATCACAGGATGAAGCCTGTATAATTTTCTGTATTTCAAGAAAAACCTGCTAATCGTCACCTTTACACTCAGTTTTCTTGCGTAGATTACAAATAACATCAGAAAATTGAAATCGGATTCAGCTTAAGCTCATGCACAGAAACGGTCCATTTACATTTTAAACTAACGATAACCGCCCTACGGAGCTTTAAATCTGTAAAATTTTCGTTTTTTCAAGAAAAAACTGCTTATCGTGAGCCTAATCCTAGTGACTTTTTTTTTTTTTACACGATCGGTAATAACCGTTTTCTAAAATTCGAAAATCGGAGAAAAAACGATTAAAAATAAATTTCTTAAAAAAAACCTAAAATTAAACATCCAGCAATTAAACAGCAAAAAATAAAAATTAAACATCCTAACTTTTATCCACCTGCCGACCTTCTGGTGATTATATTTCCTTGTTAAATCACACAGTTACTTGGACTAGAACTACCACTAAATTTCCATTGTTTATTTTACGTTCACCAGCAATGCAGTAGCGGTTTTGAGGTTTAAAGATTTCTTTTTAGTTTTTTATAACTATTTTTTTTCTCTATCTCATTCTCAATTATTTCTCAAGTCGGTCAGTTTGTTGGTTTCTTAAAAATTAAAAAAATTACAGCACATGAAATTCATCCTTTGAAAAAAAAATCACTAGCTCTGCGCCATTAAACTTTACAATCTCTCGGCATTGCGAAAGTTGTAACCTGAAAGAATTGATAATTATTATATGGTATATCCTTTAATATTTTGTTTTTAATTGCTAAAAAACCGATTTTGAAACATGAAAAAATTGTAGCAAATTTAATTACAGCCCTACTGCCTTAAAAAAAATTACTTAAAATTGCCGAACTAGTAACGTGAAAAAATTTCTACCAAACAACTAAACTTGCACAAACAATTTTAATAAACTTTAAAACTTTAGTGGTTGGAATAGAACCATTATTCCATTTTATCTAACTTCGATAATGCATACAATGAAAATTTCCAAAACGATAATTTTCTTAAAATTACAAAACTTAACTAACACTACTATGATTCCCACCGGCTACTTATCGTGGCTATGAATGAAAGTGGCGTAATGGATTTAAGCCCCTCGAAACAGGTTATTAGTAAACATTAAAATTTGCCAACTTATTTTTTCAAACCCTATAGCATTTTTGACTAGAATTGAAACAAATTTCATTTTACCTTCGTTACGTAATATTTATTCAACAAATTTACAAAAGATTCGTTTTCTCGAAAAAAAAGAAAAAGGAAACTTGGCACTACTACCATTCTCACCGGCTTATACAAGTGAATTTTTGAACACCAAGTAGGTACCATCAAATGTTTTTATAATAATCAGTTATTTACAGGGTATTAGCTATTTGTTAACTTATGTAAAGGTTTTTCAGGTTATTTCTTGAATTACGGTATATATATTTATATTATTATATTATTTATTATTATTATTATTATATTATATATATATATATATATATATATATATATATATATATACATATATATATATACCAAAAATAAGTTCATTGCAGCCGAAAATTTCACCCTATCGTTGCCTGAAACAGTTCGAGATTTGTGTTAATCGCATATTTCTCCAAAAAATATACAAAAATGCATTGTTTTGGACGGGACAAAGAAATTGGTTAGTATTATCGGACGTTTCACATTAGCCGATTTCGTGATCACGAGGGATTACTATAGTTTAATGGCGGATAGTTTTATGTTGTGTTATGTGTTATGAGGCGGTGTCTGAGACTTCAGTTTCAAGATTCTCGGGTTTTTGCCCACCTATGAACCGATCATGAAGGGTTATGTTTAGTTCATAAAAATAATTATTAATAGATATACCTTATATTATTCATTAACAAATTTTACTTTTTAATTTTCACCTTTCTAGGTATATCCATGCCTACAAAACATAAAACTGCCAAATAGTGGATATAGTGATAGTATTAGGAAGAACAAAACCCAGCAGTATTGAAAGGGAGTAGGTCTCTCATATACTTGCTTTTCAGCTTTCTTCAGCTTTTGTCAGGCATGCTGGTTCTGGCCATTCTTCATGTTGTTTGTTGAATCATTCCAATTTTGTCATAAAATCGATTATGCAGTGAGTTGGTGTTCGTTAACAATTGTCAGTGTGTAAAGTTGTGTTGGTAACAATATTGCAAGGTAATTTTGTAATAATTCTAGATATTTTAAAACATTTGAAGCCTGTGTATGTGTGTCGCTAGCCCCAAAAAATGTGAGAAGTCGTGGCCAAACTAGTTTAAGTAAGTGTTCGTAGTCGACAAGATTTCGGTCTTAATTTTAATTTAGATTTCTGAGTAATGTATACAACGGATTAATTATTTAATTTAACGTCAAACGACTTTTACTTTGTGTGTGGACCATTAATAAATGAACTGTAAAATAACACTCGCGAAGATATGATAATAGTATAAAGTACAGCACCGACATAATAAAGAGGGTAATGGGTAGGATGGACCAGAGGGTAATTTACTTATGTTTTATTTATATTACTGTTATATGCTAGATACACGTTGTAGGATGACGACGCAGTGTTTATCCAAATAGAAATATCATATTGAAATAAGAACATTAATTTAAAAACGTTAAATTCTCGCTATTCTAAAAAACAATACATTTTCAAAGATTATGAAAAATATTTTAAACAATTTTTTTTGGTTCATTATTTTATAATAATCTCTAATTTAAGACGGATTGTGCTATAATTTTACAATGTCTAATCTAGTCCAACAATTTATGATTGACATAAATAAAAAAACAACAACGTTCAAAATGAAATGACTGATCATAGTAGAACTTTCATCTTTAATTAACATAATTCATAGTCCTTGGAATATGGGAAAGTTTTCGAAAGGTGAAGCAACAGGTGCACGTTCACACAGCTCTGTTCACGGCGATTTTTTACAACCAAGGATTATTAATGGCATTTATACTAAGATAAACCGATTCAAATAAGTTACGAAATGAAAGGGCTGTTTAAAAAAATATTCAAATACTATTAAAGCAATAAATTGAGCCTAAAACAAGTTCCGTTTAGCTAAAGGAAAGTTGCAGGCTGGCAGAAGTCCATTTTTAAAAATATATTCCCGTACTCTCAATCCGACAAGCCCTACCCTTGAAAAGGATAACTGGATATGGAAATCTTCTAGCCATCGCGGAGTATATCTGGCGCCGCCGCATTGCACTTGTTCCAGCAATGGCCCACTTTTCGCAAGGTCTACGATTCAGTTCAAAGCGTTTCTTGTGAGTTTCTGATACCGATAATAGTCATAGAGATCTTGAGGCAATAAGAACAATACTACGGAGGAAAACCGTCCTCTATGTCATTACAGATAGTGATTTTCCTCAATTAGTTGGTCAGGAAAATTATCCATACTTTGTATCCTTCGTATACGATTGGAAGGAAATAGTAGGACCAATCTATTTCAATAGACTCAATTAAGAATGGACACGCATTAAGGATGAAGAGACTCATCGGTAGATAATTCTTCCGAAACCCGTAATGCCGAGAGGCAAGGTAGGATGAAAAAAAAAAAAGGTCATAGAGATCTAACGAATGTTACAAATCGGTAGTAACACGAATTTAAAAATCGGTCTTGATGCCATTATCTCATCTGCCCTTTAGATGATTGATTAAATAGCTTCTTACTCAGTTTAAGAATTCATGACTTTTTCATTGCATGAATCTCCGCGATGTAGCACCGATTGTATTAAACAAATACGTGTCTGGTGGGAAATACAACAAATAGATAATACTTTTTATATTTGTACCCCCTTTAGTGCTCTCACCAGAGGCGCTAGGATCTTCCTGTACATGTGGAGGAAAAAGCGGGAAGTAAATACGTATGGATCTGTCTTTAATGCCATTTTTCTCTCCATTTGTCTTTAATGCCATTCCATTATAATTTTTATGTATCCGTAAAATTTGTAATAATTATTTTATATTAGTTTTTAGAGATAGATCTTTATTTTTATTTTTTTGTATACATAATATGAATGTGTATATATGTATCTATAACTTGTTGCCCATATATATAATAGATACTCAACAATAAAATAAAGAAAAATAAATTTACATGTTTATTTATCGCCTCCACCCTTGTGGGTCATTGGCGTAAAATGGCCATTTAAATTGTGTTGAACAGTTTTTCACTTTCATGAATTAACCACTTACTCTTCGTCGTTAAGAATTTCACAAAGTGCCGGTGCCCACTTCAATTTTCCTCTAAGAAATGTATGTCCTGGTTATTTAAAGATGACATCGTTGCCACTACGTAAAATTAACGAATGTGAAAATAGCTAAATATTAATATACCAAAAAAGAGCTTTACGTTTTCCTGTAATTTCCCCAATGCGAAGAAGAAGAAAGAGCATTTATTTACAATATTTACATTACAAACATGTTATATGTACATGATTCCGGAATCTTCCTGTTCCATGACAACGTAGTTTTCAGAAAGACTAGATTAAAACGAAAAAAAAACACATTTTGATAATAGTAATCCCCAATGCGAATATTTGTTATAACTCTCGGCCTTTTTACTTATCTGAGCTCCAGATCTGTGTTTATAAGATTTTATTTTGCAAATATGCTTCTGGCAAATTAATAAAACTACGAAATTCCAAACAAAATTGTTTACACTCTTTAGTTATACATAGTGGTGACGATGAGTTGCAGGGGCAGGTACGGTTACTACTACTGGCATGTCTTTACAGCTACAACCTGTTGAAGTATTTAGACCTCGCAATATGTAACCATGCGAAAACTCGCGAAATGCACTTAACGAAATATGGTACCAATACTACCACAATAATAACAACGCATCTCGGAGGAACATGAAATTTCGAAACGAGTTGTTTAATGTATAATAAAATAAAATTTATTTATTATTATAGAAAATGTCCGATTAACATACTTTCAACAACGAATTACAAAGCTGATCAATATATTCATTCTTCATAGCGTGCATTATTATTTTGCATATCGCAAGGATCATAGTTCAATGAACTAGGATTGATTCGTGACTGGGTCGCGAAATGTCATGGGAACCATCCGATGTGGACCGTCACTTTTCGCCAACCTAAACTATAACCATGTTACTAAATGTGTTACAATAAATAATAAGTTGTTTAAAACTTTATAGATAATAGACAGAAACGTGAAGTACATCCATTATCAACTTTATAACCCTAATTTGCAAATTTATGTACCTATACTTAGAGTGCAAGAAATACATATAACCGATTTCTGATATGAAATCATCAAAATTATAATTTAAATTGTACAATATCAGATCATTTTTTATTAATAAAATATTTCCAAATGTTTGTATTCCACTTACCATCATCAGGCAGGAGGCAAGAACTGTAAAAAAAAGAACATCTCGTTAATTTTAATTTGCATAATAAAATAAAAACTAAATAATCGGTATATAAGTATAATTATAATTATACTCATTGATTATTTATTTTACCAAACAATTATTTAATAAAATCATAAACATTTTATAAAATCTTAGATTTCGAAAAAAGAATCAATCCAGGGTAAAGCATAAACAAGAAATTTGTAAAAAATAATCATTTTATAACAGTATATCGTTGTCACGAAAAAATATGGTATGTACTATAACCTTATTTTCAGTAGACTCATAAAAACAGTTTAACCAATTGATAACTTTCAAGCATTACAATAATTATACTAATGTTTTAGTTTTCTGAGTATTAAATATGTTTTAATTCATTCTCAATGACTCTTATTTCAAATTAATTTAGTCACTAAAAAATTAAACAGGATTAAATGAAGACAAATTCATTCTAATTTTATTCACATAGGTTATTTTGAATGTACTTAGAATATTTTCTCTCTTATATTTTGATAGCTTGTCTAGGTTCTTTTTTTCTACTTAGTGTACTACTAAGAAGTAAAAATTAACATAGAAATTAAAAAAAAAAAAAATAGGAATAAATATCAACTTACCAAATTAATGCCAACATTTTTAATGAAAAGAAAACAAACAATCCCAAATGTTTGATTTTTATAAAATTAAAAAAAATTTATCAAGATAAAACATTGTAGTGAAATTACTTTTAACTGAAAAAAAAAATCCCAAAATGTTTGTGGAGAGAGGAGAAGTCGTAAATGATTTTTTTTTCAACTTTTTTGGTCCAGATTATAAAGCTTTAATTATTGCTTCAATATTTTCTGAAGATATCCACATAATTTCCTTGAAGACTGAAATTTAGCTCATTTTAATGCTCAAAAATATCTGTTAAGTAAGCTGCCTTACAAAGCCACTTTGGTCTTAAAGCAGTGCTAGAAGCCTTAAAATATATATTGCACTTATAAAGGTTTTGCCACCTTAATAAACTCCTACTTTAAACAATAAATAATAATAACAATATATATATATATATTGTTATTTAGGGAAAAATTGTTTCATGCGTTTTCTGTAAAGTTTGCTAAATGGCGCTTACGCGTTTTTCAAAAAACGACGTCGATATGATTGCGCCTTACTTGAGCTTGGTATCTCCATGAGTTTAAACACCCGTTTTTAATCGGATTGAGACGCATTTGGTCCATATGTCTCAGTTAAGTGATGTAGAGCGTTGAGGATTGTAAAAAATAAAATAAAACAATTTGGAAATAAAGTGGATTGAGCCAGTTTTGAAACTGATTGCCTTAAATCATCTTTTACAATATTTTTTATAAAATGAACATTTATGCTTTGTTAAGTTATGAACATAACTTCATAATTGCAACCATTTTATTTAATCATTCTCCCTGAACTGCTGGGACTAGCATTGATCTCTGGCGAAATAAAATGTTTAGATCAAGACGAAATAGCACGACGTTCATAACTGCCAAAGATTCGTTGTTATTTAGTAGTTTCCAGTAACCTCGTTGGAAAAATATTTAACCTATTGAAACAAAATGTTATTTTGACATGTACCATTTTAATAGATTGCATCCAATTTACTCAAGCTATTATAACAAATTTTCAAGATAATAACCAGAATACAAGGATAACAAACCCCGAAGAATTCCTGGCGAAGGTCACAAAATTTAGTATAACCCTGTAGCAAATGCTCAAAGATCAAGTCTTACTCCCCGCCAGAACGAGGCCAAGCTCTTGACCGCAAGAGAACAAATCGATTTCCTGCCCAATTACCATTACAATAGCTTAAAATATATCTAGTCAGATAGATAATGTTTATTACATAACAAGGGGAAGAATGCTCGACCCTTAGTATTTGTGATGCAACGTCACTCACGACTGATAGATCGCACATCGGTACAAATAGCTTATCAGGTCACCATTGGAGCTTAACTATTTTTGATTTTTGTTGCGTTAAATTGTTAATAAATCAATAAAATTATGAATTTCTTTAAATTAGTGTTCATAATTACCTCAAGGAATTTCGTATATTTAATCTTCCATAATCAATGAAATTATTAATGAATAAAATTATTTTCTTGGGAATTAATGGAATGAAATCTTCCTAATTATTTATGGAAAAATAATTAACATCTTCAGGTCAACTCACTGCAATGCAATCCACCATGACAAGATTATGTTAGATAACAATTATATTTAATATTAATGTTATTCGACTCATTGAAATCTATACATTAATGCTATAAATAATCTCACACTATATTTCAAAGTGGGTTTTATAATTCAAGATACAGCCGACTCAAATCTAATTAAATATAAACGTTAGCGAACAAAATTATAATGATATATTTCAGTGAGTTGATCTGAAGAAGAGGTGCTCACCCCAAAACGGTGTAGTTAACAATAGTTGATTTTTTTTCAATAAAGAAAAAAAATAGGAAGATTTCATTTCAATAATTCCCAAAGAACCTATTTTAATTTTCCAGTTATATTACCAAATTTAGATGTCAATAAAAAATTGTTTGACAATAAATCATGAACTATAATCGAATAATATGATACATTTCTGAAGTAAAAAAAATCAACCAACCAAGGTGATATTCGTTGTCCGTGCAAATATAATGGAAAGTGCTGAACTGACTGTAGAACAGTAGAGGGAGCACTGGCCCGGCCTGGTAACAATTGGGGAAGCAGAAACAAAGATGAGGGAGAAGTAAGTACGTTTGTCAGTTGCGAAACTCAGAATAATTTTTGTAACAGAACGGGGTCACATTTTGCAGAGATTGTATGTACAGTTTGGGGAAAACCTTTCTACAGGCAAGAGTGTTTTATTAGCATAAAACTTTCTCTGAAGGACAAAATTTTTTGGCCAATCCTGTTCTTATTTTAAACAATAAAACCAATCGATTGAAATGCAATAGCCTTGAAATCCATCCATAGCAAAGGCAGAAAACAATGATATAAAAAAAATTGTTGTAATTATATAAAATATTTTTTCTTGGCTCCTAGGGCGTATTGGCAAGAACACGTGACTAATATTTTTCGAGCTAGCCTCATCAAAAAAAGTTTTATTGAAATCGGTGATCCCACGTCCGTGTGTTAAACTTCAATGAATGCACAATTTATTTCAAAAATTTCAATCCGTAGCACCACTTCGAAACATCTGAAAAAAATTGAGGGGGTCAATATAGCTTTGGTAAAGATACTCAATGACTTTAGTTTGTCCAGCTCAAGAACCTGTAGAGTTATAATCATTTTTCTCCAAATTTGCATACAATTTTTTGAGGTTTTTTTTCAGGAAAAAAAGTGAAAGTGTTTTAGTGAAATTGAGAAACGTTTCTGACATATAGTGCTTATAAAAAAAAAATTATAAAAGAAAAATGAATGAATTAAAATCCCAAATTATGGGACATAGATGGATACTATAAGACTGAACCTTCGGTGATATAATTTTTTTTTGAGGGTGTACATATGTTTAAGTTGGTAAGCATTTATCGTTCTGGGGCACTTTTACCTACCTTATCCGGACAGAGCCTTTAGCAATTAAGGAACTTATATTATTCATGCAAGTACAATTTTTTTTTCTATTTTGAGTTTCTATTAAAAACGTAGCTGAAAACAAAAGCGACGGAAGGTTATTAAGCAGCATGAAGTGATTTGATGAGGTAGTGACTTTCAAATATAGCACGATCGAGAACTGAGATATTAGGAATTCATAGACTTCATTAAGATGCCTCTTTTAATTACTCTATGTGATTTAATGGGTTTCCCCTGTCACTTATGCTCCTGAGCCTATTGTCTGTGGATCTGTGAGGCAGACCTTGGCTCGAATGCTTCCTCCTGTCTTTGTGGGCCCCAGAGGAACCAATGGAAATTCCCAAGCCCTTTGATAAATCATAAATGCATGATGAGAGACGTTCACTTGGGTTTTCTTCTTTTTTCATCTGACCTTGTTACGTCGAGGTACCAATTTTATAACCCGGCCTGAATCTGAATTGAGATGATGCTTATTTGTGTGTATATTTACAATATTTACCTGTAGTCTTCGCATTTTGGAAATGTTTGGTTAGAATTCATACCTCAGGTTGGGATCCATTGTCACCAAGAACGCCTGAGGAAGATGGTTTCAGGCGATTTTGAAGTTTTCAGTCATAATATTAGGTCCACTATTTTTAATTTTTAAAATGAAACTACTGATTCATAGAACTGAAAAAAAAATTGTTCAAGGGAACTGATTGATTACCAATTTTCCTCCCTGTATTGAATCCTCCACTTTTGATTTATCTAAATTTTACTTCAAATTCTTCGTCTAACTAAATATTTGTGTTTTACACAATATTTTTTTAAGATGACGCCCTTTTAGGTCTGCTATATTGAATTTTCGAAGGCAATAAGATATAATCCTCAATGCCTCAATTTCTAAAAATTGGATTCAACTCTTTTGCCGTCATTAAACTGTAGAACAGTTGGTTGATGCGAAAATCGAATTTTTAAATATTGTGGATAAGACCATTTTACCTTAACACATCCGGTATAATTAATCTATATCTTGTAGATGAAAAGTACGCAATAATATATTATTTTTGTAGAGCGAAAACCCAAAATTTCTTATTTACACCGTTTATTTATCTATGGAAGCTTGTTACGTCAAATTTTCGGAATATTCCGCCGTCTTTAGGATGCTCATTCTATTAGACAACATTAAACAATAACAATAAACATATTCATAAATATACTGCACTTAAAAATTGTATCATGATTTAATCATTACATAATCATATAGGTATGCATATTTAATTTTTATTTTCTTCCTTTATCTATTAGTTACAACAATCTCCTATTTGTCATTACATATCCATTTTTTTTTTATAGTTAATATAATTATTATTATATCAAAATTGTTTAAAAGATGTGTCCTAGGAGATTAGCTTAAAGTCCAATTTTAGCTAGCTGACATTGATAGTGTTAAATTTATATAAATTAGAAAAAGACATTCCTTGTAAAAATAGTTTAGTAAATAATAATAATATTAAATATGAGACGAAATAAAAATATATGAATATATATCCTGTTCTTATATAAGGATACTGCTCACAAGAGGCACCGAGCTGAAACCTTAAAATATCTATGCTTGACTGTTGCAGATGCGAATCACCTCAAAGTTTTTGAAAGAAAGATTATAAGGCCAATCTAGACCTCATAGGCCTTCGGCGTGTATGAAGCAGATAAAGGCGAATACGTGGCAACACTGAAGTTGAACATATTCTTGGTAATGAAAATATTGTCAGCCACATCAAAGCTGGATGACTGCGATATGCGGGGCATGCTCAGAGGATGTCAGAACAGAGAGTCACACTGATGGCAGTGGATGTGAGGATGGAAGGCGCGAGGAGAAGAGGAAGACCATGGAGTCGATGGGGCGACGAGGTGGACAGAGACGCTCACGGATTGGGAGCAAGGAACTGGCGAGATGCGGCACAGAATCGGAATCGATAGAGGCAAGTACTTTATCAAGCCAAGGGCCACTGGTCTGAAGCGCTGGAGTAAGTACTCATAGAAGAATGTCATAACTACATTGATAAAGAAATAAATAAAATATAAACAAGTATATATGTTTATATAATGATAACATTGTGAAACTATTGTTAAGTGCAATGTACTTGTGAATATTTGTATTGTTTTTGTTTCATGTTGTATTGTAGAACAAGCACCCTGAAGACGAAGGATTACTCCGGAACGTCGACGTAACAATGTCATATAGTTGGATAAAAGGTGCAAAAAGGAAGATAGTATTTTTCCACAATAAAAATAATATATTATTAATTTAATGTAAATACAGCGGTATCAACTTGTGTTATGCTTGACCTAAAAATTTTTTTTTTCATAAAGTGCACATATAATATAATCAAGGCTGAGAAATTAGAAACCTTTTAAGGAAAAAATTCTCCCTGAACGTTGAGAATGGGAAACACGCGAATGCAATCATTTTCTTTAATTAGTATGACTTCGTGTTGGAATTTCGTCTTGTGAAAAACTCCTGCTTCATTACCTATATATATTCCTTCCGTTTGGTTGTATTTAACACTTAATATGTGAGAAGTAATAAAACTATGAAATAAATAATTTTGGATAAAGTAATAAATAGACTGGAACATCAGGATTTCAATAAAATATATATAGAGAGAATATTCACCATACAATTTTATTACAAAATATTACATTGAAAACATAAATTGAAATTGTAGGATGTTATAAATCTAAGGTCGTATTAATTGAATAAGGAAACAAATTATAAGCAGCAAACGTATTGTTTGACATTGCTATTACAACACCAAATTTAAGATTGCAAATTAAGAAACTGCTTGGTCAATTAACTGGCTCTAAATAAAATCAACAAATTATGTTAATTATTAATTCTTTACGTAATTTCTTAGAATTACTGCATACGAATTGAATTATTAAACATGAAAACAATGCTTATTATTTATAAACAATTTTAATAATTAATGGCACACTTAGAATATTCTAAATGTTTTCTTTTATTTTCTTATTTTTAATTACTATTTAGTTATTTTAATTATTTATGGATTTTGTAGATATCTCTAAGACTTTTAAGATATCTATAAGATTTTGTAGATATCTATTTTGTAGATATCTCTTTAAAAACCTTTATTTATTTTCTTCAATATCACTACATCACTGCCCAGTGAAAACTCTGTTCTTAGAAATTCATCAATTAATTTTATTTTAGTGTTATTTTAATTTAATCTGTATCTTTATTTATTTGTTTCAACATTTTGATTATTTCCCTTTATTAATTCTTGTATTTATGTCAATGTTCCAGGTTCCTCATTATGGTTTATATAATTCTTCAGTTTTTTCTCTTATATATTGAATATTAATAAAATTTATATATTAATATAAATAATGGCCGAGTCTGAAATTCACTTAAAATATTTTTAGGTTATCAGCCGATCTTTATACCAATTTTTTTTAGTTAATTACTATAAATTTCAAAATGTTTAACATTATGATTCTAAATAAAATAATTCAAAACAAATAATAGAAACAATAGTAAGCGGATAGGACAGATAGTTTCGGAGAAACAAGAACTGAAAGACAAATAAAAAGTTATGCAACTTTGTTCTTTTATTAGGGGGAAGGGAACTTTTATGAATGAAATTAGTTAAGTAATAAACCACTTATTTAATTAAAAAGTTAATATCCATAGACCCTTTCCTTTTAAATAACATATTTCTCATAATCTTTCAGGAATATTAAATTTGCATTGACTGGATCACTACACAGTACTTGGTATTCGAATCATTAACACAGAAATTTATAAAGCCGTAAAGTTTAAAAAAATATTTAAATCACTTGCAATGGCCAGAAAGTTATGTGGTTGGTGTTAACATTTTCAGGAAATATTCTAGTTTCGGGAGAGGGAGGAAGGAAATACATCTTTTGATCCTAAAACTTTCGCAGTGCCAAGACTAAGGAATTTCACTAGAACTTCGTCGTACTTGTTACATGCAATATAAAATCAATCTAGACATAATGGTGGGGTTTGAGAGGAAGACAGGTAGAAGTGGTGAGATAGTCATAAACGCAGCTTAGTCATCATAAACCTAAATTTGGAAATTAACGGAAATCGTAACCATGCCTCTATGGTTCGTTGATAGCACACGACTTAGAAACATTGTGTTAAAGATTTTTATTTTAAAAGACTAACTTAATCGACGATTTGCCCAATTATATAGACTGCTAAACAGAAAATCTCAGCTTTCGGGTGACAACAAACTACTAATTTATAAGACAATTCTGAAAACTGCCTGAACCTATGGATTCAAACTCTGGGGATCATCTAAATTTTCGAACGTCAAACGCATCCAATCCTTTCAATCCAAATTCCTTCGAACAATAGTCAATATTGCGTACTATAACCAACAATATCCTACATCATGACCTTATTCCATCCTAATTGCCCCGAGACTTGTTGTAAATACGTATATTGGAGTTCTGGTAATGGCCAGATTCTCCACTCAAGTTCTGTAGTGCCCTCGCTCAGTCTCAACAGGCTTTAATGTCAGTGACGCGATTGAGTGAGGAGCGCTGGGATATCATGGAGTCAAGCTTTTCCATCCATAAGTGGCCTGTCCATCCATAAGTCTGACAACCTGTTTCTCAGGCTGACTGTAAATAGTGTATATAAGTATAAAATGTCACGTTTATTTTATTTCATATAAGTTTATTTATTATTTTTTGTATTAAATTTATTTTTTATTTCGCTATTACTCCATTTTTTTTTTGGAAATATGGTGTGAATGATTTTTTTATCACTACTACGATTGTTATTGCTCATATAGAATGTAATTTTACTCAATAAATAATTTTTAAAAAATGTTAGTAATTTAAAAAAAAAATTGTCATTAAATGAATCATTGATAAGATGAATAAACACGATCTAAAATTAATAAAAATAAATCTTAACAATAAAAAATAAGATTTAATAAAAAGAAGGCAAATAATAATCTTAATTCTATGATCGCCAAATTGGGCGTAAGATGTAAGCATAAGCATAAAAATTGGATATAAAATTATTATTAAAATTACCGAAATTATTATTCAAAATACAAATTTTTGTTGGTGATGAAAATTCTATGTTTTTCGAACATTTTGGGGGAATATATCCCCCGATCCCTCCCTCTGCGAAGCCTCTGGGGTTAGTTATTTACTGATATTTGAGAGACATAAGCATTGCAATCTTCAAATCATGTCTTAACTACAATATTTTAGTAATATTTATCGGGAATGATGTTTTTACATACATTTACCAAAGAGAATAAACCACTTATTTATGAGCTATGCTAAGAACAGTTGACGGTGTCCATTAGGAAAATTAAATACAATAAATTTAAAAAAACAAAACATACGGAGACATTGAAAAAAATCACCAAATTTCAATACGAAATTCATTACAATTATTGGTGCAGCTATAAAGACATATTGGTTTAGTCTTCATTGACTAAAAAATCCATAAGATCTGGACCATTCAAATATTTTAATCACAGGTGTTGTTGGGTTGAGTTCAGCAATTGAGTTTCAGCAACAAGATGTTTCATGCTGATCTGAATGGTTCACGAAAACATGCGGACATGGCATAGATAAAAACATAGACAGAGTTCATAACCCCATTCAGGCATTAACTTTTAAGATAATACAGCCAGGCGGTTTAGGTACCTCATTTCGCATTCCACTTCCGTTTTGGCATGAAAGGGTGCTTGTTTTCTCTAATCGATGCCTGTCATTATACATTAACAGCAGCTCATTTTCATGGTAATTTCAGAACTTTTAAATACACACACACACACGCATATTTATGCATAAATATTATTACCTGTATTTCTAAATAAAAAAAAACCTAAAGTGCGTTCGATTGTGTCCGTCGTTTAGACCACCTAAATCTCTACAAATAAACTATATCTATTTCTGTTATATAAATAGAAAAATTATGATCATCTGATAGTAAATATAGAGAATAAACGTAGACAACTTCATTGTAAAGAGGGGCATAAATAAATATTATATTTCATATTGTCTTTCCAGTGATTACACTTTTAGCCCTCTTCCTCTCTTCCTCTGTGCAAAAAATAAAAGTTGTAACCATTTATTATTTAACATATCTAGACGATTGTTAAGCATTTTCTGCTATCCGTGTAAAGAGGTATTGCGCGGATTCGGTTAGACAAGAGATATATACGCAACAAACATTATGATATAACATTAAATAAACAGATTATGTTAATATTTATACGGAACTATAAATAATTAAAAAGCAATACCAACCGATATTAACGACAATAAAACAACCGGTTCCCGTAACTTTTGATACTTCCCACTAAATGTCAGTAGGTTAATAATAATACGGTTTAATTAAGACGTTACACAATTATTAGCAAAATATGTTGCGTACATTTTTATTTATTTTTTTATATTTTATAATCACATCTTTAATATACTGTTAATAATACGATATTATTTTATTAAATAAGGTGACTTAGCTCATTGTATTCAATTACCTCATTTTCAGGATTACTACAAAAAAAGTTAACTTTTTCTCATGGCCTTAACAAAATAATAAAACAATAATAATTACAATAATAAATACATTTATTGTATATTTCATAACTTTGTAACTATATCTCATTTTAACTAATTTTATTCCTCACCATCATGCTATTCTGAGATTTAACGGAAAAAAATTACAAACTTAATTTAATTTAATAATTTGTATAAAATGATAAATAAATAATATAGATTAGGCGGATATAATTATAAATACTAATTCAAATATGAGTGTAATAAATTAATCAAAGTTTTACCTCCTTGTACAATCTATTTCATGTTTTATTCAATATTACCTGTAATTTCTTGGTTTATATAAACTGTGTATACCGCAAACCACATTTTATAATATTCCAACTATTATTACCCATGCAATCTATCTTTTTCCAGGATGTCTTTGGTTAAGAAACTGAGTTAGAAAATTAACGAGTAATAATTCCCACGATTTTATCGTAGAACATAAAATTATTTTAAAAATTAAGTGAGATCTTGGATTTTTTTTCTCGACCAATTAGCAAACTACTTTTATCTTAGGAAGTTGAGGAAATAATATGCAATGTACAGTGCTCAAATCGGCATTTAAATTTCGATAGTGCTTCGAGATAGATCACGCAACGTTGCTGAGTTAAACGTAATCAACGGCATCAAAACAATGTCCCTATCGCTCTTCCGGAAAAAATTAATTTTTTTTTTCAATGCTAGATTTTGATGCTAAACAAAAATCTTGATAAAAGTACTCTGAAGCTGATAGAGAAATAAAATACTATTTAAATACCACTTAAGCTACCATCTAATACTATTAAATTTACAATATTCAAAGTAATTTTTGTAAAATTTCTTCAGTGGTTATATGCATGATATTGATACTAAAATAATATGATAGAGTAAATAGATAACGATATTGCATACTAAGTAACAACACATTCAAATTCACACTTAATTTAGCTAACACGATCATCTTAATACAAAGAAATCTTATTTATTTATTTCACCCTCCTATTTTTTCTAATTTTTATTTATTTATTTATTTTTCTTAATTTATTAAATTTTGATCTATCATTTGTTGTCCTCGTATCCTTATAATATTTCCTAATCACTTCTATTTAACCATTATAATGTCCTTCAATATTATTAATATAAATATATAAGCGTTAACAACGGCGTTGATGACCAACAGGTTTTACGCCTTAATCTTCTTAAAACAACCAACCAATACAAAGAAATGCTGAAGAAAAATAATAAAAACCTCAACAAACGTTTGATTGCCTGTCTCGGATTCTATTGAATCTTCTTTGTATACAACAAAAATTTATTGGTGAACTTCACCTTCCATTAATTTCTTCATTGAAACAATTAACCAATATATAAATTATATGCAAAATATAATTTCTTCAAATATAATGGGAATTACATATATATACACACAGACACACCTACACACACACACACAAAATTGGGTTATTAATATTCGATAATAATCACAAAGATGCCTTAAATCTTTTTTAAAATACATTTCAAAAGAATTCAATTCACAGTGAAAACCAAAATAGAAAAATTAATATTCTTGGACATAGCTGTTTATCGTGAGGATAATAATATAACTACAAAATTAACCAAAAAAATAAAAACAAACAATAACATATTAAATTACTATTCTAATAATCTTCATCATCAAAAAGTTAATGTGGCAAACAATTAATAAATAGTGCCAATGAATGAAATTAATTATGACACTAAACTTAAAAACAATATAAAAATAGAATAACAACCGAAACAAAAATAGAAAAATCATCAACTAATCTTGAAAATAACAGTCATACCAAAACAATCAATATGATCAATCACAAACACTACAACTTATGACGAAATCTCAATGATACATCAGTAACAGAATACTCTACACAAGACGTAAAGTGCGGCTATAACGAATACGGATTTAACTTGAGCCCAGAATCCCGCATCGTGTATTTAATAGGAGACCGAAGTCAAGTTCGTATTCGGTGTTACACATATTCCGTATTCGGTGTTACACCTTTACACATACACACAATAAAGAGTACATAAAAAAAAAATACAAGGTAAAAAGGAGTCGAATCTCCTTAACTAATAAGCAATATTAAAGTCAGTAGGAGGAATGGGTGCTTCTCTTAATCATGCCTGGAATATCATTGTTTCTTTTCTGTTCTAATTTAGCATATTCGTTGGTTATCTTTTATCTGAAGTTAGGTGAGAATTTACTAGTAAAGATACTTAAAAAATAAACAAATTCTCAGACAAATAAACTTTATTTTATACATATCTTTTGTTGATCATTTTCAAAAAGACTGTATTCTACATAAAGAAACTAGAAATTCCGATGATTTTTTTTTTAAATTCACTATTTTTATTTAACAATATTTTGAACTTGATATTTTAATCCCTCAGACGTGACTTAAGAACCACTTAAACATAGGACGTTCCCAAGACCTACCGCACCGTGGAGAGCGCGAGTTTCATTTCAATAGTCTTATTTAACAGCTAACTTGAACTCAGAGGTGAACTTGAAAATGTCACGATTTTCAGGCGTTCATGACAAATCAGACGAAAGGTCATTTCGGTTAGATCCTAATAATATGACATTAAATACCTCGCCAAGGAGACCTAATAAGGATGCTCTTATACCGAGTAATCGGCGGCCATGGGACTATCGATGGTGTGCGGAACTGAACAGCCGTTTATCATTACTGATTGACAGGTTGGTTTAAATGGGTCTATACCAAGGGGAGATATTGCGGTCTGTGAGAATTGGCGAAGGTGTCGAAGTCCGCTATAGGGTGGGTGTAGTTCAATGAACTTTCAGTTGAATCTATTTAGTAATAATTTTTATCTTATCTTGAAACAGAACCTAATTTTAATATTATAGGAGTTCTATAATGGGGCGATCTCAAATACTGTGAGTTAGATGTCCCTGGAGTGTAATAATAAACAAATACAATAAAATAAAATAAAAGTATATATATATATATATATATATATATATATATATATATATATATATATATATATATATATATATATATACGCGTAAATACGTACATTACACACACACATTTACTTTTTTCTTCAAACTCAATTTTTCCTAGAAGAAAAATGAAAAAATGCAATTTTAGTTATTATCACTTACCTTCTAAAAACCTATAAACAAATTGAATTTTAAAGGATACCCACTTGTTCTAGCCAAAGTGAGAGAGGCTAGGGGATTCATTTCATGCTAAGAATTCACTTTTATTTATAATATCATTTAGTACAATAATGACTGTTACATTGTGCCATAAGACTACTTCTTATTATCTACTGGCATCTGCCATTTATCTTTAACATATATACATACTGAAAAAGACTCTCTACTCCCTGTTAACATTAAATATACAAGTCCTTATACTCATATGAATAAAATAAGCGATGGGGATAAAGGATAAAATGAGACAGGATAGTAATAAATTAATAAGCGGTACAGCAACAACAAGGACACTTGTTAAAAGCACTAGATGTGTGCCTAAGTACTCTAAAAAGGTAAACAGCCATGGGAAGCAAGCAGTACCATGTTAGATACAAAGGCAAGAATAAATTGGAAGCTGTTGATTTAGTATCCCATCCAAGAAGACTGCGACAAGGTCGAGCCATACGTTTTTAAATCCCCGTTTGTTAAAACATAAATATTTTATTATTTATAAATGCTAATATATTATCAATAATATATATATATATATATATATATATATATATATATATATATATAACATCAATCGCTAAGGGCCGGATTGGAACCAGCATAGCTCTTAACTCTAGAATGAATGCTTAAGCACTCAACATACTGACTGGCCCACCTCCGCCTCTTGCGTTAAGATTTCTTTCATTCTCTGTAACTGTAAAACTATGTATATACTATCGATCTTTCTCTTAAATGACCCATTTAATTTAAGACATATAGACTAACTTCATTAATTTTTCAAAAATATTCAATACCTTCCTTATAGAAGGGTGCCTAGTGGTTTTGTAATTTTTCCATTGCAGTGTTCCAATTATCATCCAAAGTATTATAAAGAACATTTCAAGATTATGTCGATGCGCGTATTTCATTGACATAACACTGATATTTGATTGCTTCAAAGTATATTATTAAAATAAAATTCAGAACTAAATAGGAAGCATTAATTTCCATACAACAAAATAGTCCAGCAACTATGTTCTGGATGACTATTTCTTTTTATATTTAAAAAAAAAATCAATTAAAAAATATATACCATTTTGTTCTTGAGATTTTTTTTTTATCTCGAGTTACCAGAATTCGAAGCATGCTGAAGAGAAGATGCAAGGTCTCCAAGAATGGGTCAAGTCAGGAAAGTGGGCAATGCCAGTGTCTCATCCTTGCCACGGCCTCGAAGTTTCGCAAGCAGCCCGCAGGCTTCATCAAGGATGTTCGGCCAACATATACGTGAATACGACCTTTATCCATGATTCATCGTCTGCTGACCAACCTCTTGGGGTCCTGTCTCGAAGGACACTCCGGGCGGTATCCCCCAGAGTTCATTTGGTTCTTGCGTCCAATGGAGTTGAATTAATGGCGGATATTGGAGCATGAAAAGACATTTAATAAGAATTCAGGTAAAAACCTGAATGTAAAAATGATATTAATAAGAGTAACGCCCGAGACTGTTAAGATTCCGGTATCATGTTTGAATCTTGACTGAAGATATTAATATATTTTGTTGTATAACTAAAATTTATTTCCTGTTGTGTCTGCCGTAGATAGACTCAGAAGTAGATATAAAGTTTGATTTCCTTTAAATTTTGTATATCTATATATATTTTAATACAATCGTTACCCCAGTTTACAGAATTTATAGGATATATATAAAATATTATTAATATTTTACATTTTAAATCAAATTAAAAAGGCGAATTGGTCATCTACTCTTTATGAAATTAGCAGAATGCCCCTCCATTATGTTGGGAAGTAAGGAAGAATTTTATCTGCAACACATGATCATGCGGTTGAAGTCTGGTGACTGATTTTAATGGTAGGCTTATTTTGTATGTAGATTAGGGTTGGAACATCGAAAGAAAAATATCGATATTCGATATTTTGATATATCGCGAAACCAAATATCTATCGAAAGGATATATATCGAAAGGAAATGGACGAAAAAGCAAAGAAACGGTGCATTAAATGGGTATAACGTTATGAAATTTATGAGAATGTTATGAAATAATTTAATTATTATTCATAGAATAATATTTGTATTATCCATGAATCATTATAAAAAAAGATAGAAAAGAATAATACTTTGGTAAAAAAAAAAAAAAGAAGTATTATAATACATTTTTATCTTGATGTTTTTTTGCTATATTTCATATATTATATTATTCTACAAATTTTTCAAAAATAAAACCTTTTTTTATTTTCCTAAAAAAAAATGTATTTTATAAAGTTTCCATGCATACATTGAGGATATATACATGGATACATTTATAGTATTGTCTATTTTATTTCAATTTGGTGAATGATTGATCCATTTTATTTTTTGTTTTGGTAATCTTAAAATCTTAAGTTTATTTGAAGGATAAGGAGGAAAAACCTGGACCCAGGTTATGATAAAATACAAAAGTATAATAACGAGTAAACCTATGATTTGCTATGCATATAACAATAAAATTTAAAACTAGTTGTTAGTATCTACCTATTGTGCCTCGATTCCTATTCTTGAATATCCTGACCTGTGTCTTCACTATCTAGCAATACTTATGGTAGTGTTATCTATTTTATTTATTGTGATTTTCAATTTCAAATCGAATTTGAAATTGAGCACTTCTTTTATACTTCTTTATTACTATTAGGATTTTTGAAATTTGTCTTATGCTGCTTTAATCTTGTTTTCAAATTTTGGGACATTTCTCTATATAATATTTTTTATTGTATTCTTTCCAGTGTAGAAAGGCAGGGTTTCCTTACAGATAAGATATAAAATAGCATCATTAATTTTTCTTCGTCGTTCGCCTCCCTCTTCAAATGATGCGATATTTTGGAAACTACTTTTTATGTCAAAATTTTTGACGGAGGAACTGTTTCATTTGCTTCTTATTTAGAAGTAGATGGTGTTGCAGAAACAGCTGACCCTGATAGAGACGAAAAAACGTGTGAATGGGAAGCTTTGAGGTGTGACCGTAGGTTTGTTGTGTTTCCCGATGTGTATATATTTTGTGATAATATTTGCACTCCGCACTTTTATTGTCTCTCGATTTAAAATGTTTCCATAGTTCACTTTTTAGTTTCTCTTTCACTTTAATCACCACACTAACAACAACAACAATAATGTACAACAGGTAACTGATCGTTAGTGACGCGTATGAGTTATAACAGTAAGGAAGTTACAACAGCTCAAAGACAGCGTCCTAGAAGTACAACTCGGATAAAATTAAAAATATGATAAAGAATAAAGGAAATTTCTAATTAAAATAAAATAATAAAGTTTAAAATATCAATATCACCGATATATAGGTGTAACATATCGATATCATCGATATATCGGGCGTTAGAATATCGATATAATATATCGGGTTTTCAAACCCGATATATCGCGTTTCAATATTCCAACCCTAATTTAGATCAGTTAGAGCTAGTAGAGTCACCAGAACCCGATGAAGTTGGATAATGTATCAAAAAGCAAAACATTATGTTCGAACATCTAGAAACAAAAAAGATTATGTAGTTTGGAATCAAAAATCAAAATAAAAGCTTCACTACTACAAGGTATAAAGAGTCTTGGGTCAGTACTTTGCAGGGATATATTGTTTTTTTTTTACCAACCGTTATTCAAGGAAGTGATGCGGTAACCATGCACGCTCAACCGCCATGTATTTTCCCCAACCCAATAAAGTATATTCCAGATCCCCCTGCCATAAATCAATATAAAATCGTAGGTTAAATGAAAGTATAAGGAAATGTGAGCTTCGTCTGAATTCGATGTACAAACTTTCGTCCAGACAATGTAGAAAACACTAAATATTGGGCTCCTCGTGTGACTAATTGAAAGTGAATAAGCAGTTTTATCGTAATCGAAGACATGAGTGGATTGAAGATGCTATATAAAAATTTTTGGATAATTGATTTTTTCTTCGGAATGAAGGCATTATGTGCTTATCTTCGCCTTGTGACATTAGCAGCCCAAGATTCTTGGTTAATCAATCGCATGGTTTTTCATTGGATTGGATAGATCATGTCAAATTACATAAAAAATATTTTAAGTATCATTTTCTCAAAAGTTTAAATTTGAAACATAATACCTACCATCTCTTCAATTATTAATTAATTTTTTAGGAGCTAAAATTTAAAAAAAATCCCATTCCAAAATATGCTTTATAAAAAAGTGTTAAGAAATATTGAATTAAAAACTAGTATTTTTTTAAGTCGGTCAAAAGGAAGGATATTATCTAATTAACTGAAATGAAACGAAATTATAAAAATATACTAATACATGGAAGTTTGAAATGAAGGTAATCTATGAAAAGTATAATAAATGCCATAAAAGCAATACAAACATATTAATTAAAGAGACATTACAGCAAAGTGCTTTTTTGGCATAATAACTGAAATGGGAAAGGAGAGTATTATAGCGAAGATATTAAGAAATATCCGAGGGAGAGGGAAAGCCAGAGCAGGGAGCGGAGTGCACCAGCCAAGGCCGAGCAGTGTAGACGTGGGTCTGGTCACGGCTCCAGGTAGCTGGAGTGTACTGCTCTGGCACTAGTGTTCTTCGATCTGCGCGTCCAAGAGAAGTACGGCGAGCGTATAGTGGAGCGCGAGTTACGTTGGTCATTGGGAGAACAAACAAAAGTTAAAATTTGGAAGTTTGGTTTTATTTGATTATTACAGGCAATGTACGAATCAGATGATGTTTGCCTAGTTGTGCGTGTCGATTTCCAATATATTACTGATACCAGTTTATATACCATTGTTAATGCATTTGATGGATTAAGAAACAATATTGATATATAAATAAATAATAAAAAATAAGAATAAAAAATAAAAATAAAGAGAAAAAATGAGAAATTTAAAATAATTTACCTTTAACTTTAAACCGATTTGTAAATGTTTATTTGTTTTTAATAAATAAATATTTCAATAAAATGAAGAATATTATCCTTAAGCAATGTTACTAAATGGTGTGGGAGACCGGTATCTATAAACTGCCTGCAACCAGTCAGTCGGGGTTTAACACTCATAGGTACGTTACACTGTTTAGGTATGCTACACGCTACACTGGTCTAGGTCAGGGATGCCCAACCTATGGCATGTGTGCCACGATGTGGCACGTTGGAGGTTCGAAATTGACACGCGGCCGGGCAGTAGGCTTTCAATTTTTTTATCTTAATTATTTTATTAAATAAAATATACATATATTTTAATTCTATTTCTTGGACGACAAAATAATTTGTACAAAAGGGGAAAATATTTTAATACTATATAGTATACTATACTATATAGAAATAATTAATGAGAAGCTGGCAGGATGCAGGAGAGAGGGGATCAATATGGCATGGTGGCACGCATCAATATGGAGAACCTTTGGTTGTGTCAAGCGTTAAAAAAGTTTGGGCAACCCTGGTCTAGGCGTTCCAATCCAATGTTGATCCGTGAACCGTGTATGTCTGATTCGTCTTGTCAGTACGACTTCATGTCCTCAGCTATTTTGAGTTGATGTTTTCCATGAGAGTAGTGTGTATTTAAGCTCTCTGAGATTGTTTTCTGCTGTACTGATCCAATTTCCTGTCATTTCTTTATTAATTGCGATTTTATAAGTGAATATAGATCATTGCGAGGGCTATCCAAGCAGTCAGATAGAGGAATCAAGGATTCATCTTTTGCCGCGTTATCGGCTTTGAAATTTCCTTAAAAACCATGAAAAACAGGCTAAGCATGAAAAGCATACTAAATGTAACTACAGCATGCTATTGTATATAAATGTAATATTTCACCTGTACTAATTTAATTTTTAAAGAAAAATTTTAGAGCCCATAGAATTAACTGAATTCATTATTAAAAAAATATATATTTACTTACTATCTTTCATAGCATTCATGCTGTCGAACAAACAGTTGGAATTCGAATTCTGCACTCTCAAATTCATGAGCTTTGAGCCGTTCAGTGAATTTTCCGAGTGAGCTAGAATCGATGTCCAAGGAATCTGTATGCTCGCCCAACTCTGAGCCGGAACGAAATCACGTGAAATATTTGAATAAAACGTTCAAGTCATGACTCCATACAATGTCCATCCTCAGAATTCAATTTGCACTTATCTCAAAACTCAAAGCGGGGGCGTTTCAAAATTGCGGCCAAAAAATCTTAAGACATTTTTTGTTTTTTCACCTATAATTCCTAAACCGTGCATTCTACCGAAAACGTTATAGTATAATTAATTAAAGAGCATTATATCCTGCGCTTAATGAGAAGCACAACATAATAATTCGGCTAAGTGGTGTGGTCGAAAAACGACGTTTTTTCAACTTTGTCGAAAACTGAGACATAATCTGCATTTTGGAAATTAGCACCTTAAGAGAAAACTCATAAATTCTGCGTCAACTGAGCTCCAACATTTTTAATTTCGGTATACCTCAGGAAATTAGAAATGTCCTGATCTCCGGCAACTGGTATATTAGCCCAGTAGAGATATAATTTTAGATTGCAAAAGGTGGAGTCATTTTGATTATCAGGTATTTTGTATGCATTGCCCATCTCGAGAAAAATCCAAGTTTTCGATCTCCTCCTTTGTGCGCGTTTTCTGCCATCTGGCAAATCAAAGCGGTTGCGTTTCGAAATGGCGCCCATCGAATGGGGGTAACAAAAACGTAAAAATTGCATTATTTGAAGATGATTTATTTTAGGTACAAAAGAAACTGTATGTGCCATAGATACTAAACATTGTTGTCTGCCGAAATTAGAAAGGGGGTTCCATCGGCAGGCTTAAAATATATCACAAATTGGACAATAAAAATTGCACTTTGACATATTTTTTTTTTTTTTTTCCAATCCCTCAAACAAAAAAGAACATTAATAAAACAAATAATTAGATAAATTATAAACTTGATGTACTTTACCTTTTACTACCTGTTGGTGTTTGAAGGTCTGATGACTATATACAATTGCAATGATATTTCCCAGTCAGGGAATTTTCTCATTATTTAGAGGTGAGGGTCCTCTTCTAGTTGTTTGTTAAATAAAATACCTACTACTAAAAACTATATACAAGATTAATAATGATAATATTTACAATATTTACATGGTTATATTTACAAAGGATGGATATAAGAGAGTGGTGCTGGTGTGGGACTAGGAAGTAGGCAGGACGGGGCGATGGGATAGGATATTGGGAGTGGGGGTGCTTTAGAAGCGGATTAAAGTATTGTGTTGACCGGGTTGAGTGGTTCCTTTCGGCCCTGCCATCTGGCAGGAAGGGAGGATGGGGTGATGGCGCGGAAGAGTGGGTTAAATGAGGCAGAGATGTTGTCAAAGAACTTTATGTGTCTCCTTGTGATGTGCTGTTGAACAGTGTCGAGTTGTAATTCATTGTGAATGTGTGCCATGTTCCGTCTTTCGAGAGATGTTCGTTTTGTGATTTTTTGTAGGACGCTGTTTTGGTATGTTTGGAGAGACTTCAGGGCTGAGAGGTATAGGTAGTGCAGGATGGGGGCACCGTGAAGCAGTGTAGACCTAAGGATGGCTTTGTAAATCAGGATCTTGAGTCTGAGTGACAGCCCTGGTGAATAGAGTAAGTGATTTAGTTGGTGTGTAGTGGCTTTGGCTATCTGTATCCTGTGTTTTGTGTGAGCTGTAAATGATACTTTGACATAAAACTTGGTACTCGTATTTTAAAATGTAATGGAAGACCCTTGACAAACGATTCAGATTACTTTACTCACTTTTTTCAAAATCTTAAAAATCCGGAATAAAGACGAAAACTAAATACAAAAACAGACCTACATCAACTGCAGAGACATACTCCTCACATATATACGATTTAGCTATAAAAACCCGCTTACAAAAAATTCAAATTTTCCAATAAAAAATATTGCGACTCATAACACAAGTTCCTGGGTAAGTGACTAACAAAACCCTACAGACTGACTATCACCAACCAAGAGTCGACCAACACATAAGGACTAATTCCCAACAATATTATCACAACTTACACGGACATACCAACAGACTAATTCAGGAAATAGCAGCCTTTCTTGCAGTACAAGGAGACTAAAAAAATGCTTGATGTGAGATCTCATTCCTTAACTAGCCAATGTTTATGAACCAATCCAAGGTACTTACTATCTTTCCCCATGCCTGACATGTCATCATTTACTCTATATATATATATATATATATATATATATATATATATATATATATATATATATATATATATGTGTGTGGACACAAACAAAATTTAATGATTTTCAACAAACAATAGATAAGTGTGAATTAATATTTGGAGACGATTTTTTTTTTTAATATATATAATAATAAATTTAAGCAGCGAACAGTACATAAATGAAAATTATAAATATGAATTTTTCGCAGCAATCACAAAAATGCATATACATGCCATAAACAATAAAAAAAATCTGATGCAGTGCGTGTATCACACAACTTTCCTTTACCGTTCTATAATAATATAATTTTAAAGAGTTCACATAGACAATACTTGAAATAATTTAGGTAGCGTTCACTTTTTCACATCTTCTCCCACATAAGTAAAATAAAACAATTTTTCTAAACAATTTTAGTACGACACTTCTGTACACTACCTATATATTTTAAGTTTGTCAAGTTGAAAATATATTTTAAAAGTTTCGGTTTACTTTCTATGGAAACATTTAGTTTCCATTAAATAATATAAAAGTAGAAATTATTAAATTAATTGTATTCTTATATTATATTACAGAGCTAATTGTTAACAACAGATTGGCGGATTGGTGGGAGAAGGTTCGTTCCCTCTCCTTCGGGATGCGTTCGGTTATCCATCTGGGGTCTTGTAGTCCTCATAAGATTCTCTGTATTTTTGCTAATTCCGGTCTATTTTCCGTTTAATCACCTTTCATATGATATCATACATGATTTATCATAAAGTACTTACTTTTTGAATTATGCGCAAATAAAATTTTCTTTTCTCTATAACTTTTTTCCATGCATTTTCTTGTTGATATACTGCATATATGAAAAGTTAAAGGGCTTTCAGGAGAAGACATTAGGCAAGTTTTATCAAAATCGTTGGAGCCATTTTCGAGAAAATTATAAACAAGTGTAAAATCTATCATGCAAAGTGGTACTTCCGGTCAGTCGATTTTGACGAAAAAGATGCTGTAACATCACATGCATGTGCCTACCTTAAATATGTAATTTCAGTATCGTACAACTTTTTGTTTTTTAGCTAGACTGTTCACATATACACAGACTCACAGACAGACAGACACACAGATTAATTTGGGAGACTTGGTTATTTGGAGTTAGGGGACTTTAAAACGTTTATTTCCGTTGAAAACTCGAATTCGAAAATTTTCACGATCGCAATACTTCCCCTTACTTCGTATATAGATAAGGGAAAGTAATTATTATGTTTATCTAAAGTAGTTTACAGATCATTTACATTAATCCTGGGATTGCAATGACTTTTGTTTATTTGAGTGGTATTCACAAAATAACAACTCTCCATATGCTATCAAGTCTTCCACTTCCTGATTTTTTCCTGATTACGTCGAAAGAGCAAGGCAGGTGTCATGAATTTGAAACCTTTCGAGACAATGCCATTAAGTTCCATTACACCCCGATTCCTTATAATAGTGACGCAAGAGAAATCGAATGTGTATGACAGGCAGATTCACATTGAATAGTTCAATGGATTCGAAAATAATTTAAATCAAAAGTTTAATTACCAAGTGCTTAATAAATTTAATTCGAAAATCATTTTAGGATATGAAAATACTAATGCGTCCAAGAGTTAGGAGGTTATCAGAGCTGCATTAAATAAAATCCTTAACACATGTCGTAACCTCTACTGCTTAACACCTTACAAAATTTATTCAACGAAGTCTGGACCAAATCTGCAAGCAGTTATGTAAGGAAATTACGAGTGATAGACCAAGCTAGCGAATACTTTAATCAGCTTGCTTTCCCTCCGCTTTAGACAATGGTTCCAAATGTGCAACTTTCCGGTAATATTCCTTTGTATGACAATCAAACAAATTAAGATAATCCGAGAAAAAATATTCAAAAATAAGTTCAATGAAATCGCCTAAAAAGAATTAATTCTAACCCTCTAATGGTAAGGTAAGGGTCGGATACGACCCATGACGTAACATTTTCGTTCATATTCCCTCCATGCGTGGGTTAGAGGGACGTGACTTCAGGAGTCCTTGGTCCCACTCTTTTTCTATCAATGTATAAGCTCACATCATTCAGGTTAGTGAAATACTCCACACTTCACCGACTTTTTTTTTGTCTGACGGCTGATCCGACCCACCTTACTGTTAACGCTACAAATTTAATGTACATTTTTTACCAGATTGTTCTGAAATGGCAGATAAAATAATTTTCACTACTCCCGAAGAAATGCTTGCAGAATAACGGCGACAGCATGAGGAAGATTCAGACTCTGAAAGTGAAGTATTTGAGGCAGATGACGAAATTTTGCCACACGACGATGATTTCGATGCCGAACCAAATCTCAGCTCATTATCAGATACGGATGAGGAAAGAGAGTTTGAACTAGGAAGGGATGAGGATACCATTTGGACAAAGACTCCAATCAAAATATGCCAAAACACCAGCTTCTAACGTTGTCACCCATCTACCTGGGCCGAAAGGAAAAGCTTCAGAACTTACAGATGAATTACAGTTATTTTCTCTTTTTATTACAGATAAAATTATCGACGAAATTGTACAAATCAACAAATCTAAAAACCCCGAAATAATTATGAATCAGAGCAGTGGTTTATATCAACTAATGACGGATTGGAGTTAAAAGCACTTATGGGATTGTTGTTCATAGCAGGAGTTTTATAAAACTGCAACCTAAACCCCGAAGACTTTTTTTCTCCCGTTTTTGGGCCAGCTATTTTTCGGACCACAATGACCAAAAAGAGATTCGATTCAAATTTGAGATTCGATGACACGGATACCCGAGAAACATGAAAGTCTTTAGATAAATTTGCAGCTTTCCCATAAACTTTTTGAAATGAGTATATGCTCGTCGTTTTACTTTATTTATGTGTTCATTTGATGTGATTAACTGTTGAACATGTGATTAACTTTTGAAGTTAAAAACAAATGTTTAGAAACAATAAATAGAGAATTAAAAATTCATTTTGGTGTAATTTATTAACATTTTAACTCTCCAAATAAGCAGAAATAGCTTCGGGTCGGATCCGACCCGGCCTTACCGAGTAAGTACCAAGACTTCACCTTACCATTAGAGGGCTAATTAGAAGCGAATTAGGTAACATATGGCAGATTCTAAACATAAACTCTCTACGATATACCTAAACGTCTTATTTTGCTTATTTTGATTTTATTGTCGTATTTAGATTATTCTGGTCTTATTTTCAAAGTATAAGTTTCGGTTATAAGCTAAAAGGGTAGTAACATATGCAACACATCAAATGTAAAGATTGATCATTATCAGCAACAAGTAATACAATGCAATCTGATGCTTCTTTTTTCTCTTCTGTAAAACTAGAAAATTTTTAATTTTCAGTATTCAGTATTACTTTCAAAAGTGACAATATCTCTTTATAATTCTCATATTTGTTTTATTTAATATTTGCATGCCTAATATAAGTTGATGTCACATGAAAAGTTATTGAGATCCGTTTCATTGTTGTTATCATATTATTTCGTCCATCACAAGTAATGACGATACAAAATAGTAACAAAAATTTTTTTTTATCGAACATGAAAAACAATCTATCTATCTATCTATCAAATGAATTTTCAAAAATATTTTCATGATAATATCCCCATTGGCCTTTATAACTTCTCCTTCACTCGGCCTATAAACAAACGGTATTTAGGACACCACTTAATGATTGTTAACTCATTAACTGAGTTATATTCCATAAAACTAGGTTGTATTTATGATCGTCATGAACTAAGTATTATTACGAGTTCATACTTGCTAATGATTGGATTAGCTCCAGAATTGGAATTTATTTAAGGTACTTCAAAAAGACGAAGTAAAAAAATAATCATGAAATATACAAATGCCTTTCTATTAATTAATATATTTTTTATGCGGTTAAAAGAATAAGCAAATGTGGTGTTGGTTGATAGAAGACGCAAACAATACTTTTTTCTAATAAAATATCAATTCATAAAGATTTAATTTTTTTTTTTTACTTTCAGCTCATCAATAGTTCTGGCTTTCCAGCACTGACATTGCGATCAAACAACAGTTATAATGAAAAAAGTTTATAAATGAAAACTAATAATTAACTAAAAAAATGTATATAAATAAATTATTGTATAACTGAAAACACATGTATAAATTAACGGTATTCAGGAAAAATTAAATATATTTATGTGTATATATTTATTATTTATAAATACATAATACATTATATATAATATCATAATATAATTATTGTATATTGCACACACAAACACACAATAATTGCTAATGATGAACAAGCTCAAATTATTCACACGTGCTAGGTCACAGCGATTTTTCTCTTGTCAGCTACTAAAGGCTGCGAGTAAGGCCAGACATAGTGACAGACTCATTGAAATTAATAAGAGCATGGACAGATATTACATGAAAAAAAAATTAAATTTTAAATAATTGATATATATATATATATATATATATATATATATATATATATATATATATATATATATATATATATTTAAATAATTTTAAAAAAATTAATAAAAATGCACGTATACCTAAATTTGGAGTTGAATTGATATAGAATATCAAATTACTCTTATATTGTCATTTATCAAAACTATAATGAATAATAATTTAGTTTTTAATAAGCATTTGATTTAATTAGTTTGTACCAAAAATACATAATTTTGACAAGAAATATGAGTTGTGCATATACTATAAGTTTTTACTATAAGTAAAAAATACGAGAGTGCAAAATTAAAACTGTTTGATCTTATATAATACAATAAAAATTAAATTGAAAACTAAAATAAAAAATTAGAGCAATAATTGTAAATATAAATATATTATTTAGTTTTATTGTATAATTATTACTTTAAAATATTTATGCGACTACTCTAGATTAGAAATGTAAATTTTAATAATACTTTTCAAGTTCTTGAATAAAGGTATATAAGTAAAGCAAAACTAGTTTTAAAAACAGGCAAAAAATTAGGAGCAAAATTTGTATCAGATAAACAAACATTGGTGGCAAGGTTAATATTGATAACGAAAACGTTTTACATTCATTGCAAAATAAGACTCTTGACACTGCATACCTTTTACAAAAGTCCCACAAGAAATTTAAATCTGTTTACATTTAATTTTTTTTTATGAATTTAATTTTTTTTACCACTATACTCATTGTCTATTTTTTTTTTAAAGTAAGAAAATAATTTTTTCAAGGTTTTAAACAAACATAATTTTTTATTTATTTAAAGAGTCTTCGTTATATGCTACATCATGAGCATTAATAATTAATTCGAGGGATACGAATTTTGCCCCCATGGAGAGATCTCTACATAGTTCATGGACTCCATTTACTAGAGGTGTCGGATATATTACCTTCAATTAAAACTGATCGGTTTTAACCAATACAAATAACCGATTTTTGGAGAAAAAAAATTCCGTTATTTTATTTGAGACAACTTTTCATCATAACATTTATTACCATATATTATGATGAACATGCCACAAATAACGGTTACTGGAGTTGTGATAAATGGCCTGATTATTGGCAAGACCTTTAATTCAAGTAAACTACACATCGATCTTCAAGAAATAATCTTAAATTTTTTTTTTCAGAAGTAAACAAATAGTTAAAATCCTAAAAATAACTAAATATTTGGTACTTTTGATAGTACCCGGTTATAACCATCGGTTATAACCATATACTCCATTGAGACTAACAGTTTTTAATTTTCGCTTATCGGTATAACGATAAGCCATTTTTGTTATACCGATTTTGGTAAGTGGTATAGAATTCATCATTCATGTAAATTTATTCATATATAAACCAAGAAAAGGATACTGCTTTAACAATGTTGCCCCAGAAAATATTGTTTAGATTAACAAAGAAGTCTGTAAAGGAAATCAGGTTCAATCAAGAGACGAATAATAATGACAAAAGTTTTTCATATTCATATTCAGAAGGAACGATAAAACTCTAATTAATTTGTCAATTGTCTTGGCCTGGGCATGTGAGTAAAGTATCATAACATATTAAATCATACAATTAATAAATATATTTCTATTATATTTCGAAAAAAAAAAAAACACTTCTAAAAACATATGTTTTTTCCCCTTCCACATGGACTCTTCTAAACCGACAAAAAAGATTATGTCGCAATTTCAAAGTAAAAAGACGTGTTAGTTCGAGGCAAAGATGATGGTAAGAGGTAGACGGGTTCTTGACGGGTTATGTAACAGAAAGGAAGTGAGGAAGATATCTGAATACTATCACCATCTTGGAATGTATTACAACCCATCTATTTGAGGAAGAGATATTTTGAGTACTTACGATTTAATTTAAAATACTACATGCAATATATTTATCAATGGCTGTCATCTAAGCGTGAGGCGATTCGTTTCGAAACCGGCTCAATCCATAACAAAAATGTCTTCTTAATTAATCCCTCCTCCCCCGAAAAAATTTAACCCCCCCTCGGAAAATAATTCTGCGCAAGCAACTCTACATACTGACTACATCAACCAACAGTCGACTTATACAAACATACTCTTTATCAAAGTTTCCATGCTAAAATTCACGGACATATCAATAGATTGGTAGGAGATGAAGCTGACATTCCCATCGACAGGAGGCGACTAAAAAGAAGCTGGATGAGAGATCTCCTTCCGTAAATTACTGTACCGAGAAGAGGTGCTGCTTGATTCGGTCATCGAATACTACAACCATCAGATTAACTAATTGATATACCATTAATCTGGAATAGGTATGATTAAATAGTAGAAGTAAAAAAAAATGAAGAGTCCACGGAAGAAAAGAGATGAGTCCTCCAAAATTCATTCCGAGAAAATAAGGTTTTACGGTGGAATGCAGAATCCTTTATCTCCCTTCGAACGTTCCTTCCTTTATGAAGCCTTAAACGAACCTAAATGATAAAGACCTCCTATAAGCCAATTAGATTGCAGAGACGTTCCTCTTTCTCTCCTTAAACAATGACGAAAAACGCGTGAACGATCGATTAAGGAAAGGATGTAATGGCACTGGTACAATTCACAGCAACCTTATTGTTTTTAGTTTATTAATTAATAAAATTGGTGATTATTTCAATAAAGAAAATTGCCAAAGAAGACTTGAAGAGGTCTCAGATGGAAACTATTTCCGCCGAAAAGAAAATGGAATTGGAAATAGCAACTTAAAACAATTAGATTGAGAACAAAAATTATCTTTCATAATTTTTATTATTACAATTTAGTGATGTTTGTACATATACTACACAATTTCTGCTTCCATCGATTAAATATCAGCAATAATAGTAGTTAATAAATTATATTCTTCTTGAATTAATTAACCAAAAATGTACGATCATATTTAAAAACATTTATGGTGTTATTGTGGTATTGCGAAATTTTAGATAAAAATAATAAAACCCTGAAGACGAATGAAGCTTCGAAACGTCACTCGATGTAATAAAAAATATAAATGTAACGAAAACAAAATTTTTTTAAAAGAATGTTGTGTTCAATAAAAAATATATATAGTTTGTACACCGCTTTTTTTTTTTTTGCATAATTATCATTTTTTCAAATCAATAAAAATTGTCTGTAAAATTTATTTGAATAAATGAATTGAATGATTGCCTAATAGGTTATTGTGAGTGTAGGGAGGGTTTTAGGGAGCAAAAAAGGTCTCTTAGCTGCCTATGCGTAAAGTTTTTAAGGGCGATGTAAGGAAGGCTAAAGGTAAAGGTTTAAGGAACGACTCTGTATACCACCCTTAAATCTTTTTATTTCTTCTATATATGGCTATTCTTCAAACGCTTCCAACAAACCGAGCATCCATATTTCCGGCTGTTTCCTTTTACCATCTAAATTCTACTCAACGATATGAGCATAACAGTGTATATAAAATGCGACTCCCTTTCTCCCGAGGTTATAGAACAACCTTAAACCAAGGTTATCAGTATTTGCCGAAGTCCTTTCTTCATCAGGCGATCCTCGCATCCATATCCTGCTCCTCCTTAGCTGCTAGAGCTGTCAGCTAGCTGGTCAACACTTTCCCTCTCGATGAACTTGACACCCGTGGCCCACTGACCCACTCAGCTCTGAGTCACAACATTCCTTTCATTGTTCACAATTAAATCTTTATAACGTGCTTTTCGCAACAGTGCTAGTTATTATTAGGACTGACCTAGAAACATTTCTCGTTATCTTTTTTCTCTCATTTTACAATACACTAATGTATTACATTGCTATTAGTAAATTGCGCTAGTTATTTTAATTTTTCTTGAGATCTACCTCTGAACATGAAAAACTTAATATTTCCCATTCACTTAGAATTATTTAATAAATCATTCCATTTTAAATTTATTTCAGCGGAATCGAACCTGTATTTATTCGGATAATAAGTATGTAAAAAAATAAAATAACAATGGAACTGTCTATGCAGCAGCGTCTGCTAATAACAATGATTATAACAAACTTTAATTTCCTGTAGTAAGACGTAGGCCGAAACCAGGAGAGAGCAAAAGGGACACTTGTCCCGGGCGGCCAAATTTATAAGGCGGTAAATTTCGAGGGAAATTTCATATTTAGGATAAGTAAAACAAATTTCTCCTGCTATCTGATTATTTTGATCTTATTTCAGCCAATTTAATGAGTTACTTTATGATATGATGATATTTATTTCGAAATATATATTAATAAATTCAAATTACTGTTATAAAATTGTTGACTTTTGTTGGAGAGGGGAAGGAGAAAGGGCGGCCAAGTGCCTTTAATCAAAATAATAATGATAAAAATATTCCGAAACTTCAGAAGTAACGAAAAACAAATAGAACCAAAAAAATAAAAATAAATTGGAGTGAATAGGGATCGAAAATAAAAAAAATTTTTAGTAAGAAGGTATAAGGAATAAGATAAAAAATTAAACGTAAAAAAAATTAATTAAATTAAACATTTTATTGTTCATGTCGGTAAAGTACCAATTACATCATAGAGTATTTCAGCCGACACTACCACTTCATTTCAAACGGTAAATTTTATGATACATTTAAAATTTAACATAATCTTTTTTTTAAACCTGGTGCAAAGATTTTTTTTTTTTTTAATTTTCAAATAAATAAGATATTATTAGGCTATGCATAAAAACTAGAAAAGAATAAACTTTATCAGAAACTGCGCTCCCACTTCTATCACGCTAAAACAGTCATTTTAATTAAATATGGAATACAATTATTTTAAATCTATTTATGTATTTTCATGGAAAATTGACAAAAAATAAAACGCACATCTCACTTTGTTTTATTTTATTCAATTTATTTTAATATTTTATGCTTAATATTTTAATTTTATTACAAAGTATTAAAATAAATTAAATAAGTAGTTTTAATTTAATTAAATATTAAATTAGTTTTGATAATTAAATTAATTCATTAACTTCTTTAGGTTTTAAAATTTTAATTTTCATTAAATTAGTTTTAATTTAATTAAATAAATACTTTTAACTAGCTGTCAAATATTATAAGAAAATACTTGTAGTTCAGGCATGCTATAGCCAACCTACTACTTGGTTAGGTTACTTAAAAGTAATTTTCGATGAATAATTTTTAAGAATCAATAAAAAGATATTTTCTAGTAATTTACGTCCTAGTAAAGGAATTCTAGAAAATTGGTATTTAATCAATTGATTAATTTATTTTTCTTATTGGTTTGTTATTTTTTTTTTAACTTTAAACTTCTACAGCTCCATGTTCCTTTTTACAAAACAGTACGCTTATTCGTCATGCCGACTGTGAAGAGTTCCTTGAGCAATGCTTATTTTGAGAGAGAATCCTAAAACCCTCTTTAAGTCTTCCAAACTTGAAGAATTCGCCCTCTTGATATTGCCACACCGTTAGGTACTTTAAAATGCCACTATCAGCAATGGTAAAAGAGGAATGCCGGCTCCTTTGAAGTTAAGGAAATAGACTATATTTTCTTTTTAATTGGACATTTTATATATATATATATATATATATATATATATATATATATATATATATATATATATATATATATATATATATATATATATATGATCAAATTCATACTTACCTAATGTCTAGGATACAAGATAATTTAGAATATTTTGGCAGATTATGAAATATAAATAATACATAACTTTAATAAAATCATCGTGACCTTATGACAAGGCACATCAGAGTGATAAGAATAGATTCATAATATAAACGAGCTATATATGAATATCATATTATGATACTATATAATGATTATGAAATAATATATCTAATGTGCAGCAGTAAATTTCAATTAAAAAAAAAATCGAATTTTTATTTTTGAAAATATTTTTTTAGTTTAGGTCATAAATTAATGAAACTAATAAATAACTGGTTAATTATGATTGTTTATTTATCTGGTTTAGGGCAGAGAGGAAGGATTATTCTAAAGGTTACCAACCTATTCTAGCAAGCGCCTGAACTTCGATAATAGGTTGAATTTGTTGATAGTAAATTGTAAAATTTGTTATAGTACCACACCTTCTGTTTCGATACGAAAAATTTCTTGCATCTTGATTATACAACCACATTATTTTCGGAATGGCGTCCTTTGAAAAAATGTGCCATTGACTAGAAAATACGGGAGCCAGATCAAGGCGAGATAGTGATGCAAGACGCTGACTCCTTCCATTTCTGTGAATTTAGCTGGTGTTGAACCTGAACTATATGCAACCGTGTTTTTAAAAAATCCTGAATTATTTTGTTTTGAGAATTTTATATATTCCATCGAGCGATTGAGCTCTTGGGAACAAGCTTACTTACTGCAATGTTTAAGATAACGTGTATATATAATTGTGTATAATCCATTTAAGCTAGATTTCTTGAAATTATTCTTGGTTTAAATATCAACAAAAAAAAAGAAAGGATTTTCGCACTTGTTATACATGAAACCTCTCCTAACGGACACCCATTCCTACGGTTTATTTTTAAATGTCATGGTCTGGAAATATAAAAACTTGCAAGACCTCTTGTCAACGGACGCCCCCCTAACGGAAGCGGACAGCCAAATTTTCGTTACTAAGAAATAAATTGACGTCTCTCAACGGATACTTACAAAATGTTGAAAATTAAGAACACCATACCGCCATTGCCACCGTGAAACCACATGTGACAAAAATGGTTTTTATTTTCTTAGTGACAATATTTTATCTCCTTGTGAAAAGAGATATTTTTTGGCACTCATCTGTTAAAATCGTAAAACATTTTTTATTGATCAAAAAGAATCAATCTATCCTTTAATATTGTCTATCATTAAACGCTGTGGCCCTTGAAGACGAGTCTTGGCTTGCTTCATCATCGACCGCCAGCTATCTGTGGAGAGTTGCTGCTCTCCAACTGCAGACATTCAATATGGTCCGGGCGTCCGAAGCTACGCAGTCCTCCCACCGAAGGCGTGATCAGCCTGCTCTTCTTACACAAAAATTAGCTCCCTGAAGACTTCGGCTGGGATTTCGTCCTGTTCCATCCTAATCACATGTCCGGCCCAACTCACTATTATATACTACTAGAGTATATCGCAATCGAAACAGTTACCGCTAGAAATCACCTATCAGAAACTTCCAAGACAATCTTTACGTAGGTGGTTTCACAGTTATTCACCTACCATCTTGGAATGTTTATAAAATTATATTTAAATAATTTTACTTATAAATCAGTTTTTCGTTTATCATGAAAAATCATGTTTTTGGCACATAGGAGATTTCAATGATGAGGAGGCGGCAATGACGATATATAATGGCTTTATGTTTTGATATAATATTGTAAGTTAAATAACATAGTTAAATTATAATAATACACGTTAAATAGAGAGAACATTTAAATATGTAAATATCTAAAAGAAATTCTTTTTTAGCTGTTGTCTTCCACACTATGAAAAAAGAAAAGAATTGAAAGAGCAGAGAAAACACGAAGAAATGTATAATTTAATCCACTAAGCGATGGTTTATCATGAAAAAGAAATTGTTAATTCAAAGAATTTGAATTTGTCTAAATTTGTCAGTTCCACTTCATTTCATTCCACTTGATTCCAATCCACTTTATTTCATTCAACTCCATTCCATTCAATTTGATTCCAATCCACTCGATTCTTACCTACTTCATTCCTATCCACTTCGATCTATTCTACACTGCCATTGTTTATGTTACGTACTTTACACTTATTTTTTAAAGGGAATTTGATGAAATAGATATTGGACTATTTGTGTAAATAGTTTGCAACAGTCCACAGCTTTCCACTAACTTTGGGCCAAATCGAACATGTTTTCGTAATATAGTCGCTAAGGAAAATACCGTTGCGCATGCGCAAACTAAAGTAGTATATGGAATTTTATAAAATTGATATGAGACCATCAAAATCAGATTAACAGTATTACGTTTTATGCCAGGTCACATGGATTTGATTATAAGCAAAAACGAAACCAAACGTATAATAAAACGTAACACGTTAGTGGAAATTTTCGATTCGATGACACAAATTTGGTACAAATTAATACCCTTCCTGCTTCTCTACATTGGAAAAGAGGGTACAGCTAAATCTACTAAGTGGTGGTTTATCATGAAAAAGTAATTGTGAATTCAAAGAAAAAGAACAGAAACAAGTTTATTTATTTTTTAAGTTTAATTTGCCAGTTTTAAAAATCAATTATGTAAATACCTATATAGTTTATACATTTTGTTCACCAAGTTTATTTTCTGTTTTGTTTTTTAAATATGTTTATACATACAAATTAAATTCTAAAAATATCATGTCAATAAATAGAACTCAAAATTGTACTAATAAACTTCATTCATCCAAATTAATAAAATTGTTTTGATAAGTGAATTTACGTATTCATTTTTTATAAGGAATTGTGTATCTCGGACACCCCTTGGCTGTCAGTTGTAGAGAGGTTTCCTTTGTATTAGTTAATTTTAATTTTTATATATGAACGAATTTCATATCTTTAATAATTATTTAGTTATTGGCTCTACTCCTAAAGGTCATTGACAAAATTAAATTGAATTATAATTTGTTATATAATATTTTATTTCCGTCATCGTCAATCAGAAAGTCTCCAGAATTGCATTTCATTAGCGAACTCCTGTGGGTTAAAGACGAAATACCCACCAATCCCAGAGTCTACCAGAATAAAGATCACTTTTCATTACAGGAAAAATATTGGTCAAAAGAGAAAATAAAGGATTATGAAGAAACAAACAAAAAATTGTATATAAGATTAGCAGCTTCTAAGCAGGAGAAATTTATATAGATTGAAAATTAAAAAAGCAAAACAATATAGGTTAAAAAGGAAATATATATTCTTTGTATTAATAAGGTAAGTTAATAAATTAAGCTCATGTGATAAAATCATTGATTATATTAAGATATCTATAATATTATATAAAGCTGAAGAGTTTGTATGTTCGAACGCACTAATTTCCGGAATTACTAGTCCGGTTTGAAAAATTCTTTTTGCGTTCGATAGACCGTTTTTTGAGGAAGGATTTAAACTTTATAACATCACGCTACTACGACCCATAGGAATGGAACAGTAACCACAAATAAATTGATAAGAGAAAAAAATGTCCATCTTGCAACCGTGGATGTAATTTGGCCGTGGAGGTAACTTAAGGAAAATCTGATATAATAAATTCCACTTATTAGTGTGTTTTTCTTCAATGAGCGCACTCCCGACCAACTTCTTCTTAAATTAAAGTTTTTAATAAGTGTGAAATTACTGTGTGAAAAAGTTATTTTAAAAATAAACAGGAAGGGTAAGGTGGAAAAAAGTCTGTAAACGTGAAACTTATTCAAACGTAACTATATTGCCGTTGATAAATAATAATTGTCGTTTAGACCCTGTTCTTTGAAAATGTCGGCAACAAATGAAACCGAACAACATATGATAGGTTATTATTTAAAAGGTTATTTTGTACTTCAGAGTTCCAAATTTAACGCGGATGAAACCGTGGGGCACAGCTAGTATAATATAAAACCTCTCCAGCAGCAATCCATTCAGGTTCTTCAACATCAAATAAAAAAGTGTTTTTTTCACTTTATTGCTGTCATAAAAATGTTATTAGAACTCACGGAAGGTAAACAAAAAATCGAAGCCATGACTAAAAAAAAAGAAGTAATTTGAAAAAATATGACGCCTAAGAAAGATATAAGAGACAAAGCTGATTTCAGAGGCGAAGTCACGAGGATTGTGTTGACCTCGACAGCCTCAACAGTAACGACTAAATGATTAGCAGTAATAAAAAATAACTATCGCTAAGGGAGTGGGGCTGCTGAGAACACCCTTCCTTACTGCTACCAGCTGATGAATTATTTACAGCTTCTTTCGACTTTTTAACTAAACAGGTACACTTTGTCGGGAGTGTGCCGTTGGTGACTCCTAGATCAGAGGTCAGCTTCCCAAGGTCTCGTCTTGGAATGTCAAATAGTTGATAATTACTGGTGGAAATGTGTCTGAATCCATCCCAAGGCCTAGGCTTATGTAATATATTACACAGCAGTCAGGAAGCTATGAGAAAAGTAGCTATATATATTTATATATATTTCTACTTTTCTCATAGCTTCCTGTCTGCTGTGTAACATATTACATATATATATTACTGACTATCAAAATTACAAATAAAACCTAAACGGATTTTTTTAAATGGGAAATTATGGCAGAAAACAAAAGATAGTAAGTGTTACAATTTCCTATATTTTTTTATTGATATTTTTAGTAAAAAAGAATGTAAAGATCGACTTTTATCATGCCGCACCTCAATACTATAAAATTATAGAGTAGTTTATCATAAACTGAGTTGAAACAATTCATAAAATGTTATGTTATCTTTGTTTATGGAGTGGATGAGAAATACATACCGTAAATAAATAAAATTTTAAATTACATATCAGTTTCACAAACAGTTTTCTAAGGTCCCAAGTTTGTATCCATTATACCTATGGTCTGTTGTTAAATACGAAGAAGGAGAAATTGAACCAAGGAAAGGAATAAGAGAGATATTTTGTGTATGTTTCCTGTAATCATACGTGGTCAGTTGTATTCTCTGTGGTCAGTTCTCTAGGCTGTTAGTCTTCAATGTTAAGAAACATCTTTCGGTGTCACATCTGATTGTAACATTTCTCAGGAAAGCATATTAATGTTATTTACGGTTTTATTATTTTTTTTAATCTTTGTATTTTTTTAAAGTGATATAGAGTAATTATAAGAGTAAAAAACATAACCTATAAATAAAAACGTCATTCCCAAGTATCTGCCACACCTGCGAGTTTTTCACTATTGAGAGTAACCAGTGTAAAGTCCTCTAAATGAGAGTTTACATCGGATATAACTTTGCTAATAAAACGAGTTATTAGCATACTAATAAAATTTTTCAATTATTTGCTCTAAAAAATGTCAAAAACTTTTGCTAATAACATCGGATTTCATTTACGCCTATTCGGAGAAAATACGAATGAAATGCTAATTACATTTGTCTATAAACATGGTTAATAGCAACGTTTTGCTATTTGTAAACCTCCAAAATTGTAATCTCTGAACTGGAAGTTACATATATAAAAGAAATTTCGCTGTGTTTGTAATCATAATTCAATGCACTTAATTAAGTTTGGACCATTTCCAACATCAGGAAACTCTTACTAACGAAAATGTTAATTAGCCACTTTACTTTACTACTACCAATCACCAATAACGCAATCTAGTTTCAGTCAAAATACGAAACTATTCACATAACATATAGAGAACGGAGCGAAACATGAGAAATTTAACTGAATCACAACTTACAAAACGACTCATTTTCTACCTCGTACGGAGAATGGTCACGCTTTTCATGTTGACAATTACAAAGGGAATGCCATAACATGGCAGCAAGGCACAGAAATACGCAAAAGCAAAGAAATCACACTGCAAATCAACCGTGCATGGAATGATTGAACAAGCCATACATAGCTCTGCATTCAAAATAAACGAAAGTTTCCGTCTTAAATTGTTTAATATCATTTAATTGAGTTATTTAAGTGCGGTAGAAAAGACAATAAACACATTTATGCAATAAAATTAACACAAAACATATCGGTAAATTATTAGATAATGGAAAATGACTCTACTGAATGGCTTAATGAACTGAAGGACTGAATGACCACCCCTCTAACTTTTATTCATCATTCTCTGGTTCCTGAAGGATCAGTTATAGCAAAATAACAATTAAACCAGTAAGTTTATCCATAGCATTTAAATTATTTGACTTTTTACTAGTGTTAAAGAAATTAAACTTTGATAATTTAAAAATTCGCGAAAATTCTTTCCATGACTTGAAACTAATCCTCACAAGTTTAATCGATTTTGTCTGACATCTAAAACCTCCTCAGAAAGTGCAAGTTTTATAAGATTATCATATAGTAAAAGTTAAAAAAATATCAATTAAATTTTCATCAATAAAGCTTATTAGGCCAGCATTTATTTTTCAACTTATTTACGTGGGTGCAAACATGTAAAATACAAAAATTCTAACACGGTTGACCTCGAGAGAATTAACACATTAGGTATGTGATATATATGTGTAGTTCATACATACATAACGGATTAATGATGATATTACATTCAGAAATATTAATTTGAATAGCGGTTGATATTTTCTGTTTCTAGCCCATTTTCTCAAAAATTGTATGAATCTTGTAGGAAATTTAATTCTCTACAAGTTTGATTATGCATTTTCCACTAAACTGGAATAAATATTTAAGGCAAAACCAAATCTAACTTTTTGCGTTATTTGCATGGTCCCGTAACTCAGTAGTTATTCAAAACTTGCTGGAAATTTAAAGTTCTCTAAAATTGGTAATGACACATTAATATGTTTAATGCACTGAAAGCGAGTTTCTGAGGAATAGCTGAAATTTTTTTTTTCTTAATGGCTTTTCAAGACAGCGGAATACGCAAAACCAACCGCATTACTGAATGACATCTCTACTGGGCTAATATGACAATTTTCGAAGATCTGGAGATGGTCAATTTTGAGGTGTCCTTGAGCTAATTTAAAATTTTGATATTCAGTGGATTCAGAATTTAACGTTTATCTCATGAATTTTTCTCTTAGAATACTCATTTCCATCCTTCAGACCCATAAAATACTCTGTCACTGTTTTTGACAGAATCGTTGCTTCTAACTGTGGCTTTCGACAGCACCACTTCACTGAATTGTTATGTTATAGTACTCATTCGAGGCAGAACTTAATGTTGTTTAATATACTATACTAATTTTTTTCGATTATTGCATTGCTTAGGAATTATAGTTGAAAAAAAAAAATTCCTAAAATTTCGAGTTTTTTTTTTAGCTTCCAAGATCACTCGTGTAAACATTTTTGTTTTTTACATGTTGGCACTCATTTAGACAAGTTAAAAAAAAAAAAATTGCCCCATCTTTTGCATCATTAAAACCCGCTACTGACCTGTATTTCGAATATGAGTTTATGGTAATGAAGAACTAAAGATTGTCAAATCTAATTAACCAGTTTGTGTTAATTACTAATAACCTCAAACATAAAATAAATTCTTGTAAAATTATCATATTTTTTTTATTAATGGTAAATATTTTATTGATAACAACCTGAGAATGTCAAGTTTATCGCCAAGCTTCGAGAAGAAACCAATGATGTTTTCTTAGTATGTTCATTTAATGCTGAAGATCTACATTTGAGTAGACACTCAATTATTGTCAAGATTAAAATTCTTCTAAATTTAACCATTTTCTTAATGTACTCCGGATTCATCTTATCATACGGATACGGAATCGTCTTGGACTTATCTAGTACGGCTGTGAAGAGCGATTCGCCGAGTTAGCGTAAGCATGAATGGAAGGTACTTATAAATGAATGCGTACAATAGTGTGACTCACATGTGATGAGGTCTTTTCGACTAGTCATCAATGAACTTTCTTATATATCGTACCCTTGAAAAAAAAAACCACTCATTCTAACATTAGTCATGAAGATTTACTTTTATATACTCAGGAATTTCAATTTTTTCGAACAATTACTTTTTTAAAACAAATTATGCGTTTCGAGTATTTTCTTCGAAATGTTTTTGAGTTATTCCCTAAGGTCGGACATAACATTAAACTTCAGTTACGGAAATTCGAATTTTTATAAGTGTGCAAATTGCAATTTGCAATAAGTGTGCATCAGACAGCAAATTTTAATACCATAAACAGGCCGTTAACATCAAAATCGGAAATTTTCTGATGCATTGGGAAACCACTATTTTTCTTAGGATTAAGAGAATTTATTTACAAAAACATTGAGCAACAAACACACATTTTTATAGCTTTAGCAAGAACATTATTTTTTTAAAAAAATGCCAGTCTGCAATGTCATGGTTCAATAAGAATATATTTCTTTTTTTCAACAGGTTCAGGACTAGAGAGGATTAGGGTGTGAGAGGAGAGAGAGAGGAAGAAAGGCAAAGTGAGCACTTGTCCCGGGCGGCAGAATTTAGAGGGCGAAAAATTCCGAACGAAATTTTATTTTTAGTTTAAGCAAAACTCTTTCGACCTTAATTCAGTTCGAAGATAAGTCAATGTTATGAGATAATGGTTCTTATTTCGAAATATATTACTTAAAATAATGTTATAAAACAGTTGAATTTTACAGAGGGGTCGAAAGAAGGGGCGGTAAAATTAAGTTTGCCCCAGGCAAAAGTCCTAGTTCCAGTCCTGTTTTTCAATGTCCCTGCAAAACACAATCAACGGAGCTTATAATAACTATCATTATTATAGTTATTATTAGATGACAATCTTCTTTTTACGTGACGATATGATTTTATAGAAACAGCAATACAATATACAGCCAACATATTTAATAATAATAAATATCGAATTACAAAAGCAGAAACAGCAATACAAGATTCAGCCAACATATCATCGGTTTGGAGGTAAAAGTGATCAACTGCAATTTTTACGAAGATGGAGTTTGTTGCTTTCTAAGTGCTTATGATCCAAATTTATTATTTATTATTGACGAAAATGTGAAATTCTCAATATTAAACTAATCTTTTTTTTTTTTTTTTTTCGTTAGGGCCATCTATGGACCACGATGCTTGTGTTTTACATAGCTGTATGTTTCTGGTTGTCGTCTCGTTGTTTACTGCGATTGGTGTTCTGAGTGGTGGGTTTGGCAGCTGCTTTCTTATATGTGCCTTGAGCTTTTCTGATGGCCCAGTAGTCCTTCATTTTCTTGCTAAATTCAATCTTGCGCTCCTCAGACCATTTCCTGGTCTCATCCTTTGGTCTGTGAGGGACGTTACGAAAGATGCAGTTTTGACAGCATTAAACGAATAATTATTGATAATTTCAGAATTTGATCAATACTGAAGCGTCAATTTGGTTTTGGCACAGGTAGAAAGCAACCAACCCCATCTTCACAAAAATTGCATTTGATCACTTTTGCCTCGAAACCAAAGAGATTTCATTATATCGTACTACAACATTGTGTTTATAATTCAGAGTAAGATGATTTAGGTTTATATTTTACATTAAAGCATTGCAGTATATTTTACATTACATTACATTTTAATCAACAAGGAACATAAAAGAAACAAACTTAAATGCTTATAATAAATAAATGACTGTCGTAAAGTATCTATGTTGAACAGAACGGCTGCCTGGGACTCCATCTGGACAAGCGGTTAACTTGGAATATACACGACTGGAACGACGAAAAGCTGCTCATACCAAATTCTAATGCTACAAAATAAACAAATATAATAAAAAAAAAGATTATTTTATTTTATTTTTATCTATATTTATTTTCTTTATTTTCACCATAGGTATCATTATTCATTTTTATTTATTTGGTTTTGTATAATTTCTTTAAATATCTTTACACATTTTTAATAATATTATTATGTAATTGTAATTGTAATTAATTTAATTTAATTACTATCGTTTTTTGATATCTATGTTGCAGTCCTGAAGAAACGACTGTGATAAAAAAATAATATATATAGTATATATCTTTTCTTTGAAAACCATCTGAATCATCCCCGACGAAAAAATTAATATCTAGGAAATAGTTTAAGGTTTTGATGATAAAATTACCGTACGTTCAGACAGATTGTAACTATTTTTCATGAAACAACGACGAACTCTAGTAAAGTAATAAGTGGATCTAAAGATGCAACGCACAGTGAAATATATCACTTCTAAATATATTTTCCTTCTGCGAGCAATTGAAGTAGGTGGGAGGCATTCAAAGAATCTGATAGTGAATGGACTGGATAATGTAAGATGAATAACAGGCATGACAAATAAGAAGGTGTCATTCTTTCTTCAAAAAAACATAAATGAGCAATGAAATGTTTTGAATAAGATTGGGATTACCAGGCAACCTTGCAGTACCCCCGGATCCCGGATCCCTTTGTTCTCAGTACACGAGATATCCCGCTTTGGATGGTGGGAGACCGACCCGGGGGTTGGAGACCTGGTGGGGTTGGTATAGAAGGGAAGAGGCACTGTGGTTTGGTAGGGGGGAGAGTGAACAGTTGAGTGCGTGCACTGTTGGAGAGTCCATGCCGCCGGATCTGCCCACCTTACACCACCCGCCTCTCTCCTCCTACGACATCTCCAATGTGAGTCTCTTTGGATAGAATAATAATATTTTATTATTATTATAAGTCGCATTATTATCAATATTAAAAAATATGATTTGAAATAAATAAGAACTATACGAAATCGATTCAGGAAAAAACACGCAAAACTGATTTTATACATTTTGTTATCAATTCTAATACATATTAGTAAAAAAATAAATCAAGAGAATTATCAACATATTAAAATATACTTTCATAATGAGAACACCGTTAAAAATATTAATTTTAATTAATCAACTCCTAAGTTTGAAGAAGTATGAAAATTTGTCGAATTTATTTTCATGCATCTCCCTTTAATTAAACGCTCGAGTGTCCCTTGAGTTCAAAAAAAATATCGTTCTGTCATTTTCGTTGTAATATTTTTATGGACCTCTGAATCCTGTAAATTAATTAAACTTGTACGATGAAACCTTGGGGTACGTAGCGGCTGGAGTCCTGAGAAACACTAAGTATTTCGAGGTAAGGAACGCTGGAACACATCGACGATAACGTGAATAAGTTGAATCCGATCTTAATTGAGTTTTGCATTTTTTTTTTGGTATGTAGATATAAAAAATAATAATAAAAGAAATATAGGGATATTTAAGTTTTTATTTTAATGTGACTTACGTTATATATTCTCCTAAACACCAGAAATCTAAGAGTTAGATTAAAACGTGAAATGACCTTGAATTGATATGAACTATTATATTATTATGATTTCATGCAGTATTTTTTAAAATTCGCCAACAGCTATTGTTATTATTTAAAGACAATGTTTATTTATTTTTTTATCGTTAATTTTTAAGATTTTGTCACAAAGTCTCATTGTCAAAATCACGATGTCTCGAAACATCCATTGTTGTTTATCCGCAAATGCTGTACTGAATCCAAGGGGCGATTGGTCTTAAAAAAAATCCAGATACGTATATAAAAATATAAATATAATTATTTTGTAGAAATATTAAATAAAAATTGTAGGAATACGAAATAAATAATACATCACTTTATTAGAGTGAGTCGTTCCTTAAACAGTTAGTTCAAGTCAATAATTGCCATATTCAAAACATTTAAAGTCCGAAAACATATTTTTTTAAAGTTATTTATAGCAAACTAGTACTTTTAATTTTTACGAATATCCTGTAAAAAAATTATATTTTTTATGTTTTTACACAAATGATAAAATTTAGAATGATAAATAAAATTAAGAAGTTGATGATAAAATAAACTTAATAATACTTTTTTAGCTTGGTCATAATATGACAACTATATATATAATTTTATAAATAAATAAATTAAAAGCATACCATCTGGTTAAAAAAATGCATTTAACAAATCTGACACAGTTTATATAAAAACTAGTTGGGTTCCATTCGAAGCCTATCTACTTGTTCGTGAGGTCTACGTCCGACTGCTTTATCACACTTTTATCAAATAGAAAAAAAACAAAAAAAAAACACTGCATTCACAATCAGGAAACCCGAAGTATCTATAGAAGATAATTTAATCACATTGCTCCCAAATTATAATCAATAATTATTCACAAATAAACAACATTTAATCTATTAAAGAAATACATAAATAAATTAACAAGTTTTATCTTTTTGAAGAATATTCAGGTGTTATTTGTTTGGTGTTAGTGATAAAATTCGCTCTACGTGAGCCGGTTAACCGATAAGAAAACTTTCACCTTTTAGTTGTACACATTGTGATGGCTCTGTATACTTGGTGTTTGGAAGTAATGTTAATGGTTTTTGTTCTCTATAACCATTAAAATACTGATTAAAGTTGATTTTGGAAAATATTTGGGAATTAAAGAACATAAATAAAATTTGGAACATACGTAGAAAAATGAATCAATTTAATTTCTGCATATCGAATTTTTGTTTTGTTTTTTTGCAAAGCAGTGATCTTTGGGAAGAGAAATTTCAAACTACGGAGATCGTAACTTATTTGCCAGCATCACGACTTCTGTGCGGTTCGTTGAACAGGTTTGCAAAGTAACCGGTTACCGCAAGATCTTCTGCTTTGCGATCTTAACAGTACCTAAACGAATTATAAAAAAAATTCACATATTCCTTATCTTTACCTGATAATAAAGCCAGTTTCGACTCAATAATTGATCAAACAATTAATTAACTATTATGGTGGCATATAAGAATCGAAGGTCACAAAATATTTTCCTAGAATCGATCTGTGACACGATAAAGCACAGGAAAAGGAAAGCTCTAAAACCCAAGTTGTAAATCGCACACATTGCAAAAGTGCGATACAAATCAGTCAATTGTTCGTTGACAAACACTTTCGCCAGACAACACGCCTACGCACTTTCTCATTAAATAATCCACAATGTATTGCTAACGTTAATTTAGATTTATCGTGCTTTACGTAAGTTGATGCTCTTCTTTCTTAGAGATCTTGACGATTCAGGCCCGCCAGTTGATTCCTTAACGAGTTATCTAATTTTATTTGTTACATGACTCAAGATTGGCAAAGTCATGAATTTCGACTATTTCATAACAATACTGTTTTTTTTTCTGATTATTTATATATTTTAAACTAATCAAAATATAAACATTCTTGAGATAAAATCAAAACTGTTTTAATAATTTCATATTAAGATGTATTTATTTGCAAGATTGAGATCATATATAGAATATATATGAACTTAACTAAATATTTTTGAAACCTTAAACATCAATTGCAAAATTTCACAAGTAACAATACAGTCTATTCTTGACAGTTTAAAGGAAATGAAAAATCATATATTTCAGTTATGGAGTTAATTTTTTTTTTGTTTACTCGAGGTAGAAATAAAACATGAATATTTGTTTCATACACTGCCACTTTTGTACTAACGCAGTTAGAATTCATGAAAAAGTATTGACTGATACGATGAAAGAATTTATTAATTTTTATTAATTATTACAGTTTGTTCCTTAGGCATCAAAAAGTATAAAATTTCTTCTGAAATAAATTTCTATGTTTCTATTTCTTTTTTTATTTCATTAGGTTTTTGTCAAAGGAGGCGGTAAAAAATCATATTACCAAACTTACCATACTACACACAATGTAATAAAAAGAGCAATGTAAAAACGTATCATGTATTGATATTGCACTAAAATTGTATTGCATATTAATAACCTATTTTGTTTTTATAAGAAAATATCATAATCATACAAGATTAATAGTATATAAAGTTTCGAAGCAATATCTTAATTTTGGCAGCACTATTCAATAAATAATTATTAAATAAAGGATTAATGCATTAAAAAAAATGTATTTAATAAAAAAGCGAAACAAAATTTCTATTCTAATTAGTTAAATAAAACAAATCATATAAAAATAGTATCAAATCATATCAAAAATAGTAAAATAGAGTAAGATAGTAGAATTTTAATTTTTCGGTTTAGAGCCCTAATTTGAAAATACGCATTACACATTATGTTTATTAATTCCTTATTTATTTTTAGATTTAATAATTTTTTTGTATTACTCTATGGCTCTAAAAAAATTAGACGGCATCAGCATTGTATTTTTTATTTACCTCAAAATATAATTTATTTAAAAATTTAAGTTTGTCAATATGCAAGTTTTGACCATGAGGAAAACTACGGGAGTCAGATGGGGATTGGAATTCGTCACAAGGCCGTCCATTGCCCAAGTCCACAAAATATGAGCTATTTGACTTTTAATGAAAATTCCTATAGCCAATTGCTAATTATCGACTTATATTGTTTTTTCATGATTATCGACGTTTTTATTAAGCAAAATATATTACCTATATATTATTTTTTAAATAAACATTTTTTACCTCTTTTTCTAATAAACAAGGTTTATACCTCGTTGTGCAACTCGCCAGTATATGAAATCAATCCTTGGTAGCATACCTCTAGGTCGGTCGGCTTCTTACGAAACAACATTCGAAGGACGCTCTGAACGAGTAAAGACCGAACGAGCGGGCTCGGAGATAGATGTGAATTGAAAATAAATGAAAAAAAGTAAACAAAGAAGTGTGACGACATCGGTGGAAGAAAGAGTATAATCAGGTGGGATTGTCAGACACGGAAGTAGTCGGTGCATCTTGCATTACGTCACGGGGAAGTTTGGTGGAGTCTGCTTCCACCGCCGCGGCGGCCTCTCCGGCTACTTTATTGGTTTCTCTCGATAGCAACAGCAAGTCAATTCCTCCATTTTGGGAAAATTTAGATAAGCAATGTACTGCAATGTACCATATATTAAAATATTGTTCTCGACTTGATATTTTATTAAAAATTATTTTTACAAAAATGGAAAAATCACTAGACATGAACAGGTTTTATGCTTGTCTCAAACTAAAAAAATACCATTTTTTTCAGAGCGAATAACGCATTTTTAAAAACAAAATATTCCAACTTGAAAACGAGGTATTTTTTTTTTTATTTCTTGAGATTTTGGATTAAAAGTACCAGTTTATTTGAACAAGGGACGAAAACCCTGTTGGGTATTTGGAGAAACGTATTGAAGCTAACGGAAGTTATTTTGAAGAAGTACAATATCTTTCAAGATTTTTTTTCTCTCATTTGCCTTTAACTATAGGAATCAACATATAATAAGTTATTTATATTACCTATGTTTCAACCCAATATAAAAAATAACAAAATAATATGTTATTTCTATTTACTGACGCCAGTATTGCAATATTTCCATTTCATCAGATTTAATGCAATTTATAGTAATGTCTTACTATTTCTATATTGTACATTGTATATTAAAAAACTTAATTGAGAGGATTTAAAATAAACCATTTTGGTTTATTGTTTTATTTACTTATTTTTTAAATTCCTTACCACATAGATAACGGAAGGCATTGCGATCGCGTCAAATTTTCGATGTGCAGTTTGCAACGGATCTGATTGCCGTATGAGTGTGTGTGTGGTTTCTGTCACGATCACCTCGTGAACGGGTTAGAAAGAATTTGTTGTCTTTTTAATTTTATTTTTAAATTTTTTTGGGGGGTGGGGGTTTAGCTGCAGATGCCAGTGTACAAATCGAGCGCGCTATAGTGGCTCTAACGATTTCGATTATACTTGTCCCCGAGGAAAAAGTCATGAAAAAAAGAAATCTCGCTTTGCACAAAACTCAAAAAGTATACATTATACAATAAATATACAAGTGACCATTTGAAGCATAATTAAATTACTTACAAAACAAAAAAAAAAATCAACAATTTGGACCATTATTAGGAATGATACTGAAACACAATTTTCGTGTAGGATTTTTATTCATATCAATAAAGTTCTTTAAATTATAAATCGTAATTACTTATTTATAAAACAATAAGGCTCCCTTTACGCTACTACGAACCAATATATTTCTGATTAAAATATCTATTAATGTTGAATATTTCTTTTTTTTTCTAATTTTTTTTTATAAAATAATTTAATTAAACTTAATGTATTAAACTTAAATTTATTTAACTTAATTAAAAAGTAATCCGTAGCCGGTGTGTCTCAATAAAGTTCTTTAAATTATAAATCGTAATTACTTATTTATAAAAGAATAAGGCTCCCTTTACGCTACTACGAACCAATATATTTCTGATTAAAATATCTATTAATGTTGAATATTTCTTTTTTTTTCTAATTTTTTTTTTATAAAATAATTTAATTAAACTTAATGAATTAAACTTAAATTTATTTAACTTAATTAAAAAGTAATCCGTAGCCGGTGTGTCTGTCATCTAGGAAACGCGACTAAGTTTAGGATAACCAATTAAAAAAAAAAAAAACCATGCTTTACAACCAAAATAATTTAATTAAAGAACGACGCATTTATATTTAAAACATTATAACTTTAAAACTATTGGAGTGATTTACTAATTAATATAAAAACTCCTGACTATGAAAAGGTTCATAATGAGTATCGAACCATCCAGCAATGAGAACAACGATGTGAGAAATCGACGTTGAAAGACGATATTACGAAAGTGTTATATATATCGGTTGGATTACATACTGTTGAAAATTATCTGTCCGAAGCATGAAATGCGTTTCTTGTGGAAAAGAATAAGAAGCCAAATAGCGAGCCATTACGATTGCAGTTTTTATCAGAGGCTGCTGCATAAAGGCTCTAAGTCTACATTTTTTCCTGCATTTCCTCATGTCTTTTCTAAACTTAGCGTCGTTTCCTCGAAGCATAGACAAAAACCGCAGAATCCAGAAATGTCTTGAAACATTAATAAAAAGAACTCATTAAGAGGAAAGAAGCAGCTCTCATTAAAACACAAGATTGAGGAATAGTACGATTTACATACAAAACATTACGTTTCATAAACGAAAAAAACATTTAAAAAATATATAAAATAACCGCATAAAAGTTAAACTAATTAAATGCAATGTTCTGGACAAATAAATCACCTTAATAATTAGTAATATATTTGGTTTATTATTTTCAATAATGAAACTAGGAAATCGACCAAGAAAACAAATTTAATCCCTCTTCCTGAAAATTTGAAGCTTTACGCTTCAAGATACGTAGAATGCAAAAAATAAAAACTGAATAATTGAAGTTTTTGTATGTGTGTCTTTTTGGCTGTCCCGTATATCTGTGAAGCGTAGATCCATATGGACTTAATTAAGTAAGTGTAAGTGTTCAATTTTAAGTGTAATAATCTGTAGCGTTTTTAATAACTTTTGATTGTAAGTACATTATATGAGGATTAAATTGTATTTAAGACGTATTAATTAATATCGGTACTTTGTAGTGACACTCCAAATCTCTTTCCTAGGTAGTCTTAGTTTATTTTATTATCACGAACTCAAAAACTCAATCAATAGAAAATGTAAGATAAGATTGCGGACTAACTTGATTGTATTTTGATTGTAAAATAGTTCTAAAAATGTACGCTCTTTTTATCACCTTTTGCATGATAGCTTTAATACGACAAAATAAAAATATAAATTCAATGAAAATGCAGTCAACTATCTAGGTTATTTGATATATATATATATATATATATATATATATATATATATATATATATATATATATATATATATATATATATATATTATATGTATATATACATCGCTACATTGCTCTCTTGGGTTAATATTATTAAATTTATTTATTAAATTAGTATTATTCGAAACTAATGAAATACAAGGTCATAAAATTAAGTCGAAACAGTAGATTGATAGTTAAAAGAATAAAGGATACTTGAAGGAAAATGTAGTTGAGGATTTTCGGAAAGAAATAGATAAAGAATTTTAAAAGAAGTTAGCATGAATAATTAAGGATTTATTAAGGAAGCAGTTTTTTAGGTAGGCTGTGTTTCAATCTTGTATCAAAAAAGCGGACAGAGGTACAAGGACAGCTAGTCTTGTAGCATTTTGGTATGAAATAAAATAATTGAAATTGTGTAAGGAATATGATTAAAATTAACATATACAATATTAAAAAAAAAAAAAACGGTATTTGTAGAAAGATTTAGGACTTATGAATAGATTTATGGTTTAATATCTTCATATTAAGTCAATAAAACAATGAATTTTATTTATAAACTTTTATGTTTTTAAATAACATTGGTTGTAAATAATTTAAAGCGGGTAAAAGGAAAGGACCTCTTTGTAAATTAAGCATCACTTTTCACATATCTCGCCAAGTCAGATACGTCCTTCTTGTACTTCACCACAAGAACAACAAACATCTGAAGAAGTAGGAGATGCTACTGCTTTGCATGTCCTGGCACTGACCCACAAGGTACGTCCTCCTCTGAGACCTTGGCTCACATCTGTTCTCAGAGTCTGGAGAGAACTCTGGTGAGGAGGCTTTGATGCATTTAATATGGCTGGATAGCTAGTTCGGAGTACGTGGTGGGTAGCTGAGAAATCTTCTGGAAGTTATTCTAATATTGTTCCTGTTATAAAACTTACTTTTATATCAACCTGAAAAAAATGATATCTCTGCTAATACTTATGAATATTAAAGTATATATTTCAAATTTTAAACCGTTAAGATGTAAACAGAAAAAAAGGGAGAAGAAAAAAGAGAGAGAAACGGAAAAAAATGTTGCTTTTATGATATAATTGTATTTATTACTTATTATAGTAATAAATAAAAAAAAAAAAAAGAAACACATTTAACCAATCTAGCTGAAAATATAATGGCCTCACAGGTTTATTTTAAATGATTTAAATACACAATTTAGAGATGTTACATATTAGAGGAGATGAAAAAAGTGATCTAAAAATCATTCTGAAACAGTTACAGTAGACCTACCAAAGAATCAGGATGAAAATGATAAAAGTAGTTTATGATCCTTCTTCTACTCACAAATAAATAAATATAAAGGTATAAAAAGTCGGCTGATTAATTTTCAATTAAGATAATAATTAATCTGTGATCTGCCTTTCGTTCAAGATATTGGATAACATTGCATTAATAAAAACATATACAAATTCTAGATAACTTTACTTTCTAAACTCAATCAGATTGGTAGGGAATAAGAAAAAAGAAAACCTTAAAATATTTCGAAAATTATAATATACATATGAGCAAAAACTAAATTCATTTTAAGGACCTGAGATATCCTATTTTTATTATTAAAGACATATCACCAGAAATTATCCTGTTCCAAACAAGAGAGAGTGAAAGGTGTTAAACATTATTTCTCAAGGAAGGGTTATTGCTCTCAGGCTAGGCTTTCAGCTTATGAACTTTGCACAGATGAGATGAAACATCTTATTAAGGAACACGAAACCAGGCGATTGTGTAAAACCATAACCATGCCTAGTTAAAAAAATAACCAAACGATTCGAGCACGGGCAATTAACGAGGTAGACCGATGATTGATACTACAAGATTAATGTTTCTGTGCAGCTAAGAAATATTTTACAAAAATTAAATACACCGTTTCAAAACTAAAACAATTACGTTGAAGCAATGGAAAACTAAATAGAAAGTTATTAGCAGCCGTCAAAACGGAATAGTGAACAATGTTTTATTAAATAAATTAAAATAATCATAATGACTCTAAGTTTCTTAATGACCTGTCGTCGCCCACTGATTAATAGGTGTAAATTTGCAAGCGAGGCAAAAGGTATTAATTATAATAAATCTTGTAATAAGCATTTATAAAATATAACATAATATCATCATAATACATAGTATATTATTTTCACTATAATTATGATTTCATATCATATTTTCGAAGGGGAATTAGAACTGACTGATAAATTAATAATTCTATAATAAAATAAATTTCTCTTAAAATAGATAAAATAAAATGAATTCAAGATGCATAACTGACAAACTAAAAATCGAAAATTTAAAAACGAGACTAGTAATTTTTCTTAAATAAGACATAAAAAAAAATATATATGTATATAAACTGTACCAGGTACTCATAATCACTTCTTCAATGGTCATGTATATCAAGATTAAAAGAACAAAGACGATTTATTCTTGGTCAGCACTTAACTGAAGATTAATTGGTAAAGAAAACATCATTCCTTTAAATGGCTAACTATAGTTTTCGAAGAATGAATCATAGAAATTTCCCTGGAACTAGGATGATGTGCCTCATTAGTAGCCATGACGATGGTATAGCACGATCGGACGAAGGAAAAAGTCGTTAGTTACGCAATTGTTTCTCGCAATATAGGATTCTCAATGTCCAAACGGTAGAGGGAAATATATTGTGATTAAAAAATATATGCATATGGAGAATAGTTTTTCAAGGGTAACCACAGTCAAGCGTGCACTTGGATAGCTGAACGCTTTCCACAGAGATCCAGGTTGTCTGGAAAACTCAGAGAGGTCCCTCCCACACCTCTTGATCAGTAAGGTCCACTAGGCTACCGGAAGAAACTCTATCGTTAATCGGATATCGCGATAAGGTTTTACAGGATGTTAAAAAATCACCCTAGCTCCTTGTTGGCTTGCTGTCCCAGAACGACCATAATTCGCGGTCACTTGTGCTCGAGTGTTTGAAATGTGTTCGGACGCAACCATCTGCATTCCCACATGCTACAAATGCCTTTAAAAACACATTAACCGGAACAAGGCATTCATGTTTTGTAAAACCAAACAAAAGAGAAAAAAATGTGTGCATACAATAGACATGCAAAGGGATTTTTGTTAATACTTTCTCCATGTGTTGAGCCTTCTCCAAAGATGACGAATCAGTTTTACCTCAATCAACCTCGATGGGTTCGCTGAATCATTTCACTGAATTTCGAATGTTTGTTTATAAATAATTCATGCGAATATGAATAATAAGTCATCTTTATCTGAAGAATTTTAGGCCTCTGGAAGCTTTGTTTTTATCTGGGAGGAGAAAACGAAAACAAATAATCAACCTCTTCTTTGAACAACAGAAATGTGACTTCAACATGTATAAAAATTTACTGCTTATTGAGAGAATCATTTAGGAGTATTCCAATAATAACATTATAATACTATCTTCTTTTTTTTCAGTATTAATCATAAAAATATGTCAGGCAAACCAGTAAGAATGAACAGCAAATCAATATGACTCCGGATGTCGTGATATAACATCCCATATATATATATCTATATCCCATATATATACATCGTGATATAAAGTTTCAGTGATTATAACCGTTCTTGGGACGCAAACCCTAATAATAATTTATCAAATTTTTATAAACATTCGAATGTTTATAACTATATCATTTTCCCCTTTGTAGTCAGTGAATATTTAATGGTTGCTCATACCTCACTTAAAAGCAATATTATATAGTTTATTGAATGTTTCCGTCAGTATAAATCAGTGTTTCCCAAAGTAAAGTAAAGTAGAGTTATACAGGAAAGTTTGGCGAGGGTACGCGACTTTGAACATAAAAACCCCCCACAAAATAATCAAAAAATAAAAACACATTGTTGCTTGTTAATATTGTATATGTGTTGGTTTCACACCTATGTTGCTTTTTCAGTATTTGTGGACATTAAGTCGAAAAAAAATAACAGCTTTTTGGTTGTGAAACTGAATCTCAGGTTAAAATTAACAACCAGCGAACCAAATTATGATGAAATGTTGTCTCTACATAGACAATTTCATCCTTCTCATTGGCCCTAAAAAATGTTAATTATAATATAGCTTTAAGTAATATTTTATTATGAACGATTTTTTATTTTTATTTTATTAAGTACTAAACTATTTATTTATTTTTTTATGAGAGGTACTCAGTGTTATATAAGATTAAATAAAGAGTACAAAGATGTTTAAAGTTTGGGAAACACTGTATAAATAAAATTTTAAATGCCTTAAGGCATCACGGATCACTTAATAGCAGTTTGATCATATTTAAAATTAAAAAAAACTATAGGTTTTAATTATTTACTTATGTATTCCCGTGATGTATCACCATGAGAACATCGTCAAATATTTCCTTTATATTTCTATTAGAATATTGATTTTAATATTTAATAATATTAATGAGTAAACAAAATACACTGGTTTTAGAACTATTGTTAATACTTCTGACTTCTTCAACCACCTATATCAGAGGACGTTTGCTGAATGGTAAAGCTATAGGTTTTACGAAAATAAAATGCTTAATTTCCAAGATTATTATCAGAAAGATAAAATATTATTAATAAAAATAAAATATCATGCTCATTGATATTAGCTCCACCATCGCATTTCAATGTCGCCTCTCTACGATACCATGTCTTTTGCAGTCGAGAGACTTCATCCATGATGAATTATCAGATAGTTCCACATGATTTAAATCATTCATGAAATGCCTCATTTAGTTGTCTCAGCGCCCGAGAGATATCTGTCTCATAACGAAATCAGAACGGGTTCTTTATTCTCACTGCCACTCGAGAGGTTTTGAAACCGTGTAATATTTCACCATTAATAAAATATATGTTTGGGTTTACTACTATAGAAATTTAAACTGAGAATGTCCGAATCGTAATATTTTATGTTGGAGCATTTTTTAAAAGAAAACGTCACATAATTTTTATTTTTTGAGGGGATATAGAAGAAAATAAAATAGGAGTAGTGCTAATATATCGTTGCTGCAATGCTTAAGTAGCGGATATGAAAATTTGTGGACCTGAGAAAATTAAGTTTGAATTATGGTTGCAGGCCTTAGATAACTAATTTCTTAATTATATTGGTCGTATTTAGTATTTTGAATTAGTGACGTCCCATATTCAGTTAGGTCTTTTTGGCATTGCCAGGAGAATAGAAAACCACGATAAAATGCAACATAACCTAGACATAGCACAATTTGCAGATACACCACTTTGTAATTGCACCGAAGATATGTATTATTACATTAATTCGTTTAATCAAAATTGTATACACAATAAATTGCGTACCCATCTTCCTCAATCTTTTTTTTGTTTTAATTTTTTTATAACTGTAAACAAAAATCTGTCCCTCAAGATTAAAACATTTTTTATTAATTATTTTCTTTCGTCGGTAAATAGTAAAATCAGCCACATATGAGATGTAAGTAATGTAGATATAATATTTTCCATTCATACAATATATTAGACAAATGAAGTAAATTTAAAAAATATAAACTCGAAAAAAAAATCATAAATGTAAATAATAAATATTAATATATTTAATAATAAAATTATGGCTGACATTAAATAAATTAGTTTAAAATTAAAAGTCTATACTGCAAATTTATCTACTATATATTGCATACTTTCCAACTTTTCTTCTCCCATAAGGTTAGAATATTTTTTACCTTTTCTTTTTTAAATAATGGAATCGTGGAATCATTAATAATCGTATAATGATTCTCATTTATAAATTATATACAGATAAGTTCAATAAAAAATAAAAACTCAAATATAATAATCTATAAATAATAAAAAAAAACTCATAAAAGTAAAAAATAATATAAAAAATAATAATAAAAGAATTAAAGATATTAGTTTTAAATTAGTAATCACATGATAATGTTGTCATGCGACTACTAATTTTAAACTAATATCTTTAATTATTTTATTATTATTTTTACAGTGCTTAAAAATCGGCAATACAGTTCCACTTCCGAAAATGAAAAAACAAAACAAATGAACGTACGTTATTCGAAAATAAGGGAAATATCAGATTGAGAGAGATGACCTTTGTTTTAATTTCTGTAGCACGTGTCTGAAACGTTGCACAAAAACACATGCCTCCAACTCAATAAAGCAACCGCTATTTTTTGATAGATCAAACAACCTGGTCATGAATGATGAGGTCAGAGTAAATTCAGGATTGTGCCTAATAATAAAATATTTTATGAATAGAGTAGGCAGATATAGTCAGTCACAAGTACTAAAAATTAGGGAAAATTAAATTCTTATTGTGTATGAGGTTCTAACGGCCAGAATCGGAGAGAAGTTGAAATTTCAATGATTCAGTTATAGAAAATGCTTGAACCTAAGAGTAGTTTAAAAATAAAAACGTTTCATATTTACAATACCACTTATAAAAAAGCCTGGTTAGTTATGAGCTAGACGTATTTTATTCTTTATAACACTTCGACGGATTATTTATTACATTTTTTTTTTAAATCCTTGCACGATTATTTTTCCATTTTTTCTCCCCAGTTCACAAACGCACCAATAATCCTAAGAAAATTAATAATAAAAATAAAAGCTAACGAGAAAACTAGCAGATCTTTATATATTCAAACGAACTATTCATAAACTCCATTTATTCAGTTTTAAGAGGAAAGAAAACCAACCCCGCTCGATTTCATGGTAAATGAAGTGTAAAACACCTTCTCAAGACTGACATTGTATGCAACATAAATATTAATAGACCTTATTCAAGTTTTTCTATTTACATATCTCCGCAATATTTCAGCCCAGTAAAATTAGCTCCAATGTTGTCCTTCTGTGAACAATACCCATGTTACGTTCTTCAGCATAGCGAGCAAAGAGTAGCATATGCTCATTTACTTGGCCTCTCATGCATTTTTACAAATTGACATACTTTCTATATTGATCATGTAGTTATTAAGGGCTATTACTTAATTTGAACTATGGCCCGAAATATGTATAAAACTTCGAAGTTTTATCATGCGTTAATAATTATTTATTTCAGTTATTGAGATTTGCAACTGCAACAAAGATATCATAAGTAAAAGTGATGAACAGACTACTATTATGTGACAATAGCCACTAATGAAGAATCCACCTTCCATATTTCCGGTTTGCAACATATAGATTATTTAGGTCTTTCTGGATAATTTAATTTGTGATACAATATATTTTTTTATAAACGTCCTTATGGATCAGTTGCCAATAATTGACATAAATGTTATAAATTACCAAATGACCATTGCAGAAATGTAACAAAATCTACTAATATTAGTTCAGTTCATATGATTATTGCTGCAAAATTTAAAAAATTGGCGTTTACATATTTGCATTTCTGCATTAATTTTATCTTATAAAATAGGTAGGTGTACAAAATATATTGCACTTTATACATATGCAGGTTAACATATTCAAAAACTTCGGAACATTCGCGCTGACTCTTCTATTATAACTTAATCAGCTGTTTTTTTTTAATACATTTATTTTTTTAATAAACTACAGTATTTGGTCACTAAAACTATAACGATAATCTTCGTAATGTGGCTATAATATCTTAAACTATATTCAACCATGATAACGCAGTTTTAAGGCTTTAAGTTTTATGGCAACCGAATCATCATTCATAAAAATAAACTGTATTGCGGTATTGATTTTTTTTTTAAATTAATTTATTTTCTATCTTCTTTTCTTTACTGCTCTACAAAAATATATATCTACTTGATTTGATGGTTTACAACGGTCTCTGAAGTTGTTATTTCATTAGTACTCTTAATTGTCAAATAAAACTGAGCCAGAATGGTATTTATACTACAGATTACCATTCTATTTTAGCCAGAGTGGAAAGATGGAGATTTATCCCGCGGGTCCACTATGCAATAACAGTCAATCCTATCAAGCTAAATCAATCGGGTACTTGATCCTGGTACTACAGGCTGGAATATTTGTCCCCTAAACTTCATTGGTTCTACTATAGATGATTATTATTGTGTTTTAACCAGCATATGTTATGCAGGAAAAAAGTACCTGTTCGCCTCTTAAGTACATACATTTGCAGGCCATTACTTCTTTAATGGCTGGTATTTTCGATGATGCAGTGTGATGCTTGATTAAACTGTGTGTGAAATAGATAAATTCACTTCCGAAGGATAATTATAGCAATATTGATCACTGCCCTTAACCAACATGCACGGGCTCGGCGAAGGCCAACGGCCCCGGTGCACTTAACTGCAAAAGAAAGATAAAAAAGAACACGATGGAAAAAAGGGAAGGGAAAAAAACGAGTAGGAAAACGTGAATCCGGCTAATGCTCTAAAATGGGAGAGACTTTAACGGGCGTGACCTTTAGCCACAGTGAGGCGGCCGGTGACGTCATTTCACAGTCCCGGATCCCAGCCACCGAGCTAAATTTATACCACTGAGTCAGTGACGTCATTAGGTCATTAATCCCAATATCTTTCGATACTGGTTAATCCCTTCCCCTCCCTCCCTCCTCTCCTGAAAAGATACAGAGCAGCTCGTTTCTCAATAAAGTCCCTTCATTCAGGTCATCCCGAAGATCTCATTGGACCACCGCAGAAAGAAGGACCACCGCTAAAGTTCTCGAATTGCGAAAGACAGGAGGTCTTGACCCATTTTTCAACTTAAGCCACTTTAATCCTATATTTTATAATATAAATAAACATGTTTATATAACTAGTACTAATGCATATATAACTAGATCAACGAATATAAAATAAATTAATAAAATCAGAATTACACAACTAATTATACTACTAAGCTACCAACTTTTCAATCAGAAAAATTAATTACAAAATAACAAATAATGGTAGATCACAAACCAACGATTTGATGACAAGCATTATAAATATAAAAATATAATGGACATGGATATGACCAAGGTAGTTTGAAATAAGAAAATTAAAAATTGTTCTAATTGTGTTTTTTCGCATTCGATGTCATGATATAATTTAGTAACATAAAACAGTCATTAGGCCACCAATATTTTATTATTTAAAAGTTTAGTTCCACGTTTCGGATGATCGAGCCATTTTCAAGTGAGTAAAAAAAAAAACTTTCATTTAAAAATGTTTATACAACTTATACTTGTATACCATTTATCAGTTTTTTTACAAAACATTTATTTATTAAATACAACTTCTCAACATGCTTACAATTTGTCAACATCGTTTTATTAAATAACTCGTCCTCGATATTTCTTAATTTCAATTTCTGGTTGATAATTGAAATGGAGCTGAAAGAGGGATCTGATAAAATATGGAAAACGATTTTTTTTCTTGTATTTTAATTATAATTTACTCTTCGATGATACACCTATGGTCTAGTTTATATCGACAATAATCAAATTCCTCAGGCGCATACTGTACATTATCTTAAAATTACCTTCAACAGAAGGATGACTTAAGGCCCACAACCTAAAATGAATCGAAAGGCCCTTAACGTAAGACTCAAACTACTTTATTATTGAATGACAAATTTTGACCTTCTCAGAAATAAAAGCATACTAAAAAGGTGTTGGAAGAGAGATCTCCTTTAGCTGTATCAAGCCCGAGAAGAAGTGCTGCTAGGTACAGTCCTTCCTAAAGCCAAATATGCCCTTTTTTTCTATATAGTCAGAAAATTTCCTGGTTGTCAATTCCTAATATGTCGAAAGCGAATTAATATTTAAATACGCATCAAAAAATTCCTATACGCGTTAAATGAAAGCTTATGACACTACGTATGAAGATTTTTATTTTATTATCGAACATGGTTATGCAGTCTGTTGTAAATACGTTTGTCTCATGGATGCCAGCCATATTTTCAAAGTTATGCAAATGCACAACTTAACTTATTGTCTCTATTGTATGATTGTAAAATTATATTTTACACCTCAGTTTGCTAATCTGACTAGCGATTGAATATTAAAATCAGTGATTAATATAAATGAAACAATCGTGGCACAATCTGGTATGAGGAAGGCAGCACCCAGTGATACTACCGCTTGAAATTTATGTAATCAATGTAATAGGTCCAACAGATCTCTTACCAGGCTGTGTAGTACAACAGTGTCGTGCATTATCAGGAGTGTCTATATTGGTCATATCCCAATAAGTGTCCTCTTCATGTGATGTAAGTAATAATATTCCTATGCGGTTTATTGATTTATATATGTATTTATATACTAGAATGTTTTTAGAGGCTGGCTCAGAAGGTATAATTAAAAAAGTTTGATACTTTGTATTCGAGTACTTTTTAGGTCCGTGAATTAGTGACTATAAGTAATTGTACAAGAGATAACAAAACCTTAAATTGTTTTGTTTTTTTATTATTATAATAAAAAAGTTAACTGAAGGTTTTTTTTATTTTCACTTTGTGATATCCTGTTTATCTATAATCCATAGAGATAGGTTGGAACTATAATTCGATACACTGTCACAGATACCAATTGATATCCGGTTGTTTCATAGTTTGTTAGCAAGCAGGTAGTTTCAGTCACCACTTGAGACTACTGTCACAAATTGAGACTACTGTCACATCCAGCTGTTCCTGGTCACTGCTAAATGTATGACTGTGGCATTTTCAAGTTTATAAACTTAATTATTTAGGCAGACATATACTTTATATTTACATATATTTTATTTTTAAGGGCATACTAGAGTGAATTCAGTCCTGTAAAGTTTAAAATAAAAAAAAAAATCCTGTACCACTACAACCCATGATGGGTCTTGGGTTCAGTACTTGTTAAGGACCGTACTGTTTCTAAGGTTTAATAAGCAAGATTAATTTGTTATTGTATATATATATATATATATATATATATATATATATATATATATATATATATATATATATATATATGTATGTATATTTTTACAGTATACATCCACAGTAACATAACCGATGCTATTACGTTTTGATATAAATATTAGAGACATAATAGCTTTGAGGTAGTTGGTACATACATGTGACAAGAAGTATTAGGTTAAGGTTAAGAACTGGAAAAATTATCACTGTGTCAGTCGTTTGCTATCACCACTCCAACATATTTACTTTACATTTAAGGTGTTACTTATTATTATTATTATCAAGGTAAGGCAATCCACGACAAGGTGATATCTGCCTACGCTCAACTATGTCGACTAAAGTGCTACTTAATCTTAGTTATTTGGCACGTGAATTCAGTTCGCTTTGAAAACATTTAAACTATTAAATAACTGAAAGCATAAATACATATAATAATTCTAAATATAATATTAATAAACTCAAAATCGTTGAGTCAAAATTGAGACCTTCAACATTTCTAACATAACATTTCTTCTGAACTTCCTTGAATTTATTTTGTTTTTTTCTTACCAACCACTTACTCTTAAATTAAAATTTATTTATATTTGAGATACCATGATGTTATGCCATGATATGGTATGATGATAATTTATATAATCTAAGTGATATAAGCTTAATAAAAGAAACCTTCAGACTTCTTTCCACTTAATGGCGTCTCAAGACAACTCTATTAGAGAAGACATCTTGAACAATAATAAAGTAGTAAAATTTAATTATTTTAAAAAAAAAGTAATTTTTTTTTCTTAAAATTATGAATCTATAACAAATAAGCAGTTAATTTAAAACTGATTTTTTAGGTTGAAAAGAAATTTCCGGAAATAAGAGTAATTATATAGATGAATAATATACCGTTGGAAAGCGAAATATTTTACAAAAAAATTAATATCTAACATATAATGGTATACGTAATGTAGAGTGACGAAACACGCATAAACTTAAGGAATAATTTCTAAACAAAAATTAATATCTACTTTTATGTTATTTAATGGAAACTAAATAGAATTTCTATAGAGACTAAATAGAAAATTTTAAAATTTATTTTCAACTTGACAAACCACAAAGATATATTACACTGTCGTAATGCAACAATTTAAAACACTTACAGGTACTTTTGTGAGAGAAAACGTCAAGAAAGGCATGCTGCCGCAAAAATTTCATGTGAATTCTTTAAAATTATTTTAAAAATGGATAATTATTATGAGAAGATCACATGAAAATCACAAGTAAGTGTGATGCGTGTACCACACTAGTTTTTATGCATATAAACGAGTTTCAAACACTGAGTGGGGAGAAATTTATTTATTATTTATACGAAATTTATTATTTGTAACTGAATAAACATAGAAAGTACTTTGGTGCATAAAAAATTCAGGTTTATTATCTCATGGACAAAATATATTCGTTTGTATAAATTATACAAACTATTTGTGTTTTTAACTATATGTTTTTATAGTCTTCAGAGACGTCGCCGTAGTGGAGTAGGAAGAGGTGTGACTACGGCACCACCAACTATTTGAAAACCCAAAAAGTTGGGAAATTTAAAATTTGAGAACTAGCTTCAAACTGCTAAAATTATGGTAAAATATATTACTCAAATAACTACTAAAATTTAAAAAAAATAATAATGCATTATGAATCAATAAATTGCGATTTTATCGATACAATGCCAAAAAGAAAATCATTGAGGAAGCAACGCCGCTAACAGTTTTTCTAATTTTGATTAATGCATAGTACCCAAAATTAAGCAGCTTTGAATGTAATAAGATAAGTAGCATCATGCCTTAAATTTAAGCAGTATGGCTTAATCCATAATTGCTGTCTTCTTAGAAATATGATGTATAATCCGAGAAAAGGTGGTACGTCACAAGATGGAGAAACGATTGTCATGACCGATTTGCCGCAGAATTAATCGCTCTGGGCGTTGGCTTGTCATACCACTGACTAATAGTCAAGCATATTTGAATATTGGTCTTCCTGAACTTATGTTTTGTTTTTTGCTTGGCGTCTCAATTGTGACGTACGTCCGGGTATTTAAGAGAAGGTTAACCATTGCAAGGCATTTAAATACATATTTTAAAATTTAAATAGAGGAAAGCTCAAGATCAAATTGAAGATATTGAAAAATTGTTTCAAAACATTCAGAGATAGCCTATCTTCCACATGTTATCATATCCCGTTTGCTGGCTACCGTGGGTTGATTTTAATTTCCGACTTCAATATCTTCAGTCATTTAAACCAACATCCTTTAGAACCGAAAACCCTACAGAGTTTCTTTATTTCCTCACCTTGCGTTCCTCCGTCCACTTCTTTAAAATATAATATCAACTTATTGGCTTGTACAGGCGCCTCTCATAAAACTATTTCGAAAACTTGTTTATTGTTCATGCTATCTCCTTTTTGAAATGCGTAACCCTATACGTAAATCCTCCTCTCTAGCCTCCTAAAGGCACCCTTTATATTTCCAACTCCTCATTCTCTGCTATACGTAATAAATATTTTTCTTTTTTTCTATATTTTTTTTTTCTAATTTGCTGATATCATCGTTCCCACACAACAAATGGAAAACGCTTGTTAGAAGAGCAAAAAATCCGTTAATTCTGATAACAATAAGGGTCACCTCTGACAGTTTTAATATTTTCTGTCGGTATAGCATTTAGCCAAAAAAAAAAAAATTAAATTATTGAAGGATTATTAAAAATTATACTCGGGAGAATATAACGGTATTTTTGCTCTTCTGAAAAGTAGTGATTTTCATATTCCTTAGTTTAGCATGGGGATGTTTGATTCGAAATTTCGAAAAATGGTTCTCCTGAGTTATAGCATTTCCCACGCCTTCTTCATTTTTTGCCGAGAGATGATCACAATGCACACATCAGGGGGCCATTGTTCGACTTACAAACTTATTCTCTTTGATCATAGAATTGCGTATTTATATAATTCTTAGAAGAAGATTTGTCTCAAAATGATAATTATTATTCGTTTCATTCAATAGTAATAAAAAAAAGAATTACATACTTATTATTAAAACTATTCATCTGTCGTATATAGTCGGCCACAATACGGAACCACTTATATCGATCGAGGATATATAAAAAATAATTACTTATAACTGGTAATATTAAAAATGAGTACAAAAACAAAGATAATGATTACTTATGGTTAATAGTATTTACTCCAGTATACCTTACAAGAGTAAAATTCGCTTTGTCATTCGATGTTTTAATCGTTTTACCGAGGGTTAATGTATTTTTCTACAGTATTTAAAAAAAAAACATTATTTCATATGAAGATTTAATTTCCCGTACTATATTCAAATGCGAGACCAACAACTCAGATCCGAGACTTTAGGACGTCTGGGGCACTTCAGCTCAAATTGCTTTGGGTATGGCTATATCCGTATTGAACATTTGGTTACGGTTGTATCATGGAGATTGTCTGAGATCCAATGTAATCCTGTAGTGATTTTTTAGTCGTATTTTCCCAGAAATAACACGATTTCCCCTAGAACATGATTTTGGGAGTTTCGGGGATGTATGAAAACCAAATTTTTTTGCCCTGCTATATTAGGGCGCTTCGAACGGTTCCTTTTGGATCGAATGAAATGTGGTTGTTTTCTAGGCAGATCAATGTCACAGGAGTGGATGTATATTTCAATCAAATGTTTCTCAATATTACGACATTTGCCGTTTTTTCGCGGTTTTTACGATCTAATTGATGAAGCTCTGCTGCTCGCGCTTTCCTATTCCTTGTTTTTCATTTATATCAACGTCAACTACTGTAGGAATCACGATTAAACTACAGACCCGCGGGTTAAACTACAAATTGCCAATTTTATGCCAGAGCGTGAAGGTAAAAATTTGGTGAAATGATTTTGATTTTTAAATTCGGTGACATGTAGCATAAGTATAAATGTGACTATTTTTTTAAATTTAATTTTATTCACTACATGATTCTTAAATATGGAATACGTTTTATGGTTATGGTATTATATGTAGCTAAGCTACTATATATGTATTGTATATGTACCTATATACTCTATTGTCATTCCAAAATTAAACTTTCGTTTCCATGATTGTAAAACTCTCTACATAAAACCGATGCTTATATCTTACAATGATTTAAGCAATTATTGTATTAACGATTGAAACTCAACTGTTGCTGCAAAGGTCGTCAAAGCATCGTAAATGTAATGAGCAATAAAATTTCTTCTTCGAGGTCGCGTTTATGTACTTCCAAAATAGAATCGGTTTTCGCAAGAACTTGACATTTTGCTTGGACGGGACTGGAGAGAAACCACTAATGCCTGCCCTTTGAAGGAGTGGGCCATCAGAGCAGTGAGCATCTGATGGGAGACCATCGCAGAATCTTAAGGTCGTTGGTATCGCAACAGCCAATGGTCTATTTGCAAGGGACCTTCGCATCACCGGGCCGTAAAATCGGAAAATCTATTTTTAGAAGTAAATGCAGAGGATTGTGACATAAATAGTACTCAGCGAATCGTAATTTCTTCTCTTTGTTAAGGCAGACCGTAAACGTTTTATCATCTATCTTGCAGTGGTACCTGTATTGATCTTTTCAGATATTCGTGATGAAGGAAATTAATCCAAAATTGCAAAGAGATTCTTACCAATCATCTTGCAGCACCACTGACATTTGTTATTGAAGCATCATTGTGCTTATTCGCTTACAGCCTAGGTGAGAAAAATATTCACAAATAAATTCACTTGATTTGCAAAGTCTATTACTATAACTCTTATAAAGCAATAAATACGACCATTCATTTTAGGAGATTAAAGGACTCCTATGTAACTAATATTTTATTATAACTCTAATAAACAAACATTTAAAACAAAAAATTAATCGGCAATGACCTCGAACGAATAGTAAAATAAAGATGCGTCAGGTATTGTGATCTCATTGATTATTCTCTTACCTTTTCCTTCAGATCCAACAACTGCTTGAGACCTCGCGCTTGACACGAGGTTCATCTTTTAGGTTCATCATTGCGCACTGATCTAATCAGGTCGCAAGTTGTATCATAGAGTTGGTTCTTAGTTTTATCATAATAAATCTTATTAAGCAACATACTTATTCATCATTTTATAGAAGCAGGTAAGAGATAATATGTATTGCAAACACCCTTAAAACCTTATTAATGAAGATATTCCTTATTAATTATCCAAAATTCGGCACTAACATGACAAATACTATAATTACAATAAAATCTGGAGCAAAAATACTAGAATGTATATTGGCCGGTTGCAGAGCCAAGGGTTCATAAAGTCCATGATTTGGCATGATTAATTGAAGTTTTTCAGAATTTATTTTATTCATCCACTTGATTTAAAGTTGAGTAATTTTGCCAAACATGAATCTGATAACCAAGTGTTGTCACATTGTCACATTTTCCCTAATTTAATAAAAACTTGAAATATCTAAAATTTTGTATATTTTGAAGACTTTTATTACATAAAATCTTATTAAACTTACTAGTTGTGTTTTTACATGAAAAAATACTTTTAAATACACTCAGAATGGAATTAGTAAAACTAAAATAAAATTAAATAACAATGTTTTCTATTTGGTGGTAATTGATTTATAATATATGGCTTTAAGTATTTAACAGTTGAAAAACTTATTCTTTCCAGTCCATTTAATAAAGAAATTAAGCTTCTAGATCGTAACCTAAGATTCTTTGGTATCGCCAACTATAAATATAAGCTCATATGCAATGTTGGGAGGAAATAACTAATACATTTTGAAGGGCTATAAAAACAAAATAGTTTCTCTAAAAAAAAAAAATTTTCAAAATGTACATTGAAAATAGTTATATCATCCACATAGTAGACTATTATTTCGGTAGAGCATTTTGAGCGGGTTTTGGTGACTTCGGCTTTATTGGCTCGTACTTTTTTAAAGAAGGTATGAAACAGTAACTGTGGACTCCGACCGTTACGTGCACACGCTGGAAACAATCCTACGTCCCCGAGAACCTGCGTCCTGGGAACTAAGTTGGATGGAATCGACTCAGAGGATTTGTGGTTCAACGCCTCACGCATCTTTACGTTCGCTTAGAGTTTTGTGGGAAATGTTCCCTGAGAGATTGATCTCCTTGAGGGGTGAGTTGGGTTGGCCGGTACGGTCATCAGATTAGCTCTATGTCATTATTTTTCTCTGGAGATATCTCAAGGACAAGGTATTTCAACGCCGATCTGGTTCTATGAACAATTAAAAGGAGAGGATCAGGCAAGAAATCAATGCCATTCAACCAGAAATGATTAGAAGGGTGATGGAAAATTTCTGGAAACGTCAATAACGACCGACATTAGGAAGATGTGACTTTTAAAACCCACTGAAATAAAATAATTTCGAATGTTCTTTTTGAAAATGAAACTTTTTTTTTTTTTTTCTAGAGACATTTGCTTTGTTTGTTGCTTATAGCCCTTCGAAATATGCCAGTTGTTTTCTATCCCGCCCTGTATTTACGTAATTTTTGAGGAAACCACTTTAACATCGTCACTTTGACCAACTCGAACACAATGGAATGTTAATTGTCTATTTTGTTTATTTATCGTGTGGCATGTATATTGAAGTCCCACAATATGGGTCTATACCTCGTAAAAAATAATATTAAACAAATAAAATAAATAAATAAAATAAACAAATAAAATTATATAAAACAACATATATATTATAAATATTATATAAAACATATATATACATATACATACACATATACATATACATACACATATACATATACATACATAGATATATATTATAAATATTATATAAAACAAATATTATATAAAACAACATTTTAATTATTATTTTATGATTGCCGACAGTATATTATTCTTGATATAAAATTTTTGGAATACGTAAAATCAAGTGACATCAACTGATAAATTTGTTGATATTATGGTCATTTTTGTAAAGTAAAACGATGATTTAATGTATTACAAATGGGATTTTATAAAAACATGATTATTTAATTCTAGAAACCAATTATTTATCCTAAATACCGAATGGAATTATAATAAAAAAGAAAATATTTAACTGCAAAATTATTGTAGCCCTAACCTACCGGTAGGTTATGCAACTCGGACAACCGGCATTAAAGACTTTCACTACTCTTGATCTTGAAGATAAAGTTAAGAGGCTATTAGTTGCATTGGCCACCGGTTTTTCAGCCAATCATTTCTGTTTATGATACTAAAAGAGAAATTGATTTAAATAATACATATAAATAAAATATGGCAACAAAATTTGAAAATAATTAAATAACTAATGTACCATTTAGACGATTTTTACAACGACAATGTCAAGAAATAAAACAATTTAATAAAAAAAAAAACAAAAAAAAAAATGCCAATGTTGAGTTATTTTTGAGGAGATAAAAAATTTGTATAGAAACTTTATTCAAAATATTTTAATAAAAACGATACTTTTTTTATTCTTTCTAATTATTTATAATTAGCTGACAAGGCAACGCTATCGCTATTGATAGATTTGAGTATGTACATACTATAGATTAAATGTACACAATTGAAAGTTTGATATCAATTATTGTATTTGCTTAAAATTTACAAACACTTTTATATTATTTTATAATTTTTGTTTTAGATCACATAAATTGTTACTCAATTACTCAATTTGTAATTATTAAAATGTTTCATTTAATTTTCAATTTATTGTAATGATCTTTGGTATAGTATACAATATTTTTTTGTGATTCCATTTGGCATACATGGAAAACAAATCCCTTGGTTTTCCTCCACGAGAGCAATTATGTGTTTTCCATGTATGCCAAATGGAATCTCAAAAAACATTGTATACCAACGTCCATGAGTAAAACATGGATTCTCTCAAAACATGAAACAATAATGTTTCACGCAAGTGTATTTCAGTTTTTCATCCTATATTTTCACACTTATTAAAATGTTTTTGTAGTCAACTTCCACGGGTATGAAGTTGTGATGGCTACTCAGCATACACATGTAGATTGAACATACACATAAGAAAAAGAAACCATTCTAATTTTAGTTCATTGAGTTTTAGGCCCTTTCAATCCTTTCTATTCAGGTATGAAAAAAAATAAAGATCCTTCACAAAATATGGAAAAATTTCTTTTAGTATTATTGAAATACTCAATAGTTATTTGAGTACTCATAAGTTATTATCAATAGTTAGTATATTATTGAGATACTCAGTAGTTATTTACTGATTACATACGGAGTAACCATATACACTTAAAAAAAGTTGTTTTTTTGAGTGTTTTGTATTTTATAAGTCCACAAATTCAACAAAAAATTGAGTGTTAATATTGAATTAAAACTACAGACTACATCTTATTCTCTATTAATTTCTGACTTTAGATTAACAATCCAACTTATCGACTATGTTAACTACACAAGCAAAGACTGACATGAATGTCTATCAATAATTCATTTTATATACCAACTAATAATAAATCCGTCAGAAAAAAAAACACGTGATTATGTCTAAAAACCATTGACAGCTACATCCGCTATAATGGATTTCAAAATCGAAAGAATACGTATTACGGTAAACAATTCAATTTTTTTTTTATTTATTAATAAACAAAGCGAGTATAGATCCTTGTACATTCTTACAAGGTAATGATCATACCCATTTTCACTCGTGAGCAACGATCCTAACCATATTTCAAATGACGTCATATTCCTATGCTACTACAACCAGGCAACACTAGTAAGCATTGCTCATTCTAAAGACCTTTAAATGACAAAATGCCGGATTTAGTAACTGCTAAGTCAGACACTAAACCCCTCCACTTGCTTGCGACACATTACACCACGTTGACATTAAGCAGCCTGGGTCTAGTTAACCTGTCTACACGTTTGTCGGCTAATCGAAATGTTTCCTATAGATTAAGAGAATACTTTATATTTGGAGTATCTTTATTCCAGTGATTAAAAGGTGATTAATTATGGAATCCTATTATCTACTATTTAAAAGCCATTTTTTTTTTTAGTTTTACTAAAAACTATTTTTAAAAAAACTTAAATTTTTTTTCTTATATTGTCATACAAAAATGTGAAAAGAAGATTTACAACGTCAGATGTTGAATAAACGTCGACTGATCTAGTTACGTACAATATAACTAATTCCGCAGATCAGTATTTCCTAAATTTTCGGCAAGATCTATTATAAAAACAGACAGCTAAAATCCAGCTAATGCTTCTCCACCCCAGTTCAATGCTCATGCGGCTTTAGTGCTCTCACACAGCCTCCACTGACTTTTAATAACAGCTAGAGAGAAGCTGAAAGCTGGAATCTCCTATATGTATCCTTCACATGTAAAAATTTATGAGAAGGAACATTTCAGGGGGTTCCAGGCTGAATGTAAATATTGTATATGGATGTGTCAAAAAATGTATGTAATTTTATTCTTTTCCTGATGTTTTCGTTAAATTTATTATCGTTTTATTTAATTTTTGTAGATATATATTCAATTTTTGTCTTGTGGATTTTATATAATGCTTACATATATATCCAATACAGAATGCCCTTAAATGGGGCAGGCTGCAATACTCAACAACAAAAAAATGGGTTGAAGAAGAAGATGATTCGGCTTGAGTTCAAGAATAATACAAAAAATAGTAGAAACTATTAATTTATTTGAAACTAATAAATGAAGAGTCCACGGTAGAAAGGAGGGGAGGGGAAGGAGAATCCTCCGAAATAGATTTCGAGAAAATTCCGTTTTAAAGTTTGGAGCTCCTACTTACTTTTGTCTCTGGGTATTCTTCAAACGCTTCTAACAAACCGACCATCCACATTTCCGGGTGTTTCTTTTTACCATCATATTCTACTCAACGATATGAAGATATTGATGTGTATAAATCAATTTTTAAAGAAATCTGTCTCTCCGCCATTCTCCCATGGACTCTTCAAATAGTTTCTACGATTTTTTGGTGTGATTCTTGACCTCTGTTCGGACTATTATTAATATAAAAAATATTAATGGAAAAAATATGACAAAGAATCTTCGATCTTTTCATAACGGTATAGGATTCTTGTTATAATTGATGCTTACATTTAGCTTGGTTTGATTTTTATAATATTGATTAACATTATATCTCAGTCCGGAACTTTACAGCATGGCAATCAGAAGGTTGTAAATAGCCTAAGTTAATTCAAATCAGCGAGTGCTCCCAGATGAGCAGCGCTTATGGAACGCGGAAAGATACTAAATTGCACAATCTGGACGTCGACTCATCAAAACAACGATCTTACAATAACGATCTGTCATGAACTAGCGAAGCCTACAATTATACGATATGAGCCTACACTCCTGTATCGATCGGGAGTATGCAGCCACCGGCAAAGAGGCCAAGACTGAGGAGACTGGCTTTCTCGCAGGCCGGAACAAGAACTTCCGCATCGCAGTCATGGATATGATACTCATTAACGGATGAGGGATCTGGTTTATACCGCTCTATCCAACACCGTATAATCAAAGGGGCCTTGGGGAGGTATATGTCTGCACACTAAAACTCCGTTTATTCGGAATTATGTGCCCATTCCGGATAACATACGGTATGATAAGTAAATAAAAAAATCCTTGATATTAATGACATTTATAAAAGTAATATACACAAAAATATTTTGTTACTAATTACAACTGGCTTTCTCTTACCAGACATATACCTAGTCACTATTCATTTTATGTATCACGCAAAATTGTCACAAAAACAGTAGTGTTGAATTTCAATAAAATTAAAAAAGTTAGAACAAATTTAGCAGTTGACACTACAAGAGACCATTAGATGGTCAACTTCGCAGATGTTGTAAGTGTAAATTTTATAGTTGCGAGTAAAAAAAGATAAAATAATATTTGATTAATAATAATTAATAAGATAAAATTTGACCGTATCCTGTAATTCCTTATTTATTAATTCCCTTTTTGTATATTTGACTATTTTGATGTTATTATAACACTAGTAGTAAACAGAAATGTAATGTAGATTAGGCCGAAATGGTACTTACATCTGTGAAGTTGACCATCGATATATGAACTAAATTTTCGGTTTAAATACTATAAGAAATAAAAAAAAAGAAAAAAGAAGGGCTTTAATTTAATTTCAGTCCCTATTTTCACAATAATTGTATTTAACTACTAACTATCATAATAGGGAGCGTTTTTAAACAAATAAATACGCTTCACATTTAAAAATTGCACATAATTTTTAATGAATACGAATTATGTACTTATGTTTTAAAAACTAAAATTGGATGGTACGATACAAAGAAAAAAGATACATCCAATTTACATGCATTCTTATCAGCTTGTTGTGATTGAAGCAAGGAAAAAAGTTCCGGATAATTCGGGCTTTTAGGATACAATATATACAGCGGATACGGAAAAGTGGGATTCCACTATAATTTATTTCTACTAATGGCAGCTTAACTAAATTGAAATATGGCATTAAAATTGCTACAAGAAAGATATGCAAACGGTATTTTGTACTCGTAATTCGAAAAAGTATATAAATATTGTTATTACATAAATAAACTATCAATGAGGAAAGACATCACCCAGCAGCAGGGAAACCCGTTGCGTGGTTATAATTCGCATGCTAGCGAAAGTTATCTCATCCAGTTACTTTTCACAACTCTCTTATTTTCTGGCAAGTAATGTGAATGTGTTCATTAACAGTTGGTGTGTAAAGATCTGAACATAATGTTGCTAACATTCCAGGGTGCTTTTGTTGTTGTTAGAACTTTATTAATACAAGTATTTTTAGCAGTTCCGTAGGTACTTTGTGAAAAGTTTAAGTCCAAATAGGTTTCAATTTTCGACAAAGTTTTAAATTTGAATGTTTCAACTCAAAGAAACGTATATAGAAGCCTTAGTCATTGGCTTAAGATTTTTCATTTCCTTTTGATGAGAGGGCACAATGTTATTATCCCATAAAATGTGAGACCAAGGTATGTGCACAGTGTCTGCCCGTGGAATCAGTTAGAGATGGGCATTTGGTAGTCTGAGTAACGATTACCGAGTATCTTACTCGAATACTCTAACTAGCCGGGATAAGATACGACTAGAGATGGGAGAGGTAGGGAAGATTGACCTACCCAACCATCCTCAGTCGTATCTAATCCCTGTTAGTTAGAGTATTCGAATAAAAGACTCGGCAATCGTTCCTCAACAGTACTTTTAGCTCATCTAGGACCTATGTGTTGTGATTTTTCGTAATTTAATATTGTTTCTACGAATTTAAACCAATCTTGCAATTTATATAAGTTTCTATTGTAGGTTCCGTGAAGCATTAATTGAATTTTTATGTTTTGTTAAAACTGCTGAGTCACTTCTAGAATATCAGAACTGCAAGGGACGTTACGTGTGTAATGGTAATTTATTTATTAATTTTGTTGATCAAAATATGTGTTAAATTTCTTTCAATGAGATCCAGATATGTTACTAGTAATAAAAATTAATGGGGTGGGGAAATAATCTGGCTATTGGGTGAATTGCATACTAATGGGTGAATTCGGGTAGCGTTCATTTTTGCCAGTCTCTGACATCGAACAAGAGCTTATCACACTCTCCTAACTAGTGTGGGAATGTCAAGATTCATTTAACGGGACCGCAACCAGTTGAAATCTGTACTGTTTCTAAACATCTCGCACTAATTTAGATTCCAATAATGATAGAAAGTAAAATTACTGAACCGTTAAAAACAAAGGAAAAGCAAACTATCGACGATTAGCCAATAATATAAGTTACAACAGAGATCTAGTAAACCCCCTGAGGGCTTTGTTTCTGTTAAGGCTGCGCTTTTAGATTGGATTCTAGACTACCCTTCGCTGCACCATCGAGGTCAGAGCATATAGAGCAGAACAGAACAATAGGCTGACTGTGACCACACAAATCGAATTTAATTTTTTATTAAAATCATTCTACTAACATAGGATTAGAATACATATTTAGTTTTCAAGTAGATACACGAGAAGAGTCTAGAAAAGTGTAAAGAGCTATCGCCCATTTAGTATTCCCACAACTCAAATTTTGACAGCTTTGTTAAATTGATGTCAGCCGATATCTAAATTAGTAGTCAAGGTTAGCAACGAAAAAAAAAATAATACCAGAAAAAACAGCTGGTACTTGGATTCTAGTGAAATCCAAGTAAATAGTCCAAGATAAAAGTTAAATGAGATAGCAGTATAGCAACCAGCCCATCTCGAGAATTCCTTTTTTAGGAAGCAAAGTTAGCTGCTATTTAAAAAGTAATTTAACACTCACAGATTTAGACTTTTTAATTTTAAGTAAAGCAAAGCAAGCCCGTATGGCTACCCGAATGTTGTATCCAGACCTCTGGAATTCGGAGATTTGCAACGAGAACAAACGCCGAATTTTCACAGCCATTGGAGTCTATCCTGACATAAGCTTCAGAAACGTGGACAATGAACCCCCGTTTGTACTCAGAGGTGGAGGTGGTTGAGATGGATTTCTGGAGGAGGTGCCTCCGTGTCACCAGGCTGGATATAATTAGGAATGACGTAATTCATCAGAGGATGGATTTGGGTACATCAGTAAATGAAAGGATCGTTGCACGCCGCCTAAGATAGTACGGTCAAGTGAAAAGAATGTTGGCCGAACCGTCAGCCCAGTTCTGGATTGGGTTCTGCCAGAGAGGAGATGACGCGGGCGGCCCAGAAACAGGTGGATGGGAGGAATCCAGGAGGAAATGGCTGGCCGGGGTCTGCAGGAGGATGATTGCCTGGATCGAAGCGCTTGGAGCGCCGTGCTGACTAATTCAGGTAACCCTTGTTAGAACGCCTATAAAAAAGTAAAAGTATGTAGTTTTAAGTACGAACATAGAAAAGAAGGAATTTATTAAACAGGAAAATAGTGATTTGGCAGCGTTACAGAATCGAATTTGGATAATGGCAGTCTTCTAAATAAGAGAAAAATATCTGATTTGCCGAATTGACACCAGCTTGTGATTTATTTCTTTATTGGCAACATATGCTCTTATATTTAAAGAAAAACGAACTTTTCTTTTTTGAGAGAGGAATTATTTGATTTAAAAGAATATTACTAACCGTTTATTTAGATCCTTATGAAGAAAAAAGTGTGTGTGTTTTGAAACGCGTAGTAAGTTTTAATAAAAAATATAGGTTGGAAAACTCAAAGTTATAAATACAAAAACTTTTATTCTACTAATATTATTATAAAAATTATTATTATAGGAACAGAACTATGAATGACGATTAAACAGAATTAACCAAACGAGTTCGTTAGTACATTAATGTATCTAAAGTCACACGAATATCTATGTCGCAAAAAAAAGTTCTTGTGGAATAATTTCTTCCTTTATTTCTATATATTCCTTTTTTCTCATTGTTACACCAACGTTTCCGGGTACAAGATGTTCTTTTTTATCATACACTCTATATTCCAGTTGCCTAAATCCATCTGTTGATTTTAGTTGTTAGTTATCAAATTTAGTTTAACCATAAAAACTATGTTTTAAATATTTACCAAAAGTGCCAGGAGTGAAATTGTTAAATCTGTCTTTATCATTGCCACAACTGAATTCACCTTCTTCCCACTTTTTGTATTAAATATATAAAAAAGTTCTTTTTTGTTCCCCAGTGTTATTTTTAAATTTATTATTAAGGTATTTAAACTGCTATAAATAAATAAAAGCATAATACATAATATGCTATAATAGACGAAAATGAATTTTGGAGGTATAATGGGTGGGTCCATCGTAAAATGTATTAATCATTCCAAGTAGGTAAAAATTCCGCACCATGAAAAAAACAAAAAAAACATAAATGCCCACATTTGCATTGCATTGTTTTATTTAATCAAAGACAAGTAGGTAAGAGATGCTATTTCAAAATGCATTATATGGTATGAGGCGTGGAGTTGCAAAAGGGGATAAAACCAAATTTGTAATTTTTTCAGGAAACTATTCATGATTCAGGTATTCAACCAAACTATAAACGTGAAATTAAATTGGATTTGGTACGTTTTTAGGGCTTAAGCACATGTTGTACGTGTGCCTTCCTTAAAGAGGACGCTAAACAGTACGGGCACTAAAAAGCATTAATAATATAAAATTGACAAAACATGGATTTACCCCTTTTGCATCTCCATTTCTCCAATACAGTATCATTTTTCGCGTTATAACATTTTATTTTATTTTATTATTTTTCAAATCTGATAAAAGAATCCAAATTTTTCAAGGATAAACCGGTGTCCGATTCTATTTTAGGAAGCAAGCGGTTGATGTCCCCCATTAGTATGCACATATAAAACTTGTCCTCCGCATTTTTTTTTTTTTTTTTGTCTTTACGATTTTAAAATGCCAAGAGCTCAGATATCCTTAATAAAAATAACTAAAACAAAATATTTTGCTACGAAACGCTTATTTCTCCTTATTGAATCAAAACCACAAACATCCTTATCACCAACATCTAATTGATTATCTTCTTCAAAAGCGCCTGTCTTTGAACTGTCGAATGAGATGCGTTAATGAGCGGTCTTCACAAGGCAACGACTAGATAATGACCGAAGCTACTAATTACATTATCCCAGGCAGAGGTTACGAGATAGCGTTTTGTTTCCACACTACCTGCCTCGAGACAGGCACAACCTCCAGGAGATAGACCATCATGAGGGTGAAACTGTGGTGCAACAGGACCTTGTGAGGCAATTCATTGTTTGATGATATTTAATTACAATTAATATTAGTGGGTGTTATGAGGAAAATATGCTAACTGCATAGTTAGAATTGGCTGAAAGTTGAAATAATTTTTATTTTATTTTATTGATATCTCCAAAACTGAATTAAGTCATTGCTATTGTTTAAAAAAATAAATACAAGAGAATAAAAATGTATAGAAAAACTTTTAGTCAATCGAATAAGACGAACTTGTAAACATGAACGGGAGAATTCGGTTCCCAACCGAGTTCGTGTTAACGAGGAATCCCAGTCTATACGTAAATCGAGGTTTTGAAAAAACAAAACAAGATTGATCTCGTCTTAAGCCATATCCATAAATTATAACTTCTAATTCAGTGGATTTATTATTTTATATTTTACAGATCTTATAAACAAAACTATGATGCCAATAATCATCGCGTTCTTAGGAATTGCCATTTCAATTCCCAACTATAGTCCCTAATGATGACATTGCATAAGACTTGTAGTAACATATTTAAACCGACTATCGAAGGAATGCCGTGCACTAAGTGCCAACATAAGCGTTGCCTAAATGTCAGGCGATGCAAAGCTCTAACGGTGATGGATTGAAGGGCTGGCAGTATCGCAGTTGATTCATTAATAATAATTTTCTGATGCCTTTAGCTATTGTAACGAGTGACTGGCTGACTTTTGGTTATATAATCACCATCAAGAGCAGATGGAGTCCTACATATCGACTTTGATCTTAACCAATCACGTCAGTCAGTCAAGTTATCCGTTAAAAAAGATAATTAACAGTTCATATTATTTACGTCAATCTAAATCAGACGATCCTTTGCCAATCTATTCGCTTCATTGAACTTAGCGCAGGCCACTTGTGAAAAAATAAATTATTTGGATACAACGTCAGTGTTACTGAAAACATAAATTATATTGATACAACGTCAGTGTTACTGAAAACAAGTTTACATTACAGTATGTTGAACAATTAGCTGTGTCATTCGGTTTCGTCCGCGGTGTTTTTGGATTAACCCCTGAAATATAAAATAACCTTTAAAATAATAACTTGTAATGTATTGTCTAGTCTCATTCGTTACAGACATTTTCAAGGAACAAGGTCAAAACGACAATAACATTTTATAAACAGCAATACGGTTTCACTTAAATAAGTTTCAACTATTCACACTTTTTCCCCTTACTCTTCTATTTTATTTACAAAATGACGTTTCACACAATAAATCCACTCTTATTAAAAAGTCTGTTTAAACTCCCACGGGTATGAACTCGTCAAAACATCGACACGTACACAAACTGGACACTTTTTCTCTTAACAATTTATTAAAGGTCACTGTTCCGTTCCTACGGGTTTTAGGGCGATGACATAAAGCCTAAAGCCTTCCTTAATAACCGCTCTATATAACATAAAAAGAATTTTTCAAATTGGGCTAGTAGTTTCTGAAGTAGGCGAGTTCAAACTCACAAACTCTTCAGCTTTTTATAATAGCATAGATATATTAGCCCTAAAGACCAACTGAAGCATTCAGGAATTTTATTCTATAGGTTATCATTCATGCCCTCAAGTTAGATTCGGTCGAATTCCAAGAAACACTATTATTGCATTTTTACTACTTCAAAGACTATCCTCACTACAATTTAGGCCTGGACTAAACAATTACAAATACTAACAAAAAAAAATGTGCACAAATGAACCACAGATTTATCGAAACCACTAAAATTTATCAATAAAATACTGGTAGCAACTTAAAACGCTGTTGAGGTTACTACCTTAATACTTTTCTGTAGCAGAAAACCGCTTAAAGACGTGCACTTACGCGCTTTGCACACCACATATAAAAGATGCATAGACAGTACCAAGATAAGAAACTGCATAGGCAACAAAATGGTCACAAAATGTATTCATGACCACAAAAAGTGACTGAGAAACACTGAAAGGACTTCGAACAGGGCTCTCTCACTGACAGATATTTATGATTTAAAATGAAGTAAGATATTACATATCATAAGTTCTTTGTTTTTATCTTTTTTTTTTTTTAGCAAATGTGTAGATCATTTAAAAAATAAAACTAATTAAAAAAAAAGTAAACAAAATAGATAATAAGTAAACTATTAGGTCTGTTAATATTTTTCATGATCCCATTATTACACATTATTTATTTTTCCGATTACTTTTATTTTTATATGTATTAAAAATACACAGTGTAGTCATTAATGTGGCCATCAATGAATATAAACATTTTCCATTAGCTGCCTTAATAGTTTTGTTATCATGCTAATTAAAAATATATAACGCGAAAATCATATTAATTATATAAAATAATTAGCATTATTGAGAAAATATTAGACAATTAGTCATCTTTAAATTCCCAAAGTTTATGCGATAGCTACTTTTGAGTGGTATGAAAAATTTGAAAGATAAATGTAAAGTTTTCTCTGCAAACAGGAGTTTAGCGATTTTTTTTTTTTTTATTATTTCAAGGAGATAGTCCATCGTCAGACGGTCAGTGTGTCAAGATCTCAATAAATTCCCACTGGCCTACCGTAATAGGATAGGCCGCTATGTTGGACAGAGCAGCTTCGGGGAGGGAATACCTGGGTTGTGTTGTAGCCACGTGACTACTACGTTAGCCGTGCAATTAGAATTTCAGGTCAAGTACTCATTATACTGAGGAAAGTACACTACTGAATATGCATGTAAGTTTACAAGTATACCTTGTGGACTTTGCTGAATAAACTGCTAAGAGTATAAAAATTCTCTGAATAAAAGTCTTAGAGGAACAGTCGAGAATATACGGGTAACTTAAATAAATAACTGAACTCTTTTAATTTACTTTATTTATTTTAACTTGATCGATGATTTTAAATTGTACGATGTCTCGTGTGTAAAAAGGGCAGAAATGAGAATTGGGCATCGGACACAAAATCTACGCCAAATAGTTCTTACACTTTAACGAAGAAGTTCTCAAACGTTTTTGTCTGGTGTCACGCTAAAATTATCAAACGAAATTCTCGGCAATTCTGTTATTATTGTTTGTTTACAATAAAATGTGAAGGATAAAAAGTATTTGAAAAAAAAAGTTTTTTAAATAAGTTTATTATCTAACCCCCAAGAAAATCTATATATAAGTTAGGTATTTTAAAAGTATCTGGTGACAAAATGTGAAATTAATGCGGAATATGCACCTGATTATGCTTGCATATTTCTTTGATAATCGTGTTATTGATAGGCATGCTCTCATCTAATTTCAAGGGTCTAATGAAATAATTAACTATAAAAGTAAATAAACCAGAAACATAAAACTGTAATCAAAAGTATATTATCTTTTAGAATTAAATCTAATTAATAGATTAGAATTAAAAACCGCTCAATCCAGTATTCAAAATTTTGTAATAATCGGACCACATTCTGCAGATAGGCCCCAAGGTTCAAAGTAACTGAACTGGCAAATGGAATTAATGGTGAATATCAATAAAAATAAAAATTATATATGCACTGACTGCTTCAACTAACAGATTATTAAAGGCCTTCTATTTTATTCAAAGATGGTCCCACAAACATTTTCTAAGATTGAGATATTACAATTTTTTTGGGATTGATTCCTTTCTGAAGAAATCATGGAACATTCTTATGTGGAACATTCTGTCAGTCATGGATGGCATAAGCATGCGGGTAGAGGGTTGCATCTTTTTTGTTGAACATGGAGTGATACTAATGGAAGACTTATGTAGAATTAACTTGAATTTTGTGAATTTGAAGGTTGTTTCCTAAAAATTCGAGGCACCTACTTTGAAAGCCACACCTTTAACGCATCGTAAAGTACCTAACATAAAACTAGCCAGAATATAGTTAATTTCATACATCTTTATATTATATTTTAAAATATCAAAGCTATTAACAGTTGTTGAAAAACAAAAATACTATTAATCTATAGAAAAATTGGTATTGAACTTTATGGACACTTTTGTAAAATATTAAAATAAGGTGGGACCAGTTGTTCCATGGTTGGCCATCTGCCAAAAAAATAAAAATCTTGATAGAAGTTTGTTATTGAACAAGACTTGGATGGATGGCGGAGTAGCATTCAGCAAGTCGCATATTGGATGACTACAACACATGAACAACTCAATTGACAGAAGTAGTTAGAGGATGCAAGGACTAACCAAGTTATATGGTTAATACGTAAATCTTTAAAAAAAATAATAGTTATCGTTAAGATAGTATTGGAAAAGCTTTAAGCATCTTAAATCGTTTCTTTTTTTTCGCTACATTAATAAATAATCGCTACAACATTACGTTATCATTTTGTTAAAAGTCGACCTATCAAGTACAAGACATTGACTTATTTATACCAAGCTAAAACTTTTCATAATACCTTCATAATACCAAGCCTACAGGAATAGTTTTATTGCTTATTTTACAGTACATACATCATTTGTTACATGAGCCTCCATACATATTTTCAAGGGCTGTTTATGGCTAGCTATACCATCTTACCATTATACCTGGTATGCCACAATCCAAGAATCATAGAACAATATTACGTCTATTACAATAAAATACATGGCAGATTGATGTTATCTATAGAGTTTCAGTTATGGATCCTGCTGCACTTATTTTTTTGGACGAAGGTTGAGCTCATAAGAGCTACAATTTTTTAGTGAAGACCAAATATTATCAATAATACAATAATTTTACTAGAATGCGGTTCAGCCATGCTCCCAGTCAGAGGGAATTCCACAGGTTTGCGATTATTTCTAATTTCGGATCGATTTATAAAAGGAAAAAATAAGCTGATATTAATAAGTCACATTACACTTTTACAATATCATTGAATTAACTTCGTATTGTGCTATATCTATTTCAGCTTTAATACATTCTGTTCTGATTCGATATTACGAATCTCTCCAATAAGTTTTAGGCAATTTCTAATACTTCGGCAAAGGTGAACTTTCCCTCGACCTTAAGATAGAGAGGAATGTGATCAGGACGCAAAAACACATCACGAAAAATAATTAGACGGGATAATATTAGCCGAGAGAGATCACTTCAGACATTACCTTTCTGTTCCACTAAAACGTAAAGCAAGATTTCGTCACTGGGAGGGACTATTGTTAAGAAGGTTTAATGTCCTGTTTATAGCACCGTTGAGAATGGTTTAGAAGTTATTAAGAAACAATGATAAGCAATAAAGATCATAACAGGATGTAGAATGAGCACAAAACGCATAACTATAGCATTTCATTCAAATTTACTGTTGCGCTTCTTAAATCATAATTTCTTACACGTGAGCCAAGGATAAGCAATTTATATGGTATAAGGACCAAAGAAAGAAAAACATGCTACATGAAATATATCTTAACCTACAGATAAGCACTATTGAACTTTGGCAAATGTTGGCCAATTTATACTACTAAATAAGTTTACAGCTGACCTTTTTCATATTGCTTGTTAGAATTATTGACTATTACAATCAATTATCACTTGACATATCGATAGTCAACTTCATAGATATTGTTAAGTACTGTGTGCACAGTTTCGAATAAAAAAAAAATAAAATTTTGTATGCATCCAGTAATTCCTTATGTATTAATTCGCTTTTTATATATGTATATATATATATATATATATATATATATATATTTTAGGATACTTTGATATTGTTAAAGCACTAATTGCAAACATATATGTGATGTAGATTAGACATTATTCAACAGTTCCAACTCCAAGTGCAGTCTGTAATGACTACATTATACTTACAACATCTGCGAAGTTGGTCATCGAAAATTTATTAAATTAAATTGTAAAAGAAAAAAAAACATTATTTCAAAAAAAATTAAACAAAAAAAAATAGGTCAGTATTACGTACTTACATACTTTCTTAACTACTTCACTCTAGTTCAATAATTCATTTCAATTATTTACTTAGTAATTAATAATTAATAAATAATAACTCAATTTTTCTTTAGAGTTCAGCAACATTGATGAATTCTGAATTAATAAAATATTTTAAATTACGCTTTCAATACCTCTTATGAATTCGTGTGCATAATGGATATGTGCATAATTTCTAATATACATGATATGTTAAACACGGTGGAGAGCAGAGCATTAAGTATCTTCTTCTGGCATGAAATATTAAAAAAAAAAAAATACTTGAAAGAAGTTCAGGAAAAGAAATGTTGAAAAGGACGAAAACAAAAAGAAGAAGAAAAAATTGAAGTATCACTCCTTTTGGAAATTATATAGTGGAGGGTCCAACGATGAATCATACTATTAATATACTTATCAAAATAACCAAAATTTTAATAGTCGCATAAGATTAGTTTAGCCAGTGGTTTGGATTTTTCTCCCTATAGCTCCGCCATGAAACACTTTTAATTGAAAGTGCTAACATTCCTTACTACTCTGAAATAGGGACTGCAACATAACCTAGTTATGTCATGAATACAAATATTAAAAAGAATAAAAGTACGCTAGCACGTGTACTGACATCCCAATGAAGGAAATAAAGCTGACTAGTTCAGTTGTGGTCGTGTAAAATAACTACTATAATCATTCAAATTATCTTGTCGCAGGTTTTTAAGACCGAGAAACTGCTTATCTCAGCCAGCAGCTCAAATGTAATAAATTAATTTTCTTTTGAAATCTTTTAAAAAACGATTCTCGTTCCATTAGTTCAAACGAGGGCTACTTCAAGCGTAATTTGGTGTTAAGGACCATCCTCAGGTAGGGGTTAACCTTTGACACATATTCCATTGGCCGCACCATTTTCGGGCATTATCTGATGGTAATAACGCCACTCTCCACATCTTGATTATCGGGACCTTTCACGTTGTGTTGAACAGTGCCAAGAGCGTGCCTCTGAAATATGGCATACGGTAGGAGGATCGAATCCGTAATAATATGCATTTTAGGTGTGAATTTTAGGCCTTTTATTACTGCTATTATAACTGAAAGTTAATGATATCGGATCAGACATACTCGTAGAGGGAGTATAAGTCACGTGGGGATCAGGGTGAGCAAGTCCATTCTCTGAACTGTATCCATTTGATCCTCGTTGCTAGGTGAAGGACGAGTCTTGCATGAGTTGTTAATACAGTAGTACTAAACTTCGAAGGAATCTATTAATAGATAAACCCGTATAAAGATAATGAAATAAGTCATAAATCCAATCTTAATCTCTAGTATCTAATGCATAGCAAATTTTTAATTAAAGCTGCTACTCATTAGTTTTACATAGTATACACAATGCACGAACATGTAGACATGCACATGCTTATGAACGATATATAAATTATTTTGATCCATATGTATTAGAACTCAAAAGGATCATGCTTGCTGATGTTTATTAACGATTAAAGGGTAATTGCTAGTTACAATGGGTTGCAATTAGAGTTCCTCTGGCAATGAGGACTTAGTGAAGGAAAATAAAAGAGTCCGTTCGTAATGAAACAAAAGATTTGGCAATAGCATCCTTGGCTTGAGTTGACTCACAATGGCATACATACACAGCTCTCGTAACATGCATGAAACTAGCTTGTATTTAACCTCGTTCGCTCGGAGCTTGTGCATTGTTCTCTGTTCTGTCCTTAAAAATATCCTCATTGTGTGCTAGAGTCTTACTCTCTTTCAGCGTGTTCTTTTACGTTTTAAACGAGAAATATTGCATACTTAAGTTTTTTGTCTCTTTAAATGGCTAATATGCTTATATACTTCTATATACTTGATTTTAAATCAGGAATAATTCCGAAAATAATAGACAACATGAGTGTAACATAAAAAATAGTTATTTCTTACGAATATTTCATATACTTGATTAAAATCAGGCAAGTAGAATCAAGGGAGTAGAGTTTGGCTCAGTTAAGGGTTTAGCTCTCCTCTAGTTGGAAATATGGAGTAGACGAAGACATCGACACATCCATATTCAATTTTGGTGCCTTTTTAATACATCAAAGAGAACGTTTTAACAAGATCTATCACAAATTCTGAGTCTCTCTATAGCGAGTTCTCGTGGAACATTCAATTTCAATGACCAATTTACAAAAATAAATTATCTCTGTTCTTGATTTTTATAGTGTTTTTTATTCCATTTATTCCGTTCTTGTGTAGCGAATATTTCCCTGTACTATCGACATATTGTAGCATATTTGAGGCCTCAAATATAACGCAAGATTACATATATGTGCAGATAATAACGAAAGAATACATGTATGTGTATCCTTGAAATTTAATCTTCTTTTCTTTATTTTTATTTTCTAGTAAATAAATTATTAGTCGACGTCCGCTTGATGATATAGAAGGATCAATCTAATTAGAGACTGATATATTATTTGCTACTTCTATAATTTTGTTGTAGTCTTGCATGACGGATGGCTCTTGATGCTGTTATTGTTCGAACTGTCAAAGTGTCAAATAATTCATCAATCCCTAAATAAATAATTATGCGCATACGTTGTGACTTACTTTGTAAAAATGTCTACAGGGATCAAATATTACATAACAAAGCACAATACGGTGATGCATCTGCCCGGAGTAAAAGGATAAGCAAAATACGTTAAAGACACCCATTCCATTGCTTGCTGGAGTAATTTTTTTTACTGTAAAATTTTAGTTTAATACTTTTTTTTTGTATCATAATCCTTGAAAAATATTTTAAAAATTGTATTTAATGGTCAGAAATTGATATATGTTTGCAAAAAGTAAAAACTTCGTATGAGAGAAAATCTCAAAAACGAGTTCTCACGCCTCACTTATTTTAGAGTTCGTCCGGGTTAATAGGGACGGAGGACAAAGCTGGTGGTTGTGATGACCACACCACCTCTTAATATAACCGTATTTAAAAATAAATAAATTCTTACCAAGTACTGGAACCGAAAATCGGCCATTGGCAGCAATGATGCAGGGTTATTTATTTATTTTTAACATGAAGCTCAAGATAACCACCAAATGCTTTTCGTACACAATCCAAAATTTATGTAGAAATCATTCCTATTATGAAATGAAAAATACCTGATGATCCCATGAGTTGTAAACTTGGTTCGTAATAGAATCAGCAACAAGATTTTTAGAAAGGAAAAAAATATGGGGACCTTACACATAACAATCTTTGGAAAACAATTAACCGATTGAGTATTACTCTAACTCAGCGCGTTTGCATTTATATTGGGATATTGTACAGTTTTACAATAATTATAATAATATTAGGGAAAAACAATACAATTTAAAATATAAGAGCTTTAAATTTATGGATGCAGCGTTTAATTTTAGAAGCCAAAGATTCCTTGATATCAAGTGTGATATGGAATCCACAATGAATTTATAAACTCAATCAAATTTATATAATATTTATAAAAAATAAAATAAAATCCTACTTTTATAAGATCTATTTCTTGCAAGTACAAATCTGATCACCTTTTTGGTCATTCATATAATTAATTATGTACAATTATTTTTATTAGATCTGTCTTTCCTTTAACAAATTCTTATTTATTATTTTCAGGTAAGTACCAGAGTTATTCAGAGAACATAAACAATCAATTAAGACAAGTAAGTTTACCTCATTCATTCTAGTGGAATCGTTTTATGAATATAAATACATTCTATATACATATAGGAGCGGAGTAGCTCAATGGTAAGACACTGTGTTACCGTGCTCCCGGTCCCAGGTTCGTGACCGGCTGTGGCAGATAATTATTCATTCTGATCGGCCCTGTCGCGTCGGGGGACCTTCCTGGGGATTACCCAGCCTCTATAAAGTGGGTACCTTTAATTGGGAGAAAAACCTGACGGTTGGGCGTGATTTCGGTCAAATCACCTCCTTGCGCACAACCGTTGGTTTAGAAACATTACTGCCCTTACCAAGTATTGAACCCAAGACCCTTCCTTGGTTGTAGTGGTACAGGTTTTATATATATATATATATATATATATATATATATATATATATATATATATATATATATATATATATATATATACGCGCACACACAACACAAATGTGCGTACCCACACGAACATACGATTTGATAAACACATTATGATTGGAAACTGGTCCAGCTTAACAAGGACAAATTAATTATTCCAGCTAATATGTACTTTAACCAGTTTGGCAATTAAAAAAGTTAATTTTGCTTTTTTTAGTCTATCTTAACCTCTGTCCTAAGTGGTTATTCAACCTACTGGCAGTGACAATCAAGACCTAATTGATTTTTTTTGGATGATTTAACCACCGTTTGCAGGACAGGGTGTATTAAGTAAAATATTTTATTATTAAATGATTTTACGAAAGTAAATAACCATATAGCGCCTAAATCGGTAATTGTTTCAGACAAAACTCGTTCGAAAATCTCATAATAACATGCTTAGACTACGGATTCCTAGACTTTTTTGTCACTACCTGATCTTATGACTGATTTTTATTAAAGATTCGTCAAGTTCATTATAGCAAAAGTTTATTAAACAACTAAAGAAATTACAGTTAATGTATTTATTTATGTAAGTGCTTAAGAAAATAATAAATTGAAAATAAAGTTCAAAAATCAAAAGTTAAATTTATATCACATAACAACAAAATATATATTAACAACATCGGAAATTCTGCAGATAAAAGTAACTCCTTCAAAAATAAGAAATTTAGTCAATATTTTTCAGTTGGAAGCTGTTGTTTATTTAGAATCAGAACATCAATTAGAGGCTTGATTGAGCTCAACTTGATACTTAAGTCCTCAACACCGACAATGAGGGCTTTCTGCCTTTACTCTAGCAACCATTCGGGATCATTTTTTATTAATCGCGAATCATGTTTATTCATCTTATAACTGATACACTCGATAATATTAAAAAAAAAAAACTATTTCCACTCATTAAACCTGCTAAAAAGATGATTTTGTTCATGACTTTTCTTTTCTTTTTCGCAACGTACTGTCTGCGACCCCTGGTTTAGACTTTAGTTTAGAGATGAAAAGAGACAGAAGCTAGAATATGTATAGTAAAATAACAAAGCAAATAATAGTAACAAAAACTAACTTATTTATTTGGCAATCGCGAAGTATAAACGAAAAGAAAATCTGAAAACGAAATAGTTTTGCCCAACGCCAAAATGTGGTTGGAAAGATATTATGGCCAAAAAACATGGTAGCACCAGTGGTGGAATACAACAAACTTTCAACACTACATATTTATAATTCTCAGTACTCCAAAATTACAAAGTTAAATCGCACAATATTAATTAGAAACAAACGTACCAATTGACTTGGTACAAAACGTATTTGTTTTTTGATTATTTTATTTTTTTAATTGATTTTGAATGTAAAAATGATAAAACTAGAATCATTATATTTTATTTTTTATTATTTATATTCTTTATAATTTAATTTGATAATAGTTATATAACATTGATAATAATTAAAAAAACAAATTGAATCGTTTATTTCAGATAGGTCACAAGTCTAAAGCAATAATTTTGGTCTTGTGATCTTTCAAAAATAAATGATTTAATTGAATTCCCTGGCTGAAAAATTACTAACCTGAAATTAATTAGCTTCATGGAGCTCATAATGCAGTAACATTTACCTGAAAAAATAAGAATAACATAAATAAAATTTACTCAAACTTACCTTTCAATTTATACATATTTATAAAATTGAATTTTTTTTGGTATACTAAATTTATTGAACATTTTTTTTGTCAAATTGCTTTAGCTTGGCGTACTAGAAAAAGTAAATACCATAGTATTTAGAAATGAACAGAATTGTGATAGTGATATTTGATTTTCTTGACTTAAAATTACAATCATAATTAATAAATTATTTCTGAATCAACATAGTACTAAATAGCTTAAGTAGATAGGCAAGTATATTCCTAGGGGGATAGGATAGGATAAGTCCTAAGGGAATAGGGTTGTAAGATATAAAAGTTATTTCAGTAGTCAGGGTTTTTATTTTTTATCAAATTAGATTTTATTTTAATGCTTTTAGTTTTTTAAATATTGGAAATTTATAATTTATTACATATGATCTTATCTTATTAGAGTCGGATAAAAATTCTTAATCATTCAAATACTTTCGAACAATCATTACATTTTACGAAATAGGAAATAATAATTTTAAAATCATAGTCTTCAAATAAGTAAAAATTAACTCTTATAATTTTTAAAAAACATTTTTGGAAATTAATGAAGAATATATTGCATAGAGGTATGAATGTGTTTAAGATGACTTCTTTTATTTTAACTTAAATTAATTTTTCTTTTCTTGGTTTACTTATTTTGCTATTATTTAAATTGTCTATCTATTCATTTTTACTAGTAATATGCATTTGTTTCTTTTTATTATTTTTATTTTATCTCCTTATGTTTTTTTTTTGTTGTTCTTTTTTTTTTCGTTTATCTTGTATATATGGTATAAATGGATTCTTATAGCCCTAATACCTATTGCCTTTGAGTGTGGCAGCCTGTATTTCGTTTCAAATAACAATTTAAAAAAAAAATGAAGAATGAATGAAAAATGTGTTTATCAACAACACATTTTTTAATATTGTAAATATTCTTATCTAAAAATTAGACAAAAAGTTAATATAAGCATTGAACAAAATAGGTACAGACTAATAAACAGACAAGAAACCAGATATAAACAGCAAAATAAAAACAGAAACATTAACAATTATTTAATAGTTTAGGACAAAATTATATGTACTTGGTTGAAATTTAACAAGAATAAACTAATTATAGAGCTAAACTATAATATGCTGGGATTAAAAATAGTCGAAATAGATTTTTTTTTTTTTTTTTAGATAAAGGTACTTTTAATTGTTTTTGTAAATCATACCGATATAACTAATATTATACCACTCAATTCATAATAAACTTTTTTCTAAAGTCTTGAATAGTGATATGTAAATAATTTTTCTAGCTAAAATATTTTTTAACTTCAGATATTGAACTAGGTAGTGTTTCCAAATTAAAAAGAAGTGTTAAATCCATGAGTGACCCGTTAGTATATATTAGTGTTCATAAAACCGTCAGTATAGTCTGAGATTACTAATGCTAACTACGAAAAACCTCAGATACAGTATCAAAATATTATGATAAAGTGGCAGAGAGAAAGGTGCAGGGGTTGTCCACCGAGTTGCGACAGCGATAGGCCCAGACCGCGTGGGACTTCATCCGATACAGAAGACCTTTCAAATCCAGATATGTATCGGCGGTAAAACATGGCAGTACCAACCAGTATATCTGTTAATTATGCATAATTGCAATCATCTTTTTATATTTATTGGTTTTAGTAAGGGATGCAGCCAAAGACCTGACGCGATCTGTGTTAGTTGTTAGTCGGAAAAGGAATATACACATATCTATTGTCTTGAAAAATTAAGAACCGGTCACCGAGTACCTAATTTTAACTTTAGTTTAAATTTTTATTTTATTTTTCCAATTAATGACTGTGAAATAAATGGTAGTTTCCTCACCCCAAAAAAATACCAGTCTAGAATATTACGAATTTATAAGTACACTATAATAATAATAAAATATAGTGGAAATAGCATTAATTACTGATCTATTGACAAAAAATAAGGTCGATTCTTTATTTATATAATGAGGTTATATACTTGATTCCATAAAAAAATATAAAAATCTGGTAATAACCGATAATCTTATAATTATAATTGGTCAGTTCTCACCAAATCCTCCTAAATGATTTACTGCTATTGCCGAGGAAATAAAAAACTACTACTGAAAAAAAGTAAAAAAAAAAAAAAAAAAGGCTGAGGAAATTAAAAGACTAAAAAAACTGTGACACGAGGCTGGAAAATAGCTAATTGAAAAACAAAAATATATAGCAACAGATATTAAAATTAAATTAAGTACAAAAAATAACCTACGAATATAGATAAATACAAAATAAAAATATTCGGGTTGATGTGGATGCAGTTGACCGTAGAAGTACTTAAGATGTGAGTCAGGGGTTGCTGTGAATGAAGAAAAATACACTAATAAGTGAGATTACTTATTTCATATTGTGTGCCTAAAGTGTAGGCCTTCATCAGGGCTAAATAGAAAAACAAAATATCATGTCACAAATATCAACCAATAGAGTATGAAATTTTAGAAATATAAAACATGATAATATATAAGTAAATATAGTTAGACAGAAATAGATAAATAATATAGTAGTATGAAAATAAAAAAAAGTATGGCGTACGAAAATTATTATCTGATTAGAAAATAGGCAAAATTGAATATAAAAAATATATTTATTTTAATTTTTCATATTAACTTTTACTTATTTTCACATAAAATATTATATTCATATATCTGCCTACTCTATATTTACTTATATATTTATTCTCATGTTTTATATTTCTGAAATTTCATACTCTATTGGTTATCTTGTTTTTCTAGTTGGATCTGACGAAGGCATAATATTAGGGCGAAACGTAATTACACAATAAAAAAAAAAAATTAAGTGTCACTTATTATTGTGTTTTCCTGCATTCAACTAAGTTGGTCAAGAAGGGGTGTAATGCGGTAAGGTGTATTACATCCTTTCTCGACCAACTTTTTTAAATGTATTTGTTATAAAGAATTATAATACAAATTTGAAGAACAATATTAACCAACACTAAGCTGTTAGCTCACACAAATATTAAATGTAAAAAAATGAATTGGTAGGTTAAATATTCATACCGATCAGAATTATCTAAACAAATATAAATTGAAATAAATATAACTAATTAATTAAAAGCATATTTTCTTCATATTAAATATTCAATTTCAAACCAGTTTTCTATATTGGACACCAATATTATTAAAGGTTTATAACAACATCCACTTGTAATATTGAATTTTTCTAAATTATTATTTTGGAGGTATCACAAATTGGTTTAAATGATTGATTACTAAAAGACAAACAATGATTTTTTAACAAATATTTATATATTTATGGAAACTGTGGTAAGTGAAACGGAACGGAAAGAACAAATGGAGTTACCCGATTTATTACTTCTCACAAAGAGAACAGTTATAAATTTTTCATAGAGTTCATAGAACGTAACGCCGACCACAATGAGCAATATAATTTACATATCCCTACAATGATAGCCATTTCGAAATAGCTGAGAGCTCTTTTCTTTTACCAATGCTCCGTCTCAGTTACGTGACTTTACATAATGTTATTACCTCTCTCATGGATCCTTCGGCTAAATGTTTACACCGCTGCACTCCACGGGAACTTTTCTCTCTTCGACCATGTAACACAAGACATGTTATCGTAAGTGGCGTGTAGGCGTCGGATTCGAAACCGAAGAGGAAATATTGCGGAGTCAGAGGAAAAGCTCGATGAAAAGGGGAACTCTCAATGGAAAAAGGAAAACTAGACAGGCGGATAAACGGCATGGCGATTTGCCTCTCAATGGTATGCCACCGCCTCGTTAGAGGCATTGTTTGCATTCGGCTCTCATCGCTTCCTTCTGCTTCGACTGTAGTGGCCTTATGTAAGATCGTAGTATTGTCAACGGCACTCTGTGTTTTCGCTCTGTTTGATATTTGAGCTTCTCTGTTCCGGTACTGAAATTACACTAGAAGAAAAAAAAACCTGAGACTCAAAAGAGTTCTCTCGAAATAAGAGCCTTAGGAAGTATACCTTCCTTGTCTCGGAGGTACGTGAATACCAGGAATAAGAGGAATTCCTACTCGTGTTCGTAGAATTCCATGGAACAATGAACAATTTCACTATGAATTAACTCGCAACAAGTCTGCAATGATCTCTGGTATAAACTAGCAAACAAAAAAGTTTATATTAATTTATAATCAAAAAGAAAAGGGAAAATTGACATCAATCTAATTAATTTTGCTGTTTGTATTCCATATGAACACTGTTTCATTGGCTTAAAAAAAAAAAAATATATATATATATATATATATATATATATATATATATATATATATATATATATATATAGCTTAAACCCATTGTCGCAAAAAAAAATCAATAACTTGTATCCCTTTACTCAAACACCACAGAATTATTTAGAATTAATAAAAAATAATTGCATCGTAATTTTAATAAAAAAATATTTTTGAATATTTGTGGTACCTATTAATTCAGAAATGCAGAATTGGAAAATAATAGAGCAACTGATAAAATCCGTTGAATTAATTATATATCGACGTATTTTTTTTTAAAAGGCGTAAGCGTCATTTAGCAAACCCTACGGGAAACATATGAAACGATATTTCCCCAAATAACTATATATATTTTTTAAAATTTATTCTTTATTGCATACAGTAGGAGTTTATTAAAGTGGCAAAATCTTTATAATTACAATATATTTTTAAGGCTTCTAGCACTGGTTAAGGAGTGACGACTGAGAGTCGTTTGTATTTGGTACTTACGGCATCAATAATCGAATTTTAGACCATTTCCATTTTTTTTTTATATATCGTGGGCGGGAATCGATAGAGGTTTTGTTTGCGTCCCATAACAAATTTAAACATAAATTTAGAATTTTTGTCGCTAAAGAATTTTTTCAAAAAACGACGTCGATATCTTGCATTATAGATAGAAACATCCTAATGTTTCTATTACTCAACATCTGTACATGTATTCATCTACACCTTTTTTTTGCCAGGGTTGTGTTCAACTAATAATAATGGACCGATATGATTTCCTAACTTCTAATGTCATACCACCGTTGCATTGCTGAAATCCAATTCTCCGAATTTATTTTTATCGAAATGAATTATTTGCTCATGTTTTGTGTCAAGGTCTTCAGCTCTTGCCCTGGTGGTGAAAAATGGTGGTATTCACCTTTGGCGCCTTTTCGAGGCCGTTCGTCTGTTTCGGAGTTTTAGAAGATATCTATGAATGACCGTCGGAATATAATGAATGAATGGACTGATATATTGAGATCATCTTTGGGTGTGAATGTTGATTCTATTGAACGGGCGTTTATTGGTACCGTTGGTGAAATCTTTGTTAAATTGAAATAAACAAAGCCTTCACTGATTTTATTCGGACAATCGAATCGAATAAATATAACAGTGGAGCCTGAATCATAATAGTGCGATTATGGTTTTTAATACCTAAAATTAATTTGTAAACTAAAACCACTATTTTAAATATTTATCCAGTGGATTAGATTTCTATTTTAAAGTAACGGGAAAGTCTAGCTTTTGGTTCTAAGTATATTACAAATGATTATCATTTTCAGTATCTTCAAACTTCATAAACATCAACTGCAGAAATATATTTTAAATTATATATAGTTAAATCTTGATGTATTATAAATTACACTTTATGCTTTTAGACAAATATCTGCGGCAGAAGGTGCAATAACCCAAGGTGTACGTGAGGACAGTCACGTGTGACTAATTCTCGATTTATTAATGTCTACTTCTTCACCAAAGACCGTTGTGCAACGCAGGCGCAAGGATCTACTACAGATCTACTCATGACTTAACACGTGACTTATCTAACACTTGTCATCTCACAACTTATTGTGAATAGAACATAGTTATTCTCTTCTTAGAAGGAGACTTTTCAATCTTCAATGCATAACTAGTTCTATTGTGTACAGCAAAGCAATTCATGATCATATATGACACTTTATTTTCAAATCAACTTTGGATAATTTGTTATTTATTCCGATTTAACTTAATAATTAAGAACTTCATATCTATCGTTCCGCACTTGACGGACTCAAAAAAAAAAGAAATTATTATCTTTAAAATCGTTTGAATCTTTTCTGAAAGGATTTGGATGTCGCCACAATAAAATATAACCTTTGGGGGTTGTATAACGGTCAATAAAAAAAGTTCCTATGAACATGGGTTAGCAAATAAAGGAGGAACGTACTTAAAATTTTTTTTTCGGACCTAGATTTAACCTTTTTTTTGGGGAAAGTATTTAATAAAAAGAAGGCAAATACTCGCCTAAATGTCTATAATCGCCAGATTTGCCATAAGTTTTTAGGATAAGCATGAAAATTGGATCGAATACTTTTGTTAAAATTACCAAAAATATTACTCAAAATACAAATCTTATGTTGGTTGGTATGGAAATTATACTTTTTCATACATTTCGGGAGGAGAGAGGATACATCCCCATGATCCCCTCACTGCGTGCGCCACTGAAATGAAGTCTTGATCAGTTTTCAGGCCAAAATCACGCTTTTCGACATAGGTTCGTAATTGATGAAGAAACGGCTGATTGTCTCAAAAAAAAAGGATCGAGACTAACGTCATGGAGAATTAGATTTGGCGTCGAATGAGACTAATAGCAGTTCAATAGACCAAACACGGAATCTTTCAAAGTTCTACGTCGCTTTTAGACCTCGATTTTTAATTTTATTTCTTTTAAGAATGTAAAGGAGACCGTATATACTAAGAACATCATGTGGTTGAATTCAATGCAGGTTGTTAAGAGGAGGCTAACCACTTCAGTGAGTTTGTACCTCAACAGAGTGCGTTTATGAGAAACTTTCCTTCTATATCCGTGTCCAATCGAGAAGGAAGAGGTAAGGCTCTTATTTGTGATGTAATGAACAGTCATGTATGTTTTCAAAGAATTATTAAAAATAAGACTGTTCCGTTGAATAATCCCTCAGTTTACTTTTGGAATGGCTGAACAGTACAACAACCAGGAATATACGGATATGCTTTTTATGTACGGTTTGTGTAACATTTGCTACACTAAATTCACCAAAGATCGAGTTTTGGATGTATCGAACTGCTACAGGTCTCATTCAATGTCAAATCTAATTCTTCAGGCCGTTATTTTCGAATCGTATTTTGGTCGTATCTTTATTCATTGCCAAAAAAAAAGTCGAAAAACAAAAAATGAATAAACTAAAGTAAAATGGAACTTGTGAGATCGTTGTACAAACAAAATTTATTTTCAGAGAAAAATAAATAAACTCATATTTCTTACAATTTTGAACGCGTCTTACGTCCGTTGAAAAATTATAAGAAAAATGTTTAAAAAAGCAAAAAAAAAAAACATTATTTAAAAATATTTTTTGAACCTGATTCGAAATTGGTGATTATTTATGTAAAATTAAATAAATTCCAATTAATCTGTCTATAAAATTAATTTAACTTTTAACAAGTTTCAATTATAAAAACACAATATACCAATAATTTCAACTTTATGGTCCAAAAAAACAGTAAACACAACTGTAAATATTCCTATAAGAAAGGTTTTAAGACTGTTTTCAAATGAAGAGCTGTTCCATAATGTCTAAGGATCGATTTAAGGCCAACGATGAAAAAAGTTTTGTACTGAAAATACCTTATTTCTATAGTTTTTAGGGTGTTGAATCCAAAAAGCTGTAATACCCACAATTTCTTCATATTTTATAGTTAAATTTATTAAATTAAGCGATTTTTAAAGAATTGGACAGCTTTCAGTCTTAGGCCTCATGAAACAATTAGGCCTTAAGTTAGGCCTCATGAAACAATTTGTAAAGGCATGTATCTCTGCCAAAAGTTTCAGAAGCTAAACTAAAAGATGGCGTCTTTGTCGGACCTGACATTAGAAAAATGATGTTTGGTGTTAATTTTGAATCCACAATGACCTTAAATGAGAAAGAAGCATGGTTATCATTCAAGCAAGTCGTTACAAAGTTCTTGGGAAATGAAAAAGACCCAGAGTATGTTTCTATTGTAGCTAACATGTTACAGAAGTTTAAAAAGTTAGGATGTTTGATGAGCCTGAAGCCTACGGAAAACTATGGGTGATACAAAAAAACTAAGGCCAGATTTAGATTCAGCACATACAAATCTATAAAGATTAACTATTAAAGTTAAAAAAGTTTTCAAAAGAAATTTTTTTGTTGGCCTGTATTATTAGTCCAGCAATAGATCAGGTAATCAATGAGGTAACCAACTACACTTAAAAAAAAAAATTAAATTCCCAAAATTATTGAATTTAGGCTTTTTATTACTTATGTAATAATTTCTTCGAAAACTAGAAAGCCCAAACGAATTGAATTGTTTATAATATGTTTATAACGTCTCATAATCTAAAGCGTTTTGTGTAATTAAAAAAACACTATGATCAGAGAAAATAAATTGTACAGTTGACACAAAGGGGAAAAGTATGTTTTATTGCCGAGGCTGTAAAAATTTATCCGTTTACTAGTTATATCTGAAAAACATTTAGAAAAATCCCCAATAGATGAGGAATGAGGCAGAACCACCTGAGTCTTTATCTCTTATAGTTCCTGAGAAAAAGGCACACAAAAAACTGTATCTTCACACTCCCCTACTTGTGCCTAGGGGTTCCTAAATTAATCTCACGGTTTTTCAGGACAATATCACCTAGGCATGAAGACATCCTAAAATGTTTGGTAAAAATTTTTAATCATACCTGGGTATTATTATATTGTATATATACAATAATCCGTATAATGTAGATATGTAAATATTATATTGTAAAAATATATCTCCTCTTTTTTTTTTGCCTCTCCTTCACTGGAGCAATAAAAAAACCTTCACATGTACAGCAATTAGCTTATCGGGTTTGGTATTACAAAATACTTCATATCAACCTATTTCCATCAATGTTACTTCAAAAAAGTTCAAATTCGTGTGTAGTTTTCATAAAAAGGAAATTCCATATTTTTATTAGCATTGAATTTTTTTAAAATTAATTAGTAATGAAAGTGTTCTTAATAGCGATAAGAATCTTGTTGCGCGCCTCTGTTGGAGGTGGATGTGATGTAACCAGTGAGGTCGGACCTTGCAGCCCCCTCATCGAGAGTATACTTAGGGCCAAGGTCCCTTAGCTCGTAAAGGCTGTTCAAGAAGTCAATCGAATTTATTACAGCCGTTGTAACGATGGGCAACGACCAATGGCGTCTGTGTTACCTCATAGAAAAAATAAAAGACTAGGATTATCTCCTTATTCAAATTGCGCTTTATTTATTTATCTATCTGCAAAGCAGTAGTATAGGCGACCGTGTCGAATTTACATTAATTGAATTACATGTCAATTTATATTAATTTAATATATATATATATATATATATATATATATATATATATATATATATATATATGTTTAATCGAAGTAATATACTCAATATGGTACCAACGCAATGTGATATCGGTTCCATCCGGTGTGACTAAAAAAAAGTGCTTAAATTGAAAAAAAAAAACTTGAATAAATATGAGAAAAAAAAGTACGAACATCGAAACATCGAAATTACAAACCTTCGATAAAAATGTTATACTTTTCTTCTTCAGTTCAAACTACAGGACCCGATTCCTGTACTACTCGATGGTGTAGTTCTGGAATATTATGCAATAATTCTGTGACGTCCGGCTTGACATTCCGCTTATTCATCTCGAACGATTAAGCGATAAAGAACCGATTTAAGATAGACAAAACAAACGTAACGCAGAAAGTAGGACATATGAGCTAAATCTCAAGTAAATCGTTTCTGCCTGTGTCTTTACGTTTTAAGGAAGGCTCTTGCAATACGATACAACTCCTGTTGATGAGTAAATACTCAAGGATGTGATACATAATGATACACGCTGATCCATATTCTAATAACGAAGGAAGATAGACAAGCTCCCACCCGGGCCGCTCCGCATGCCCTATCTCCCGGAGGACTACGATTGTGCAGACCTGGACGTGTTACCAAGGCATCTCTTCAGTTGACTCCGACATGGTGCACCTCGGTCAGCCTCCGTTCTTCGTTCCCTACCCGGTGAGTCTCTATATCAAACAGAACTAGATAATTTAATCCGTATCTTTTATTAAAAAGTGCGTTTGCTTACAATTGTCTGTTATCTATAAGTGCTTATTAAAGTGCGACGAATCCAGTAAGGTTAACTTATTACAATTAGTGGATCATAACTAATAATCTCATCATAACCTAATCTGAAAAGCATAATAAGCAGTGATTTTCCTAAGTGTATTGGCGTCAGTGTTGTGTACGTTTGTGCTAGTGAGCTTCTGTTGACACTTTTTGAAAGAAGAAACAAGGATTAACTATCAAAACTGGATGGTAATTAAAAAATTACTATGAGATACACAATATTAAAGAATCAAAACCCGGTTTTTAGAATATTATGAAATAAGATTAGTGGATTAATACTGACAAGAATCAACTGATAATTGAGTGGGTCAATGATTAGTTCAAACCGCATGATAAAGTATACTTTATTCTATCATTTTGCTCACATTAATTGCTTCCGATAAAAGTATTACAATTTAGACAATATGGCATTCAAATATTCACTGATAGTATTAAACATCAAAAAAAAAAAAAAAAAAGACCTGTGGTGGTGCGCGCATCACACAACTTTTACTTACAAATCTACTTGAAATGAATTTTAAAATTTTCTATTTATTTTCCATGGAAACATTTATTTTTTAATTAATAATATAAGATTAATTTAAGAGCTGCCAGACTATTTCGATGAGGGTAAGACTTTGCTTATATTAAAGAGCATTTAATTGTACATTGATAAAACTAGTTTAATCAAAATCACTGGAGCCGTTTTCGAAAAAATTGTAAAAATATGAATAATCAATGATATAAAGTGGCACTTCTGGTAAATCGATTTTGGCGAAAACAGGCTTATGCCATCCTAAAATACGCAATTTCAGTTTCATACAACTTCTCTATTTGGAGCTAGATATACCAAGACACATAAGCGTACCATTTTGCGTAAATTGGTTATTTGGACTCAAGAGACCTTAATAAACGTGAATTTCCGTTGAAAACTCGAATTCGAAATTTTTCACGATAGCATTACTTTCCCTTACTATTTATTTTACGTGTAAGTAAGTGAAAGTCATAAATAAATTTAAAAAATCAATTTTCTGAAATCATCTATTGGTAAACATTATATTTTTTTATATTATACAGTGTTTCTATGTATTTTTTTTTTCTCTCAATATAGTCGCGGCATTACGGTTATTATCTATTCGACTAATAAAATGAGAAAAGTTGTCAGTATGCATTACGAGCATATCAATTAAAAGATAATCAGCGCTCATCGGAAGGCCAGCGTCCTAGTGAGCGACCGAAACGTAAATGGGAGGATTATGTTACGACGAGGGTACGACCTTCAGGATTTGGGTTTTTGTGGAATTCATTGGAGGGCGATTTGTAGCCAAGGATTGTTTGTGTTATCGGCATCGAACCTTAGGGATCCCTAAGCGTTTTATTATTATTATTATTATCAATAGAACTGATTTTTTTTCTCGTAAATTAGCCAACTGGTATCATAAGGTCATGGATTAGCTCGCTCTTCTAACTTCTTCTCAACCTTAACCGTTTAACAAAAGGTTGCTTTTGACCGCATACCTATGTAATCAGTAATTATTCCTGCAGGTATAAAATGCAAAAAAGATAATAAGTCAGTATAAAATGTAAAATGTCCTATACGGTGATGAATCCGTTTGTCTACAAATTTGGCATGCTTGTGTAAATCGAGTGCATATAAAAAAAAATCTTCCATTTTTTAATTATTTAAATGGGGTCAAGCATACAACTCTGGTGTATGCCAAATTCCAAATGTGGTCCATTGTCCGTGGACTACAAAGATAAGCAAGCGACAACCTTTAATCATTCCGGTCCAATCACTTAAGCATACATTGAATCATAATGAGGCATTTATTTTTATTTACGAGGTGACCGGTCCAGATCCAGGAGCCACCCAAAAAGTCGATCTGTAAGATAAAGCACCCGGTATATAGACATATATAGACATCCTTAGAAGTCCTTCAGCTTCCTACAAGATCCTTCTTTGAGGAGGCGTCAAGCGTCCCTCCTTGCCTTCTTTTGGGATCTCGATAATATTTTCGCCCTTTACATAAAGGACAAGAAAGCTCCTGGAAGGTTACTCCAGTCGGAGATTGAGTGCTTGCTCAGCTGGTGTCTTGATAAGGTTCCTAACAAACTCTTGAAGGTCTCATAACTCTAAAACGGAAAGATAAATTATCACCTTATAAGGCTTATTTATACCTTTATTTACACCTAAATTTATACCGATTATTAAGTATAAATCAAGAGCGACCTATATAACTTATTTGGGTTTTGGAAAATCCACGATTTAAATTTAAATTAGTCGTAGAAATTAGGTTTAGTACCGATCTAGTTGAAAACCACCTTCACTTCTTCGTAACTTCATATGATAGACAGTATGTTTTTATCAAAACCATTTCGTACAATCACGATATTCAGAAAATATAATTTTTAAACATTTTGTAAAAGTTCGTAATGTAGGGTGCGGCAAAAGTAAATGACACATTTCGATTCTAAATAAAATCCAAACTAAGTATATAATCTATTTTTTATTCCCATCTGAAATTACATAAAATGCCACTTCAGTTACAGTAATTAATTAATTAGTTTTAGTTCGTTATTAATTTTTAAATTAAGTTGTTCATCACTCGGCTGATCATTTCCTGTTGAATGGCAGTCACTTCCTGCAGCATTGCTTGTTTTAGTTGGTCAATAGTGCAAGAGCAATGAGTATACATTTAATTTGAGGCGAAAAGTTCGAATTGAAGAAATAATTCACAGGGATTCAAGTCGGGTGACCAGACAGGCCAACCGATGTCACCTTGCAGCTACGCCACTTACTTAACTGTAATTATTTTCAAAGCGAATTAATTACCGTAACTAAAGTTAATTAATTAATTACTGTAACTAAAATGACTTTTGTGTACTTTCAGATGATAATTTAAAAAAAAATTACATATACTTAGTTCGGATTTTATTTAGCCTAGAAATGTGTTAGTTACTTTTGCCGCACCCTGTTTAAATGTTAATGATTTCCATCGTTGCAAAATTTACTGGCCTCTCAAGGCGAATTCTTGTTATGTGCAACATTGATGAAGATATTTATTTTACTTACATTATGACAGAGCAGGACGTATTATGAATATGTAATTATATTCGACCGGTATTAACCTCTTAATTTACTTATTTTTTTGCGTTTTGAAAACAAAAAATTTAATTTTTTTAAAATAAAATTTTCATCCTATACACATGCTAATGCCGAACAAGATTTTAGTTCAGAAATGAAATTTATATTTTCGGAATGACTCAAGAATAAATAGTGAAAATGACAGATTATTACATGATAAATCTTACTGATGAGCAACACTAGACAATGACACTTAATGACACTTGACAATTTTAATAACACCATTTCTTTTTAATTTAAATTTCTAGAATTACTCGTGATCATGGATGGTATAATTAACATACATAGTATGCCTAATAAATAACTGGATATGTAAAAAATAATTTAAATTATAAGCGTTTGCAAAGGCTAACCAAAATGGTTTTACTTCATATCAAAATTTATCGAGTTTCTATTGTTTGTTTTATTTTATTTATTTATTTTTAGCCAATTCCAGGCCTAAATTATGTCTTTTCAACCATTTTTTTAAAGACCTAAACATTTACTTGGGCAGCTGGGTATGTCCTCTCTTTAGTTCCTCATTTAATATTTTAGTCAGTAATTCTGTAATTTTAGTTATTCTGTATCATTTTTCAATAAGATTAGTATCAATATTTTTAATAAATAGAAATATTTATTATTTAAATTTATGTGTGTTCCATTATGTCCATTGCAAATACTAAACCAGATTATTTAGCAATGTATGCCAAAAATGCGAGAAATTTTTTCAAATTCCAAAATTAGCTTATCTAGACTTTAAAAAACAACATAAACAAGAATTTTTTTTATATCCTTAGTCTGTTAATTATAACCATGCCAAATTAAGGGTTAAACACACGGACGTGCCCTTAAAACAGCCAAACCCCGCTTTAAAAAATATACATATCTGATCTCTTTTTAATATAGAAAAAAACTTAATTAGCTTCAGAAACTATTTTCCAAACCTACTCCTTCTTTATTGTTATTGCAAGAAATTCCTTTTAAAGATATCATTTATATTATAATATTATATCATTATATTATATTTAATGATTATAATACTGTAATATAATGGAGTGACGCGGACAATGTACCTACATAACTAGGTTAAACTTCATATTTGGACAGCGCCGATCGTGACGGCCGCCAGTGCGACGACCTACTTCCCATAACTCGAAGGACCCGACTGTTCCCATGGCAATAAGCCATAATAATCGGTTATGCCACAATTCAATTGCCTGCAAAAAGACTATCATAAGCAAAGAGATTTAGGTTTTTTTTCAAACCATTTTATTTTTATTATATAAGATTAAATTTTGAAGCAAACTCGAGCTTATGAATGCAAGGTGATGAAGTTCCGGGGTATGTATCCCCTAGTAATATCACTGATTTTAAAATAGCACATGACAATATTTACATTATTGTTCATATGATCAAATTAACCTTGATATATTTCTCATTCATTATGGCCTTATTTCATTTACAAGTGTTTTGAAAGTGCTGAAAAAACAATTCGATTTTTACAAGAAAAACGACTAATTCATCAAGAAAGAATATGTTCTCAGGGTCAACCTAAAATTTACCGGAGAAACGACGGTTTCAGTTATTTTGTAATAAAAGGAGCTGCCTTAAAGAAATAGGAGTCAGAGATGGTACTTGAGTTTGTAGTTCCAGGCTGGGATTGAACAAGCCTCTTTACTTGCTATATATTCCTGGACAAAGAAATATATAAAGTACACAATTTTGCCTAGACGAATTTATAACAGCTACAATCTACCAATCGAGATAGTATCAGAAATTTTGGAGAATATCTTCAATAAATTTTTTTTTTAACAAAGCGGAATGTCAAACTATTTTGCGCAGTTACCATGTTCTCATCATCTAGCATTGAGGAAGTAATATGAAACAGAGTGAAACACTTTATTATAATGCGCATCTTACTTCTAATTACTTTCTTTCTAGCTAAGTGTCACTAAATACAATTGTTTATAAAATTATATTGTTAATAATTGGAATGAGCAGAAACGTTTTCTTATCTTAATAAGAAAAAGTTGATTATTTCGCTTTACAGGATGAGGTAATATTCAATTTCAATTACTTATCATAACTAATAAAAATAAATTGTTGTTTCATCCATAGTAATTAAAAAGAAAAATCTTTCCACTCCAACCATCTGGTTTATCCCTATGATCCTGTTATGGTATAAAATCTGAGTCAGTTTCCATCAGTGACATAGACGTAATTAACTTTATTCATTTATTCACTTATACATAACTTACATACATACTTATAAATACCCTTATACATACGTAATCATATGTTGTGTCACCAATTTGTTCCGTCAGTTTCTCATATGAATAGCTGTATTAAAGTAACTTCCAGGGAGTGCTACAATTACATGTAAATCACTGAACGTGCTTACATTCAATGTTGCACATGTAATGTTGATGAATGTATAAAACACTTAACCGTTGTTTATCGTTATGTCTCTGAATCTATGGTCAACTCCACAGATTTTGTAAGAACAATTTGGTCATTATAGTACTATGAGTTGGAAATTGTTAGGAAATGTCTTAACCAGACTACATATAAATTTGTAGCTAATGTTATATTAGCATCAAAGTAGTCAAATATACAAAAAAAAAAGGAATTACAGAATGACCAAAAAAAAATTAATTTTTTTTTTTGCCCGAATGTATACCAATAGTTCTGTGAGCAGTAGGCTTTGCGAACCGATTTTGGGATTCTTATTTTAATACGCCATCAAATTGACCGCCATCTTGGATCGGAATTAAAAAATAAAAATCCATATATATATATATATATATATATATATATATATATATATATATATATATATATATATATACCAAAATTGAAGAAAGCCGAACGACGCGTTTGATCGTAATAGCGATGAACAGAGCAGGTCGAGCAGATAGAGTGCTTCACTTACACAAGGCCAATAAAATTCAGAGAAATGATTCCTCTCAGCTAATCAACAGTTATCGAATAGCATTTACAGTAAAAAAACGAACAAACGTAAAAAAAAAAGTTTAAATGTTTTCTTGGAATATTCATGTAAAATTGGAAGAAAATCGAACAACGCAGTTGGTGATAATCGAAAAACAAATAGAATTTCGATAACATGGGTCATTTAAACGATCCCTAACTTGGTCCGGAAATAAAAAGTAAAAATCCCTACACATAAGTCGTGTTTCCAAATTTCAGAGAACATTTGTGGCAAATTTTAAAAAACCGAAAAAGTTATGTGCAAATAAAATTTTCTTGTCATCATAACTTTTTTACCTCCAGTTTCTCGGTGATCTACTACATACATGAAAAGTTAGTGTTTTAGGCAAATTTCATAAAAATCGTTAGAGCCTTTATTAGAAAATACTAAAAAATGTAAAAAAAATTATACTAAGTTAGTTATATAATGTTTTTTTGTGTTTTTTTTTTTTTTTTTTTTGACTCAGGGAACCTAAAAAAATGTATTCAAAATAACTAGGATCCAAATTCCACGATCGCCATACTTCCTCTTACTATATATTGCATATGCAGGTAAGGGAAAGTTAAAAATGGGGGAGAAAAAAACACTAAAGATTTATTAAGATAAATGAGAAAGATGAAATTGTTGGTTATTACTTTTAATCATAGATACGGTGTCACCTCCATAGGCTGTTCTTTTTTATCGACTTAATGTCTACAATTGCTGAAAAACCAACTTCAGATAGATGTGAATACCAAACATACACATTAAATACTAAGAAGGTAACCAAGATTTTTAAACTTTTTTTTCTATGTTCAAAACCCAGTGCAGCACGTACCCAACCAAACTCTTCCCGTATCCCCTTTGGGTACGCATACCACACTTTGGGAAATACTGGTCTATATAAAAAATAAATAAAGGATTATCAGCTGTACCGAAATGTTAACCTCCGAGGAGTAGACCGAGACGTACATGGGAGAATCGGATTAATTCGGACCTCCGTTTTCGCTGAGGCTTGTAGTGTTGACAATTTTTTTCATGGATAAATTTTTAAAAATATAAAATGACAGTTTGTAAAAGGTTGGTGTATTGTTCATTGATCATATTCCTAATACTCTTAAATTTGATTCTCTAACATATATACAATTACTATACTTAACTTAGTGTTTTTCTTAGCATGTGGTTATTAAATAGCTCATTCATAATATTATAGATAGAAAAAAAAAAACATTTTTGATATACAGAGATATTAGCAGTAAATGGATAAATACAGTTAAAAATCCACCAAAAAGTTTAGTCTACCAGAAATATAAATAAGGCAGCGTGGCCAACTTGAATACAATTTTATTTTTATTAATGTTAGTATTTATAATGATAAGTTACATTGAGTATGAATGGCGTGTTTATAGTTAAATAATGCCAGACCGTTTAGGTACGTAATTGGTTAAATGTTGCTGGTAATAAATGTTTAAAATATAACATCGACTTTAAACCAAGCCATCACTACATAGCCATCATTACTAATAATGGTTTTAATATTTTATATTTTTGTTCAATAGATAACCAAATCAACAGATAGGTGCAAGATACTTGTAAATTATAAAAATAATATATAATATAAATAATCATCTGATTTTTTGTAACAGATGCTCTAGTAGGAGAGAAACTAATTTAAGAAGGGTCGGTGAAATGTTAAGTAATCATTTTTTTTTACTCTATCGATTTAAGTATAATACTAATGTTTTATAAAAAATATCATTTAACTCTTTTAACGAGTAGAGGCCATATTTGTCCTACCTATCAAAAAGTGGAAATATGACGTTCAAAACAGTTCAGTTATATTCCTCTAGATAGCAGAAGCCAAAGAAAAATACGTTTGGAGGCTTAGAATTGTTTGTAAGTGCGCTCTAGCTAAATTTCGTTTTTGGTAGGACCAATACCCAGTGCCCATTTGAGGTGACGAACGAACTTAGTTGAAAATTATTTTCAATTTTGCCATTTATTGGCAGATTTTTCCACGGCAGAACGTGAAGTTCTTTTTAATATTATTATTTGATATAATAATTGTGCAATTACCGAAAAAAAGTTATTCCTTTTATTTTGCTGTATAATTTCACTGTTATATATTAATGTAATATTTATAATTACTTGAATTGAAAAAAAAATATTTTATTGATTTTACCTTGATTTTAGTTAAGAGTAAGGTCCATAAGTTTCCAGTCTGCTCTCGTTCTCCTACTTCAAGCAGGTTGAGACTAGCCCGCCGTGGATGTATATGCCTGCACTCTCCATACCCATCACCCGCACTTCCTTAGTCCTGTCAATCCGCATTTAAACTTGAAGGAATTCTGTGCGTTTTAACAATGTTCAAGATCGAATACCGTGCGGCTATTAAATTCTTGTATAAAGAGGGCCTTACTCCTGCGCAAATTAAATAGCGCTTGGATGGTGAGTATGGGGAGTCCTTCCCCTCGTATTCTATTGTAAAAGAATGGGCAAAATTATTTAAGTTAGGGAGAGAAAGTCTGGATGACGACCCGCGTACTGGTCGTCCATTGAAAGCTGTCACTCCTGAAACAATCCAGCTTGTGGAAGCTGAATTGCTGTCTTATCGGAGGCTGAAGACCAAAGAAATAGCAGCATGGTTAGGGCTTTCAAAAACAAGTGTTCTGAGGATCATTAAAGAACATTTTTATAGGAGCAATGTGAGTGCAAGATGGGTTCCAAAAATTCTTTCGGCTGCTCAAAAAGATGAACGTGTTCGCTGCTGCAATGAATTTTTATATGGGTATAGTGCCGAACCAAAAATGTCTTGGATTCATTTGTAATTGGGAATGAGTCAATGGCTTTATACTGTGACCCACTCAGTAAAAGGGAGTCCATGGAATAGAGAAGGTCAGGTGAAGCACCTCCGCTAAAGGTAAACGTCACGCGACAAAAAAGGTAATGACCACCATTTTTTGGGATTGTAGAGGAATAGTGCAGATTGGTTTTAAGGAAAGGAACACCACAGTGAATGCTGAATATTATGTAGCCCTACTTGGTTAGTAAACGGTGGTTTACTAGACGCCATCAAAGATAAAAGGTGGGGGCAGTTTAGCAGAGGTGTTCGGCTTCTTCACGACAATGCTCCTGTCCACGCATCATTGATTTCCAAGGCCGCTGTGAAGGACTGCGGATTCCAAGAAACCTCCAATCCACCCTACAGCGATTTGTACCTATTCTCAAAGTTAAAATCTGACATTCGTGGTAGGAGATTTAACACCGACAGGTCCAAGCAGCCGTGGAAGAACATTTTTCTAGCAAAAAAGAAAATAATTTTTTTTCATGGTATAGAAATGTTGCCTAAGCGTCGTATTAAGTGTGTAAAACTTAGAGGAGAATATATTGAAAACCGATACCAGTTTTTCTTTCACCTTTCCTTCTTCTTTAGGCCAGAAACTTATGAACCATGCTATGTATCATACATCTAAACTGGTAACATAGTCCCAGCTTGGCAAAGCTTTTATTTTTTATTGTTATTGGTATATACAGAAGTTTTTAACCTATGCAATTATTTTTAAGTGAACTGAGTTTTTATAATATAGGTTTTATTTTTATAATCAAAATATGCCACTTTTTTTTGTTAGTAATAAATATTTAAAAGAAAGTAAATACTCGTATATATTTATTTGTTATCGTGTTTGACGGTGGAATATATACACGTTGTATCTAATTAAAGATAAAATATGAAAAAACGTAAATGAAATTTGATGTGCTTAACTGGACACTGGCATATGTCCCACCCAGTTTTTTGGAAGAGGAATTTTTAATAGTTTTTAAGTATCATTATTATTGTTATTACCAATATCCACTATATTAACACACATAAATTTTCATTCTTCATAAGAAGGCTTATGCCCATTAAAGGGTTAATTTTGGAAAGAATTTGATCGTTTTGTCTTTTAATCAAAATAAAATTTATGCAAGTTTTATTATTTCTGCTCCAATTATTGTATTTTCAATATATTAGAGAACTAACAATCCAGGGGTGAAACATCAAGATAAAGAACTAACTTCTTTTTCAAGTTAAAAAAGAACTAAAATTTCTGTTTTCTTTTTAATTTTAAAATAGGATTATTACTTTCTAATAAAAATAGAGTAGTTTAATGGCAAAAAATAATTAGAAAGACATAGTTAGAGATAATTCAGGAGAAGTGATAATGCATGTTTCATCAAATTTGAGTGCGTTTTGATTATCAAAAAACCCGTTCAAAGACCTCGTCAGCTTCCGGGGGAAACTATATCAACTGGAAGCGTCCGTCCACAACCAGCTGGAATAAATTCTTTGAAGTTATATCAAGTACCTCTCAGAAGATCCACAAGAGTCGTGATGAGGAAGGGTTTTCCATCCCTCAATATAATAATAATAATAACCATTATTATTATTTGTAGTTAAAACAATAATACTGTAAATGTGTCAAATCACTTTAGAAGGGGAAAAGAAACCTTCAAGTCAGTTAATTTCATCATCACTGCGCTCCGACCTAAAACATGTATTGTACACAAAATGCGTGACCAATGCAAGTGCAAGTTAGTCTGAGGGAACATAATTTATGGCGAGCTGACCCTTAAAGCCGGTGTCTACAACGCCATGTAATTTACCGTGAACAAGGGCGATAGTTTGCGTAAGGCAGTCGATTAAGATCGTGCCCTGTGTTGTCTGGCATTAGCTTAGTACTAATAAATTGAGCAGAATGAGTTTGAATAGTAATAGATGGTGGAGTAACCCAGGCTTTGAATATTATTCAATGAATATTTGAATGCTAGCTTCAGAAATGAGATTTCTCAGGAAGGAAAAAACAAAGGAGACTGCATTCGCAATACAACCATTCCAACAAACTTAAGTGCCAAGCCAGTAAAAACCCCTAAGGTAGAAAATAGTCTAAGGTGGTTTGAACATCATTTACGAGGCTAAGATTGACGGAGACAGTGCGGGGTAAGACAGATATATCTGACAAGAAGGAGCAAGGTTATATTTAGTAAAGAGAATTATGGATTGGGAGAGAAGAAAAGAACTAGATATTTGAATAACAAATTTTAATATATTAAAAATAAAAAAATCTAATCAAATTAAAACTAAAATGAGAAACAAAATTATGGATAAGGTTAATTTTGAATGAGTACCTGAGGACCGAGTCATGCTTAGACATTATTTTATTTAGTTATGTAACCTGGCTGTAAATAATACTAATAATGATTGTATGTTGTGTCTTACAATAATTTTACTACCATATTAGACATGTAGAGAATGGATTACGGCAGGGAGACCCTCTCTCTCCTGTATTACCTACTTTCTGTATTATTGCCTGCTTTATAAGATTTGTCTTCGGCACCTCGAGACGGGCTCATGTGTCCCACCTTTATGGCGAGTTAAAGTGGCTCTTTCCCTCCAACCGTAGAAAATATTTCCTCGGATCTTTCCTATTTCAAACTATCACCACCCACCACCCTCCCTACATCTACAGCCTCCTACAATTCAAATCCTCGATCCACGCACTGGAAATAAGATCTCGCCTTTCTGATCTCCATACCCCCTCCTACAGAACCAAAACATTCGAACATTCCTTTCTCGCCCGTTCCTCTACTCTTTGGAATTCCTTTCCTTCTAATATCCGCCATGCTTCTTCTCTATCCTCATTCAAATCTCTCCTTTTCCAACACCTTCTTTCATTCCAAAATGATGCTCTCTAATTGCGAAATTTCAGTTTAGGATTAACATCTGAATCAGAAGTGAAAAATAGTTTTTTAATGTAAAAACTTCAATTTTGCTAATCAATTTTTGTATTTTTCATTTTCTTTCTCTTTCTTTTCTTTTTTCTCGTTTTTTTTTTCTCTTTTTTTATTCAAATTAATTATATTTTTCGAGATTTTTATAATTTCATTCGCTTATTTATTTTACTGAAAATATTGCAAACATTAACTGATCAGTATTTGGTAGTCTTATGGCCAGATATTGTTTCTGTTTTATTTGCTCAATCGTGTTATTCTCAAGGGACCTAGTCCAGAATAAAGTTATTCTTCTATCTATCTATCTAACTATTATTTGATATTGCACTTGAACAAGCGGGCAGATCAATCAGGGAGAACCCAGGAGGAATAATACATAACATACCCCACACATTTAAAAAAAAAATTAGTAGCATGAGAAGTTTTATTTCATTTATTAAATAGGTAGTAACTGAATGCACTATTCAATTTCATTTACTTATTTTTTTTTCTAAATTTTGGTTTATTTGCATGGATCTAATTAGAGAACAGTAACTGCAGTTCTAGGCACAGATAGTCAATAGTTTTATTTGCACTTCTATCTAATAGATTTTTATTTTGTTATAAATTTTATTTTAAGTAGTTAATTAATTTAGAATTTTATTTAATGTACTGAATGGTACATTTGATATTTAATGTAGTTGAATGGATTGCATTACGAACAAATATTTATTGCCTGTAGTTTTTTTGCTAACAGTACAATATGTAAAAAAAAATATAAATTTAAAAATTTCATTACAAATATAAAAATATAACAGTAATATGTTAAATATGAATTATCACGATCACATGAAAGAAGTGAAACTTCTACCACGCCAGTTTGTTGTATTTTTTTTAATTGCAGTGATTCCTATCGAAGCCTAACTTTACTATTTCTGGCGCTATTATTGAAAAATCATTCTTATATTTACAGATAAACCGTTTCCATGAATAAATTATAATTTTATTGAAAATTTACTTTAAGGTGTAAATATTCAATATATTCCTCTCAAACAATAAGGCAAATTTAATAAATATATATATTTCGTCTGTCAGCCCAAACGCTCGGGATCAATGTGCCTGACGGTATTCAGGAACCCGCAGTGTTGACCGATTCATACCAGTTAAACCGGTTCGTCAGACAATCCTGGTTTATTTAGATGTTATCACATAATTTCCCAAAAGAAAATTTTTCAATGTCTGAAACTTTCAATGTGTTCTAAAGTGTTAGTGAAAATAAAAATAAAACATTTCGGAGAATACATATAAGGTAAAATATGACCATCTTACGGTAAAATAAGGAGGAAACCCGTATATATATATATATATATATATATATATCTATATATATATATATATATATATATATATATATATATATATATATATATATATATATATATAGGTTTATTGTATATTATAGTTATTATATATTATATTGGTAAGTCCCATTGTTTCATCGCTATATCGTAAAGATCTGTTTTCTTAAAGGTTACCCACCCGAACCTCAAGATTTCTGTCACTCAGCAAACTTTCTTCTTGTTATTGTTTTATTCATTTATTTCTCTCTCTCTCTCTCTCTCTCTCTCTGTCTCTCTGTCTCTCTGTCTCTCTGTCTCTCTGTCTCTCTGTCTCTCTGTCTCTCTGTCTCTCTGTCTCTCTGTCTCTCTGTCTCTGTCTCTCTGTCTCTCTGTCTCTCTGTCTCTCTGTCTCTCTGTCTCTCTGTCTCTCTGTCTCTCTGTCTCTCTGTCTCTCTGTCTCTCTGTCTCTCTGTCTCTCTGTCTCTCTGTCTCTCTGTCTCTCTGTCTCTCTGTCTCTCTGTCTCTCTGTCTCTCTGTCTCTCTGTCTCTCTGTCTCTCTGTCTCTCTGTCTCTCTGTCTCTCTGTCTCTCTGTCTCTCTGTCTCTCTGTCTCTCTGTCTCTCTGTCTCTCTGTCTCTCTGTCTCTCTGTCTCTCTGTCTCTCTGTCTCTCTGTCTCTCTGTCTCTCTGTCTCTCTGTCTCTCTGTCTCTCTGTCTCTCTGTCTCTCTGTCTCTCTGTCTCTCTGTCTCTCTGTCTCTCTGTCTCTCTGTCTCTCTGTCTCTCTGTCTCTCTGTCTCTCTGTCTCTCTGTCTCTCTGTCTCTCTGTCTCTCTGTCTCTCTGTCATTCTATATATATATATATATATATATTTAATAATTCTCTGTAAAAATTATTTGTATAATAGGAAATACTGGTTTACTACTTGTTGGGCAAACATCGAATTGTATTGCATGCATAACATGAATACAATTAAAATATTTAAAGTAGATTACATCTTATTAATATCTGCTAAACCAGAGGATTTGCCTTAGAAAAAATTTAGCGTCAATATAAAAAAAAAAATTTGTTACTTAATGATTAATCAGTGCCACACTAAACTTTTTTTTTTAAATAAAATTCCCTATTGACGCTATCACCATCTCACTTCAATCTAAATCTAACTATACTATTGGACAATAATTATAGAAGAATCTTTTAACATCAATAACTTATAAACAATGAGATGTTTAAGACTCTAAATTTTGTCTGATCTAGTATAGGAATCGAACACCATACGCCCACCATAACCGTTTCGGAAGCATAGAAAATAGGAATAAATGATATATATTCAATATTATGAGTTCATAAATTGTTTATGACAATTTTATTATAATTCGTATGTTAATATTTATAACTAGTTTATAATAATTCGTTTATAAATATTTTATAACTAGCATATGACTACTCATCAGCAAATGTTTTAAAATTATTACATAAACATGCATTCATAAATTGCCAGCGTTCAAGAAAAAGTCATTAAGTCAACAATTGAAAAAAAAATTAGACTTCATATTCATAGGGGAGAAAGTACCTCCCTCACTCCAAGACATGTATATTTTTGATATTTGATGGGCCATTATCAAACCACCTCTGATCCATACATTTTAATAATGATATTATTAGACATAGATGGAACAATATTTTATGTTTCCTCCCTTTTGTTTCAGAATGTGTGTAGATGTCTTGGAATGAGTTACCTTATGCCTCTAGTTGATAGATCATAGATTATTTATGAATGAGTTTTAGTATCGGTAATGGCATCAGCATCAATAGTCCAAACAGACTAATCAACTAGAGACAGTACCTCACTCTAAGACATGTACACACATACTGAAAGAAAAGGGAGATTATAAGCTTTTACATTAGATATTAGACGTAGATGGGAGAGTATTGCCGAAAAGCCTGGGCAATATAGGAATCGTCTTTGTTCGTCGAGAGGACAAACGAATAAAGCCAACAGATGACATTGCACTTGAAAAGTTGAAGCTATGAGACCAGCAAGACCCTATAATGGTGGCCAAACCACTTCCTCATTACGGCTTACATAATCAAACCACTTAACACTATCCTGTCGATTTGGCTCTTCTGTCTCTGCACTGCGTTATTGTCGCTATTGTAGTTCATAACAACACGACGGACATAAAAAAAACAAAGTAATTACACTTATACAAAGCTCAAGTATAACTGAATAACTCAATCTAGAAGTGCGTTAGTCCATTTTTATCAAAACTGAGATTTCATAAGTTTTGAAGTCCAGGAGGTCCGGCAAATCTATTCATGCTATAAGTTCCTCAAGCAGCCAGTCCTTCCAAAAGCATCATATGCGAGCCGGGGTTTTATGCTATTATCAACTATTGGCGTTTTTTGTTTTTCCAAAAGTTTATAAAAATGGTCTGATACAATGAAATACAGATAAACTATTTAATTATAGTTTATATGGTAAATAAAATGACGCAATAATGATATGGATAAGGGGAAAAATAGGATTAATACTACAATCTATATAATGTTTTGATTCGCTTTTAAAGAATTATAAATAAAGGTCACGGTATAATATAGAAAGTTGTTGGATTTTTTTTTTTTTTTTTAAATAAGACTACTGGATAAACAAAAACTATCTAGGGATTGATCCTTCTATACCATCATAGTTAGACGTCAACTAACAAAAACTATGTTTTATTTTTTAAAAATCAACTGTAAAAAGTTTCCTAAATTAGGTACATTAACAAGAAATAAAGAAAAATCATTGATGATTTATATGTATATAAAATATCGATGTTAGACTTTCGATGTTTTCAAACATCGATGTATCGATTTTTTTCCATCTCTAGTATGACTCACAGGACTAAGTGGAGGTGTCAATGTGGTCCGCAGGCCAAACAGTTTGGAGTCACCTGCTTGTTTTCTACGATTTATTTTTACTTGACTATATTGATTTAGACTTTCCTTGTTTTCTTCAATATCCAATTCCATCGCCTTCTTTATATCATGCAACTTCCAGTTCAAATTATGGATATCAAAAACCGGTGGATTATAACCGATAATCGGTGTTTTGGTATCGGATAACCGGCTTTTATCGGGATTTTTACGCTATCGGTAATAGTGTTCAAATCCGAAAACCGGAGAAAAACCCGGAGAAAAAAATGGCCTTAAAAGATTAATGAATTGTTTTCTACGATTTATTTTTACTTGGCTAAATATTTATTTGGACTTTCTTTATTTTCTTCATGTATATCTTTATTTTAAATATTATATAAAAAAATACATTTCAACTAATTATGGCCGAACTATATGGCCATATAGTTCATCATTTCATTCTTGTGATTTATTGTTATGGGACATTAGTCCAAGGATACTTTTTCTTTTAAATTTAATTTAATGTAATTATTAATTAATGTACAAAGTGTTTCAAGTAGTGAATAAAATACATTATCTCCTTTTCTTGGATAATTCTCGTAATATGCTCATTTGATACTATTTTAAAATTACATGATAATGTTTAGTTCCGCATAAAGATTCGTAAAAGTAGTTTCTTGGTTTCATTTGTTCTTTTATTATTAGTGGGTGTGTGTATTTAATGAATTTTATTATAATATATACATTTTTTTTCAGGTAAGTGCCCGTTCAATGCCCAGGAGTATCTTAATAAATATTGTAAGTACAAGTGATTTCTTTTCTCATAGAGTAAATATTGTATTAATTACTAGAATAAATTTTTAAAGTTAAAAGTCGGTAGCTGGTTCGGAAGCTGGCATTTATCTTTTGAAAATCAGTTATCATGCTAAACTGTTTTTCAAAAGATAAATGCGATATTAGTGACCGTATTAGATAGCTTAACGAGAACTTAAACGACAGGAATAGATGCGAGATCTTTAAACTACTGCTAACAGAAGTTTATCGCAAGCTAAATATCCGCGTTCGAAGAGCTAATCAGAAAGAGATTACTCTATTGCAGCCAGGTGATACGGTCTCACCATTGAGAATGAGCAAATATCTTTTTGATGAAGCCAAAGTAATAATCTCCGATTGCCTTGGATCATAAACTTCGTTTAAGGCATGATTAATGCTTTAAAGGTTTTAGTGAACCGTTCCAAGTATATAAATTGGTCTCAGAATCTCGCGAAAGGATTTTGTAATAAAACAATAAATTAGGATATTTTTTTAAAATTTATATTAATAGTTCAGTATAGGTATTTTCCTTCACTTCTCAAAGGTGGAAGGAGAGCCCGTAAAGCATTAAAGTCCGTAGGTTTTAAATCATAAACATTCAATTTTCATTCTGCTTACTTTGTTCTCATTTTAGTTCAAATGTGTACATTAATATTATTAGCTGCTCATTTCAAAAGTAATAGTCAAAAGGAATACCACACTCAAACTACTACTAATATTGGTTATTATTCAGTAAAATTCAATCAAAGAGGTATAAATTGAAAATGTACAGAATACTGCCTCTACCAGAAAGGGGCCGGCCATAGGAATACATTAGTTGATGAACTGATTCTTCTTCACTCGCTTTTAAGAAATTCATCAACATTTTCATTGTACTTTTTTTATCAAGGATTGCTTAAAATTCTGAAGCACTTTTTAACTTAAAAAAAAAAATTAAAGGTACATAAAAAATAAAAATTAATTAATTTGTACATTGATATGGAGTGTGAAGGAATGTATATTATCTTTAAAACTATTAAAATTATATTTTATTATCTTCTACTATATATTTGACAAGACTATTACAATATTTATGTCAGGCAAAATATTGCGAAATAGAAAAGCCGGTAGAAACATAAACAAAAGAAAAAGGATCATAGATGGGATTCTTTTTTTTTTGTTTCTCCCTTCTTTTAAACTTAGCACTATCTTAGAGAGCTGAGGCCAAAAAAAGTGTCTGATTTGATAAAAGAAAATATTTGATCGCCTAGGCCGAAAGAACTCTCATAATAGACTGGAAGTATGAACGTCTGCCACTCTAGATCGGTTGCAATCAAATTTTATAGGTCAACGAATTCGTCATTTTCGTCATTTTTTTTTTCAGATTTTCCTCAGTAACCCGCGCCCAGTGCATTTTAGGTAAAACATTGACATTGCCCATTTTAAAAAACGTTAAATTGCCAGTAAGTTTTATATTCAATATTCTTTAAACTTCGGAACACCTACTGAGAACAGTACAAATCTCCAAATTGTCACAAATCGCAAAAAAGAAGTTAGATATTCAGTGATTTTGTCTCGATAATATTTATCAGTGCAATTTTGTGCAAAAGGCATAATGACCAATGTAATAGAGTATTAAATTTCCTGCAAGATTCATACAAAATATTTGTAATTAATCTCAACAGGCGCCTAGAAATATTAAAATAATATTTTTAGAGAAAGTGGCCATCTTTCAGATTTTCCTCAGTAACTCGCTTACAGTGCATTTTAGGTAAATCTTTGAAACAACCAATTTTAAGGAACGTTAAATTTTCTGTAAGTTTTATGGGTAATATACTGCTGAGATGCTGAACCGTAAACACCACCAAAATGTCAATCAAATTCAAAAAGTTGGATATTCAGTGGTTCCGCCTTAAAAATTATTTTTTAATGCAAAATGCTTAATAATCAATCTTGTAGAGAATTAAATTTCTAAAAATATCCATATAAAATGTTTGTAATTACTCTCAGCAGACACCAAGTAATAATGAAATTATAATTTTAGAGATTGGGAAATTGTTATTGTTATTTCTCATTAAACGTTCATATTTCCAGTCTATTATGAGAGTACTTTCGGTCTATACGATCAAAAATTTTCTTGAAATCAGACACGTTTTTTGGCCTCAGCTACCGGACTATTTCGATGGTATGTATATTTCAATAATATTGTCCAATACCAAGTAGAAGGTAATAAAATATAGTTTCAAAAATAGTATGCGTTCCTTCACATCACTCTTAAGTACAAAATGTCATTTCTCATTTTGAAAGATGGGTTGAATGATCGTTTTCTTCTCGACCATGGGCAATTCCCACATAAGGCTAAAAGAAAAGGTAATTGAAATGACTTTGTAAATTTCACCTTAATAAGTTCCTCTGTTCCTGGGGAAGATTTAAGCTTCCTGATGCAGAGAAAGATTGACTGGCACTAAAAAATTAATGAGGCCATCTTTACGACTTCCTCAATTCGTCGTCCCCATCCTAAAATAAAAAAAAAAACTATTTTTTAAAAAAGCGAAAAATCCACGTTATCCATACCCGTTATGCACAAACATATGTTTTTTTTTTAAATACAATGGGTTTTTTGTTCCCTGAAAAGTAATGATTTTCAAAAAAATAAAAAAAGATTTTTATTTTTATTAGTTTAGAATCGAGACGACGAATGGTGTCATCCGTTTCATTCACGAACCTTATAATTTAAATAAAGCGAAATTCCTAAGGAATGCTTTCTGATTTTGTCAGTTACCATCGATCTTATAATAATAGTGATTTTTAAATAAATTCGGAACCATTCTCTGTTTCAACATTGCAAATAGAATCTTGCTACCGAACTAACAAATGGCCGAATGATATTATAATATATATAATACAATATATTATTTTAATTTTATTTTTTTAAATTATTACTAGCATCTCTGGTATATATATATATATATATATATATATATATATATATATATATATATATATAAAAATAAAAATAACATATTTCTGATATAATTTTAAATGTTACGTTTGTTGTTTAATTGTTTAAACAACAATTTTAATTGTTTCACAATCCTGATGTTTTTTGTTTTCTAAAAGTTCTAAACTGAATTCCATGAAAATTCGAGTTTATTGTTAATGAATCAAAAAAAGATAGACATAAAAGCATTGTAAAGAAAAAAAAATTACAAACTAAGAAGATTTTGAACATTATTCATATAAATTGATAAAATAATGGATTTTACTACTATATTTAAACTCGGGTAAGAGGGAAATTTTCATTTTCATACACTAATATAAAATAATGTATTGATGATACCATTACTGAACCAAACTAAATTTTACTAATTCTTAACCGTCAACGGTCTGTATGGATTTTTTAAATTTCACGCCATATGAATGAAAAAGGAAAATAAAATATTTTAAAAAATGACTATATATGATTAAATTATAAACAATCTTTAACAAGTTTTGCGGTAACTGTTGTAGCCAAATAAAAATGGAGAAAAATACCGGTGTGGCATTTTTCCTTATTTAAATTTTGAACTATAGAACGCCTTTTATGTCAAGAAATAATAGATGGGACGATGATTGAATGTGAACATGTGGTATAAGAAAATATTTGTAATAGTATCCAAGAAGGTAGCGCAGTAAGTACCGGAATCAGCTCCTACCAGCGACTTATTACTACCATTAAGTCGCAATGTTCGGAAGTCAACGGATGGTGCTGACTATATACGGATCTTCGGCCGTCCTTATGGACAGCACAGGTCAAGGATCATGTCGTCCAGTAGCAGGAATACTTCTCGTGTTCCCGGGAAACTCGTTCCTCCGGCATTCCTCACAGCTAGGAAGTCAAGAGTCCTTGTAGACAAAACTAATTGAGTGCTATTAATTACACTACAATAGGTTTACTGTTTATAATCGGCACAGTCTCAGGAGAGATCCATCCTGAGATGAGGACGAGGTACATTCTCCTAAAGACCTTGGTACATCCGATACACTTGATTCCGGGTGTAATGTCATTACTCCTCAGCGTTTTTTTTTTACCGATTTCTTTGACGCATATCCTCTGTCGCCTTCAAGGATCTTCACTACCAGGAGATCCGGTAAGTGTTCTACCGCTGGAACGTAATAAATGATTAGACAATCCTTTTGGACAATCGAGCTCATACAATTTTGCTATTGAGAAATAAAATTCAAGCCCATTTATTACTCAAAAAATAAGTTTTCTAGCTTATTTTATGCTGCCACAGTGACAGGAGTTCGTTAGGCGACCCTTAGCATGCATGATATAAGCTCAGCACATATATAGGAAACAATGAGGATAATTGTGTCTTAACACGTTAAGTGAACTACATCGGGATCCGATAGACGATTTTTTTCGAATGATTAAATAAATTACAAAGGATGAAATAAACTTATTTTGAATAACATTTCAACAAGAGTTGGGCAACTTGAATACTATTAATTTTAAAAAACTGACATAAGAGTCTTTACTGACATAAGAGACTTTAACCGTACAAAAATAATAACCGCCATGGGCATCGGCTTCTAAATCGTAAAATTCATATCAATATTTCTTTAAAAGAACAGTTGTAAAATCTGAACATTTACGTTATCGGTCGTATAAGACCATTCACACGAGTTAACAAAATTACAACAGTAAAAACTTCAGATATAAGCTTTTACGATCGAAAAAAGTTTCCTTGAAGCTGTTGTATAAAAAATTTTGACATCATGGAATTAAGGAATTAAATGGGATAAATTTCGGACAGGTGAGAACATCGTGGGGTGAGTTTGCAACTAAGTAGCTCTACAAATTTGCACTGCATGAGTAATTGTACAGAAGGACTCCTTAGGAAGGTCCATAACATACAACGAAGTAACTGTTGCAGTGATCCTTAGTTGTAACCTTTTCAAAAATAGGTTGATCATAAGGAAAAAATCCATTCTATAACCAGGAAAGTTCAAATTTCTAAGTTTTCTCAAAATGCGCAATTGTAGTTACCTAGTCGTAGAACTCATAAAATTATTTAATTAGATTGGAAAACAAATCGCGTTTATAACCTTTATCACCCATATGATCTCAGTATTAAATGTCGATATACCTTTTGATTTAAGTTTATTATGAGCTTCAAGTAAAGTGCCCCTTTCGGCAATTTCAGCCAAAATTATTATATTAAAATATTAAAATTATATTACTTATATGGATATAAAAGTATAATTTACCAAATTTGAGATGTTTTACATTATATTTTAATATAATTTTTGGTGAATGTCTAATATGACCTTCAAGTAAATATAATTTTTGATGAAAGTCTAACATGACCTTCAAGTAAAGTACTAATTACGGCAATCATACAGAGACCAAAGGGGAGGTTCACAACTAGATTTTACAATAATCCTAAATAAAAATGTTTAACTTTCTACGGCTAACCGTTTTTGAGTCATGCGAGAAACGTACGAACGAACGTACGTAAAGGCGTCACGACGAAACTTGTCGAAATGGATCCAGGGATGGTCAAAATGGACATTTCCGTTTAAATCTGAAAATCGAAAATTTTCGCGATTGCAATACTTCCTTTACTGCGTACAAGGAAGTAAAAAAATGCATACTATTGCATTAAAATTCAACGAGAGAAATCTATAAATGAAGAAATACACAAAAAAAAATCTCCTACTAATTATGTTAGGACATTATGTGACCAAAAATCGGTTATGTGATATTGATTTTATTAGAAACAAGATTTTGTCTCCTACGTTCTGATGAAAAGCACTAATATGTAAAAAATCGTAACATGATTTAAATTGATCAAAAAGACTCGCATGAGTTAATGTTTATCATCTGCGCATCAGTTTCCGCTATAAATTAACCGTGTGAACTTGAGACAGTCTTCGCATAGAAGGTTTTAAGGCGGCAATAGCGGTATGTTATTAATCTTGAAAAAATGTAGATGTAATCAAAGGCAGAAGGAGAGAAGGGGAGAAGATGGCCTCGAAGAAGAATGTTAAGAATATTACATGAGGCCTTCAGATCGAACAGAAAGAGAGAAAATAAATGAAAACTGCGAATAAAAAAAAATGGAATGTGGTTTCCAAATATGAAGAAACGTATCAAAAATGTTTTATAACAGGAATATAGTGCTTATTAGTATATCGAGACATTTAAACTGAATAATTAAATAGCCTCACATAAATAAAAGGATACATATATATATATATATATATATATATATATATATATATATATATATATATATATATATATATATATATATACATATATATATATATATATATATATATATATATATATATATATATATATATATATATATATCGTCGCTTCAGAGCAGAATAATCCTTATTCACCAAATTTGGCTTTTTCTGTTCTTTATCACTTGAGATATTTCAGACTACTGGAAATTTGATGCGGAAGTAGACCCTCTCTTTCAATAATACTTAACCCTAAACTTGGCAATGTGCCCACATGACAAAATTCTTTCATTTACTTTTTCTCATGATACAGTTCTATTATTGAAATGTCCTGCCAAGTCTAGGGATATGTATTTTTTCAATAATTATTTTGTAAACAATGTAAAATTTTAAAAATATTTGAAAGGAATATTTTTTTTTAAATAAAAAAAAGCAAAACAGTTTAGCCAAGTTTATGGCTAAGCTAGAAAGAAAAAAATTGGTTTACACTTTATAGCATGAAACAGCAAAACAAAAAGTTAAAAAAACCCTCTCCAGTAAAATTAAATTCTACTTCGGCTCTGAAGCGACGATGTATTTGGAATAATTGTTTTTATCTACATTTTGAAACTAATTTTTTTTTTTTTCAAAAAGATCTCTAAAGAAAGTAACAGGCTACATTTTTTATAACCTACAAACAGTTATTATTACAGATTTATCATTAATGAAAATTAGTTATTTCATCACTTCCAAAATCTCTAAACTGAATTCGATAGCTTAGAGATTTTGGAAAAAAACAAACAATATTTTGAAGCAATTCTTCAACGAAACCTTCAAATTTAGAAACGTGTTTACAATATATTCAATACAATTAGCAACAATAGAATGATATTTCACATCGATTTGTATGGTTTTTTCACGAGCTTAGCTATTAGAAATAAAATAGAAATATATATATATATATATATATATATATATATATATATATATATATATATTTATTTATCTTTTTATATATAATCGTTAGTACGTCTGTTGGTAATCGTGTAACATCTGAACGATTTGACCGATTCTTGTCATAAATTGTATACAAATTCGATATTTGTCAAGTTATTTGTGTGTATTAGTGAACATTTTATATTTCCCGTAAATGGACAGTGGATGCAAATACAACAGGATCATCGTTCATTCGTCTTGCATTTCAATATGAACCAGATACAAAATATTCGTCACATTCTAAAATGATTGTTGGCGGAATGGATGACGTATGTGAATATTGCCATGCATTTCAATCTAAAAATGAAACAGATGGAATGTTCTGCGCATTAAGAAAAGTTGTATTGCCTACATTGAATCCGCCACCTGATTCATTGAAAACCTTAATACCTGGTCAGATGTATTCATTCCTAACATATTTAGCATGATATCATAGTGACAGTGGAAACATGTTCATTTCATCAAACATTGCTAAACACTCTTAACTGTACAAGTATTACTAAAAATCGTTAAAAATATAAATGGGACCATTTTGGCGACTCAAATATTTATTAGAATATAAAATTCATTTGCCAAAAATGGAAGTTTAGTTATAAAAATTGTGATCAAGTAATGAAATTTACATTAAGACCATATTATCCAGGACGAAGACGGAACCGGACGACTAGTACATATATAATTTTAAGGCGTCCAAATATCTGTTTTAATTTTCTGATATTATTGTTATATAGATTACACTTTGACAATAGTTTCATCCCAAAAACAATGACTACGACAGATACAATTTTAATACCAAATGATCTTTTTTGGAATCAGGGCACCCTAAAACATGCTAATTAACTATGATCTCTAAAACATTTATGAGCAATAACCATACTTAGTGTACATTAGGTTCTGTAAGTAATATGTTTTTTGGATTCAGGGCACCCTAAAACATGCTAATTAACTATGATCTCTAAAACATTTATTGAGCAATAACCACACTTAGTGTACATTAGGTTCTGTAAGTAATATGTTTTTTGGATTCAGGGCACCCTAAAACATGCTAATTAACTATGATCTCTAAAACTTTTATTGAGCAATAACCATATAAGTATGGTTATTTACTAAGGTGTGCATTAGGTTCTGTATGTAATATATATATATATATATATATATATATATATATATATATATATATATATTTTAACGAATTCAGGCTGATAAGTGTAATGATAAAAGTGAAATTTACAAAAAAAAATAGTATTAAGAGAATTTTGCGACACATTATAGACGGCCGAACGTTCCAAATGACCTTTTGAAATCAGCATGTTCTGTTTTTGTTTTTTTTTTTTGCTTCCAAACCAGAAACTGTAACCGAACCACACCTCATTTCGAAAACATGACGGGTGCGACAACCGACCTACACACACTCAAGAAATATTTCAAATCTCAAAGTTTTCAAAATATTTTCACAATACCTGTTTCATCAGCGGAATTAATGATGATAGGCGGGCCGAAGCCTGCTCGACAGGTTAATTAAATACTAACTATTGGTATTAATTCAACGTCGCGATTTCAATCTAACTGGATAAAGACAAATAGTTCACTAAAAGCAATAAAGCTTACCATTATTTTTACAGACATAACTTTTAACAATTACTAAGGCCATTTCGTTCTTTTATGTGACTGTTGCTAAAGGCTTTTGTTTTAACTCTAGGCAGATTGATGATCTAACATTCTGTAATTGAAATAAAAAAAGAGAGAAATGTTCTTTTTATATGACGACACAAAAATATGTTGTATTCAGCCGTTCTGGAGTACCTCAGGAATCAATACTTGCTCCTTTATTGAGCATTAAAAATACATAAAACTGAAATTGGCATTTTGGCCTTATTCCAAGTATTATTCTAAAATCATAAGTAGATCTCGCAGAATTACTACTAATAGGAAAAGATGTGCCAGCCATTGACTGTTTAAAGAAAAAATAACAATTTTTAAAAATTATACTATAATTAACATCAATAATAATTTAGGAGTTATATTTTATATCGCGATATGTATACCTTCAAGAGTCTCCATACTTTAAATACAATTCTTGAAGTATATATATATATATATATATATATTGACGGATGAAAAGACAGCAGATTTATTAAATGAAAACAATTACACAAAAATCTATTTTTCTTTTTAAAAAACAATATAGACAATTCTTAGTCCAGGAATATAATATCAAAGTATGAGTTTAACCAATATCTGATAGTGGATGATTGCTTGATAGGTGCTCTAGTGAAATAAATAAATACGAACAGTAGTTACTTTTATTCATTTTACTGACGTGGTCTTAACTTACATTGCTATATTAATTATATTACTTATACGACCTTTTAAAATATTTATACGTATTAATTATATATAAAGAATCAACGGGAGGAAGGAAAGAATTCCACCGAAATATATTCCGAGAAAATAAAGTTTTTAAAGTTGGAGCCACTCTTCAGTCTTAGGATATTCTTCAAACGCATCTAACAAACCGAACATCCACTTTTCTGGCTGTCACCTTATTCTAATCAATGGCATGAATATATTGATATGTTTAACACCATTTCAGACAAAAATGTGACTCTCCCTCTTTCTCAGGTGGACCTTCATTAAAAAAAAAAAAATTCGGCTCCAAGCAGACGGCCACTAATCAATGTTGAATATGTTTAATATCTCTTAAGTGATATGCACTTGAAAAATTAAATCTAATAAACATTTCATCTGTCAGTCTACACTATCTCACGGTATATTTACATCTTTCAATTAATTATTTTAAAAAATACAATAGGTTCTTAACTAATTGCCCAAATGTCTAAAAAGTGATTTCACCAGCGAAGACGGTGTGTGGCAACATCAATCCGTGTATAACAGATGATGGATCGGTTTGCGTGGCCGGATCATTTCTTTGTGTGCGGCGATCTAAGGATGTCGTTGGAATATCCCTTTCATAGTACCAATGCATAGTATAATGCAGGCTCATGTATAACGTGATATGAAAGTATGCTGCTCAAGTAAAGTATCAGTAAAGCATAGATTGTAACAGTATCAGAATTCGAAACGAGAATATCTCACAAATCAACAAAATCTTTATAAATGTAATTAACAATATTTATATCAATATAGAGTAAACAAAATAAATTTGGAACATTAGCATCACAAGATTAAAACGTATAAAATAAAATTTTAATTAGAATTAAATACAATATGGCCAATATAATTTTTAAAAAACATTTTTTAAAATTAAATTGAGAGAGTTATCCATATTGTGTTTAGTACTGATTAAATTTAGTACTGTTATCCATATCTGATTAAATTAATACAATATTTCTATGCCTCGGGTGTAAAATAATAGTATGATCATAGTCTTTGTTGCTGTTCACTATACGATTTATGGTAGGATTGTAGTATTGATTTAATTTTTTATTAAAAATTAAATTAATATATATCATCAGTTAATAATTTATTAATAATATCGATAGTTACAACTTTTGAAATAACCAAAATCAATACTGGGCTAGGGTAATGGTACTTGGAGGCCAGAGTTAAAACTAAAACCTGTCGAGGGGTCCGACATGGGCGGCCCTGCCAGTAGTACCGAAAAAGAGTTGCAAGGAGACAAAAAATAGGAAGTTTTTTATTATTTTTAGTTTAAAAAAATTCCTATATGAATCAATTTTCCAAACATTCGCCAGTGTTTTTTAATCATCCATTTGCTTGTAGTTTATAAGAAGTTAAATTTCAACAAAAGCCAGGCACGTAGGTTGGATTTTACTTCGGAGAGGGCTAATAATTTCAGAAGCCTAATAAATTGATTTGATTTTGAAAATGAGCCAACTCGATTATTATTAAAACGGAGTAAAACCCTTTCCAAACGAGTGATTTATTTATATTTCATGCACAAATACTCATTGATTTTCTAGAGTAAAATAAAAATTAAAAATTGTTTTTGGGAGAGGGAAGGCTGAATCCTGGCTACATGCCTGATCATGTAAGGCCCATTGCCAACTGATATTGGTAATTATATTTAAAGTGACGAAATCTTAGGAAAATATTTTTCCCAACCCTAAATTAAGATCCAACTATTTTCAAATAAAATATCGAAACCAACTATATAATTTACATTTAATTTGAAAAAATATATATAATAATATTTTATATATAATTATGATAACCTTCCACGATTACATTTGAAAAATGTCATGAAGAGGAGGATTTAAAAATTCAAACTAAGAAAGAAAAGATTTATAAGTAATGTACTCGTTCCTCTTACTTAAAAGATAAATGTTAACAGATGCAATAAGGTATGCAGGCTTAGTTGTGGATTAGCCATCCCTTCCACACCACGTTACTTCATTCAGAGTATTTGTGTAAGCATTATTGACAGCGCTTCGTAGAACGCATTACTTTTTAATACTTTGTTTACAACAGTCACAATAAGAATTATTAGCAAGATGTGAGTGAGCCAGAAGCTTAACAACGTTGAGCAGCCGAAAGAGTTTAACGATCTTTTCCTACTAGCTCATTGCTTTTTATTTTTCCGACCAGTTTCCTGTACAAATTTGTCCCCCATGAACCTAGATTATACACTACAGGAAATACTAGGTTTGATTAGGCAGTAGGAAGCTCTTTTAAGGGCTAGGCCAAACAAGGTTTAATCACTCGATCACCTCAAGGCTTGTGGAACTCCACGCGGCGGGAGGTCATGAGAACTCTTGAAGAAAGAATCCAAACGCTTTTAATTTGTTCACAATTAAATTGATTACGTATCAGAGATTATATTCGCATAGCCTGGTGAAAGTATGTTTTAGCCACAATATTACTTAAGGAAAATTTCATGGCTCATTTAACTAATTGCTGTATAACTTGGTGGAAACGAGATAGAAATATTGCGCCATTGAAATGATCAGTGCACGAAATGTCAAACTGAAAAACCGAATACGTACGAAAAAAAATCCAGAAAAAAACTGCTCCAGCATTGCGAGATCATCATCGGAGTTACGCAAGGAACAATAGCAATATAGCTATGTTTTTTTTGATCTACAATCTTCGACTTACTTTCGAATATGAACAAATTTTATACAAATATATGTATGTATATATATATATATATATATATATATATATATATATATATATATATATATATATATATATATATATATATACATATATAGCTAATATTGAAGTTATTGCGTTCGCCAACCGTTGAGAATAGTGTTGGCTCGGGACGACGGTTACGTACTGAAAGTACAAGACGCGGCAAACACTGAGGCTGCGATGTTAATTGTTTTACCTCTTCATCTTATGTAATGGAGTTCCGTGCAGGCTCTCTCTCAGTGGGTCTTCTGCCTGCTCCTGCTGGCTCCTTTGATGCCATCAGCACTTTACAAGAGTTTGTACTCTTTGGAGGCAAGAGCTTTCAGATGTAAAACCATGAAGTAGTGTTGTAATCAAATGCAACATATCCAAAAACATGTTGTTTAGAAGTAGTGATTATGTTTTATTTATTCCAAAGGTATACAGGTTTCCCGATAGTTAAACCAATGAAACAGGCGTCGTTTTTTGAAAAAGGCATTAGCGCCATTCAGCAAACTTTACAAGAAACACATGAAACGTTTTTTCCCCAATTAAGAATGTATTTTTTAAAAAATTTATTATTTATTTTATACAGTAGGTGTTTATTCAGGTGTCAACGCTGTTATAATTAAAATATATTTTTAAGACGTCTAGCTCTGGTCAAGGCCAGATTGACGACTGAGAGTTAGTATTTGATACGTCATCAACAGTCGATTTTTAGAACATTTCCAATTTTTTTTTCTCGTTATATCCAGAGCGAGAATCTATAGTGGTGGTGTCTATGTTCTGTAATAAATCTAAACTCAATAATTAGAATTTTTGCCGCATAAGACTTTCAAAAAATGACCGATATAAAGTGGCACTTCGGTAAGTCGATGCCTATCTTGAATACATAATTTCAGCAAACATACACACACACACACACGCCAATTTTCAAGTCTTATTTATTTGGACTCAGTGGAACTTATAAAGTGTGTTTCTATTGAAAACTCAGATTCGAAATTTTTTACGATCGCAATACTTCTCCTTACTTTAAGGTCATACATAAGTAGGTGAAAAATAATAAACATAACTCAACCCTTTTTTAAGAAATACAATAAATTATAATAATACTAAAAATGCATATCAGCTTTATGCGTGATATTTATGAACTATAATCAAAGGAATACTTTTAGTATTTTACAAGAAATATAAATTTTCAAAGTATAATAAAACCTGATGATAGCAAAATGACAGCTAGAAAATTTCCAAAATCATACTATTTGTGAATTGATTTAAAACTATTTAATATATTAATAATACCTAACTACTTTTGAAGTTTTCATAAAACAACGATTCAAACGCGCGAGAATTGAAAAACAGTGATGCATTTATTTTTGTATAAATTCAATATTAACTGGCTTTGACTTAGGTGATGTAATTGTGTGTCAATTAATCTTAAATAATAGAATATTCAATATCATGAAATAGAAAAAAAATAATTTTTTGAACTTTTTTTTTTTTATCAAGTAGAAGTTTTTACTCTCTCTTAAAAAATGTACAAATATTTATACCAATAAGTTTCAGAATCAAAACAGTGTTCGTCGAATATCTTAGAGAATTCAGGAAATCTTAAGCGAAATAAGGAATTTATTTATTGTCTAGATTTTATATATCACTTAAAAAATATTACTCACATCTTTATATAAATAAACGATGTTAGTTACAGTTAAACAAAGGTTAATGTGATGCTTTCAGTAAAAAGCAAAAATACCCTCATAAAATCATTTAATCAATTTTAAATTACCTAATAAAAGAATCGTGCAGCTGTTGGCAATAGCCTCATTAAGATTTAACGATCAGTCACTATATTGCACAACAAAAGTGCGATGGATTAAGCTTAACGGTGACAAAGTATTTAATATTCTTTTCACCTCCAAATGGTCTCACCAACTCTTTCCATCGAATGCCAAGCAACGAAAATCACACCTGTTGCCAAAGTCCTCATGCAAATGATGTACTTTACAAACACAGGTGGTAAGAACTTTTTATTTATCCCATGCGATATACCATGTTAAGTTTTACAGTGATTGGATGTTGGTAATGTGCATCAATACAAAGCATATTTAAAGATTAGGATTGTCTATAAATGTTTTTAATTCTTGTCTCTCAAAAATTAATACCTGCAGCATACTTATCATATTAATTTATTTTATTGAGTAAAACTTCCTTCGCCGATTCCCAATGTGATATCACTAATTTCTGCAATCTCTTGCTGTTGTTTTTTTAGACAGATTTTTGTATACACTTTGACCAGCCTGATTCGTCCCAGACCATCTTGGATTATTGTTTTCAAATTGAAAATACACAGACATTTATGTTATATGGACAGCTTGGAGCAGCACTAACAATTACTTATTTTTCCTTCTTCCCCATTCACTCTAACGATATGAATCCAGGGCGCTCTAATAATAACTACGTTTTCTTTCAAATTCCTCTAATTAGCTACGAAGGTATTTGTGAGCACTTACACTTAAATAATGCCAAACGCAGCTGTTTTTAATAATTGCCAAATTTTATATAATGACGTTTTATTGATTAATACTCTACATAAAAAATTCCTTTAACGCATCAAGCATATCAGCTGTTAACTTTAGGTCTAAATCGTAGTTACAATACATAGTTTTTAGAAAAAGGCTTTAAATTGATTGAGTAACGTGAACTCAACTTCTATCGATTCCCGCTGACGATATATGGGAGAAAAATGGAAGTGTTCTCAAAATCGACAATTGATTTTTGACAAAATCACTCAACAACGGTTGGTACAACAAATACTGACGACTCTCAGTTGTCACACTGGCCTCGTCCAGTAATAGAAACCTTAAAAATATATTGTAATTATAAAGGTTTTACCAACTTGATAAACTCCTACCGTACACAATAAAGAATAAATAAAGTAAAAAATATAATGTTATTTGGGTAAAGTTTGCTAAATGGCTCTCACGCCTTTTTCAAAAAATGATGTCGATAGATTCATGATTGAACAAACTTGAATGCATTTCCTATCATAATAATGCTATTTTTTTATTGAATGCATAGTTGTTATTGAAAATTAAATCCTGCAACAAAGTCAGTCTTTGAAAAAATGTATCCACTATTTCAACTTAATCAATAATAAACTTAAATTTGGAATATTTAAGATACAAAACAATAACCGTATTAGATTACATATAGCAATGGACCAGTATGGATGGAGATATGGTATGTCATAAGTCTAAAATTTGCTGAAGAACTGTGGAGCGTTTCAAGTGAAATTAATGGATCGTTTAAAAAAACAAAAAAAAATGCAAAAAAGAAAACCTAAAGTTCCACTAAACATTTCATGTTATGATTGACATTTGATGGCTCAAAAACTAGCTAAAGGACATCAGATGACAAAGGAAGAGAATATTCAATTCAATGACTTGGTGATCATCTATAATATCATAAATAAAAAGTATACAAATGTTAATAAATAAACTTGGGCCACTATATATAAAGAGGTGTGAGGCTGATAGGGGCTGTATAGAGACTGAATGAGCCCTAGTAGGGTCACCCGGCCACAGAAGCGATCCATGGCAGATACAATAGAAAATAAATTCAATTTTTGGCTACAGTCTCACTAGAACCTGTACACCTCCTCATCATCCACCACTAAAGGATTCGGGCATTGTTAATTTGTATTCAATTATTCTTATAAAACGTAATTTTTTTAAAGTGTTATAAGCATTATTTTTTTTCTGTATTACGACATAGCCGGTCTAAAGGTCAAAAGGTACGAACCGTAACTAAAGCCCTTCGACTACGACTATAGAAAAAGTGAGGCTCCCCCGAGAAGATTACGTGCCTTTGGTGACATAACCGAAAATAAAGCATGAAGGGGCGCCGAATGCCATCGACAATAAACCGTGATTCTCTTCTCTGAGTCCCAAAGCTCTCTTGGCCAACTCTCGATATCCGTAATGGTTCTCAGGAAATTCGCTGGCTCAATTCTTCAATATTGCATCAATTTCGATTGTCAGCCACAGTCCAATGTCTTCGTTTTAGTCGTATCGCCTACCAAGCTCATTGAGATATTCAAAATTTAGGAAAATAAACAAAAAAATTTAAAGGAAAATAAGGTCAGTTAGTCTATCAAGATATCTGCTATTCCATCGTGGGAGGGGAATCTGTTTAGCACAACTAGGAGAAAGGGAGCAAAATTAGGGCTTCAACTTAAAATATTATTAATTTTTTTTTGAGGAGAGAAACGGTTGAAAAAATATTGTTAACACGTTTATCGCTCCATTTAAGGTAAATGATTTTGAGTCCCATCCCCGTCATCTTCTCCATGATTATTATTAGGTCAACTATTCAATATAAATTTTTTTAAAAATATGATCTAGATATTGAACATTTCAATGAAGTAACAATAAAATTGTACAGAGTTAAAATTAAAGTCTAGGACCAAAACGTTATTTGCACAACCGATGGGATGCCCAGAGAGGAAGTCCGAAACGTCCTAGAACGAATTATGAAATAAAAGGATGTGTGAAGTATAATGGGTTTTATAGATTTTTTGAATTACGTTATAAGTAAATTACATTGATAAATAGATAACTAATTTTAGCATATTGATTAGTGAGGTTCCATTCTCTATCCATTATATCATTATTCCATTATATTATACCATTATTCCATTCATATTATATCATTAAATTTAATGTTCAAAATAAATTTTTATATATTTTTTCTGTATAAATATTCACTTTTATGGAGGAATAGAAAATTTGTAAAGACATGTATTATTATAAAAAAATAAGACGTGATAAAAGAGCAGGTTAGGATGAACGGAGTGGGTTCGATTCCCAACTGGGTCAGTTTAAATTGATTTCGCAGCGGTCCCAAGAATTAGTGAATGGTGAAAAGCCAAAATGGTGAAATTTCTTCTAACTTTTTTTTTTTTACTTGTTATTTATAAATTTATTTTACTGATTACCAAACGAAATTTTGGTTTTAAACCCTAATGTTCATAGAAACAAAATAATTTCTCAAGTGATTTGCCTATAATCTTTCACCTTTTATATTTGGGGATTTCTCTTGAAATCTGTCTTCTTAAGTCTATAAGTCCTTTATAGCATTTATTTATTTTTATATTGCTTGGATGAGATTATAACTGTTATGGCATTAATTTATTTTTGTAATTGGTTGATATTATAGTAGTTCTTTAATTTTGGCTTACAGGAAACATCTCACATTTGATTAGAATTTTCGATGCAATAGCTCTCAATAATTATATCTATATTATGATACAAGAAATGCACATACAAAACCACTTTCATAGTAAACGATCCATAAAATTAAATTAGTAATAGCCATAGAGGTTTCTCCTACACACGAGAGATCGTAACAGGGGCTGATACCCATCACATACTGGAACCGGTTATGCAAGGCGCTCAATATCGAAGCAATTATCTGTAACGGTAACTGACGCGGGGTGACTAACACGTGGACCGGTCATTGGCATTGAAGAACTGGTTCTACAACTTAGCTCAGGATGTTTTCGCTGTCTTGGTGCCATCCTCAAATCGTTACAGGCAATGGCATAGCCAGAGAGAGTCCAGGGGGTCCGGGCCCCTCCCTCCTCCCGAAATTACAAAATACTTTTACTTTCATTTAAAAATATATTTAAAAATCTTATCTGTTAACAAAAATTATATAAACCTATTTGCATGATATTTTATACATAATATATAGAAAATATTATATATAGAGAAAATATTATATATAGAGAAGGTCCCTAAACATCCCGGTTGGAGTGGGTTTCTTTAAAGTAGATCCTTGGATGACCCCCTCCCGTGGCTCTGCTACTGATAACAGGACATGCATTTGATGTGGGTGCTTGTTGCTAGCATTGCCAAGATCAATAAGGCATCAAGACATTAGCAATAAAATTTTATTGAATATAAGACTTTGTGGAAGCTCTTTCATGTGCCAAGGGATGTAGTTTATTTACCTATAAATCAGTTAAATCAACTGATAATTCATAATCCAAGTTGCAGAAAATTCTCCAAAATGTATTGCTTAAATTAAAATATTATGACAATAACCATTATAATTATTATACTAAAAACCTTGAATAATTGAAAAAACACAACACTCAACACGCCTAAAATGTTATATAAGGTAAATGTAAAACGTCATATAAGGTTACATTTTACCTTCCAAATTAAAGCGAAGGAAGAATGCTGCTAACTATTTTATAAAAAATCTATCGTTATATCTGTGTATTAAGTTTACTTAGGCGAGAGATTTATTAAAAAAATGTGAAATTAGCACTGTTGTTAAAATAATAAAAAAATAAAATAAAAAACTCCCGAAAAATTAATACTACCACATTGTACATATAGTTATAACATTTTATCCTGTAAATGATTGGAATCAAGAGGTGAGAGCCTAGGAAAATCATTATAAAAAATATATGAACCTTTTGTTTTCGACAGGTTATCTTAATTGAACAGAAAAACATTTAAAGAACCGATAAGTTGCTCTAATCAGCAGAGCATTCGTGCGCAGGCACATCTTCAAAGTAACTTACAAGAAAGTAACTTCCTCGAAGTTACGCCACAGACTACAATCAAGCAAGAACCTGCTTCGATCATGGACTATTCCCAAAGTGAAGGAAGCTTAAATTCGTTAAGAGATAAGATCAAAGATATCTCCTTTTTTCTCTTCTAGTCAGTTCATTTTTAATAGATTCTGATTCTGCTGTTACTTCTGAGAATGGTTTCGATATGTTTAGCAACATCGGACTTCAGTATCAGGTAACAGATACGAGTGAAAGCATTCATAACATTCGTAAAACTGTAGAAATGGTAAATTCTCCAAGGTTTCCTCATCGAAGAGAAGGTGACAAAGAAGAAAGATAAGGAGAAATCTCGACCGAAATGAGCCTAAAGTGTCGCTGATGTCATGGCGGACGTGAGACGAATCAAAAACCGAGAATAAACTGATACCAAATAACCTTTCTATCTCTCAGCTGATGTCTTGTGAAGAAACTGTAATAACGTATCAAATATTTTATTGATATTTCTAATAATGGCACTACTCACCCTGCGGTGGTTTTCTTTTTTAGTTTTTGATAACTAATTCTTATGTGTTTTGTAGCACTGAATCCGAAAATGACCTTCATTTTTTTCTAGCACGTCAGGATTTTTTACAAATGAAAATTTCAAAATGTGTAAAAAGTAAAAAAAAATGCACAAAAAAGAGACTTCAAAATAGACTCAACATTTTTTTCTCTTATGATTAATTATTTTTTTTTACTCATTCTATACAATCTTATAGCTTTATTTCACAGTCTGGGCTAAACGATTTGGTTTGAGACTAACATCTGATCATGGAAAATTCAGAATTGCTTGGTTCGAGGCTTACAGAGAAGAACGCGTGCAGCAGCTGTCACCTCATACTCCTGGTTTAAGTACAGAGAAAAGGAATATCTTCCATATTTGCGATATATTTATTTCCAAATTGTGAAAAATCCTGATGTTATGGGAAAAAATGAAGGTCGTTTGCGGATTCAGCGCTAAAACATACATAGGAACCAATTATCAAAAGTCAAAAACCATGTCTACCCAAAGTTTGCATGCTTGTGTAATGAATCATTCAAATTATTTATTATTTTAAAATTGAACTTTAAAGAACCAATTGACAGCCTCAAAAATATAATTACTTAAAAGTGCTTTAAAATTTTAATACAATATTTAGATATGAACGCAAAAAAAAAAATCAAATTTAGAATGCCAAGTAAGTAATGACGAAAAAGAACAATAAATTAATTTTAGTTAAGAGATTTTTTTAGGACTCTTTGCATTGTAACATTATTTGACATAATAATAATAATAACTAAAAAAAATACAAGATATGCATTTGGTTCAGCATTTGGTTAGAGAGTGCCTATAGTTTTCTTGTACAACGCTTATGTAAGGAGGTGAAGTGGTCCGCATTTACTCTCAATCACCAGAGTTATTTCCCACCCTCATCAAGGGTACCCATTGGAAGCTGAGTGACCCACACCTGATATACTTATTACCTGATATACCTGATATACTGATATAATTAATAAATTGTCAGCCTCAGCCGAATTATAGCCCGGGTCTGGGAGGTAAACAGTCCAGTGCCTTATTACCCACTCAGCTACCTCACTCACAATATTATAATATAATATAATGCAACAAAAATCAGAAAGCATGCAGGCTGATTATGTCCGTATATATTGGGCAATTTCATTATTGAAATGCACGATATGTAAATATTGTTATATTTAACTAAATACATGTTATTTTTTTTAAATATATCGGACATGCTTGGGCCGAAACATAGGCGAGTAATGATAAAAAACTAAATTCTATTACTTACTACTAAAAACTAAACTAGTTATTTTTGTTAAAGTGACTTTGACTGAAAACCTGAACGATACATACGAACTCCTAAAAATTCTAAATAGTCGACCACCCAGGTCACTCATAGTTTAACTAAGCAATGATAAAAAACGACAAATCTAAAGAATCGCTATATGACACTCATTAGAATCGTTGTCAAACATTACAAAACGTCAAAATTAAAACGTACTTTCTGTCAACTCATTCAAGAAGTAATTTACCAATTCGATGAGGCAGGTGTCATTTTAGTTTTTTTGTTGTGTATTCATTTTTTTTTCGAATTAAAGCTATTTTCAAACTTATAACGTACCACCGACATATGCATTTATAATATCGTGGGATGAATTATACAACTAGATAACTACAGTTCAGAGTTTCGAGAAAACTAGATATTTGAACTTTCCTAGTTATAAAATGGATTTTTTTTCTTGATGATCAACTTATCTATTTTTGAAAAGGATATACCTGTGGATCGTCTACAGCAATAAACTAGCTGTAGTATATTGTGGACCAAATCTAATTTGACTTTTCGGTGCAATTAGGCATATTTTGAAAAATTGTAGGTGTAGAAATCACTCCACGATATCATAGTAAACAAATCATTATACAAATAATTATTAAATAATTATTTAATATTTTAATATTAAATAAAAAAGATATTTTTTTAATCATTAAGTTTCGTTTATATTTATATATATATATATATATATATATATATATATATATAAACCTTAAAAGCCCATCGTATTAAAACTCTAATATCATCATTTCGACACTACAGTTTACTATGGTCGCAAATGAATACGAATGTAATGTCTCCATATAAAGAGTGAATCTGATTGCATTTGTTACTTTAGAGTGTCACGATCAATCATAAAGTTGAAGCACCGTCCATGCATCGCGTAATTAGTTCTGCCCTTCAAGGAGACATTATTCGTTTTAATGGTGTAATGGTCGCTATTAATTGCAGCACAGCATTGATCACCTAATTATAGATGAAACATCAATTTTACGTTCATGAAAAAAATTGCTAAGGATTCACTTGAGGACAAACCTGATGTTTTAGTATTAAAATATAATTTTAATTAGTAATTAAAATAAGCGATAAATTTGTAAATTCATAATTCTATAATTGGAAATTTAGATGATTAATAATAAATAATTTTTAAAATTGTGACTAGCAGAGCTCCTTTACTGAAGACGTATTATAAATTATATTTAAAAAAAAAAGTCGAGACACCCAAAAGTTACTTCATTAGCACCAAATCAATTTACATACAAATTTCCAACCTTAAAACTAAATTTGGAGGAATTATAAAGATACGCAAAAGGTTAAAAACAAAAACAACATTAAAACATGGAGAATTTTTTACTGAAATTTAACCCCACTTTTTTGTATTTTTGTGCCAAGAAATCAACCATACATATCGAATTTCAGCTGAATTCGGCTGTAAGTGCCCAAATATAGTGGAGCCAAATATATATATATATATATATATATATATATATATATATATATATATATATATATATATATATATATATATATATATAAAAGACATACACAAAACGTGTTCTAGGGGTTATGAAACGGATTTAAAATTCACAATTACAAGCTTTTATCATGTCAGAATACCATAGTACACATTTACAAGTGGTATTTATATTTTATACAGTTGTAAATTTCAACAAATAAATGATTTTTCATTTATTAGAGTTTTATATATATATATATATATATATATATATATATATATATATATATATATATATATATATATATATATATATATATATATATAGAGAGAGAGAGAGAGAGAGAGAGTTTTTTATATTTTTTATTTTTTCATTTTATAAGAGTTTTTTAACAACTCGAGATAGTTTAAATTGATTAATCTGTCATGAATTAGTACTTAAGTGTCATAAATTTACACCAAATCAATACAAAATTCATTACGGCTTAACAGCCAACAATAAAGGATCATTAGTTAAGTCAAGAGTTAATTTAGTCTTGGATTTAACCTAGTTAGTTTAGCCACAGAGTAAATTAGTTCTGGGTTGAGTTTTATTCCTCAGTTCATAATATCCTGAGACCAGATTAGTCCGAGAATAACCGTTATGTAATGGTCGGCTTAGTCCAGAAGTTATACGGAGCTTCTACGTAGTTATCCCTAAACCTGCAACTTGCCTACAATCAGGGCCGGAATTACAGAGGGCAAAGGAGACACTTGCTTTGGGCAGCAGAATTTAGAGGGCGGCAAAAAAGGATATTAGTTTTATTTTTTTACATTAGGAAAATTTTAGATTAAGTAAAAAATATTTGTTTCGTGTTAGCATAAACCATAAAATTCGTATGAACTTTATGATTATTTTTACCTGAATTCAGTCATTAAATACAATAAAATGAGTTCATGTCATTTAATAAAATGAGTAAAATGATGCTAGACGATGATATTTATTTCGAAACTACCTAAAATACTGTTATAAAACTGTTTACTTTTATTGGATGAGGGGAGAAGGTGAAAGGAGACGCAAAATTAAGCTTTCTACTATAACAATAAATTATAATACATTGCATGAAATAAATACAGCAATATAGTATCATAGTAAAACATTTCTCGGAAGTTAATTAGTCATATTGATATTAGTCTCCTAATTACGCAGATATGAATTAAAAATTTTAGATAATCAACATCATGAGAGACAATTTGCTTGCTTATTAATAAGATGTTGATATAGTAAATTAAATTTTGGGAAATAATCTAAATAATTTACAACTTTATATGCTCAATCGCATTAACCGGTCAGAGAATACATATATACAGACTCTCTATATTTGATTTCACGATACAACCAACAGTGCCCTTGTAGAAAAAATTACTTCATCCAATAAATAAGAAGGAGGTCCTGGATGAGAGATCAACACCCACAATTTCTATACCCAGCATAATACCACGGAAAAGATACCAGGGTATTATTCTTTCTCATACCTGGCATGCCATTATTAAATTGATGATTTCGACATGAAAAGCACTGGTTGTCATTTTTTATCTTTGACAGACGTGGATAAATAAATAAAAGTAATATTTTTATTAAAATTAAAGTACTACTGATGAACTACTATAAGAATATAATGACGTTTTGATAAAAATGTGCTATATATTTCCAATGGTTGATTATAATAACAACTAAGAAAATGTTGAATATTTATAGTTCTCCAGATTGTTCAGGCATCCTTTACCGGAATGAAAAAAAAGAACAAAGAAGAGACAATTAAGAAAAAGAAAACATTATCGAATGCAGACACGAATGTTCATCAAGGTCTGTCACGAAGATACTCGCAGCAGGTCAACGTCCTTCCAGAGCCGAAACCACAAAGTGCTGGGCCATTCAATGCCATTTAATACTACAGAGGAAAATATTAAAAAAAAAAACAAATATTACACATATTAAAAAAAATTAATCGTCGTTTATTTCAGGTTCCCATGGAAGATTAGAGGAAACCAAAGCAGGAAGTATTTCAAGAAAAAAAAAATTGAAAAATAGAGAATCTTGGAAAAAAAATTCCTTAAACGGAAATAAAAAATTATTTATGTTTGATATGTAATTATTGACATGTAAACTTATTCATTCAACAAATTTAGGCGGCTTTTACTATTTTCCATTAGTTCTATTTCGTCTTTCTTATCAAGAGACTTGTTTACACTTTTGAGTAAATAAGAAAACTGAAAATAACTTTCCGTCTTCTGCTGTTTAAAAAAAAAATATCAGCCTTGTATTATTTAATTATTTTTTATCACATTGTCAGAATTTTCATTAATGTCTGTAACGAATACACCCAAACAGCAAATAGACCTATTATCTTATAAAAACCACTTTTAATGAATCTTTTGTAAAATCTAGGTCGATATAAAACATTAATTTGGAAGATTTGTTTTGAATTACGTTCAGAATATTTTTTCTCAAGATTTTTAGCTTCTTATGTTGATATTTAGAGACACAGAAGGACTATTTTTAGTAGCCTTGTGCTAAACAACATCCTCCTCAACCTGAAACTAAAGACAATGCTAATCAAAAGGTGATAAGAAAAATTGGTGCACCAGATAACTGCGAGGTTCTCATGCAACCATGCTAGAAATTGGACATTACTGTTTGCCTTCGAGCCTTGCCTGTTTTGGATTTCCCAACTCATTCGGTATCATTTCAGCGGTCATGCACATCTTTCTTAGTGTCACGATTTCTCTTTTGCAACGTCACTTCACATCTACGTAAAATGAAATATTTCCGTTTTGTAACTTAGTACCCCAGAAACTGAGGGGCTGTTGTTTAAAAGAGGATTAAGTAAGCAATAAAAAAGAGCAATAAAAATTATTATTGCGAAATAATGTGAATATGTAGCGCAATAAACGTCGTTATTTTATTTATTTTTTTTCCTGTCGTAACAACTATTTAAATTAATGTTTAATTTACGATCTGAGAGAAGCATGTGAAATATGAGAACTATAACGCAATAAAACAACCGATAAGGTTATTTAAATATTTTATCTACGCCATAGGTTTTGAAAAAATAAAATTATTTAGTGAATGTCTAAATAAATTTGAGGTAAATTGTTTCATAAATATCCAATGACTCTTGCTTAAAACTAATAAAGAAATGAAAAATAAGAATACATCGTCAAATAAAAAATATAAATACAAATTTAAAACGAAAAATTTATTTAATAGAAAAGAGGGACCTCAGAGAACATCGAATGCTGATATCACATCCAGGTCTAATCGTTAGTTAAAAATTAGTACTTTCTTTCAAGAACTGAATCAAAAAATACATTTTTATTATTTATTTTTGATGAGGCCTTCGACATCACTAATATTTAGGACATTATTATGTTGGGTAATTTTATTATAAGTATTATGCATTTTAGTTCCAAGAATTTTAGATTGGAAGGATTAGATACTTAAGTTATCATTTTTTTGAGGATATTATAAGCGAGCTATCAATGAAACGTGTGCCACTGAATCATCTAAATTATCGGCTATTGGCAGAATCGAGAATAAATTACTATACAAAGCATTATGTATTCTCTAGGAGATAAAGGAATGCTGACAATAGTGAATTATATTTGCCAATCTTTAAGGATGCTAAAAGGTCATATCCATTACTTCCGTTGCTTAAAAAAAAATCTTAATTTCCCAGTTAATTGCTTCCTCTGAAAAGGGAAAGTATAATTTCCTGCTGAAACGGATTTTCAGCGTCCTTGCAGGGCACACCGTTCCACATCTTCTCAGGCTAACAGCTGACTACAAGTGGACCAAGGTAATCGGTTTCACGAACAACAAAGAACCAGCGGATCGGCGGGGTTCGCGAGGCGTGGCGAACCTTCGAGATGATGGCATCCACTGCGTGATGTCTGCGCCCGCTTTCTCATTCATATTCCAATCCTCAGAGGCAACATTATGCAACTCGTCGAGGAAGAACCCGTGGAGATGTGAGGTTGTTTACTGTGCGAGCATTCCAACCCCAATGCTTTGTAAACCACCATCACAGAAGAAACGCTTATGATATTGTTTATTAGCATTGCGACACAAAAACTTCCCAGTATAGTAAAAACAAATACTCTGTTATGATGAAACGCGTTTCTTTTAAAATTAACATTACTCCCAGTAATAACATGCTGTAATCTCCAATAAGGAGCAACATGACTGGTCTTAAATTATGCGTACAATTTTAAATTAGTTTACGAATTTGTGGATCTTGGATCCCTTATAAACGCACAGTTATTTCTGGGCAGAAGTAAAGGGAACAGGGACTATTTTGGGATAAGTAAGCAAGTGAACACTGGTAACACATCCAGATCCTCAGAGATACCCGGATGACTCTTCCGAAACTGGTAACAAGCAACTATGACAATGGGCGAAGGGTGGTAGAGGATGGGCGGATCTAAAGATGGTTTGTTGCACCACTTAGATAGTTAAGATAAATGAATAAATCATAAAAAGTTAAATTAGGTACAAATAGAAAAGAAACAAAAAAATGTTTCTTCCGATAACTCATTTTAATCAACTTCGTTTCTATACCATGTACGAACAAAACCAATCAAATACGATATGTCATAAAAAAATTTCACATGATCCGAATAGGAAATAATTTTTTTTTTTGTTGGATTATCAATTAGGTTTCGTAACGTATCATTATAAAAACATTAAATAAAAAAATGTGGTAAAACTTTATTATTACAATGTTAATAAGGTATGATAATATCGAACATCTAAAATCCAGACAAAATCTGAGATTATTTAATTTATTTCATTCAGATACATCAAGAAATTGGCACACCAATAATAAGATCCAGCAATATACAACTATAGTTATAATTAATCTAATGCAGCAGCCCAACAATAAGTACTAAGTTTTTATTTAGTACTATATATTTTGTTTCATTCTTATTGCTTACTGTGGCATATGCATTGCGTGGGTACGTTATTGCAACAACAAAAAAAATAATAAAGAACAAATTAAAATAATTTGTATGCAAGAGAATATACATGTGTATATTCGCTAAATATGTATTTAGCTCAGCTATTAAGACAAACAGAAAGCAAGATAATCAGTTTGTAATCTAAATTTTTCATGATTTGAAACAATATATGCATGAAAAACAACATACAAAAAATGAACAGTCATTTGCAGGGACAACAGAATTAGTTGGCAAGTAGTAATGGAGTTAAGGAATACCAAGGCCTGTAATTTATAATTCGTTTGTTTTTTGTTTTTATAAACTACTCCGTTATACTGAAGTGGGTCCATTTCTGTACTAGGCTCATTTACCGAGAATCGAACCCGTGCCTCTTCGCTTTGAAATAGTTACATTATCGAAGCCTGCCCCATTACTACTGATGTAATGGTTCAACAAGGAGGTAAAGTGGTCAGCATCCAAGCTCAACCGCTAAGGATATGTCCGATCCTAATTAATGGCTTTATGGATGCTGGTTGCGCTCCAACATTATAATTTATTCTTTTTTTCTGTTCATTCTGTGCAATCTTATAGCTTTTTTCACAGTCTGAGCTAAAGGATTTGGTTTGAGACTTACATCTGACCAAGAGATATTCAAAATTGCTTGGTTCGAGGCTCAGAGAGAAGTACCAACTAGCAGCTGGCATCTCATTCTTCTGGTTTAAGTCCAGAGAAAATGATTTTCTTCCATATTTGCGTTATATTTACTTCCAGATTGTGAAAAATCTGACGTGATGGGAAAAATGAAGTATGAAATATCCTATGTATTTGCGGATTCAGAGCTAAAAAAAATATAGGAATCAATTATGAAAACTTAAAAAACATGTAAACCCAAATTTTCCATGCTTGTGTAATGAATCAGTTAAATTATTTATTGTTTAAAAATTGAATTTAAAAGAACCAATTGTCAGCTTCAAAAATATAATTACTTAAAACATTTCGTAAAAAATATTTAAATATAATAATATATAAACGCAAAAAAAACATTATATTATATAACATTGTAATGTTATATAATATAATATAATAATAATAAAAGCAAACAAAAATATAACACATTATGTATTTGGTTCAGCATTTGGTTTGAGAGTATAGTTTTCTATCCAAAGAGGTGATGTGGTCCGCATTCACGCTCAACCACCAGAGTTATTTCCCTCATCAATTGTACCCACTAGAGGCTAAGTGTGCCACAGGAGGCTTATCTCCCGACCCCAGAATCGATCCATGGTTGATACAGCAGAATAAATAAAATATCTGCCATAATCGGAAAAAGCTATCCTAATCCCAGTTACAATTTTGAAGCTGTCAGAAATTCTTAATTAAGATAAAATATGGAAAGGATTTCCATTAATAAAAAAAGAAAAGAAGATAAAATTGGGAAAGAGTTTTCCACTAATAGTCATTTTACAATGTTTCATTGAATTTGTCTGTATTTTGTATTTCTAAAATATACCATAGAGAATTCTATTACTTTTTCTTTTATTAGTAGGTAGATGTTAGATGTTATTATAGGTAGGAAGTAATCGGGAACAATAAACAATTTTATTGTAATAAAAATATTGAAGTGACTTTTTATCAGTCCTGACCTAATTATAATGATTTAACAATGCTTGAATAAATTGTGTTAAAATATATTTTTGTTCGGAATACAATCATTTGGCCGCACAGTTAATTTTTGAGAATGAACTTCACGTGCTTTAAATAAAATTTCATTCATACATTCTTCTCAAAGGAATGTCTATGTCATATATAAACTGTTTATTTTCATGCATGGACATTAAACATTTTTAAACTAAAAAAACAAAATACAATTGTTTGTTGGGATTTATTGTCCTTATGTACAAAGGCAAAAAAGATGGGTTATCTTACAGGGTAACAACATTTTTATTTTCATAGTTGAAATTTATTTTTAATTTCTATAAATGAGAATTAAATACAGAGATACTAATTACCAATTAAAATAAAATAGAGGCTTTAAAATCTAAGAGAGCTGACGTAGGCAGCCGGACCCGCAATACCGTACTGTTGTGTGAATTTAGCATATCGCCTGGCCTCAGGTGAGATGGGCACAGTTAAATATGATCTCAAAGTTTAAGTTTTTAATTACATATAACATTGATATTATTTTCTTAACGTACATTGACATACTTCCATGTTCACAAAATGCAAAATGTTTGGAATGAATTTTGAGAAATATACTAAAATATTTATTCAGTTAAATTCACAAAAATTAAAGTTTAATATAATATCATTAGAAACGTGTTATTTGTTGGATTTTGTGGCAGAAACAGAAGATGAATTCAAAAATTGTGGAAACAACTTACCGCCCCACGCTTATGTATAACTTTGCTACTACACATATAGGGAACAAAAAAAAGTCTGCGTAAGAGAGACATATACTTTATTTACAGCAATGCTGCCCAAATACCTTGGGTTGCTATATACACAGCATACTAATCAATCTATAGTTAGCCATACAATAATGTTATGCATAATATTCATAACTTTCTTTTCTTTCGTTTTAGCTCTAAATTCACAATAATTATCACTATGTTACACATATTATATTATATTATTCCTTTTGTTTGATGTAGGCCTTTAAATTATTAATCTCTAATCCATCCCTTATTTATCTTTTCCGGTGACTCTCAACCACTTCATACTTTAAAATAACACTTTCTCTTTTTTATACATGCAAAAAAAAAAAAAAAAAAATTCCAAAGCTAATCAAATGTTTACATTTTAGAAACGCACACGTAAGCATCGAAAACAATACAGTAAATAATAACCAAATAAAAAGATATGGATAAAAAACAATTGAATAAATATATTTAAAGAAAAAATAAATAAACAATAATTATAATAAATTAAAAAAATAAATAATAGAAACGAATCGAAAATTTAACAGTTATTAGATCTTTTATTTTATTAATTATTTTCCACGCCTAAATTAATTATAGCATGCCGTGTTTAAAAAAATGTTTTTGTGCTCTATCCAGAGAAGAAATATATATATATATGTAATATATATATATATATATATATATATATATATATATATATATATATATATATATATATATATATATATATATATATATATATATTCCATTCGAAAAACAGTTATTTGTTAGACTAAAGCTGTATTGAGAAGAAATAAAAGAAGGAGAATGCATGAAATTTGCCTGCTTGAAAATTAACGTACAGTCACTTGCTAAAAAATCTGGTACAGAAAATATAAATTTTACAAATGAAAGTGTGTAAATATATGTAAAAATGTCTACGGTAGAACTTGTTGCACCACAGAATTTATTGCACCACAGGATTTGTAGCATCTAGAGAAGGTTTATATCATCACCAAGATAAAAATTATAAATGACTAAAATAAATTAAAAATTAAATATTCATTCAATTATTTCAGTGGGTACAAATAGAAAAGTAACCAGATAATGTATCTTCCGATAACTCATCTCAATCAACTTCATTTCAGTACGTCCCATGATTCAACAAAACTAATCAAAATTATATAAACGAAGAATATAATATGTGAAAACAATTTTTTTCGCAGTGACCGAATATAGAGTCATTATTTTGTTGCTATAATAGAATATCTATTTAATTTCCTAATTTATGTTTTAAAGACATTAAATTAAAAAATATGAAAAAAAATTATTACTTCAATGATAATAAGGTACAAATCTAATATCTACTCAGAAACTGAGATTATTTAATTTATTTTATTCAAACTCTGCAAAAAAATTGGTAGAAGCCAATAAAAAGATTCAACAAGATGCAATTATACTAATAATTATTCTGAGGGGACAGCAGACTAACAATAAGTTTTTATTTATTATTAAAGTATTGTTACTTCCTTCCTTATATTTTTGTTTGATCCTTATTGCTTACTGTGGAAAATAAAATGAGAGTAGAGAGAGATAATAAAAGGCTTTTCGGGTTGGAATACTCACCTACCTAAGCACTTTTTTTGTTTTTCTGGTCCATCCTCTTACACAGGAAGAAGTTGTTGACTATTAAAATAGTGACTTTTCTGATCTCTTTCTATTCATTAAAATGATTTATATGGCCATATAACTAGCCAGGATGCATCGAAGCCTTTAACAATAATAAAAATGATATGACAGTTTTTGAAATAAATAATCTTTGAAGGATCTATCCTCTACATAGATAGTTATTTTTAAAACGTTACAATATATTAATAAAATCTCTCATACAGACCGGCTGTAGGAGTTATGACCCAATACAGACCTTGATCGCGAATCGCGTTGTGATCTTCCAGAATTTAAAATAGCTTCCCGGAGGATTGGTTTGGCATGTATGGCCTGCTTCGGGGAAAGGAATATAGGTTCTTGAGCGCCTGCTGACCCCGAACAGCCATAACCCGTGGATCTGGACCGATTTGTTACTGTTGAATCGCAGTGATTGAACGTACGCTGGGAAAGATACTGCCGAATTGGCCCCAAATGGACCGGTTATGGAGCGATGGGTAGCCTGCCGCTGAACATAGAAACCATAGTTCGTTGCAACGTGAGTTGGGTGATTCCCTCCAGGCTGTCACTGCTCCCGCAAGCGATAAAATGCCTGTAAGAAGACCATATCGCGCGGTCAAAGATATTCATGATCTAAAAATAAATATAACCACATATATATATATATATATATATATATATATATATATATATATATATATATATATATATATATATATATATATATATACATATATATAGAAAGTGAAAATGAAAGAAAACTTCGTAACCGCTACATGAAAAGCACATTAGTACTAGCCAGCGCGCTATTAAACCTTGATTGCCAGCCTGAAAGGTGGGTATTATGTCGAATGTTGAACCCAAAACGTTGACCATTAATTACACACCTCTGGAGCACAGGTCACATCACGTATCGCATCAATAGCGTAGGCCGACCGTTTAATTCCGAAAATAATACAAAAAGTAAATGACACTATAAGCAATAGAGAGCTGTAATTCTCATCGTCATATAAGGACATCGATTACTGAGATAGGCAGGTTGGAATTGATAGGCACTTTAACCATTTTATACCCTAATATGCTCGTTTATTAAACTCATTAAGCAATATCTGAATGTCATATCTCATGGACATTCTCATCGAAGAAGAATAGCACGATTTGAAAAAAAAAAAAACAGTAATCATAAGGCTAGAGACAATCACATTAATTACGTATAAAAAAAAAAACTTACTTAAAAGTAAAATAATAAAATAATACTAAATTTATAGTATAGTAAAAAAATACTATATCTGTCATATACTTCAATACGTAGGTAATCCTTTTCAACCATGAATGTATCGTGGATATAAAAAATATTTACAGTTTTTTCAAAATGATTCATGCGTTAATATTGTTTATAGTGAATTATGTTTATAATTCATATAAACACGAGAAAATAAAAAAAACTTTAAATTGTAATATTAAATAATGAAACCGGAGGTTCGATGCCGGCTAACCCAACAATCTTAACCTATATCCCTTAATTGAACTCCTATTAAAACACATAGTTCAGAACAAACATAATCTTCTCATTAACGCTTCGGTTGACCCAAAGGACTTTTAAAGATAAGCGCTGAATATCCTTTTGTTGATTCGTTCGTTATTCCTTCCAGCAGCCAGACACGCTTTATCAATCCCCGAGATTCTATTCAATTATGCTCACCGGGTGCAGGAGGAGTTGGGTAGCCGTATAAAGTTATCATTTATTGATAGTCAAGACATATTGTTACGATATTATTTTTCAAAATGATAATTACATTCTGTTTCATATATTTTCTCAGTGATATGACTACTTTAGTTTGGAAAATTCATTAAATTTATTCGTCTCTCTCTCTTTGTCTTAACTTTACTGTAATTATATTCTACACGTGAATGAACAACGAAAACGTGAAGTTTAGGCCGAGTTGAACACTACCGCAGCAATTTTTTTAATAATGTTAATCATGCAGAGAAAATAACAGAAAAAGTTGACGATTTTGGGTCCCTTTGGAATATAGGATATAGGATATGTATCTTTAAAAATTGTATTTTTCTTCTTAAAAATTATACCGAGTTTTTGAAGTTTAATATAAAAAGAGTATCGATCGTAAATACGTTTTAACATAAAAAATAAAAACCTTAATTTTTAATATATTTTTTTACAAACAAAAAAACTGATAAATATATGTATGATGAGACTAGGAGAAGAGAGATGGTCAAATAAGATTTTCTTATATCACTCAGAATCAAGAAAAAAGAGGGGGCGGCCAAGGAAAGCATGGCTGGCTGATGTCAACGAAGGAATAGCAAAAAGGAAAAAACGGCAAGCGACAATTCTGGCGATCGGGATAAAATAATGAGTGTGCTAAACCGAATAAATAAAATACAGGTATGCGGCAATACCGAATATGTTTTTCGTTGTTTTTCTAGTTATTTTTTCAAGCCTATCAAAAAGAAGTATCGCAAAGCAATGAATTAGACAGTATATAATAAATAAAATATATACAGCGCCTGAAAAAGCAGTACCCGACTCCTTTTCATAATTCTGCAGGTATTTTTTGGTACATTGGCTATTTATATTTGTAATTTAGTTCGTTCTCCATAGTTCGTAAGAAGCAAGTTAGTTTGTAAAGTTATATATCTTAAGCTCAAAGGTACATTAATTATTTTCAGTACACTTAAAAACGTATTTTAAAAAGTAAATCCCATGTATACACATGTTCATGTGTATGGGTGGTTCCAAATAAGTTTCAGTCTCCTGAAAAATGAGTACAATTATTTTTCTTTTCTTGAGATGTAGGTCTGATGTTAAATGCCGGACCAAGGTATTTTTTCATTTCTTAGGAGGCCTATGGTGTTTTATTTTTCCTCACTTAATTATTTAATCGTACTTATATCACAGATGTTTCATAAAGAGCTATAAATAGTATACAAAGCACCCCCATATGACCCAGATGTTGCATTGGAACTGAATACACACAAGCCTGGAACGAGAAGTGGAACATCAGTATCACTCCTTTCCTGCTTGATAAGGTGGCATTATGAGCACGCGCGTGACTGGCGTCTATCTTAATAAAGAGATATGGAAATATACCGCTGTATCTATGGCCATTTATCAGTCTTGAGATTTATGTGACTAGTAATTCAGTAGTAGGTTATACTAATAAAAATCGCACGATTTTCTCAGTTTTACCAATTTAAATTGATACCATTTTATTTAATTTTTTCTCATTCAATCAACCGTATCCGTAAACAGAAATATTATTTTATTATACTAAGCGAATTGTGTTGTAACAAAAAAACACCGATATTTTGGGACTATTTTCAGTTTGTGATCAATATCTGGAAAAGTATGCGTTTGGCAGAAAAATTTAAACTTTGTCTTTTTTAAACTAGATTAAACCTACAATATTCTGAGATCCAACTCTAGGCGTTCTGTAGTTCTCAAGATACTGTTCCTCAATTTTGATTTTTTACCAAATAGTGAGAAAAAAGTTGTCAAATATCGTCAAAAATACTAATTTCATGAGAAAAGTCATAAGTAATGAATTTTAATTATATTTATCTTCCATTTTGAGCTCTGACGTACACTTTAAAGTGCTTTTCTGATAAATGGCAAATAAGCGCAAAATGAAAAATGGAATTAAGAAAAAATCAATTGACAGTTCACGAGAACGTTTATAATAATAACTATAATCATGGTTTATTAAATAAAGAAAATGGAACCATAGAAGAAGTAAAAAAAAGAAAAATTAATAGTAATTTCATTAATTTTGACGACCCGGACTTCAAGAAATGTTCCTCTGAAGATGGTACAAGCTCATTGGAGGAACGAACAGCATGTGCAGACTCGTCTTGTTTCTCGATTTATGTAGAGTTGGAAATACCTTCTTCATCATCAGGATCCTTTAGCGGAAAATATTGCACATTTTGGCGTGCACACACCTCCACAAAATCGACAAAAGGGCGGAGCTTTTCAATAATATAATATAATATACACACACATATATATATATATATATATATATATATATATATATATATATATATATATATATATAATAGATGCTTTTTTGGAAATACATCTATCTTAGGAAAACAGATAGCCAGAAACAGCTCTGAATGTTAATTTTGAGAGAAACATTGGGCTTGCAGGTGCCCATCAAAGCCATTTTGAAACAAATTCAATTAAAATCAAAGGTCATAAAAAATATTTATTGTTATTGAATTTTACTTCCTTGTAGGCAGTAAAGGAAGAATTGTAATCGCGAAGATTTTCGGTTTTCAGATTTCAACGGAAATATCCATTTTGACCATCCCTGAATCCATTTTGACTAGTTTCGTCGTGATCTCTGTACGTAAGTTCGTAAGTGCGTAAATCATAACTCAAAAATATCTGCATAATTCAAAAATGGTTAGCCCCAGAAAGTTAAAATTTTGTCTTAAAGAATGCTGTAAAATCTAGTTCTGGACCTCCCATTTTGGTCACTGCTTGATTACCGGAAGTGTACTTTACTTGAAGGTCATAATTGATTTCCATAAACAATTATATTAAAAAAAAATGCAAAACTTCTCAAATTTAATATTTATAACATATAAGCTATATTGATATAAATAACATACTAGATTTTGGTCTAAATTGGGAAACCGGAAATGGTCATTGGAAACCTTTATTTGAAGGTCATAAATAAAGTTTCATCAAAAATTATATTAAAATATAACGTAAAACTTCTCAAATTTAGTAAATATGATTTCTTTTTTTGTTTCAAGTGTTAAAATTGTGTTAAATAATTGTTTTCTTTCCCCTTTATGAGCTGAACAAGTCTGCAGCAGGAGAAGAAGATATACGTTAAGTAGGTTCTTCCGCTTAAAATGTCGACACCGTCGATTTCCAATGCTTTATCTAGTTTCACGGAATACGAAGAAATCTCTTGGGAACTTGTTACCTACTGAAAGAAAACGGCATATATCAACGGAATGAGACTTCCAGAAACAAGAGTTTGTGTGTGTCACTAGATGGATGTCGCGACACCGAGTGTCGCTTTTGAGATACTGCTATCTTCGGAAACTAGTAACCAAATTCAGGATCAATTTTTGAGCCACCGATTTATAGTTTAGTAAGCGTACTAGGAAGTCATGTGTTGTGCACATCAGATATTTTATCCTCTAATGCAGCATGATTAAATGAGCGCCATAATTATACAACTAAAAAAAAACAACTGCAAATTATTATAGGAAGGCTTATTATTTCCCAATAATTGTATATTTCAAATAAAAGAAAAAATAAATGGCCATATGGGCGTATGAAAACTTTCATCGGCCGCCATTTCGTTTCGAGGTTAATTCCGAGTTCGGAGGATAATCCTGAGGTGACTTGTGACTGTTGCCAAATCTTAAAAACATCGGTCCGGTAGTCTCGACAAAAAGGTACCGTACGGAAGGTAGAAGGACGGATTTCTTTTTTTCTTTTCTTTCAACCGATTTTATGTAACATGAAACGTAAAATCTTAAATTTAGAGGGAGGTTAGTTTTTTTTCTTGGTCGATTGTTGTCCAATACTGAGGTCCATTGTTGAAAATACTAAACCAATAATAATTAACTATAGTAATCTATCCGCACATAGGTTATAATAATAAACAGGCTGAGATAGTTGTCTGTATTTAAATGTTTTGAGAAGCAGAATAAAAAGAATAGCTAGATATAGTCTATGCTGACGACCTACTGATTTGGGAAACCAGTGGATCCATTCCCTCACTTGAACTATGTTTAAATGAAGCCCTGGTAAAACTAGAAATATGGGCGAGGCAAAACGCAATGGCGGTATATACTTCAAAAACCACTTTTCAGATCTTTTCTTTGTCTACAAAAATTCCACAGATCCAACAGTACAAGGAATTGGCGTTGAAGAAAAGCAATATTTCCAACTATCTACGGGTTCAACTAGATAGACGTTTAATGTGGAAGTCTCACGTAGGCCACTGTGCGGAAAAAGCAGGGAAAAGGTCCCGCTTATTAAGAAAACTATTATTATTATTAAGAAAACTAACAGCAACAAAGTGGGGTGCAAATCAGGATGTTCTGAAAACAGTCTACAAGTCTTATATAAGACCTGTGCTAGAATACGGGAGCGAAGTAACCGTTACTACTAGCGTTAGCACACTAAGCAAGCTCGACCTCGTTCAAAATAGGGCCTTATTATAATTATTATATTATACCATATTATACCATAATTACAGGCGCTGCTAGGTCCACTACTATGGCAGCCATGCAGGCGCAGACGCAGATTGAACCTCTCCAATCATACCGAGAAAAGGCAGCTTTGAGATTTTGGGATTGTTTTAGGCGAGTCAAATTGGCAAAGAGAGTAAATTGTCAACAGGCTACATCGAGGCTGAAAACACAAACGGCTCCACTCACTGCATATGAAAAACTCCGGCAAAAATATGATATCCCACCCATGGATACCGCACCACTGTACGTGTGCCAGAACTTTTTTAACAACCTACCTCTAGCTCGCAACAACCTTAAGAACCAATCGATGCCAAAACACGCCTCCATCCAACATGAATTGAAACAGCTATCTCTACAAAACATTCATGAAGAATACCCAGACTTCATGAATGGTTTGTAGAGATAGCTGCTTCAATTCATGTTGGATGGAGGCGTGTTTTGGCATCGAATGGATTCACGTTTACACCGACGGATCTTCAATCCCGAACGGCGGAAAACTGGATCGGGGTAATACTGCCGTCTATTTCAAGGATATTCAGCTGTAGACTCTCCCCTTAGTAACTATGATGGAGAAGTTGAAGCAGTGCATGCCGCCGCAGCCGAACTTAAAAGGATTGCTTCTCCTTCAAAAGCAGTGGTTTTGGTCGACTCGCAAGCCGCTATATTCAACCTGTCGCGCAACACCCAAACAGACTGCCAGAGGACGGTTGAGTGTAGAAGAATATTGGAAAATCTTGGAAATCGTGGAGGCACACTAATGTTCCAATGGATACCCAGTCATGTCAATATACATGGAAATGAGGAAGCCGACAAATTAGCCATGTTAGGAACTACTCTACCTCAACCTAGTTGCCCCATGTCTCTGCAAACATCCAAGACACTAATTAAGATAGAACGAACAGCGTCTCTTCGAAGCGGCTTCTGGTAAAAAATGGGAGACTATGGTCACTGAGGGTCCCATCAACACCAGCCTCCCACGAGCAATCAGCGTAGCCGCTTTCTGTCTGAAAACTGGTAAACTACCTCGCTAGCCACCTCCACCGTATCAAAGTTCTGACATCCCCCGAGTGTCCACTATGTAGTTGCGGTACAATGGATGCTGAACATCTGAAAGACTGCTTAGCCTTGGACCACACCACGGAATAAGAGTCCGGAGTTTGAAGATGCACGCCTTTATTGGTCAGCGCGTCGCCAAATGGTTCAACTGCCAAGGGCGGGCTTTGGCTAGCAGCAGAAGCAGATATACGATTTTTTTTCTTATATTTTAACTGATTTAATCTAAAATAACAGATGTAAATGTACCTGTTTTGAAATAATTCTATTAATAAAGTTAAAAACTAAATATAATATTAAAGAATATTAAAGAATAATATAATAATATAATATAATATTATAATATATAATATAATATAATAATAATAATATAATATTAATATAATATAATATAATAATATAATATCAATATAATATAATATTAAAGAATTATTTACATTGTTAAATTTTGATTGTTAATTATAAGACAATTATATTAATTATAAGCCTGGCTTTTAAATAACATGGCATACCTTAACAATATCTTGGCGTAATGCGGTGTCGCGTCCTCAGTTTACTGGACACAGCCTGAAAAGATAAAACCAAAATGAAAAGGATGAATTTTTCTGTAGAGGATTAATTCCTGTAACTAGATAATTGTGTAGTGTTTTATCACAAATAGGCGAAGAACTCATATGTTGCAGTTTTTGTGATCTTATTGTAATAAAAATGTGCCTTGTTAACAAATCGTACATGATGTTATTGATTAATTGATTTAAAATTGAAATTTTATTTTTGCCAACATTTTTTGGATTAATTTTGCTTCGTACTTTATGCCCAATACTTCAGATTTCAATAAATTAGGTAATACAGTTTATTTCCCTTATACTGTCGATTGTTTGTAAGATTCCTAACGTTGCAGGGTATGTCAAGGTCTATCGACAAAGCAGATGAAATATTTCCTTTCGCATAGATAAAACTAAGCTCTTATTTAAACGTCTTTCGATGCGGTTATCTAACAAAGTATGACTTCGTTAACCTTTCCTTACAATTCTAACGCCTACATTAAATTCAAAGTCACCACGCGTCAAGAACTCTGAAACGAATGAGGAAGAGTTAGTGTCCGCTTCTGCAGGGATACAAACTATTGATTAAAACTCACGATTTCCAGCACACACAGGAGATATTTCCTGATAAAAGAGCAATAGTTAAGATAACTTTGCCTATGCCTTCCTCAATTCTTCAGGTAACTCTTCCTGATGACTTGAACATATGAATAAAAAAAAAAAAAGAAAAAAAAAAGGCGCTTCAATGGCTAAATCAGAAGAGGTCGTTAAGTGTTTTCGTAACCACTAATAGGTCCCAAGGTCTTAAGCAAGTTATTTAATTACTTCGAATGAAACCAGTTTTAGATTACAGCTGTTACTTAAAGTCACGTTGAGAAGAAATTCTGATTAACTGTCAAACTATTTATACCGTATGAAACCACTGATAAGAATCAAACACATCAATAATATTTATGATGCTTTTAATTCAAGTTAACCAGTCAACCATTTAATAGTAATTTACACTTCGCATGTTTTATTTATCTTTTATCAGCCAAGTCGAGCTTCTTAACAAATTCACCTTATGGTATTATAACATTAAAAAAAAAAAAATAAGAAGTTTTAGAAATAATTCAAATCTTTATTAAAAATGTTTCAGAATTGATGTTTATGTATATTTAAGTTGTCTAAATCAAAACTAAAGATGCAATGAAAAATTTTTAGTCCTCTATCCAAATTAAGTAGGAAGATTACACTAATATTAACTTTTAGCATGCTAAATTCATATCCAAATCAAATTTTTAACTGTTTTTTTTCTCGCGTTTTTGGCTTTCTAATTCTTCATATAAAACATAACGATTGCCAATTCTAGTAAAAAAAAAATAATTTTAGCAAGATTTTCGGTTTGTTCCACTTCGGAACATTGGCCGCTATAGATTAAGCTTTTCATTTTTATAAAAAAAATTTAAGCTTATGAAAAAGAGGGGTATTAAAGGAAAAATAGAAAATAAAAAAGTATAGTACAATAATTTGCCATCTCCAAAGTAAATTAAATTTGAAAAAAAAATTCAGTTTTTGCATCCAAAAATAAGTTTTGGCTTCATATAAGCAAATAAAAATTCAATGAGTGTTTAATTTTAGATAAACATTTTTTTTTTAAATTTCAAACACTTATTTCCAAATGAGAACTTTGGCCACTAAAAGTTTAAGTAAGTGAACAAACATCATCTTCCATTATTTACTTTACTATCTAATATTTTTTTAAATATATTAACGTTTCGAGGATCTGTTCCCAAACCTAAAGACAATCAACCATACCAAACCATTCATAAAGTAATTTATAAATCCATTAAGTTTTATTAATATATAAAACTAATTACATGATATTTTTCAATAATAATTCTGTTATTTAACAAAATAGCAACAATATTATTATTATTGGACATACAATACTATCCAGTAATATTGCAATTTTTTAGCCAGATGGTTGGCCATTAGTTCAACTTTTCATATGAGATTTATTACAGGAAAGCCCATAAGTATTCATTGACAATAAATCGACTTTTCCATAACACGAGAGAGAAAAGTCAGTTTTGAGCTGGAAAGAGTGCTGGTCTCATTCAGATAAATCATTCAGTTTACATAGAGTTATTCCAAGATTGACAACTGACAACTACAATTTAATGAAATCCATAAATTGCAATTTAACACAGATTTTGACTAAACATCATAGCTGAAAAGATTCAGCAGAATGTGTAACAGCAGTAGTTACACGCAAGAACAAGCGTTTAAGTATATAATTTACGACTGTCAATTGTATCAGAGGTAAAGGATCTACAATTTAGATTTTGAAAAGTTGACTCTGGAGGTGCAGTGCTTGTAATAATTATCTATAGATGCGGAAAATTGTGAAACAATGAATATATTCATGAAACTTATATATATACTATTTACTACACTTCTGGTTAAATATTTGTATTAGAAATTTTTCATGTTTCGTTATAAAGTTTATAAAATATGTTATTCATGCTTATAATAATACTGTTTCTGTATAATTTTGCACTAATGTTACCTCATTAAAAAATTAGTTATAACTAATGTATTCTAAGGTACATAATATACAAATGTATGGAATGTACCAACAAATAAATGGTCCTTTCTAAGTGTTATTTTGAAAGGGAAAAAAAAGTATTCATTGTTAGAACCAATTTTTATCACTTATATAACTATTAAAATGTATGGAGTCCCACTTATACAAAACTCACTTATACGAAATATTCAGTTATACGAAGAAATTCTCATTCCCCGACCAAACTCCATTTAGTCCTATGTAATTATTAACTTATACGAAGAAAAATTTTAATAGGCAATTAGTTTTATATAATAGTAAAACTTAATGGATATATAAACGATACTATCTAAGGTTTGATACGGTTGATTGTCTATTTTCAAGAAAACTTTTCTGAGGATGGGGACAGATTCCCGAAACTTTAACATATTATAAAAAACATAAAATAATGAAAGAAACATTTTCATATTTTAAAAGTGCTTAGTTCAATTGGTGTATATACACACACATATATATATAAATATATATATATATATATATATATATTTTTTTTTTTTATTATTATAATTTTTAAATGATCTCATATCAATGAGGACAAACGGCGGTGTGGAAAATCTCAGCTCACGTTGGCGGTAAGCAGACATATCTGGAGAAGAGAAAGTCAGTGTCGAAATATTGAAGTAGGCAACCCAATAATCCATATTTTTTTTCCTCCTAAGAGCTTATTAGAGGTTACAAACATTCTTAAATAACTCAAAAGATGCTTCTTATTTCTTAAAAAAAAATCATTGCTTAAGGGCGTCATATTTAAATAAATAAATGAAAAAAGTGAATAAATATTGAATTTTTTCTAACATTTTTTCCTACTTCCTTCGGCTAATATTTAACAGTAAGCTACCCTCAAATGTTATCTGGTTCAGATAAAAAAAAGTGTTAAATATATATTTGTCAAAGATATTTATCTGTATAACTGGGGGTGTAGCCGAGTGATAAGCAGTTCCCCGAATTGGAGGACGCGATCGGCGACAAATTCTCATCTCCTCAAGTGATGGTTTTCCACTTATGCTTAACACGATTGAATTAATGTGCAATTAGGTGGTCACTAGTATGTATATATATATATATATCTATATATATATATATATATATATATATATATATATAATATATTTAAATAGTATGATATATAAGTAATACATAGTATAATTTACATTAATTAATAATCTGAATTATTAAACGATAAATTAATTACTATTGATTAATTCAAATTATAATTGTATTTAATTACACATTTTTAAGTATTCTAACATTGATTTTTTTTTTTTTTTTACAGGTAAGTGATCATAAGGAAAATATAATACTGTAACTTATAAAATCAATAATAATGACAATGTGGGCTTGAGGTGAGTATAAAATTATCAAACCAGCTGATAAATTATGGCTGTGATTAATTGTTTTTAATTGATAAAATCGAAGATATTAAATTTAATTTAAATGTATTTATAATATTATTTAAGTGTTGTATTTTTAGGAGACATGAAGATTTTTTTTTTTATCATGTTAATAGACTTCATTTCATTGGAATGAATTTGAATTAAGGTAAAGTAAAATCGATTTACAAATTTAATTATGTATGTTTAAATATTATCAATTGAAGTACGGAAATACAGAAGGGTTTAATAAGTGCCTTTTATTTTCAATTTTTATTTTATTTTTCAGATTACAGGTCTATGTCCCGAAATAATAATATTATAAATATGATTTTATTACTTGTACAACCATAGGTAATCAGAAAAAAAGTTTTCTTTTTAAATAAGTCATACTTCTTCCATACGAGTTGAAAGTTGTATTCTGACAAATTATGCTAAAGGCACTTATTTTTAGATCCTTTTGCATTTCCAACTTGCAATTTTACTTACATCTAAAGATCTATAATTTTAATTTCCTACAATGGATTTTCTAAATAAATTTAAATTCTTTTTGTAGTGTTTTTTTTTTGGCCATCTATAATTATTAAGAATAAATGGGTAGTTATTAAAAAAATAAAAAGAACTAGAAGTGCGTTCTATGAAAATCAATCAATAGTATAAATTAGGTTATCAGGAATTGCATGTGGTATATCAGCAAGAACTCAATACCAGCGACAAAAATGTAGTAAGACTATTTGGGTAATCAGTTGACATCCGCATGATGGTATAGAAGGATCAATCTAATTAGGGATTGATAAATTATTTGCCATTTCTATAAATTTGTTTTATTGAAAACTAGTTTCGAATGTTATACATTCATCTTCAGTTCTAAAAACACACAAAAAATTCAAAAATAAGCAATTCAATCGAAATTTAATTTTTTGTGTGTTTTTAGAACTGAAGATGAATGTAAAACATTCGAAACTAGTTTTCAATAAAAAAAATTTATAGAAGTGGCAAATAATTTATCAATCCCTAACTATTTGGGTAGATTATTTAAAAAATATTATTTTTTTAAATAGTAAAAAAACTAAGAAAATGGGCATATTAATACATTGGAGAGTTTTAGGTAGATCGGCGTGTAAAATAATACCTCCAAAATACACTAATAAACTTTACATAACGGAATTATTTTTACGATGAAATTAGCAAAGTTGAGTCTGCAAAGGAACAATTGTAACAACCTTTTTTATATCGCGGTCATCGTGGGATTAATTGATTATTTAATATCGATTTTATATTGATATTAAAATATCAGTTATTGAATGCATGGTACTACAAATTAATTGATGTGAAGGCACATATTGTACATTTATACTCATGGTTTAAGATATCTAAGTCATCGTTTTGCACTTATCTCATGGAGAGTGGGGTACCTTAGAGGGTAAGATAGTAGGAATACGACTTTTAGGATAAGGACATTTAACTGCCTTAAAGGTTGACCCAAGATCCCAGACCGGCTGTGGTATATAATTTTTGATTCTGTAATATCAACCATGAATCGGTTATTGCCCAAAAAAAGTTTGGATCGCCTCCGTTTAAAACGTTGTTCAAGAAACAGGACTTTCTTATCAAGTACTGAACTCAATATCTCTAACGAGTTGTAATGGTACAGGTTGTTTCTCCCTTTAAGAAAACCTACAACGTAGGCCGAAACGTCGGAAAAAATAACCAATATACATGTATTTATTTCTTTTAAGAAGTTGAGTTTTATTTCTGAGACGTACTCTGGCAACAGCCACATAGGCTTCTTCCAGCATTAATAGCAAAGCATTTCTGTCATTAGCTGTTTAATCAATTACCCACCCAGTACCCAATTGCTTTCTCCAGCCCTCTAACGTCATTTACAACACAATCTGACTACCGTAATCTTGGTCTGCCCACCGCTCGACATGTTTGGTAGGGAGCGAAACTAGCATCCTAGGAATCGCATTAGTAGTGACATCACCAACCCAACGAAATCACCTAACTAAACCAACTGCAATTGTATTATGCATTATGATCCGATGGACTCTATTCCTCAGAACCAAAGATCTCACCTTGCCTCACTTTCCTCATCAACATGACCACAAACGACGGGGACACAAGACAACCCCTAACCGCAGAGATGATTTCGCGACCTTCTGCTGTCCGTAAAATACTTTGAAGGAGATTTCTTACAATTACATCTGTTTCGAAATATTGTAATGTTGCATAATACTCAAGGTCGGTTGTAAAATTCTTATTCCTTTTGACGATTTTCTCCGTCCAAGTGTTACCAATGGCATATGCATGGCCTTTGTCACATTACTCACTCCGATTTGAAAAAAGAAAAATATAGTATTGCATAGTATTTTTATTTTCGCATCATGAACGTTCATTATTTGGTTTTAAGTGTTCTTATTTCACTCAATCAATAAATGAAAAATCTGTCAAAATGATATTCATAACAGAGAGTTTGAATACTTAGAACCTAATAAACAAGTTAAAGAGTGAGCACCTAGAGACGTATTAAGCAGCATATTAAAGCAGATGTAAAAAGTCGCGAAAGATAAAAAGAGCTGGCATGGAATATTGATGCACTAAGAGATGAGAAGACATCTACACAGTACAAGCAAAAGGTAAATTAACTCGTTCAAAGTATCTCTGATTTGACAGAGGAGATTAAAACAATCGAATTGAGGCGGCATGACATTAAAACAGTCATTTCTAAAGCAGGAAAAGAAAAGGAAAGAAAACTTGGAGCTAGCAAGGAGGTTTTCGACGAAAAACATCTACGGTAAACCAGATCTTTTCTATTAGGCGGATCTGTGAGAAGATGAAAGAGTTATGTGAGAATGATGCCACATGACAGCATGTGACACTGTTAACAGAAATTCCTTTTTGTCTAAACTTGCTCCAATTTTTATTTGCGCCTTATCACATCTAATAGAAGGAAAAAGACTTTATAAAAACTGTCTTAATCCTAAACAAAGGGGTGTCCACAACCCCTTTCCACGAAGAAAATCCTGGTTCCGTCAATATTTTTAAGGATATAATTTTTTATATCTTGTATGAAATTTGTCTGTCTTAGGCTTAAATTTTGATTTATTCTGGTGCATATTCTACTTCTGGCTCAAATGTGAGCCCCGTGTTATACTTTCATATGTATATCTGAACTAATGTCCTACATCCAAGAGGTACTTGTCGATCACAGTCTTCTTTGATCGGTACTGTCTCTCACCTCCCCTCCTTCAATAGTAGCTAGCTCTGCCTGTATCACATCAGTACAGATAGAGCAGGTCGACGTGGGAGGGAGCCCTGAGACCTCAGCGTTGCCAAGTCTTCTGGTCGACCCACTTCCATTACATACAACATATAGTCGGTAGAGTCGAGTGGGCACCACATAAATCACTTTATTTGATTAATACACTACTAACTGTGATGCAGTAGGTGTTCCAGATTATACAGTTATAGAAAAGCAATTAAAAGAAAAATAGCAAATTCTCTCTAACAATATCGAATTTCCCTCAATAATATATAATTTAAATATCCTAGACACGAAAAATCCATAACAACCTCAGAATATATGATCATAAGAAATCTGTTATCTAGGTACCTCATTTTAGTACCAATATAATATAATGTACAATACAATACATACAATATTAATATAATGTATCATGTTAAAAAATCGAGATACCTAGAGTTCGGTCTTTTTTTACAAGCAGGCCTTTTTTATTTTTATTTTTTGCCGTAAGCAGAACCGACAGAAGCTGTTCTTCAAAATTACTTCAGCAAATTAAAACAAATATTATTTTTTTCAATACATTTGTTCAATTATATTCGACATCCCACTCTCACAATTCAATGAAGATGTAATAAGTGAATCTCAGACAAACTTTAACCTTTTCCTATGATTACACTAGTACTATATTCATCTCGAAACCGAACTATTAGACACTTGCCCCAAAACCGCCTCTGCTTGAATAATGAGTCTTGGGTACCTGGGTACCTTGTACGCACTTACCCCTTAAGGCACGGGCAAGTATGTATTAATTACTATTCAATTAAATATTCTACCTCATCAAAATTTATTGTTGAAACGTAGAATTGAATGTAATATTTAAGCATTGGTCAAAGGTTTTTTTTTTTTATAATCTGATATTGACCTTCTAATCCATTAAATCATATTTCTTATTATTTAAGAGTTGACAATCGTTCGTTATTGGAATTTCAATCTTAAGATAATTGACTATCAAAAGGAAAACTAATTACTGAGTAGTTATTCGGTATTTTCATTGAATGTTCGGGTGAGTTAAATGTATCATGTTCTCGCATATTTATGGCAGACAAATTTGTTTTCTGTTTTGTCGGACTCTCTAGGTTCGAAAGATTTTTCCGAGGCACACCAAGTCCTTATAAGGCGTGATGCTCACCACCCAGTAGAAATTAAGCAGGCAAGACCATAAACGTCTCTTTCATAGCCTTTGACAGAAAGCGAGTTCCCTCAGTTAATGACCAAAGACTAGTACCCGAACTGCAAGCCTTTCGTGCACGGTCGGAAGAAAATTATTCATCCAATTAGCTTTTCCTAAGGAGGAGAAAAGGAGCTGTTACAGGAAGGCTGCGCGAGCAGAGGAGCAAAAGAGGATCGGCGAATCGAGTACTAAAAAAGTGTATGTTTTGTGCAAACCTGATCGAAAAAATTGGGAATAATTTGTTTTACAAGCATTGGTGGTTTACACATTACAGCATCATAATCCTCTTTGATGGCAACTTTCAATTATAGTTAAAAGGCAAGATAGGTTGGAAGATAAAAATTCAAAAATAAAAATTTCTGCGATTTTTTTCTAGTTAAATAAAACTTAAGAATTAGATGATTTTTTTAGCCTTAAATCGGTATGTTGATTTTTTGATCTTTAGGATTTTCCTTAATTAATCATTAATTTTTAAAAAGTTTTGATTGAATAGATTTTATTTAATTTGATCACATTAAAACTCCAATGAGATGCCAATCATGGCAGTTTGGCAACGAGGACCTATTAGTAAACTGGGTGCGAACCAGTGGCCCAACTAGCGTCGATTTCTATTGCCAAATCGTTACTTCAGCTTTTTTTTCATTCATAACACAATAGATCACATAAATATATTATTACGGACACTTATAGATAAACACATATGTAACTCTGCAAATAAATATCCAATTATAGCTAATGTTGGACCAAGAAAAGGTTAATCAGTATTTGGAAACAGTAGTTAAAATGAAGGGGGTCACAGTTTTTTTTTTTTTTTTTCTCGAGATATTTTGAAACATGAAATCCTGTTTTTGTCTGAGAAAAAATAAAAACAGATGGTTAAAAATTGGCTAATACTAGGTTATTTTATTACTTTTTTTTTTCACATATGAAAAATTGACTACCTCTGTCGTATCTGTCAACTGAACGATGCAAGAGATACAATATTTAAATATTATTAGAACGTATTATGTTGTCGACAAAAATATATTATTGTTATTATTATTATTATTAATAAAGGCAATCCATGACAAGGTGATGTCTGCCTATGTACTAACTACGTCGACTATCAATTCAAAAAAGAATTTTATCTATCACTGATGCTATATTTTAATGCAGGTATTTTCAACACAGTAATAATGAATAAACCGCATATTGTTTGCCTTTCCAATTTTAGTATATATAGCTCTGAAATAACTATAACTACAACATTATTGTTGATAATCAACTAATTAAATACACAACATGGTCTACTATGGTACATGCATTGTTTCAACGGTCATGCATGCAAACAAACGGCCTTTTTACAGAATCACAGTTTGAAAGGAAATAAATAATATATTTTGACAATATTCTTACAATTTTCTTTTCTTAAATTACAGTTTTATCCTATTTCATGCAAGTCTAATGAGCTAAGCTCGGAAATTATTATATGTAATTAGTTTTTAATATTAATAACATACGATCTAATTTTATCAAATGACTGAAGTTAGTTAGTTCGATTAAATGACACTGGTTTCGCTCGTTTTCAATCACAAATTTAGCACCTCCTTGCTAGATTACGTCACTATATAAGAGTTTTTCTGGAGTAAATAATTACACCACTTGATTTCTGAGGAGCCAGAATCCTTATTCTGAATGTTTAGGCGAAATCTTTCTTCGGTTTTTCAAGGCCCATCTTTCAAATAGACAGAAATTCTCGTACTGTAGTATAGGATCAGGTGGGACAAAAATCAAACGAAACCTATAAAAAAATTAGTGTTTTATTTAAATTTAATCTAGTTATCATTAGACAACCGATAACTTACCTAGAGAGATCTGAAAAAAGTATTGTATAATCCTCATGTATTACATAAAAAGTCATTAATGATTTTTATATTAACCGATCATAATACATTTCGAATATTTTTGATAATAAATGAAATAAATCATATCGTATGGTAGAAATCAAATTTACAGACTTAAAAACCTTTACTATATAATTAAGATTTGCTGCATTATTCTGTAATCAACGTTTCAAAAATTATTTCATTAAAAATAGTAAATTAAGAGAAATTTCACTTTCAATACATATAATTTAATCGTATTTTAAAAATTTGGTATTAAATATTCTAAAAAAAATTATAATTAAACGGACTTGCTATGAACTAATGCAGGACCTGTTTCGAAGTTCTTTAAGAATGGATAATCCGATCTTAACTCCTGAAAGAAATGTAGGAGAGCGGTTCCCAGTGATAAGATAGGACTCCTTTCTCTCTCCAAGGTCGGGGAGCTGTCGGTAAAGGGAGGGCTGTCGGTAAGCTTTCGTAACAGCTCGATAGTTATGTAAGCACAACGGGGGCCGGTGCGCGAAGTTCTGTACGGGTGTACGAATGATCATTGAAGGGTCAGGAACCCATTTTTCTTTTTAATAACCGTGAATCAACATCGCCATCAGGAAGTATTCTTTTCCATTGAGCGTTTAGGATGTCGCATGAATGGTATTGATAGTCTCAGAAGAAACAAATACACTAAAAACCAATTTTTTATCAAATAAATAATTTCGATGTCTAAAATATTGTTCTGAATAATTCTCAAGAATACAAGAGCCAGTAATATTTTGGAAGGAAACTATGACAATATAATGTGTTTTTTATAATATGTTACTCTGTATTTATTACCGAAAAGCTATTCTAAAAATACGTTTTTGTGCCTACGAGGCGAAAGAAAGGGTGCTATTCAAGTTCTGTATATATGAATAACAGTTTCATTTCATTTTTACTAAAATTTTATTCCAATATTTTTAAAGATTTTCAACTGAGTAAACAAAAACTTTGTATTTTTTTCTCCTTTTGAACTATCAATTTATTTAGAAATAATCGTCACTAAATACAGTGTAATACAATATTAACCATAAAAAGATATATTAAAAAAATGCCCAAGTAGCATTTAAGTGGATCTATGAATGTATGTGGAAAATACGAGCGAAAAAGATCAAATTTTCAATTTTTGTGTTGAAGAGTGAACTTTGTGGAAGATAACTTTTTATAGACTTCAGTCCATTTACGGTTTTATATTACAAGGGATATAGACAAATAACGTAAGAGGGAAACTTGTGGACGGAGCTTAGGTCGGAAGGTTACGCTCAAGGAGGGAAAAGCCTTTTCCCTCTACATAACTTTAGACAGCTAACTTATATATTTGCCATCTTAGATATTTTTTTAACATTTTCAATTTTTTTTTTCTTTTTGCATTCTTTCAATCGCGTGCTCTAATTCGTAAGTTGATTGTTATTTCAATAACAAAAGTTTAATGTTAGGATCATGCGCACAAACAGCTTCTTCAAATTGTTTGGCTATAGCAGTGTTTCCCAAACTTTCGACCCCTTCTGTAATTTTTGCAGATACTTTATTTTATTTAAACGGCGAAATTGGCTATCATGACCTATTTTCTGTGGTTATATTAAATTAGCCTATAGATTACTATTTCTTTTGCGAAATCGATAATTTTGTAATTGTGATTCTGACGATCACTAAGTGCCTCAACAATAGACTGTGGGATTCCGGTCTGATACTTTAATAACAATAAACAATTCTTTTTTCTTTTTTTAGTACATAAAGAATATAATGGGCGTTTATCAAACACGAGGGAAAGAAAGATTCTGCGCAGAAATAGAGGAAAGCCAACGTTGCGTTGGCAGGAAGACGCGGAAGCATACCTGAGGACGCTTGGGGTTGGGAGATGGAGGAAGGTGGCCGCGGACAGGGAGCAATGGAGAAGGATAGTGCAGGAGGATAGGGTTCTTCACGAAACATAGCGTCATCGGAAAGAAAGAAAGAAAAAATATAAGAGTAAATGAAAAATAAAATTCGTTCATAGTATTATAAAATGTAAATAAAAGTTTTATTATAAATAACAATAATTAGTATTTATTTTGAGACGACAGATCATCATAATTTGATTCCTGCTTGTTGATTTTAATCTGAGATAGAGTTTCACATCCAAAAGACTGTTCCTTTTTTTCGACTTAATGGCTACAATGCGGAAAAGGCATAGATATGAAAACGAAGAGAAATTTTAAAAAATTATTTTTCTATGTTGAAATAGAAAGTTTGGTGCATCGCGTATTCCCGCCAAACTCTTTCCATACAACGCTTATATAGTATATTAGGATTATTACTTAGTAATTTACGATCAAAGTGCTAAAGAACAGTAGAAAAACAAACCATGGCCACGCGTGGTTAAGATTAACGATGTTATTAAATTTCCATAAAACAGTTTAAATTTGTGAGCTTTAAAATAATTAAATGTTTAAAAGTATTAAAAGTTTTGAGTTTAAGCATTTAAAAAAAAAAAAAAAAGTGATTTTTTGTAGCTTATATAAATATTTAAATGAAAGAAAATATTTCTTACCGTAGTTATTCGGAAAAAAAGAAAGCTAACGAATACCTTAATATAGCTTAATCCAAATTGCAAAATAATACCAGTTTTTTTTTTCAAGGACATTTTTACGTATATCTAAGTATAGGAATTTTCGTACGTTTTGGGTGCCCATTCGGTTTCCGGTTGTTTGAACTTTTTTTTCATTCCCACGATTTTATTTATTATGTAAGTCTTACTTTTCACCTTCAAATAAAGTAGGTTAATTTCATTATCAGATTATAGATGTATCTGATATATTTGGCTTATAAAGATTTTTTTTAAATAGCCGGAATTAAGGAATAAATTGTAAGATCAGATTTTCTTCTATCGATTCAATCTTCAGTCAAAACTTCAGGCACTTTTTAGTCTTCAGTATTAAATAAAATAACGATTTGGCCTAAAGAAGGTTCGATGCCGATAAAGTTCAAAGTCAAGCACTACACACACACACACACACACACCATGAGTCACGTGAGTATTATTCAGTGTTTGAATTGACAAGACTTTTATAAAAACAGATCATGCCTCTCAACTAAATCAGAATACGAAATTCGTCTTGAAATGGTTCCCAGCCCATTGACAGTCGGATTTCCCCTGCACATTTACGTAATTCCCAACCTGTCTTTCATGAACTATGAAGGTGAAGACGGAAGAATAGCAACTTGATTATAAGGGAAAAGAAACTTTTTCCAAAAACTATTAATATATTTCTTTTTGTCGTCAGACTCATTTGCATCTTAATATGGCCAGCGCGCCTTCTACGGAATGCCATTTGGGAAGTAGACAGTTTGTCTCAGTCAATGTAATGTTCCACTTCTTTTCACGAGGCTTTCGCATTGCAAATAAATTCAAAATAAAATTAAAAAATATGAAAGAATTAAATTTATTTCCTTATTTACATCCGTTATTTCGATGTGAAGTGAATTATTAATCTATAGAATTATCTGGCAATAAACCGAAGAAATGTTTCAATATTAATCATTGTGAATTAAAAATAGAGGTATTTATTGATTATGTAATTAGTAATAGCTATTATAACATAATCTAGATTATGCAGCCATTATATATACGAGTATATAGGTGCAGTGTGAGCTCTAACACCAGTTATTAAAGATTGTGGTTAAGAAAACTGAATGTATTTAGTTTAAGCCACAAATTATCAATTCATTCCGGTCAAATCACATTCCAATAACTAATAACTTACGTAATAATTAAAGGGCCAGGGTTCTATGGTATAAAATTACTTATAAGTTTTGTTAGATTTTTAATACAGGTATTCCCATGACGATTACAACCTAATAAATGAGGTCAAAACTTAGAGAAATTAATTGAAATTATCTTCCAAGTTGAGTAATAATAACTGAAGAATAAACTGAAACCATTTCTAAGTTTTATTATTAATTATTCATATAAACAATGCCATTAAAATCCAAATAAAGGTATCGTTAGTAGAAATTGAGGGATTTAAGTTTTTTGTAATTATTTTAATAACATGTATTTATTTAATTTAATACCGTTTAATTACCATATATTGAAATACCGTATCGGCGTCAACTCGAATATTGATTCAGTCGATCAAAGAAAGATTATAAATAAAATAATAATAAATCTATAGAAACAAAATTTATAAATTGATAATAGTTAATGTTTAATGTTGATCGGCATACTCGACAAATTTTACGACTGTATCATAGCGTTGCAATTTATTTTCTTTACGAGCTACATTTAGCCGGAGTTTTCAATAAGTCTTAAGACAGGGTACGATAGGAAAATTACAGTATATCTCTCTTCTACCTAGTTAGCCATATTTTTTCTCTACACTTTCTCCATCAACAAGCATTAAATAATAATCAATCCATCCGTTATTTTAGTTCAAAATATTTACTCGTACATTTAAATAAAAATAAAATGTAAATTTCAGCGAAGATGATAGAAAATGGCAACTCAGACATTACAAAAACATCTCTGCCAAAATTCTTCCCGGGCTTGATTAACTTCAACCTAAAGTCACGGTAGGAGATCTCTCATTCCACCTCCTTACAGTCTCCTTATCGTGTAGCTAAGTAGGCCTTTCAGTAGACCTTTGTCATTTATCAGATCATTCTATTGATACCAAGTTATTTATGATAGGAGCGTAGATAAATAATACTCCAGTGGTGATCTAGCATTGTTCGGTGAGTGAGTATGTTGAGTTGAGTATACCATGTACTAATTAATTAATAAATTAATTAGGTTAAGAACAAAAATTTAAAAATTATCATGCAAAAAAAGTTAAATAACTTTATTTTTTTTAAATAAAATAACATGCCATATTATTTTCAGCTCATGGTTTGCACTTAATACGTAATCATTATTAAAATACAAACTCAAAATGAGCCAAAGGAATGACCCGAAGTGAACGAAAATTGCCCCAAATGGATCGTGAATCGAAAGGATTAAAAAACATAGCAAAAATGCATGGTTTAATAATAGATCAACAATTATTTTTGTTGTTACTAGGTTGTTAGGTTTTGCGCGTTTATAATTTATGTTCAATAAATTATTAAACATATTTTACCCCCAAAAAAATAAGTGTAGGAATACTTATTTTGACCACTATATATATAAGAGATATGTGGATGTATTTAGTTTATTTCTAATAATTTCAAGAATTAGGATAACCAAAAAATATAGTATAGTATTAAAAAAGATTCTTTTAGTGAGATACGTAAAAAAAAAAAAAAAAAAAAAAAAAATTATTCCAACCTATACCGAACCTTTTCATCCAATACCAAGACAAATATCGAATATATGGTATTAACACAAATATTAGAATCAAATGGTCCCATTCGATAATACTAGTAATTGAAATATCAGAGCTTGAACACATGCGATTAATTCCTTCTTATAATACTTATTTAAGCTCTGACCTCAAACAAGAAATCCGTAGGGCTCCAAACCAACATTTGGTGTCCACCTAATCCTTCATGCCAATTACCTCAGTCAACGTCCATAAAAAAAAAATAATAATAGTAAAATAATAATAAAAACATCTTCAAAATGGGAAGAGTATCCAGTACCTTCTCATCACACAGAATTCATTAAAGTTTTCGGAAGAAATCTCGATGAATCCTAGTCACCTCTAAATAAATTATACTATAATCACTTAGGATATTCATGAGGTGTAGGAAATTACATTTATGGACAGTTCTGTCTACCTCTATCCATTTCCTCGGAGGTTGCATAACGGTGCGCCGGAATGGGCCTACTGGCTCATGTCCTTTGTTTAATTTCTCAAGGCAGAGAAAAAAAAATCATAAATGTTCATTGACCATGTCCTTTTCTTTACATAAGTGTTGAATCTTGCACTTACATAAAGTTGCGGTAGGAAACGGCAAGGTATCAGCGGCAACCGGATGATACAACGGTACGGTATACACTAAATTACTGGTAAATGCAACAGGAAACAGTAGTTTGTCCGTGAAATTTTCCTTTACTCCTGTCATCCGTTATGCCTTTCAAGAGAGAAACCTGGCATCTGAAATATTTCGACACATGTGTGATTACTGTAAGTTTAAAAGATTAGCACAGCATGAATGATACCATGTTAAATATTGATTTAAGACGTTAGTAGCTACGTCGCCCATGTCTAGGTGACTTTACGTTTTAATGGGGAGCCCGTCACCCAAATATGGATCATGAGACAACGAACGTTTCAATCACAAATATTGGAATACCTAATTCACGAATCATCAATAGCTCAGATAACAAATTTTCTATGCGAATTTGAATAACACTTTAAAATATTGAAAACAGAACTTCACTAAGCAACAATCAGAAACAATAACTCCTGACTAGTTACTAATGGCATTTAAATTTTGATCTACTTAATGTACGTGCTACTTAAATTTAATTTCTTTTTATTCAAATTATTTAAAAAAAAAAAAGTGCTTTCAATTTTCCAAAAATACCAAAGGATTTTTCTAACAAATTTCAAAAAGGACTATTCCTAAATTTTCAGAAATGAACATTTTAATTTTGGATGATGATAATTTTTTTATCCGGTGAAAAAATCTATAAGAATTATAAAAATGATTAGGTTTGTTATTTATCTGGTTGCGCACCGCAAAAAAAGATGGAATATGATATAATTCTTTTTATTTATACTTGTTAATAATAAAAATTAAACGATTCAGATCAACAGATTTAAATTTAAATAAATAAAATCAAGGTATTATAAACGAAGTATGTTTTTTACAATTCAATTTTTTTTTCTTTCATATTCCTGGAACTGGAAAAAGATTTTTCGTTGTTATATGATATCTGTCTCTTGAGAAAATGAATGATAAAATTTAGAAGAAAAAGCCAATACAAGCCTAACAAATAAAAAAATCTTATTCTATAATATGAGATTAGGAGTCAACCGAAAATTGCACAGTTGACCTATACTACAAAACGAAGAAACAAATAAGCAATAGTCGTTTCAGATCAGTTACTTCAATAATTGTTGGCAAAAAGCTACTTAAAATAATAGCGAAAACTGTTTATTAGGAGATCGGTTAGTGTTTAGAAATAGACGGCAAGGTGACTTTCTTTTTTAAATAACTTCTTTAGAGTCAGAGGAAACTAAAACAAACTAAAAATCAAGTCGGACCTCGGGATAAAATTGTATTTATCGATAATAATGCTTGTTTTTTTTTTCTTGTTTTTTTTCTGGCTTAAGACTTCCATTCAAGTCCTATACTGCCCGAATAATGCTTGTTGAGGAAGTAGAAGGATCATAAAACTGAGGAGTGGTTTGGTTCATAACTTTAGTTTAAAGCTTCTCAAAGATTTTGAAAGATCGACCGAGGTCACTAGGGCATAATCTTAGAGAACTTTAATCAGAAAGAAAAAGTAGTTCAATGCCTCGCTAACATTTATAAATCTAGACCAAGAAAGATGCGATACAGCAAGACTGGTTCAGGTGAACACATGCTCCTCCACCCTAAAATATAGGCGGAAGAATAAGAAAATCAAAGAACCTTTATGGAACCATTTATCGTATATGGAGACGGATTTACGACGAAAATGTAAGTAAAGCGTAAAACTTCTTAAGAGTTCTATTCACGCGGAACAATATTCCTGCCTGACCTGTATTCTACTCTAAAATAAAGGTTACCGTAATCACGGAAAATTATAAATTATAATAACTTATAACAATAATCCCGACTTCATAACTGATACAGGGTAACAGTGACACCATTGTTATGAAACGGTAGCCGGTAACTGGCATGTAAATTAACCTCTTAGAGCAGTTAGGAGCAAAATAGGCCACTTAAGTATGTTAATTTTGGCACAGAATCCTTCAAACAGTTACCCTCTCTACCATAATAGTGATACAGAGGCTAAACTAAGGTTTTGCAATGACTGGAAAATACCTCATTTCAAAACATACTTAAAACATTATTTCTAAGCGAGTCGATCACGAAGCTTAGTTTTGTTCAGATGATGTCTATGTCCGATAGCGTCATCGTAAGTGCCATTGTAACTTAACTGTAATTATATATTAAAAATATATTGGCATAGATTATATAGCTCAATAACAAACATTGTTATAACTATTTTTGTCTGTTAAAGCTACAGATTATATAGTTGAATAACTAACGTTATTATTACTGTTTTTGTTTGTTAGACCTATAGATTATATAGATCAATAACTAACATTGTTATTTCAGCTTTTATTTGATATTTATTTGGTTTGTTATAACATAATACTTCAAAACTTTCCTTGATAAAATTATAATAAACATTAAAAAAAAAAAACCTGTTCCACAACCCGTGAAGGGTCTTGCTTGGTAAGGACCGTACTGTTTCTAAGCTAACGTTGTTCAAGGAGGTGATTCGGTCAAGATCACGCTCAACCGCCAGGTTTTTCCCCAGGAGGGTCCCCCCGATCCCACAGGGTCGATTCACGACTTAATACAGAATAAATAATTATCTACCTAAGCCGGTCTCGAACCCGGGGCCTTGAGAATAGTAGCGCAGTGCCTTACCCACTGAGCTACCCCGCTCCCATAATAAACATTATATTAGCAAAATTTTTAAAACAACTTTTTCTCCAAACAAAGAATACCAAAAAAATTGTCGGGTTTTGGTTTGAATAAAAAAATGACAAGCGATTTACGATATTGTAAGTATTTGTAAACATCTATATCTACAAATATTTACAAATTAATGACCATCCTAGTAGTACAAACCAAAATTTAAAATTATGTTCGTAGGCAAAAATACAAGTTATAAAACCAAATAGTTTGTTGTTGGGAGCTCATAAAGTTATGGAAAAATAAAATTTCAATGAAATCGTGTTTTCATAGATTTTTGATTTATTATTTTCAATATAGATAAATTGTTCGACCAAGATCAAAATCAACCACTTCAAAATTTGAGGTTTTACGTTTCAAGATACGTGGAATCCAAAAATCGAATAACCAAAAATTCGTCGCCCCGCCGTCCGAGGCTTTTCTTCCAGACTGATGGACCGATTATTTTTGAGATTTGGCAGCAGTCACAGGTCACCCCAGAATGATCGATACAGACGTTCCATAATAAAACGATTTCAAATACAGTTCGTTATAGAATATAACGGGAACTTAAACATCGAAAAATTCAAATATCATATAAATTTCCTACTATCAAGAAATATCTACAAGAAAGGCACTTAACATTCTTCAATTCCTTATGAAGTTTTTCTGAACCCCGCTTTCGGATCTTCTAACGTTGTCAGTAATGTTTAAAAAAAAACCTACCCAACTAGAGAAGGACTAATGGCTGAAAGAAGTAATACATATAATAAATAAATAATTAAAAAATAAGTATAATTTAAAATTAATTGGTATTATTTATGAATTTCTAGGAGTGGGCAATATTAAGCTCCGTATGGCATTATCCCACAGCTCCTAACCCTAGAGTCATCTCACGTCTGAAAAAAAATTGTCTGCTACTGCTGGCCCCGAGCCTAGTACCTAGAGACCCTTCTGGAGCACACATAACCACATCAAAGTGGGTATTGGCACATCATTGAATTGGAAAAAAAACCTGTAGATTGAGCGTGGATGTTGAACACATCATCTACTCGTAAAACAGTTATCAAGAAACATTACTTCCTTATTAAATGCTCAACCTTAAATTCACGGATCATTGTCGCACAGGTTTTTTTTTTCTTTTTAAATAAGAATTATTAAAACTTATTTTGTTTTAAAAATGTAACTAAAAAAATTGTACAAAATAAAATATTTGTTATTGCAATAATACTTTTTCATTATTTTATTAATGATAACGGAAACAACTAAAGAGTGAACAGTGCTCAGCCTTCGTGACCGCGGGAGTAAATATGTCGCTAGCGTATCCCAGGCCAGGGCTGCTAAACGTTCCGTGAAGAACATCAGCAGGAACTGGGTCATGCAATCAGTTCCTTCTTATCATAACAGAGATACCTCTATCACTTGGTCTGCTGTATCACTTTATTTATTTATTTTTTTATAGGGCAACCATTTATAAAACTTTTAAAACAATAACCTTTGTATTAAACATTTATAAATAAGGAACATCTTAAAAGTTTAAGATGTAGAATAAGAAACAAATAATATTGGTACAATAAAGAGGTAAAAATAAGCGATTAAAAGAGAGATAATAAAAATGGAAGGGGATTAGATAAAACGGTTCATTAAAAAAAAAAATATATATATATATATATATATATATATACAATAAAATAAAATAAATTAAAATTATCATTAAATAATTAAAAGAATATAAATTAACGAGACGTTCATAGTAAATTGGCCAGGGCTGAAACTAGGGGTGGGCAAACGAGGCACTTGCCTCGGGCGGGAGAATTTAGAGGGCAGCAAATTTCGAACGAAATTTTACCTTTAGGTTAAGAAAATAATATTTGCTTCTACTTTTTGATTGTTTTGATCTTATTTCAGTCAGTAAAATGAGTTAGTTTTATGATATTTACTTAGAAATGCATTACCAGAAAGGGCGGTAAAATTAAGCTTGCCCTCTCTGGTAAATATCCTAGGTTCCGTCATTGAAATTGTGTATTTCAAACATCATTCATATTTTTTTTCATTTTTTTTTTTTTTTTGGCAAAGCATACAGTTTTGAAATGACAGAACATTAGACAACGTTAAAACATTTGTTATGTATAACTGTCAATTACGATTAAAACATATTTTTTAAAGGTGTTGTGTCTTTTATAAGATCGTGGCGATAATTGAACCGAAATTACCCAAAAGATAATTCAGCATACGAAAATCTACACAATGGTTAACGGTTTTGATTGCATCATGTTATGGTCGAATCTCCTCCGTAGCGAGTAAACGTGTAAAATACTCGGTACTCCTTGCTCAAGAGTACTTTTTCGCCACCTCTACATTATATCGCCATTACAGAGTAGAACTATCTTATTTCCAAATTTGGCTTTAACTGTTTTATGACTAAAGACAGTTCAGACTGCTGCGGATTTGATGCTACTATATAATACTTAACCTTAAACTTGGCAATGTGCCCACATGGCGCACTTCGTTTATTCACTTATTCTCATGATACAGTTCTATTATTCAACTTATCTACCAAGTTTGTATTTTTTTAATACATTTTTCGTAAAGAATATTTTTTTAAATATTAAAAACAGAACTAGGACTAAGCCAAGTTTAGGACTAAGCTAGAAATACAAAAAAATGGTTTTTACATTTATATCATGACACTATAAAACAAACAATAAAAAAAAACTCCCCTGTAAAATTTAATTTTCTGTGTTAAGCTACTTCAGCTATGAAGAGGCGATATGCATGTATGTACAGATGTATTAAGAGTATTAAACAGAGTACAGAGTATTAAACATATAAATAATAAAAACTAAAACGAGAGAAATAAAAAAAAATATATATATATATACAGCAAAACTCAAGCATATGTCCATATGACCTACGAGACAACTAATATTATGATTCAAAATTCCATAATTATTAATACACTTAACAACTAAATAATTAGCAATACAATTTATAATTATATACCATTATTAAGTATTTATTATTAATATAACACGCTATTATTAAATAATCAATTATTAACGCATACTAATAATATGATTAAACGCAGAAACAAATATATTATAGGTAGTTAAGCATTTATTCATAAAACTTTTCTGCAAGTTAAAGCTTTAGAAACAAAATTATAGATGTCCAAAATATTAATGGTTTCTGTTTTTTAAAACTATCAAATTTTTTGCTGTATGCTGATTATATTTTAGTAGGTAAGTAGGGACGGATAAGTTGTGTAAGATCTCAAAAACGTTTTCCACCGTTTATCAGACTTTAGCCTCAAGTTGTTAAGATGAAAACACAACTAAATAAATAGTAGATTGTACCTATTAGTATGATACATAAAATCAAAAATCTACTCCCTGCAAATGTAATCTACAGATGTACAGATATAATCACGATCCTTCTGGATTAGTAGTCATATATTAAGTTATCTTATTACCTTTGTTTATAGTAAAATGCTTTTAATTTTATTCAACATTTAATTTTATTCAACATTCTATAGTCCAATCAAATATCTGCAACGAAATTTAAAAAAAAAACATGAATAGCAGATCTCAATCACCAAGGTCATATTTTCACTACAAATATTCATACATACCGAATTTCAGTTCATTTGTTACTGAGAGGGACGCTAAGAGTGCCCAAATGTGGTGGGGAAAAATGTATATGGAATAGACATCTCCGAAACCCCCAATACAGTTCTAGGAGCTATGAGACGGATTTATAATACACCTCCACCCTCCTTCGATGACATTCAAGATTATGTAACAGTCTATTATTTTCGAGGCAAATTCGACAACTCATAATATATAATTATATAATAATTTATAATATTTATAAATTTATAAAACAATTTTGTACAAATAGACTATTATTATCTCTGAGTAAACTTTAAGAGAAGTAAACTACTCAGCAGTTCTTCTGACGTAAAAAGATCAAGTGCTTACAAAAATTCAGCACCCTTTAAGTCAATGTATGATTACTAAATGGCTCGTCTTGTCCAAGGTGAAAACTTTAAAAATAAAAATGTTGATTTATCTAGAGATACCTCACAAACCGATAGTTCAGAATCGGAAAAATAAACATGGATGTGATAGGTCACATAGCTGAGGTGAAATCTGCCACAGAGGATACATGTGTAAAGAGTGTCGCCGACGGATTGGATTGCGTAACTCAGTCGGAACAATGAACCAAGTCCAATGCCCACTTGATACCTCTCAATCGGCACCTCTCTGACGTAACTCAAGTGCTTGGGCGAATTAATGAATCGGAATAAAAAAATTCTGACGCAGATGCAACAAAATCCGTTTTATTGCATTTATCAAGTCTATACTCCAAGTTGTCTCAAAAGCGAATTGATAAATGTGCTTTGATAAAAAAAATTAAAAGTTCAAAGTCGAAGTTTTTACCTATTTGGTTATATATCTATAAAATTAGCTCAGCAATAAATGAAATTGTTGAGAAAAATAGAAGTCCACTATTAGACTACAACATCTTTCGCTGGTGGACTTCAAAACCACTCTTGACTAGATCCTCCCGCATTTGAGATTTATTTAAGTACAGGATAATTATAGTTCGTGCTTGAAAGTAAAGTTTAGTTTAAAATTGCTTGAAAAATGAGCTAACAATTTTCAGCTCTTCATATATTGCAATTGTTTCGAAATTGGATTTTTTTTAATTTTTTTTTTTACGGCTCTACCCGGTGAACGGTCTTGGCCTCCTCCAACCGTTTCCTCCAATCGTCACGGTCCCGTGCAGTCGCGATCCAGTTCCTCACTCCTAGCATGTTTCTAGCGTCTGTAGAGACACCATCCGACCACCTCAGCTTTGGCCTTCCTCTCCTCCTTGTTCCATGGATTGGCTGGGTCAGCAATAGCCTTGGCATTTCCCCCCCCCAGTTGCCATTCTGGCAATATGCCCTGCGTACCTCAGCCGTCTTAATTTCATTGTTCTAACAATTTCAGCCTCTCCAAAGGCTGTGTACAGTTCCCGATTTGTCCGGCGTCTCCTTTCTTCTCCAACTTTTAAATTCGTCGAAGAACTTTTCTCTCAAAAATCATTAGTTCTTTTTCAGCTACATTGGATGCTGCCCAACATTCTGATCCATACAGGAGTACGGGGCGTATTAAGGTTTTATAGAGGTGGAGTTTAGTCTTTCTTGAGAGTATTCTCTTGTTGAGCTACCTAGCTAGACCAAAGTAACATCTATTAGCTGAGGCAATCCTCTTTCTGATCTCTACATCGGGGCTGTTGTCTTGTGTCACTATAGATCCCAGGTACTTAAACTCAGAGACCTTTTCAAACTTATTCTGTCCTATGGTCACCATCTCGCCTGGCTTCGGAACCTCTTCTGTAACCATGTACTTAGTTTTGGACTCATTCACCTGTAGTCCAAGTTTACTGGCTGATCTCGCCAGAGCTATAAATGCCTCACTCACTGACTGGAAAGAGCGTCCCACAATGTCTACATCGTCGGCGTAAGCCAACAATTTGACTAGCCTGTTAAATATGTTTCCATCTTTGCGTAAACCCGCATCTCTTATTGCCTTATTTAAAGCCAGATTAAACAATAAACAGGCCAATGCATCACCTTGCCGGTGTCCCTTCTTTGCATGGAATTCTTCTGACCTTTCGCCGTTTATCTTTATCACACATCTAACATCCCTCATAGTAACTTTAATAATCCGTATAAGTTTCTCAGGTATATTAAGTTCTCTCAGGGCACTGTATAGCTTTTCACGTTCTATACTATCATACGCCGCTTTAAAATCTATGAATAGATGGTGTGTTTTTATTTGATACTCTCGACCCCTTTCTAAAATGGTTCGCAGGCAGAAGATTTGGTCCGATGTAGATTTTCCTTTCCTAAAGCCACACTGGTACGGACCAAGTTCCCTTTCAGCATATGGCAAGAGACGTTTAAATAGTACTTGGGACAGTATCTTATATGCGCATGAAAGCAACGAGATTCCTCGATAATTACTACATGTATATCTGTCACCCTTTTTGTGAATAGGACATATTATTGACATGTTCCAGTCAGTGGGCATCTTCTCATTTGTCCATATCATGAGAAGAAGGTCTTGAAGTGTTTTGATGAGTTCACTTCCACCATTTTTTAAGAGTTCCGCTGGCAGTGCATCGGCTCCAGGGGCTTTATTGTTTCTCAGCTTGCAGATAGCATCATCAATCTCATCCTCATCAGGGGGCTCGAGATCTGATCCTTCCAGCAGGCTATCCTGTTTTCTTCTTCGTCGTCCTGAGCATAGGTTCTCACTTCCTCACAAGCGGGTCCTCCATAGTTGAGAAGATTACGGAAATAGTTTCTCCACTCTATAAGGACTTTAGACTTGTCAGTGACCAAGTTACCCTCTTTATCCCTGCATGATTTTAGCTTATTCGTGTAGGGTTTCCTTTGTTTGTTGACAAGTCAGAAGAAATATCTACTTTCCTAGTTAGAGCGCAGCAATTCCATCTTCTCCATCTCCCCCCTCTCCTTTTGTCTCTTCTTCCTACGGTGTACCCATTTCTTATCATTTCTTCTCTGTCTATACTCTTCTACTGTTCTTCTAGTGCTTTTTCTAATCATGGCCTCATATGAGAGATTCTTCCTTTTCGTGGCTGTTCTACACTCTTCGTCAAACCATGTCGACCTAGGTTCCTTCTCCTGTGGTCCCAAGACTTCTTCAGCTGCTTCTATTATTGCCTTATGACACCCTGACCAATACCTCTCCATGTCCTGGTCTTCATTACAGTTTCTTTGGCATAGCTTTGTATCAAGTACCTCAGCATAGGTACGCTGAGTCTCCGTATTTTTCAGTTTTTCCAAATTAAAACTTTTGGGTTTCTCAGCAGCTTTAAAGTTCCTGACTGAACATATCTTAGCACTTATGTGCGCTATGCTAAGAAAATTGTCCGAGTCTACGTTAGCCCCTCTGAATGCTCTCACATTTCGCAGGTTGCTCCTATGCCGTCTTCCTACCAGAATATGGTCAATCTGGTTTACCACAGACCGGTCGGGTGATGTCCAAGTGCACTTGTGAATATTCTTATGTGGGTAGCAGGTGCTTCCCACCACTAAGTCTCTGGATGCTGCAAAGTTAATAAGCCTTTGCCCATTGTCGTTGGTCGCATCATGAAGACTGTGTTTCCCTATTAATTGCTGGTATATGTCTTCTTTTCCTTACTTAGCATTAAAGTCTCCAGCAATCACTTTCATATGATACTTCGGACATGCATCCAGAGTCTTTTCCAGAAGTTCATAAAAGGCATCTTTATCTTCTTCATCAGATACCTCTGTAGGGGCATGTACACTTAGTAGGGTGTAGTTGTAGAACTTTCCACGCACCCTTCTCACACATATTCTTGGGCTTATTGGTTTAAAGCCTATTATCATCTGCCTGTACCTTCCCCTTACTATGAACCCAGTACCAAATTCATGTCGGTTTTCATGACAGCTGTAGTATATGGAGTGACGTCTTTTTTCAAGAATTCCCTGTCCAGTCCATCTGACCTCCTGGATAGCGCCTATGTCAATCTTATATTTATCTAATTGTTCTAAGAGCAGTTTTAGTGCTCCGGGTCTATAAAGGGACAATACGTTCCAGTATCCAAAGTTAAGAATCCTATGGGGGGTGCCGGGTCGATTCCTTACAAGACTGATCTTATCCGAGGCTACTTTGGGTTTCACGATAATAGAAGTTTCGGGTAGTGGGGCTATCCACCCTCTCTCCGTACCCTAGTCTGCTGATGGGGCTGCCATTAATCGAAATTGGATTAAAAAATAAAAAATAAGCATAATGACGAGTTGCCTTATTGATTGAAAAATGGTGGTTCTGAAAATTTTTGTAAAAAAAAAAGCTTTGATTTGGGAATAGATTTTGGCTGAATAAATAATTTAAAAATGTTGGAAGCTTATTTGCCTCATATCTTCGACCAAACAACATTTAATGATTGCATTGAAAAAAATGATTTTTCAAGTTACCCAATACTTGGGGACAAATAACATACTAGTAACGCAAATTGGTCAAGGACTGTTTTACACTGGGTTAACAAGCAAAGCGACCTTCCCATTTCAATGCAACCACGGTGCATCTAAAATACCAGAAATAAGCCATCATTTTTTTTTTTTTAATTTTAAACAAATAATGAATTTTATTTTTCAACTTTTAAAGCGGCAGTTTTGTTGCTTAAACTATATGTGTTTTTTATGCAGAAAAACAATTTTATGAAATTAATAAAATAAGATGAATAAAAAGGAGAATCTTTGATATAACATCACTTGAAGAAAAAGGATCTTTCTTCAAGTCTCTACCGTTGTGTGGCAGTTAATTCTGGATCCACTATTTTTTTGGACGGACCCCTACAAGATTGAGCTTTCCAGAGACGACCACTTCCTTTGAAAGCCATCTCGTAACTAAGGACGCAACGGCTGAAGTACGGACACATAACACTTAAAAAAAAAAAAAAATCGAAAATCTTTCCTATAAAAAAATACATTGTTCACTGTAATAATAATCTACTTTTCCATAAATGTCTCTTTAAAATAATATCGCATAATCCTATGTTTTTTAAAAGAATGGGTTGGAAATTGGAGAATTGAGATAAATCATAAAAAATCTCAACTACCTTTAAATCTTGCAACATATCGTTCTCCGATGGTTCTTCAATTGTCAATCAGTGAATACTGTAAAACAGGTCCGATATTTCGGATTTTGTATCAACAAGAAAAATCAAATGAAAATCTAATACAAGAGTGAAAAAATGAGAAGCTGTCAATTACAATAGAAGCAATTCTGCTATTACTTCAACACTTTCTTGCCTAAACACTTGCAACTTCTGATATAAAAAATAAATAAACACTCATCAATAGAATTATTTTCAGGCCTATTTGTACTAACGGCATTTATTTTAATATTATTTATTTTATTATTAGGCCTATTTGAACTATGGGATTTAGCCATCGTTAACCCTTTTTCAATCCCTCCAATTTAAAGCCCTTCGTAAAATCCTTAATGCTCCTTCTTATATCACATGTGAACTAATAAGATCATGATATTTCGTTTCGTCTGTGTTCTGTAAAAACGGTGAATTCAACAAATTAGTAATTTTCGGATTTTCGTCTTTTTAGATTCATGGCATCAATGTCTAAAAATTGATGATGTATAAAAACGGTGAATCTGTAACTTTCATATTTTTACATTCGGTTTTCGTAGATCCTTCGATGTAACGATGGCGAAACCATCACTTTCTAAAATGTCTTGTTATTAACATAGAACCCTCATATTAGACTTACAAGACAAGAGCTTAATCAACGATTTGGCACGTTATACAGACTAATGAACAAAACATCTCATCTTCCAATAGCCAACAAACTGTTAATCTACAAGACCATTCTGGAACCTATTTGGACGTACAGACTAGAACTGTGGTGGACAGCTAAACTTTCGAACATCAAACGTATTCAATCCTTCCAGTCTAAATTCCTCCGGACAAAAGTCAATGCCCCATATTATGTTTCAAGCAAGTGGCCTCGAGACCTTTTGTAAATGTGCTATTGGAGTTCTGGCAATGTCCAGCTTCTCCGCTCACGTCCTGAGCGTCGGTGGCTCTAGCGCTCTCACTCCGTCTCAACTAGTCTTCAATACCAGTGAAGTGACAGGCTGAGAAGCGCTGGAATCTCCTGGAGCCCGGCTTTGCCATCCACATGTGGGGGGCAGAGCTTGGTTCGGGGTTCCCTGGGCAGATTGTAAACATTTTTGGAAATTAATGAGAATATATTGCATATAGGTATGAATGTGTTTAAGATGACTTATTTTATTTTTACTTAACTTCATTTTTCTTTTCTTTGTTGTTTACTTATTTTGCTATTATTTAAATTGTCAATCTATTCATTTTTACAAGTAATGTACATTTTTTTTCTTTTTATATGATATTTTTTATTTTTATTTTATCTCCTCATGGATTTTTTGTTATTCTTTTTTTCTAATAAGTGGAATTTATTTTTATTGTGTGCCAACATACTTTTAGGCCTTCATCACGGCTAAATAAAAAAATAACAACTAATGAAATATGACATTTTTGAAGTATAAAATATGAAAATATATAAAAATACAGGTAGATAAATAAAGTATCGGCACCCGTCTATAAAAATAAATAGATTAGAAAAAAAAATTTCTTTAAAACATATTAGTGCCACACGGGCCAATGAGACGGCACTGGAAGGTGTGCCCGACAATAATCATAACCGCCTGATTTCTTTCCGCAACTAATGTCAGATACTCATTTTTTAGATTGAGTGTACTCAGTTGCCTGCTGAACCACGTTTCCATCCTGAGAAAGCACAATTTTCTGTGCGATCCCGAGATTTCAATGTCTCAATCAGCATAGGAATCCGACGCTACATCCTCCGTTAAGTTACTTGAATGAATAAAAAATAAATTATAGTCTTGGACAACTATTCCTTCTTTGAATAAAAAAAAAAGTATAGTTCCAGTGGCATTTGTCTGGCTTGTAATGATTCTTATGATTCTTATAAAATAATTTATTCACAGGATTGCAAAATAAAAAGCAAGAATAAACTTCGCTCCTTAAAGTATTTTAAATATATTGTATAGAAGATGAAGAAATAGATGAGGTAAACAATTTTAAATATTTCCAAGGATGGATGTTTGATTATTTAGTTATACAATTTTTTTTTGCAGCCAGATCTAATAAGATCGTATCAGTTTTCCAGCTGACGTGAAATAGATATAATTAAAAATCTTTTTCCTGAAACTAAAGAAAATGATAGAACAAGAAAGTTCCGTAAGAAATGTTTAAATCTAGTCTAGAAAAGAAAGAAAAATTACAAGAATAAATTTCGATATTATCAGAAATTATGAAAACAACTTTATATTAAAATTGAAAAAAGGTAATAATAAAATAAGGAAAAGATGAATCGAGTTTAATCACCGTCTATTTGAAATAGATCGAATTTACAGATTTTTGATTTATTTCAAAGCATCATAGCCCAAATAAGTCTAAGAACAATTAATAGAACTAAAGATCTCAATAAATAAATTAAAACAATCAAGAAAAAATATAAAAATTAAAATATGAGGAAAAAAAGTAACAAAGCTCAAGAACAACAAACTAAACATTCATAAGAAAACCTATTTCAAAAGAATTATGAGACATGTACAAAAGATTTGAAGATATCCAATATGAACTATCACCCCCCAAAAAAAATTCCAAATTTATTTTAAATGACTTTTTAATATTTGGAGATATTAAAAAAAAAAAATGTTCCTTAGATAACTATCCAGGCAACACTAGACAAGTTTTAAATCAATTGCTGGAAAAAAAATTCAATAACAAATCCATTGTCGGTCAATATCCAAAAACTGATTTGGTTGTATACAATACGAAAGAAAAACAAAACAACCGCTGGCAATCGGCTCAATTGCACTCAGTATTGCTTAGCCCACTTACGTCTTAAGATTATCATGGCTTATGATAATCCATCGCGTCCAAGAGGATAATAGTCCTTATGCAAATCTGCAGCAACGTCTGTTATGCAAATATGCATTATCGCTTCCTCATCTTGCTCAGTTCAATCAGACCATGCAAGACTTTAAGTAATAAAAACTGTCTTGCAAATAATAAAAAAAAAAAAAAAGTCCTTTTATGCAGATTTTAGTCCGGAGCCAAAATGTAACAACGACCAAATTAATAACCAGCATATAATTCATAACCGAAAAATAAATTTTTTATGGTTATGATATCCAGAAATATTGTCATACCTCAGATCATAAGAACAATGTAGCAGCGCATCCGATCAATTTCAAAACAGAACTTAATTATCTTTAGTGCTTATTTAGGCAGTTACAAATTCAATCGTTCGTCACCACGTCCATATAGACATCATATAGGTAGGTAGTCACCAAGATATGGGTGACGAACGTGTAAAGACTCAGGCACACAGAACGCCTGTCGCAACGATTTGCGATTTCTTTAGATCGCTCTAGATGTATAGAAATGGATCGCTGCTGGACTGAATCAAGACTGGCTCGCTGCGATAGATCGCGATAGTGCAGTCGCTACGGGCTGAGATCGCAGAAAACCGCGACAGATCGCGCTGTGTGCCTGAGCCTGCAATCGATATGTAATACGGAATTATTCATGTCTCTTTCATCTTTTTAAGCCTACAGAAATAAAATATTTTTCAATAATTTTGAAGTTTTTAGAAACTCTACAGAATTACACAGGGGGAAGAACGTGTTAAAGAAGTTACAGTTGCTACACATGCTTCTCCCGCAGCACTCCAGTCCGCAAATCCTAAGGAAAAGAGCAAGCTTGATTAACACCTGAAAATATTAACATTTAAATCGGCATTACGAAATAATTCCGACATTCTCTAAAATAGGTCGGTAACGTTTTGATAAACCGCATTATCCGACCTAGTTGGAGAACATAAGAGTTTAATTAACTCAAAGTTCTAAGCGCCATCCCCCTCCTATGACCTCCGATACAGTGCAAAAGCTCCCTCCCCCCTCCTATGACCTTCGATACAGTGCAAAAGCCTCTTATTTTTGAAGAAAATAATACTAAAAACTGACCGCACTGCATACTTGTCCCGGGAGGGTTTGATGTCAAGAAAGAAAAATACACCAGATAATTTCTAGAAACTATTTAAGAAAATATCTTAATGAAACGGGTAGTCAGGTATGATTTAAATATCGAAGTTAGCAGTTACAAGTTTGAAAAATGTAATAGCCTCTCCTTCCTCTGTCCTTAAAACGTTTAAATGAAAGAATTAACGGTTTCCATCAAATAATACCTATCATTGGACTATTATAAACTTACAAGATCTAAAGAATGGGTAAGACTGAATAACTATACTACTAACTCCCTAAACATATTACCTGACGAGGCCTCATTTCGAAAAATAATTACATTATTAGAAGATCATTGCGTCAGGTGAGAACTAGCTAATAAGTTTCGGTTACTCAGTCGCTATTCGGTGCTTCCAAGATTAGTTAGGGTGATGTAACTATTACGCCTGAGGCTTTTTCAGAGCACTGATCTGTCATTGGGTAGTACCGCTTCAAGACCTCAATTGAGGGGGCCCAGTTTTAAATAGCCTTAGGTAATTTTAATTATCTACTGGTTAACCAGGAAGGAACGTGGGCCATGGCTCACAACTGTTACCGCAGTGTACCAACGGTCAGCGACAGTTCAAAAAAACTGTTTTGCTAACCAAATCCTATAATTTGGTTCACAAAGTGTCATCAACAATTTTAATTAGTTGCAAAAAAATAATAATAGGCACTAATAATAAATAAATATAAATCAGCCCATAAAGGAAAAGTGCAGTAGTGTATGATTCTTGATCTAACGGTATTCTTGGAAGATAATGTGGTTAGCACTTTGCTCCGATCGCCTGATTATCTTTTCTCTCTCTCAACGAATGTCAAGTGCTCATCCTAATGAGAGGCCAAAGAATCTTCTATCAAACTACCGTTCATTGCATCCTGCCTAAGCATATCAATTTTCAGAAAGATATAATAGCCGAGGTTGTTGAGCATTAACAGAGTTAAAATGAATCAGGTTAGGAAAAGTTTTCTAGTAGAAATTCGCTCCCCTAACCTACAAACAGCTTATTGTTGCGGTTTAGTAACTGAGCTATTGCAGAACAATGTTGTGTTAACTCTAATTACAGATTCTTATCAGTTAAATCGTGACGTTCACGGATAGTAATCTTAAAACGATCACAACGAAAGTTATTATCAGCTACTCATATCGAGATATCGATTCAAATAAGCCTGTTCAAATACTTCCCCACTGACAACCTAATCTACAAAAAAAAAATCCGAAATACCTGAAATAAAGAATAACAACTTATTTCTATTCTTGGCTTACCATCTCAACTGCACAATTGAAATCAGTTGTATGATTTCATCAATAGGAAAATAATTCGTACTATGAATTCTAATCATTAAAGATCATCACAAATTAAAGGTTTTTGATTATTGTTCGACCATTTTGAAACAAAATCGATTCCACAAATTGATCTAGTATTGGTATGTTACTGCAGTCGATTTCAAGATATTAATTAATATCATATTATTATTAATCATTGTATTATTATATTAATTACTATTATAAATAATTATTATAAATATAGTTATATTTGTTATTATTAATATCAATTAATATTGTATTATATTAATTAATATTAATTATTAATATTCTAATTATTTTATTTTGAACAGTCCTGGAACTGGTTATGCTATAGGTGGAGGAACTACTCCGGCAAGTGGTTCTATCCCGGGGAATATGAGATTCCCTTTTTTTGTCAACCCTTGATAGTAACCTAGAGATTAACAACAGTGCACTAACAGAGTGGGAGTGTCAAGATTCATTTCATTGAGACACCACAAAATAAAAATTAACTGGCACCGTTGGGAATCGAACCTACACCACTCCGAAACAGGTACTTTGGGACCCTCGCCCTATTGCATTCGTACTTCAAGGCCTCTTTGAGCAATTATCGTTTACTGATTGTGGTCAATTACAATTTTAAATTGAAAATAAAAATAAATATGAACTGTAATTCGTAACAAAAAATGGAAGTTGGAAGATATTGTATAAACTTAAATTTCTACTTCCAAATGAATCATAAGAATAATAACCACAGACACAAGTAATTTTGCATCTGTAAATTATCACACCAAAGCTGGCCGATAATTACAATTTATTTTACATGAAACCTGTTATTTAGAACTGTTTAGTAAATTGCATATCTACGCAACATGACCTAAATAGCAGCGAAATTCTGAAGATATTAGAATTTATTTTGCCTCTCATTCTAATTCAATTCCATTAGGTATCGAGGAATTTTTTATTTAAATATTTTTAATAAAAATCGGAGGGTATGGTTTTTAAACTTAATGTCGCGTGAATTCGCCCTCGGGCTGCCATATTTTAATAAACATACAAGCTAACATTACAAAATTTTAGCCATAAATCGACTCGTTATTTTTTGGTACAACTTTACAAGAGGGGCGCGTTATCAATAGTTCCTCCCGAACTTACCCGAAGGTCACTGGACTAGCACACTCTAGCGCGCGTTTGTGCTAACCAACTGCTTTGTATTGTAACATTCGTATTCATTGCAATTATTAAAATTATTACTACCTTAATTATATTAATTAAAATTGCTAATGCTGTCGACTTCCGGTGATCTGGAGTTGTAATAATTCAAAGGAGTGATAATTGAAATTACAGTATGGAGCCGACCTCAACTGAAAAGGAACTTTTGGGATTTGTTTATCTCTTGAGCGAGCGTAGTGAGCGCAAGTCGATAGCTGTGATCTAATTAAAGCAGTAATAATTGAAATTATGGTAAGACCCCGACCTCAACTGAAAAGGATCCGTTGGTGTTTTGTTTCTTGGACGAACATAATGAGCGGAAATCGACATCAGTAATAATTTTAAATGATATCTAATTAAAGCAGTAATAATTTCAATAATTGTAATGAATACGAATGTTACAATTGAATGCAAAGCAGTTAGCACAAATGGCGTTAGAGTATGCTAGTCAACATCAAGATCTAGAAGAAGCACTTCTTAAATGGTTTTAGGTCCAAAGAAGCCGAAATATCAACGCCCAGATTCTGCAGGAAAAAGCTAATAAATTGCACTTCCAGGTTATGATCATTCTTTTTTTTTCACTATCAAGCCCATATATAAGTTTAACTGTTTGGTTCCGGGTATAACAATTTCCGGATATAGCGATGCAATTTCCGTGGTCCCCTGAATATCGTTATAACCGAATTTTATTAAATAATTCAAATGTATTTAAAATCAGGATTTATCTTAAATTAAAAATGTTTCAGAAATGTAATGATAGATTTAAGATTCTATAGAAATATAGATAGCTATTTTAACTGTCTGTTATAAATTTCTATAAAATGGTAAAAGATAATTTTATTTCTAGATACCTTTTTTAATGGGTATTCAAAACCGCTGTAAAAAAATAAATAAGTTATTAATAACAAAATTTATTACCTAAAAACATTGAGCGTTAAGTGAACAAAATAGAGAATTATTGTGATTTAATAAAAATGTGTCCTGTATTTTTTCCCCCAAAACTATACAGTACGCCAATGAAAAATAATTCATCATTTCATAAAATCCGAGGTTAGAGGGAAATTTTTCTGATAAGATGTTTCTTCTGTCAATGTTTCATTATTATAACAAATGATGATTTATATAAATGGATTAATTATACAGAATATTTCTTTTTAAAAATCGACAATAGCGTGAACTTATTAGGCGTCGTGTCAATAGATAACAATCTCCGGACTAGACATGATCAACAGGAGCTGACCCCGCCAGGGAGCCATGACCAAGAAACAAAACAAGCTCCGCGGCGGGCAAGGACGGAAGGCGAAAGTAGTTCTAGCTTTCACTGCCCTTGGGCTGCGCATGCGCCATACCCTCTATCGCGGAACCATGACATGTGAAAAAACTAACAATGCAGTTATTATAGCTCATTAAGAAAGTCCTTTCATTCATATTCGTGTATAATCACACCTAATTATATTCAAAGCTGTTTTTTTTTCTTTTTCACCCCCTCGAAATCTCCTGCTCTACTGAATAATGTATGAAGATCAAATTAATTGTAGTCTCTCAGACCGAGGGTCCGGGTTGATGGGGATTTCCCTGTTCGGTAATCTAGATGATGGTGGGTATAACATAACTCCATCTACAAACTGTTCCATCGATTAGATTAAAACATCTATAAATCTTCGTTTCATAACAAGTTTTCTAAAAACAGCATTAGCGAATCAGTGGCTAGATATCATTTTATAAGAAAAAGCTGACCAATATCAACGCAGACTGGTTGATGATGGACGTAAATGAAGCTATTAGTCCGGAAGCTGAGGCCAATAAACGTGTCTGATTTCAAGAAAATTTTTGATCGTATAGACCGAAAGTACTCTCATAATAGACTGGATATATGAAGGTCTGCCACCCTAGTTCGGTTGCAATCAAATTTTAAAGGTCAACGAATTCGTCATTTTCTCCAATTTTTTAGTAACATGCTCCCAGTAATTTTAAAGATAGGGAAATTGTTATTTTAATATTTCTTGGCGTCTGCTGAAAGTAATTACAAATATTTTGTATGGATTTAGTAGGAAGTTTAATTCTCTACTAGATTTGTCCTTATGCATCTTGCACTAAAAAATATTATTATTATCACATATACAAGAAAATATTGCGCATTTTAACGATAGCAACGAGTTGTGAACATAGCAGAGCTCCAACAGTGCACTTTTAATTTGAAAAAAATCATGTTCTAAATTAAACTTTTTCTTAGGAACTTTTTTGAAACAGTTAATGCAAGAACTATTATGTTAAAACTTTATTATAAGTTTTTACAAGAACTTTTTCGTCAAAACTTCTACAGTAAAAGTTCTTTAAGACTTTAACATAAGAAATTTTAGATACAATTTCTATATTAAAAAAGTTTTCTTTAGAGGTTTTCATTATTACCATTCCCAATTAAATGTGGAAAATACTTACGAAATTGTGTCTTGAAAGATTTTCTTATCTTAAGATGTTCTTTCTTTAAATAAACATTCTGTAGGTGATTTAATTAAAATTAAAGAAATTTTTCTACTGACAATAAAAATTAAATGTTAAATAAAATAAATAAAAAGATAATTGTTTTTCTATTTGTTCTTTTATTTCGAATTTTATTTATTATTGTATATTTTATGTTAAAAGATTTTTTAATTTTTTCAACAAAACTGCTGTCACCTGAGGTTTCCCCTTCCCTTCCGAAGATCCCTCTCAAGCTCTGCCTCATAAGTATGTGAAAAGTTATAATTTATACGTTGTACCAAATTTTGGATACTCAAGTATACTCGTATAGCACTGTTAATATTCTGCCAGTCTGTACTTCCCGATTAATAATAGTTAATACCGAAGCTGGGATTACATAAAAATGCAGACTACTGACGTACAATTAACTTAGTAAATATCTGTAAAATAAAAATTATCATGCAAAAGTAACGAATAAATTAAATATCACAGTCTTTCATAGACTTCACGAATACGCACACTGATTTAGTTAGTTTAATGTCATCACTACAAGTAATAGCGGTAGCCATAATATTTGAAGCATCCGCTACCAAATTACAACGAAAATCAAATTAACGTTCGAAAATTAAATAAACGAATACGTACATGCTTATCTGTTAAATTAAATATTTTATCCTCATAGTAGTTGGTATCAGAAAAATTGAAATATTTAAAAAATAATATTGAATTAGAAAAAATATTTATAGAATATGTTATTATTATTAATTCTTAACGCTAAATAACTCAATCATTATGAATTACATTAATCTTTAACTGAAATCTCCTGTGAAATTTTAAAAATTCCCCGAAAAAATTTTGAATTATCCGAACATGTTAAATATACTGCTTTTATTTAAATGGAGTAAATATGTACCTACAAAACTATTATTGAGTCGTATTATCTTTAAAACGAACGTAAACAGTAAACGAAACAAACCTATCGCTGTAATTAAAATTAATAAAGTTATTCTGAATAACTTACCAGAAACATTTCAGCTTCAATCAGGGACACAATAACGAAACTTCTAAATCTATGAGGTAACTAGAACACTGAAGGCGGGCACTTCTAGAATTCGCAATGTTGCCACATCTACCAATAATTTTTTTTTCTCTTAGTTAACCAATTTATATGAAATAAATTATGATTTGTTAATAATAAATATCAAACTTATTAAATTTGTGAAAGGCACGTAATACATTTAAAAGTCCGTTATTTTATTTTGAAAAGAATCATGACACATTTCAAACTGATACCTATCTTAAAAAAAAATAATAATATTCAAAATAATTATTATTAGAATTAAATAAAAGATATTTAGCAAATTGGTTTCAATAATATTTCGAGAGAATGACATGGGGTCCGCACATCAAGAACAAACAAACAACTAAAACATTTATACTGACTTCTCACACGACAATCAAAATTGAAACTTAGACAGAAGTTGAACACTTGCACTTACTTACGTCCATTTGGACCTATGCTTCTTCTCAGATATACGAAACAGCCAAAAAGACACACATACATAAACTTCAAATTTTTCAGTCAAAAACATTTTGGACTATAACCATAGCCCCTTGGTACATCCGTAACATTATCTTACATACAGACCTCAATATGCCAACAGTTAAAGAACACATACGGACGCATTACAAACAATTTCACGATAGATTACAGGAGCATTTAATTCACTCATACAATACATGGCGTCAACCAACATGTCTTCTGCTTGCTTAACTATACCCAATAACCAGGACTGAGAGAGGTGCCACTGGATATTACGCTCTATAATGCCTATCGTGTCAGTACCTACTTTTTAGCCAGGAAATTCACTGGTTGTTAACACTGACAGATGTGAATTCAAAAACAAAGACAAAAAAATGAATAAAAAGTTAATAATTACCTGTAGACGTCGCGGCATAGAGTGGAAAAGGTTTTAAACCAAATCTAGAATGATTGTTACCCGTTCTTGAACCAAGGGTTGCTTAAGATGGTGTCCTCCAATGATGTAATGTTTTCTCACAGGATTTACAATAAATTTTCAATTAAATTTATGTCTAGTGATTGAGAAGAGATATGCAACAGTCTTAGCGCATTGAAAATCAACCATTCCTTAGTTTTTGTGGCAGCGTACTTCGGTTGCTTGTTCTGCTGCAACAAATACTGATCCCTGTTTTTTTCGAGGTTCTCTACCACGAAAGCCTTCAGCATCCAGGCAATATCTGATTGACCTCCCACTAACCTGGACACCAGTTGTTGTGTAGACCATATTGGCCAGGTCTCAAGAACTTATTGCTGGTTTCTGCAGGGCTTCATTATATATTTTTTACCCTGGACTCCAGGTTTTTAGGACGTCCTTACCGCTTACTGTTTTCACTTGTTTCACGTTCCTCATACTTTTTTATAGCATACCTAACGGTGGAAAAATTTAATCCTAATAAATCCGCAACATCCCGGTATGATTTTTTTTTGACTCCGTAACAAAACAATTTTTTCACGAGTCCCCACACACAACTCGTCTTCAGAATGATGACAATTCAGTTATTGGTTTGAAACTGTCGAAATTCGAGGATTATAAGAAAATTATAAACAAGGCACATGAGTTAGTAAATAAAGACTTTGCATTGCTGGTAAACAAAGTGTGGAAATACTTTTTCCAAGGAATTTTATTGTTTTTAATTTTTGTTTAATTAGGCAAAGAGGTTTTATAAGTAGGGAATGTTTTCAATTTTTAATCTACTTTTTACTTTTGTGAAGTTGAATAAAGTTTTTATTTCATTACATTAACTAGTCTTATCAAAACTGGGTGTGCAAATACTTTTTGCCACCACTGTATGAATCTGAAACGCTTGTTATGATGTCCTACTATGTTTAATTTAAATAAATAAATTCTTAACGTGTCTCAATAGTTTCAAACATCCATCAACAATGTATGATTTGGAATGTAAAATAAAACTTTTCACAAGGTTGCAATTTAATTACATGGGTATATAACTCTGAAAAAAATAAAAAAATGAGATGGCCAGAGAAAGACTTGAGAAGTACCTTGACATTTACATTGGCGGAATGAAACGCCCTTGCTCCGGAATCCTCCAAATCCTGGAACAGGGGACACGACTACTGCGACACTTTATATAACAGCTGGAGATAATAACAATAATAGAACTGGTTCCCCAGTGAAACTAGCGGATGGGGTTTATAATCCAGTTTAATAGCAGGATCTATCCAGAAACTAAGGAAGAAAATGGAAACAGGAACTGCCTTAGGATAGCTCTTTTTGACTTTTCAGTTTTATAACTCTAATAATTTGGACATTTAAAACAAACCATATATTTTAAAACTCAGATCACTTCTCCCACCAACAGAATACCTTTGTAGTCTCCGATCTATTTGTCATAATCAGATAACGAAACCAAACCAAATCAGTTTTGGTTAGTTACTTATCAAGAGGATGCGTTCACAAAAGACAAAGATAAAATGAAAAAAATAGTCGTCCTGTTCTGACCGGAACTTGCATCCGGATCTAAAACCCACACAATACTGTGAACCATGGGCGAACCCTTTCTCTTCGCGTTGCTGGTCATTGCTAAACTTAGCCTTCGTTATACCCAACAACATATCGCAAGACGTCTGTTTCACAACTTTCTCTAACACTATAAACTCGCTATTTTAGGCACATTAATTAAAAACAATCCATGAACTTAAAATTTCATTAAGTGAAAGCATAAATACATTATGTTAATGCACCCAGTTAGTAGTGGATTCATGAGTTAATTCCACTAGGAAAGGGAGTAAGCAGGAATATCTTTGATTGGCGGTTCTAGAAAAATATAGCTGGCATATCTGAAACATAGGTAATTCAGGAGCAGAATCCAGCTCGTCTTCATTATCACGATCACAGCACATGTTCGCTAATAATGCAGAAGTTCCTATGGCAGCTGCTAAGTTCCCTGAGGATATCGCGTCTGCCAGGATAACAATTTTATTTAAAGTATAATATTCCTGTTCGTTAAAATTTTTTATTTCTTAATGATCTAATTGGTCTGTTTTAGATGAAGCTAAGCCTCCATTATAACTCGAAGTTAGTAGAACCATTCAAAAGGCATCGCAAGATTCTAAAATTCTACTAATATCGATCAACTGAAAACCATTATATTGATCAATTTTAAAAATTAAGTTCGAGTTTTGAAGTAAAAATAGTCTCCCCACAACTTTTTTTTCTCCAACATAATTTCCTTCTTTTTTTTTTGTCTCTCTCACAATTTTTCTTTTTCTCTTGAATTTAGGGGAGGGCCAAGGCCTCCTCCTGCCCCTCCTCTACTGTGAGAGTTGAATGCCTGAGTCAGGAACAATAGTTGTAGAGAGTAAACAAAATCTTCCTACCTTGAACACTTCTTTATTGAAACTACAAATAAATAGATGAACTTCAACGTTTTACTTGTCTGATCTAAATTTATTTGAATAGTATGAACATTTTGTATCCATGAATATACAACAGATTCAATCAATTGATGGCTAAATTAAACATGAACTACATGTGTGTCAAGAATTATCTCCAAAACGTAGGGCATTCAGTTGGTGTGAATCAGCTTATTCTCATAAGTTACATAATTTGTTTAGTAGTCAAATTTTTAGAGCCACTTGACTATACTTTAAAGATGTCTTATAAATTAAGAATATCCTGAAAAAAATTGCAAATATCAAAAAACTGTAAATTTTCAAGCCATATTGGACCTCCCTGATGTAAAATACATTAAATGGAGGCATGCTGAGTTTTATGATTCCCTAGCCTTATAAACCCTGTTTTTTTTAGATTAATACATCCACCAGTTTCTTGATGACGGCGAGATGCTGTAGTTTGGAAAATTAGTATTAATACTTAGTAATACTTAGATAGTAAGAAAATTAGTAATACTTAGAAGTAAAATTAGTCATAAAGATTTAAGAATATCCCTCATAATAGTGAACCAGGTCGAAATATATAGATCCATATATAGATATTAAGAAACAGATGTTATAAAAAATAAAAAAATTAAAATTTATCAATGGCATCAATACAAGGTAAAGTTAAGCGCATTTTTTTTCACAATAAAGCCTACAGATTTAAAAAATGGCCATTTTGAAAATATTTCATATTCACATTCTTTCAGTTTCTAAACAAAACATTGCCTTATCAAAATGACAAATATCACAGTGTTTTCAACATATATATTTTCTTTGAACCATATTAAACTCCAAAAACAAGCATTAATAAAGGCATACCAAAGTTCTGCTAAGGTCCACAGATTATGAAAACATTAGTTTGAATACAGTCTCGATTCACAAAATTTTAGGAATCCATGAATTAATCATAAGTTATGAAATTATAAACGGAAATCAAAATAAATAATGCTTCCATACCATGGCTTGGAAAAGTGTACATAATTCATTAAGGAAATCAAAATAAATAATGCTTCCATACCATGGCTTGGAAAAGTGTACATAATTCATTAAGAACTACTTACAGCGGAATCAATTAACTTTATTTTGAATCTGATGATCTGTCAGTCGAAAAATTAGTTATCCTTACTTATATTTTTCAACATAAATCATTATGTTCATCCTTTATTATCTATACATATAATGAATTTTAGAAGTCGATTTGATAAGTTTTAATGAAATTCGCCCGAGCAATATATTTCATACAATAGTAATTAGTGTTGTAGAACTAAGTTCAGCGTTACTTTGTTATAAGGAAATCAAAATTAAAAAATAAAATAGCTACTATATAATTATTATACATTAAAAAGCTAATGGGATCAAAATGATTTATTTTATGCTGAAACAAGCACAATCAAATTTTATCCACTCTACTGATATTTTAGTTGTAATATATATATATATATATATATATATATATATATATATATATATATATATATATATATATATATATATATATATATATATATATATATATATAAGAACATTTCAGCACAATGAGACCACATCAATGCTACCAACTGGCATTCAAGTAGACCTTAGTAAGAATTCAACCACACAGACAAGATTCTCTTTGGAATTTGTTTATCCAAGATCATTACAGTAGTATCAACAATCTAAGAAAACTAAAAATTCTTTTAACATTATTAAAAATTATTGGCAATACCAATATGTTTAAATTGATCATAATTGTAAATGTTTACAGGAATAGAAAATTAAAAAAAAATAACAGAGGAACTTGTGATATGATCACCTATTCCAAGTAAATATCATAAATAAAAATGTATATTGGCTATAAATAAATTGATAACAAAATAAATAAATAATATTTGTACAAATCGATATATGATTGGGATGGTACAAACCAACAGGCAAATACTTTCATTAATCTTGAAAGGTAAAGAAATGAAATTAAGCCAGAAAGTTGCAATATTTTGTTTTATTAAATAAATATCAACTTACAAAAAAAAAAAATTATTCAAAAGAGGGGTGAAATAAGAATTAGCAATGCATGTGCGCATTCCATCTCAATAAACAAAAAGAGTAACTAAACAAAGGATGGGCACATTTATGAAACACATTTATTCATTAATAACTGAATAAACAATTGAACATGATGAGCACATTAAATAACGGAATGGGCGTCCAATTAGTAAGGCTATAGATTTGAGTCTTGAGGTAAAATGATAAAAATTATGAGAATTTACACTTCGAGAAATCCATTTCTGGGTGTTGTTCCATGAATCTACGAAAAATAAAAAAACAAGCATTAGTTTACAAACAATGTAAGATCAAAGTAAGAAATATAATATAGATAAAAACGAGTACATACTTTTTGAGCATGTCTTTTTTCTTCTGCTCATCAGAGGTTGGAAGTCCAAGCTCACGTTGTCTTTGGTCATACATCATTTTTTCAACCAAACCTCGAGTTTCACCATCCAAATCAGATAACTTTGATGGTTCAGGATTAATTTTTCGGGTAGCTATTTCAGGATCTGTCGCTAACAGCTTTGACCACCACTCCATTTTATTTACCTGAAAAAGATTACATTTAGTAAGGCACAATTATAGTATGCTTAGCTATATTGTTCGAAATCATTATTGAACAACTAAACTAACTTTCTCAACAGTCAGAAATAGAGTCTTGCCATCCTCAATGACCCAAGTTGATTCTTCAATTTTGATTTCATGCTCTAACTCGCCATCCACAATTGGTTCATGCCCTTTGAGCCCAATCTTCAGGTGTGTCTTGCCAAGGTCTACCACCAAGTCTCTTGACTTGACGTTAAAGGCAGTCTTAAGAGGAACTCGGATCTGAAAGGAAAAAAAATTATAAATTACTTACACAATGTTAAACTAGTCAAATAAATTTCTGCAGCATTAAAGGATAAGACAATAATTAAAACAGAAATTTAACCTATGAATTCCAAAATTTAATCTTCCAAGTAAGACAAGCACCTGTAAGTTTAGTTGAATGTTCTGATGATTAAATAATTGTTCTTTTAGAATTTCATTATTAGCTTTTGGCTTACAAGTCGGCCTCTAAAAAAGTTTACAAATAAATTGAAAAACTGAAGTGCCCCAAGGAATTCTACCATAGAACAGAATACAATTCTGTATATGTTGGCCAATGGAAGAATGATTGGTAAACAATAGACAATAACGTACAAGTGAACACGACCCCAAGTCACGGGTATGTGTGGTCAGAGGTGTAGCAAACGGTTTACCAACACCCAACTCATGGAATAATAAACATTTGAAGCTGTTACCAATAAAACCATACAACAGGTCAACTGCCGGACTATCAATGCGAGTGACTAGCGCACGCAAGTGACAATAATAAATATATAATACAATTATTTCTAAAGAGACATTGCTAAATGAACAACATCGAATATCCATCAACTTTTCAAAATCTGGTTTTTGATTATTATTTCGCGTCATCGTGGCCTCACGAATTGCCAACATTTTACAAGAGATGATCATCCTTAGAGTCCACTGATGAAAACAAAACTTCCTTCCACAATTAATGAAGATTGTAGACTTATTTATAACTTTAGGTGGACTTCCACCAGACCTATAAGATAACAATTTTTTTTTTAATTGGAACTACCAATCCAATAGTCAAATGCCCAACAAGGCGTTTCCTTTACGAAGTTTAGTATGGCGGGTCAATGCCATTTTGTTTTACAAGAATGATAAAATAAGATATGTAAATATTTCATTCGCAACTGTGAAAGATAAAACTATTTATTTACCTTTAAAGATCTGTGCATCAAAGATAACCACTATACAACTTTCTATATCTAAAATAAATAACACTATCTATCAATTAATACAGCATTGTTTAAGTGTCGAACAATACATAAACAAACAGGAAAACAGTAATTGTAATTTGCATGAAAGATAAATCAATAGAGACAATTTATCTTCCAACTATAGTAAATTATCTAGATGGCAATTCTTATCAATTAATTGGCTAGAAACTCCTTTTGTTATGAGATGAAACTCTTTCCTCACAAATCAGGATAAGGCAGCCAGTTCCGTCGTTTGAATAAATCTAAATACAACAGGGTATCCTATGATAAAACAAATAATAAAAATTTCAGAAACTCCAGCAGGACCGCATACCTTTAGGTCTTAAAGGAAATTCACTGACTAATACCCTGAACTAGTAACGGATTCAGTTGAGGGTGAAGAGGACGGACGACCGACCGTCCAGTGCCCCGCGCCATAGAAAATTTAAATAAATGACTTAATAATTACAGACGCATTCATAGTTTATATTGAAGACTGTCCGCGAGGCCCCGCGCCATATAAAAAAAAAATAATTAGAATTATGAAATACAGACGAAAGCAGTTTACATGGTAGTGCCTAATATCTAACCGTTTGATCGCGGGACCCTGCACTAGACAAACATAAAATTTGAACTCATTTGCTTTTGAACAAAAAAATCGTAAATATTGGAACTGAAATGTCAAATTATAAGCTGAATACATGAGATGAGAGAGTAAATTTAAAACGCTTAAATGGTACAAAATGCCGTCATTGTGCTTCAAAATATTCCGGAGGAGAGTATCCCTTTCCACTTAGGAGGTATTGAAACACAGTTGCGTATTGAAACAGTCAAACAACTTACTTAGACCTGTGTCATTGTAAAGCCATACGTCAGAGTTTTACAATAGTTTTGACCATTCCTTTCGAAAATATTCAAAAATCATGTTTGATTCTAGGATGAGAAGACATTAATTTATCGTTATGAATAGTTTTCATGATAGACAAGTTATTTGTGAAATTCTATACCTAAGATATATTCATTCAATGTTAATAGGAAAAATAATCAACCCGAGAAATATAATTAAGAAATAAGATTCAAATTAATAACAGAAGCACGTAGAGCCGGGGCAACGCTCTATTGAAAGCTCCATCGGAACAATAAATAGACAGTGTTCACTTGATTAGCTCACAAACGTTACGTCAACTATCATAATCCTTCATGGAGTGGTCAAGTGGAGTACATCGGGGCAACCTAATTCCTACATAGCACAACCAAGTCTCCTAAAATAGGGCACCATCAAAAATGAGGATTTCTAGAATAAAATTAAAACTCTGTAAGAATAAAAGTTACGAAAAAGATTGAAAAACAATGTTTTTTTGCTAGATAATTCAGATAAAATTTATACAAAACCAGATTATTAGGACTATTAGCTCCATCATATAATAGGCATTTTTAAAAAATTCAACTTCATCGCACCCCTTAAAGAAGAATTTGACCAGCAACTATCCAATTTTTAAATTAAATTGATTGAATTATAAGTTTATTATTAAAAATGGCCTAAAGAATATTTTAAGGACAATATTCTTTCCAGGACATTAAAATAAGAATTCAATGGATTTTTTATAATCAGTAGCAGTATTTTCAACTTTGAAAATAATTCAATTGCTAAAATACATGCAAATACAGTTAACAAACAAATTTCATCCATTTTTAAACAAACAAAAAGAAGAAGGAATAATTTAAATAAAAACTAAATAGGCTAAACAACATGTATCCAAAGCATAAATAATTTAACTTTGTTAATCATTCTACACTCTACTATGACATCCGAACATGTGGATGAAGTTGGGTCATCAACAATTAAAAAATTTATTTAAGATCTTCATGTGAATGGTTCAAATTAATAATATACAACTATCATATCAAAAGAACCACTGATGTACATGGTGAAAGTTGTACATATTAATAATAATATACTAAGTAATAAGTAAGTTCAATTTTCAGTAATGACTTTGTTATTAAAACCAAATATTGGAAAAAATAACTATTACCATATTCAGTTCATAAATTAAATGTTACAAAGTTTTATGAAAATGTAAAAGACAGACAAAAATATACTATCTTCTTTTCATCTAGTTGTTATACATCTAGTTCAACAATTTTAAAAGTTGTAAAACTAGGGGACCATGTTTTAGACAGTTTATTAGAATTGACCTTGATTATTTATTTTAAACATAAATAATTGATTTAAATAATGTGACTAAAACCCCCCAAAGGCAACATTCTAAACCAAATTATACTATTTACAAATATATAAGCTAAAATATACAATTCAATACTCATACATCATCTTCTCAATTACATTTCTCACATTTTTCAAAAGATATTACTCCTAAATTAATTCTAAAAATGAGCTAATAATCTATCATTTTACGTATTAATAAAAATGCCATAATTGATGATAATTTTGGACGTTGCAGGGGGACGAGGAGACAGCGGGGTGGTACATACCACGACCGGCGCTTTGTAGGGCAGAAAATACTACCTGTTCTTGCACGACTGGGCAGGCCTCCATCAGAGCATGGCTTTCATCGCCGCCCCCATCCAGTAATACAAGCACCCAGGTCAGTGGAAGGTTTTATCATAATATTGGTATATGTATTATAACTGTACTTGTATATTTCGAATTTATGCAAACAAAAAAATGAATTAAAAGTCAAAACAAAATATTTACAAAGCATTATATATATATATATATATATATATATATATATATATATATATAAAATATCTTAATTTGATAAAGCAATAAGCTATGTTCATATTAAAAGAAAAGTTCCAAAGTAGCTACAAGGATATTGACAGAATCATTATATTTATAGAGTGGATCTTCTGGTTCCCTCCTGCTGACGGCTGCTAATCTCGCTGCCCTGAGGCTGGAGCCGGCAGTGACAAAGGAAGCTGATGCGACTTCGCTTGCTTCTTCGACCCACTTCACTATGATCAACTACCCTGGCTACACAAGGGAGAAGCGACAGTCAATATGTGCTAGGCATCATGTATCAGCTATAGTACTGTCCATGTCTGCTTTGTTTTTAATTGGATTAATTGCTGCTGTTTATTATATAGACAGTAAGTTACTGCTCAATTTATTCAATTCTCATAAATCAATTTAATATATTAAACAATTTCTACTGTATAGGGAAGTTAATATATATATAATAAATTAATTTGTGAAAAGTACACTTCCCATAAATATATAACTTATATTTGTAAAAATACATTTATAACGACGTTTCGAAGTCCTTCTTCGTCTTCAAGTTATTTGTTTTCTTTAATTTACATTATTCTCTCCCCAATGTCCTGCCATCAGTATAATTTTACTTCGTCAAAACCTAGCTGGTTATAATATGTAAAAAAAAATTTTAGTTGGGGAGTAATTTTCCTTACTATCTCTGTCACATATACTGCACTCTTATCTCAATTGCTCCCCAATTAATTTTTTTTTTACATATTATAACCAGCTAGCTTTTGGCGAAGTAAAATTATACTGATGGCAGGACATTGGGGAGAGAATAATATAAATTAAAGAAAACAAATAACTTGAAGACGAAGGACTTCTAAATGTCGTTATAAATGTGTTTTTAAAAATATAAGTTATATATTTATGGGAAATATACTTTCCACAAATTAATTTATTATAAATCAATTTAAATTTTAACTTACAAACAAAAAAAGGATTAAAAGGATAGTGTTTACAATTGGTAAATGTAATCAAGGAGAAGATGGTTGGGATGCGGTCAAGACAGAAAACAAACTTCTTTTAATGTGTGCCAGTGTTTTGGCATAAGTTGTAAACCTTTATCAAGGTTAAGCGATACAAAATATAACCGTATGAAATTTTTTTATAACAGCATGTGAAATAAAAATATATGAATCTTAAATATACATGCATAATTGGGCGGGAACCTATGAAATGTCAGTTCATAGAGTATGAGGCAAATGAAAGCAAAACTAACTTTAACGATATCATTGTTATTCAAAATAACTTCCATTACCTTTTATACATTTCTTCCAACGCCATACAAGGTTTTTTACCCCATATGAAAAATCAATAAACTCGAGAAATGAAAATTTACCTATTCTATTTTGTAATTCTATTTTCAGATCATGTAATGTTTTTTTAGTTTTTCAGTTAGCCTATGGGATTAAAAAAATTTCATAAGTTTATATCTGGTATCACTTAGCCTTGATGAAGGAAGACCTACAACTTGGCCAAAATGTCAACAAACATTAAAAGAAGTTTTACACTTACTTTGTGTTTTCTCTCATGGCGGCACCCCAACCAACTTTTCCTTTATTACATATACAGCTAAGGATATTTCCATCATTCGTTATGTTAGTTTTAATTATTTCTTTTATGTTTAATACGTCAATCAATTATTTCTATGTTGATGTATTTTGAACTATTTTTACAATTTATTTTTATTCAATAATTACAGGATTAAGGAAAAAAAACACAAACATTTATCTGACTTTCAGTACAGTACTTATAAAAAAAAAGAAATAATGGTGATTTTCAAGATAGTACTTGAACCAATTATGTGGCACAGGAGGGTACTAGAAATATGAAACTTGGGTAATAGAAATATTTTGTGAGGATGTACATATGTGTAAGTCGGCAGGCATTTTTATCTATCTTATAGAACCTTTAAAATAATTAAACAATTCATGACCCAATATCAAATCTACAGTAGAGTCTTCAATAATTATAAATCGTATTAGGAGGATTCATTGAATTATTTTGACAATAATTTGATAAAGAAGTTTCTGTAATTTCCAGTTAAAATTAAATAAATGATTAAATGTTTTGGTTAAAATAACAAAAAAATAAAATGAATGAAAAATAAAGGTGTATTTACGTTATCAAGCCAATCTAAAAGTTCTGGTAACAATTTTAAACTAATAGTGAAGGTACTTTACTTATGCACTTAGGTATGGTTATTTTTTTAGTTGTATAATGATAAATATTTGTGTAATTTCCATTATTTAAAAGTAATTTAATTGATGTAAGAAAAATATAGCCCAGAAATCAAGTCCACAGTTATTACATATACCTATGTATATAAATATACATATATATCTTTTTTTTCCAGTGAGATCAAGTTCAGTACGGTATTCATGATGAGATAGCTGGAAGCAGTGAAGTATGAAATCAGCAGCCTCAAAAAATTATTATTTCTGTTATTTTAAATGCAGACCACAGATTTTAACAAATTGTTTTGAAATTATGTGTAGGTTTAATTTATTCCATTAAAAACAATACACTTCAAAACTTTTTAGATTGTGTTATAATCAAATCTTTAATAATATTCAAACACGATTGATGCTACATGTATGTTCGATGTGTAATTATTATTACTATTATTTATATGTAAATAGTCAATAAAAGAGTAGATTGAATTTTTGAAGACAGGTATGGCAATGCATAAATTAAAATCTTTAAAAAAAGATTAGATTAAGTTTTATTTTAACTTCATTTTACAATTTACAGAATTCTTAGGCATTACTTCAGTAATGTCATAAGAATTTAAGAAATATTAAGTCATTGAGAAAATCCAAATAAAAACTGTAACTTTTGTTAGTTTTAAAAAATTAAAACATGGATTTTTATTAAAATGTAAAATGAAGTTGACTAAATAACTGAGGGATTTTTAGATACTAGATGATAGTGTTTTCTATAATGACTGTGATTATTCAAAACAAACTATTAAACAACTGGTTTCAAAATGTAACCTAATTCATGTTGTATAAGAACTTATTTTTAATTCTTTATTAGCTGTTAAGATTGTATAATTAAACAATGATATTTCTTATATTTATAATGTGATATAATTATGTAAAACTTTGTAGTATTAAATCAATTACATCTGAATGTCTTTCATTTACCCCACTATTACAGGAATTAAACTTATGCAATGTTATGAACTTATTGAAGTATAATTTGGTCCTATATAAAGTAAAATATGTAAAAAAAATTGTTAATTAAGTGAAGTATTACTGCCGTACATATAAAGAAAGAGAGAAAGAGATAGAGAGAGAGAGAGAGAGAGCTTTAGAAAATCTAGTCACAATAAGAAGACTGACAATTATAATATGTTTACATTTTATCTATGTGACTTTCATCAATAAAAATGTAATCATCATTCACTGTTTAAATAATCAGCATCCAATATACTTATTTCCAAATGCTTAGGAAAATTAATATGACAAAGATTGATTTTATCTTGATTTAACACTGCATGAATCTTAATTCATTTGAAACATACCCATATCTTGTACATAATATCCTTCAATAGCTAAAAATTCTTTTTGGTCCCAAATTACTTTATAATTCATAATTAATAACTTAGAGAAAAAAAATCAGAAAGGGCAAGTATCTCATATAATGAAGTGAACCCTCGTCCAAGAGGTCAATACAAAATCCTCAATTCTGGCTATAATGAATGATTTGAATTAAATTCAGAAATAGTTTTGCAAGTTTTTAAAATATAAATAATATGTACATGAATAATTTTCAATAAATTTTTTTTTTTTAGTATCATCTTTTAATAAATTATATTTTGATTTGTTGTAATTTTTTTTAATTCAAATTTTACTTTCTCAACTACCTGAGTTAGAGGGAGTAAGGTAATTATATATAATAAAATGCTATGTATTGAGAATACTGGGATGGAAGGAGATATTTTCGATTAAATAATAGTAATTAAACAATGGTTAATTTAAGTAGTTTCCACATAATTTATTCAATATACATGATATACAAACATGATTTCATATTCGAACATGGTAACACCTGCAAGGTACCCTTAGGCTCCAACCTGAGGAGGCCGGTAGCAGGTTAGAGACTGATAAGCCATCAGAAGCCTTATTTTTGATTCTTTTAGGGAGGAGAGAACCCTGCCTAAAAGCATCATAAAAATAAGGGAGAGAACTTCGGCAACAGTATATCATAAATTAATGACACCTAGAATGGGGACAATAAAACAAATCTTCAAAGAGGCTTAAAAGCCAACTCAATGCCTTTATCCAAAATTCCTATTAGATCAACCAATTGGAAGGCCCAAAAGGAGAGTGGGGGCAAAACGTCTGATACATGGAAGAAGGAGTAAAAGAAGAGATCTTGAAAAAAACAAGGGAAGAGAGGCAGTCAAGCTTGAAGTGTGGAAACAGACAGACCAATTGATCAATTCATTCAAGAGGGTTCCTACTGAGTCTGGAGGAAGAGTCGAGCCAAGAGAGTTAGAGACAGCAGCTGAGATGACGCGAATCAGGCCATTGAGTAGCAATGTGTGGCAAGTGATCTCAAGCCAGGCGGAAAGTACCTTAGACTACGAAGGCAAAACAGATAAGTAGTAGTCCTTAACATTCAAGAGTAATTTTGTGTAATATTATGTGGCAACCTAGTAAAATCTTAATAGTCAATTCAGATTCAGTATTCTCAAATACATATATTCCGTTATAGTCAATAGGTTTTCACAATAAAATTAATTTAAATTGTGCATAATTAAAAAACTCTCCTAAATAAAGAAAGATGTTTCTTAAAATCTGTTATTATATTTGTCTATTACCCTGCATGCCATCATTTAGTTTATTTAGTGAATTGGTAAGCACGACACCTATAGACAAGTCACCCAATGGTAATTAGCATATCCCAACCTAGCGACCATAGTAGGAGGGTCTCCGGTCTCTAAACTTTTAACTTAAGATAAATAAATAATGATTTAATTGATCGGTTCCCTTCTGGAACCCAAAGCAAATACAGAATATAATAAATAAATTAAGTAAATATGGTTTCTGGAACCCCTGCCTGCCTTAGAAAAGCAGATAGCTAGAAACATAGCAATATATAATATATAAATGTATATTAAGAGCTCGCTGAATTCAGATATTTTAGGGATCTTTGAATCCAAAAAATACTGTTTAAAAAGCACATATATTAAAAAACGCCTTTGACACTATTTTAAAGGCTGCCGTGTTACATAATAGTATAATCATTGCATAGCTGCATCATAGAGCTGCTGCTCATTCTATGCAATGAAGTTATGAAATCAACACATAGTTTCAAAATAATTAGACTATTCCACTCGTGGTCGTAATATATGGGGCAATTAAAAAATGGAATTCAAAATAATTTAACCAAATTTACAAGTTCCTTAACCCTTTCAGTGCCGAGGCCACAACTGCTATATGCAAATAAAGTTTTACCCTATTGAATTTAAATAGTTAAAAAGTATTGAAAACAATAGGTTTTAGGACAATATTTTTTTTATCACAACAGTTGCAGGGTTGGCTTCTTTTGGTGCAACAGGATTCAGCCACAGAGGATTCCCTATGGCTGCAGTCGCAACTGTTGTGATCATAAAATTTTTTTTCAACTTTTTTAAAAATTATTTTTCTAGTACTTTAGAAAGTAATTGAAATACAAATATGTCATTATGTATAAAAAAAATTGTAACTTTTCTAGTGGCCACAGGGGATAGATTCATGAAATGGGATCTAGCATTGAAGGAGTTACATGAATGGATCAGAACAACACAGTGGTCTGCAAGAAAACATTTAAATCCTGTAAAGGACATTCTACAAAATCGCCTCTTGAATCCGGAGACATTCTGATGCAGATGAGATGAGACATTCTCTACTACTACACATAAAATTAGGCCTGATGAAAGTTTTTGAATGAAAAATGTTTCAAGTATGTAAAGAAACTTGAAGTGACTCTTTAAAAGTCTACTCGCCTATCAGAAGCCAAATTGAAAGGGGTATTTTTTCTAAACCATGATATACTATTCTAACTTTAAAAGAATATTATCCTAAATGAAAGGAAAGCTTGGGTACGATCACTAAAATAGGTTATTACAAAATTCTTGGGGGAACAAAAAGGACCCACAGTATATATTAAATTGTAGCAAGCATGCTCAAAAAGTCCAAAAAGCTAGGATATTTGACGATTGTAATAATTACCTTCTTGAAGCCACATGAATTCTTTCGGCACGATGTGTGCGTTTTAGTCCAGAAACTTTAGTCATGAAAAGACAATGTTAACACCAATCAATTATGATAAAAGATTACTATAGCTAAAAATGTGGATGAAAGGAGATAACTAATATCAGCTATGGATTCCGCCCTTCAAAAAAAACAACATGCGAATCATGGAATTTATTAATTATTAAAAAAAAAAATTGTTTTCATTTTTTCATTGTCCTGTGTAATTTAATATTTTGATCTAGCAATAATTGAGGCCTATAAGATTTACTTAGGATAGATAAATGTTAAGTTATTAATAAATAAATGAAAATTCTAGATGTGGATAGATAAATAAAAATAAATCCCGAAATGGAAACTTTTTCATAATTTTTCTTTTCAAAGATAAAACTTAGCTAAACAAATTAGTTCCTAAAATAGTGGTTTCCAACTAGGAAGATATGAACTATTATCAGGGGAGGCACCAATTTTTTTTAATAAAAAGTTAATGCCCATATCATTTATACCTACATATAAATAAACTTCATTTCGTAACATAACAGTGCAAATTCAGTGAAGCAATGTTTATTTTTATTAATGAAAATCTGGTAAGGTGCCCGCACCACACAACTTTCCCTTACCAACCTTTAATAATAATCTTTAAGATTATTTTAAAGAGTTCACATAAACACTACTTAAAATAAACTCAGCAGAATGCACTTCATCAAGTCTTTTCTCACTAAAGTATAATAAATTAGTTTTTTAAATAACATTAGTACCTACTACAATTATGTACACTAAATATTTTTGGTTTGTCAAGCTGAAAATAAATATTAAAAGTTTTGGTTAAGTTTCCATGAAAATTCCATTTAGTTTCTATGGAATCATGTTGTTACCATTAAATAATATAAAAGTAGAAATTATTAAGTAAATTTATACTTTTATTTTATTGCAATACATTGTTATAGAGCGTTTTCTTAAGAATGGGTTGACAGCTTAGTGGGAGGAGGTTCGATCGCATTCGCCTCCTTCCGGATGCGCTCAGCTTTCCATCTGGGGTCTAGTAGTCCTTAAGAGATATGCTGTATCTTTACTAATACAGGCCCGATTTAAATAACTGTTTTTTGTATTTTAGGAAATGTAATAACCTTTCATATGTTTTCATACAAAATTTACCATAAAATGCTTACTTTTTGAGTTATGCGCAAATAAAATTTTCTTTTTGCTATAACTTTTCCCACCTCCATTTTCTCGTTTATACACTGCATACATGAACAGTTAAAGAGCTTTAAGGAGAAGATCTTAGGCAAGTTTCATCAAAATTGTTAAAACCGTTTTCGAGAATCCCGAAAATTCTGGTCCGATTTTGATGATTCTTTTTTTGTATTTTAGATAATTTAATTACCTTTCACACAGTTCTATACATAATTTACCATAACATGTATATTTTTTAAGTTATGCGTAAATAAAATGTTCTTTTCTATAACTTTTTCCCTGCATTTCCTCAGTGATGTACTACAAAAATGAAAAGTTAAAGGGCTTTAAGGAGAAGATTTTCAGCAAGTTTTATCAAAATCGTCAGAGCTGCTTTTGAGAAAATTGTATAATTGATGATATGAAAGATATAAAGCATCTTTTCATCATCAAACAGACACTAACATACACCAAATCCAAGATCAAATTCATGGGAGAACTATCACATTCATTCGAAATTAGAACGGGAGTAAGACAGGGTGATGGTCTGTCACCAATACTGTTCAATATAGTACTAGACAAAGTGATCAGCGAATGGGAAAAGGAACTGAAGGCGCAGGGACTTCACAAACCCATTAGGTCAGGAAGAAAGAACAAGGGAATAGATATTTCTTGTCTGGCATTTACCGATGATCTAGCAATAATTACAGAATATAGAAACAGCAGCAAAACAGATCGAGATTCTGAATGAGACGGCTGGAAAGATCGGACTACAGATTTCTTTCCAGAAAACAGAGTATATGTCGAACCAGAAAGACGCACCGGAAATTATGAGAACAAAATATGGGAATATCAAAAGAGTTCACAAATTTAAATACCTTGGAGAGATGATACAGGCCAATGGGATAGAGAAGGCCGCTCATGAACAGAGACAACAAAAGATGACCAGAGCCTTCTGGAAGACTGGGAACATCTACAATAAGTCATGCCTATCACGTAACACCAAAGTGAGACATTATAACACGGTCATCAAACCAGAAACCCTATATGCATCTGAAACCTTGGTAATGAATCGAAAATGTGAACTAGAAAACATCAAGAAACTGGAGAGAAGAATCATCAGGAAAATTCTAGGACCCAAAAAGACAGAAGATGGATACCGGTTGCGGAGTAGACAGGAGACCGAACAGAAATCCAACATAATACACAATATGTTGAAACGTCGACTGCAATTCTATGGTCATATCAAGAGAATGCCAGACACCCGATTGACAAAACAGATCTTGGAATACACTGAAAGTATAAAGAATATGAGGTGGATAGCCGAAGTTAGAGAGGACTTGAAAGACGCTGGTATAACAGACTCAGACATTCAAGATAGGCAGACATTCAGACGAAAAGTACATAAATGGAAAGTGAGCCGAGAGGCCAGGAAATTGAAGACTGGAACAACTTGGTCTGAAGAAAGGAAGAAGGTACATAGTGAGAAGATGAAAGAAGTGTGGCGCCTTAGGAAATCTCACATCAAGTAGACGCTTCGTGTGGTCCATCAGTGGCCTATACGAATGAATAGAATAGAATAGAATAAAGCATCTTTACTAATGGCACTTCTGGTCAGTCGATTTTGAAGAAAAAGTTGCTGTAACATCCCATGAATAAAACTACTTTAAATACGTAGTTTCAGTTTCGTACGACTTTTAATTTTTGAGCTAGGCTGTTCACATGCACAGACCATTTTGTGGGACTCAGTTATTTGGACTCGGGGGACCTTAAAATGTGTATTTCCATTGAAAACTCGAGTTCGAAAATGTTCACGATCAAAATACTTCCCCTTAAAGGGAAAGTAAAAATAAACATTACTTGGATTGTTTAGTATTGCATTTTTCAAATTATTTCAAAGACATTGATTTCTCAAAGGTTTTGTGAAAACAGAATCCATTTAGTGACATTAAAGAAGATGAATTTGAGCTGATAACCACAGAAAAAGAAAAATTAATATAATTATCATAAGGTAGCACACAGAAACAAAAATTTCAAAGAAAAACCATAATTAAGTTTAGGGTGAATCTTAGTGGAGAATATAAATGTTTGTATTGCATGGCAATTCAAGTACTTCTACTATTTGTAACGTCTTAATTATCCAAAACAGACTTTTCGGCACTGGCTGCAATCAAAACCAAATATTGTACCAGGTTAATGGTAGAAAAAGTTGTGAGTAGCACTCTCCACATTGTCCCAAGATTTGATAAACTTTATTCCCAATAAACAACAACCCTTGCATTAAATTTTGATTTGTTTAATTAGTAATTTAATATAAAAATAACTATGCATATTCATATTGGCATAACAAAATCTTGCTATTATTCTTTATATTGTACACTGAAAGATAGGACATGATAAAAAAAAAAATTAGGCAACTTAGTAGCATAAAGGTTGGAAACCGCTGCCCAAAGATTAAAAATGAACTCTAAAATTAATTTAAACGTTAAAAAAACTTTAATTTTTGTTGGAATAATGAAAATGACATACAATTACTATAAATATGCTCATATCTGGAGTAAAATGATTCATACTCTGGCTAAGAACAATATGGACACAGGCTGAAAATTCCCTGACCCTCGGATTTTTTCCTGTGAGAAATAGTTCTGGAATGTTAATGGTGCCCACTTCGTTTCAGTAACTACTTGAGAAAACAACCAGCTGTGCAGCTAACAATCCAAAAAAAAATCTTGAGAAATTAAAGCTAGCTAATCAATATTTACTGCTGCCAAATAAAAACCACATGGGATAAACAAATAAATCAGGAAACGAACCAGTGAGAACTATAGTAGTGGCAAGCCAATTTTTGTTTTTTCGATAAAGTGAATATTTAGTAAATGTACTTAAATGGCACGCGCACACACATTGTACATATATCATTTAAGTGTATATTACATACTCAATTGATATACGTAGTGATAAAAGTGGTTAGAGTTAAAATGTTAATAAAATGCAATTAAATATAGTTATTTTACACAATTTTATTTCACAGAGATAAAACTATTGCCATTAAAATTAATACAGTGTTGAAATAAAAAAAGTGGAACAAGTGCTTGTTTGATTGATCATAACATAGAATTTTTACAAATATTAAAAATTCATTTAGAATAAATTTGTTCTAGTAACATGAGAATGTTTTATTTAATCAAAAAAATGAAATTTCAAGTGCAAATTTAAAAGAAATGAAGAAAAATGAAAAATATTGATGTCCTATTTGATGTTGTGCATTCTTGATTGGCATCATCGTTTGGACTGAGCTACACCGCTCTGTAAAGGAAATGGCATCAATTGTTCATTGGTCGGCATGAAGAAGGCCTGATTTGGACCATGAATCGGACTGAGTGCCTTATATTGAACCAAGTCTATTTTAAAATGTCTTAAAGTCATTTATAAGTAAAATTGTATACAGGTCAGTGAGTAACGACCAAGTTAGTTAATAATATAGTCTAGCAACGAAACATCGTTATCTAAAGATAATGAAAAATCCTGTCTAAAGATGAATATTAGACAGGAATTAAGAAAACATCTAGTAACTTATCAAATAACATATACTATCTTGGAGATGAGATTTAAATTTAATATTTTGTTTTTTTAGAATTAAAATATGTATAATTTTATTTTGTTCTTTTTGGAATATTTCACATTATTAAACCGATCCACCTTTATCTGTAAAATCTTATCATTTTAATACTTTTCAATGTATCAGTTTCTAAAATCTTTTAGTAACTAAATTTTCATAATTTTTAAATTGTATTTTTTATTTCATTATTAATAAATTGTTCTTCTTATTGTATTTTCTATCAGTTAATTTAGAACCAACAACCAAACAAATTGATTTTATTCAAGATTCTCAATAATCACTTTAAGTTAAAATAAATAATGAAACTTAGGCAAAAAGCTATGTATTATTTTAATACATTTACAAAACATTCATTTTATCAGAAAAAAATGAAATTGACTTACACCATTATGGTTCTCACTTACACCTTATATCTTACACTCTAATGGTCTCTTGATAGGTATTCTAAGCCTAAGCTTCAATTTATTGTACTATAGGACAAGCAGATCAAGTGACACTAAAGAAAACAGGAACTTACTTCTAACTCTTGAAGAGTTTGGGTCCACCTGTAATTCTCTAGATCTGCACCATTTCCTGCATTTGGCATTAGTTTTCCTTTGTCTTGTTCATCATCTTCACCTTCTGTTTCTGTAATTGGTTTGGAGAGTGCTTTTTCTTCTTCTTCTTTTCTCTTTTTTTCTTCCTAAAAAGAAGAATTATTTATCATACATATTCAGAAAACCTCAATTTTTTAAAAGCTTCCATTTTCTAAATTTTAAATTTATGCTTATGATAAATAACAATTCTACATAATTCAAAAACATTAGATAACACTGATCAACTTCGTGGATCATCCAAATCAAATGAAAAAAAAAAATGTTTTGAAACCAATTCACTTTTCACTTTTTTTTTTATTTCACTATTTGATGAAAGGAAGTGAAGGTTATTAGGGTGAAATGAAGGTTATTCTATTTTTTGATTTAAGAAACCATATCAAATTGTTTTGGTCAAATAGATTAGATTTTATAGCCTCTTAGAGTTTTTGGTTCATTGCGATATTTGCGTATATCATTCGACCGCAGAAAACAAAATTTGTTTTCTAATGAAATTAAATTAAATCTCACTTAGTTACCAACCAATTACAGTAATAATAATAAATTTGAAAAAAAAGCTACCAATTGTTTAATTGGTGCTAAGAAAAAATCTGAAAGGGACATTTATAGGATTTTCGAAACGAAATGTATTGTTCTATGATAAATGGAAAGGGAAAAGGATAATCATGATTATTTTTTGTTCTAAGATGTGCTCTACCACATCAAACAGTAAAATAGGTAGGTTTTTTCACTCCGTTACTTTTTCTCACTTCAAAAACAAAATTCGTTAATTTATTCATTTTATTAAAAATCATAAAGATAATAGTTTAGCAAATATAAATGTAAAAGACAAGGGAGGCAGATTGATTACCGGGGACCAAGGTATTTTAGAAAGATGGAGATGCCACTACAAGGAAGTGTTTTCTGGAGATGCTGGGGAGAGAATGCCTAAAGAAGGTATACAGAGAGAACACAATGAGGTGATAAGGGAAGAAGAGTTGGAAGCACGGTGGAGAGACTAAGACTCAGGAAAGCAGCAGGAAGAGACGGCATCGCCCCTGAATTCATCAAATATGGTGGAGCAGAACTATTGAAAGCATAGCAGTGTCTTTTTCAGAAGTTACTTACTGAAAAAGCGATCCCTAAGGAATGGGAATACAACATATATATCCTGATTCACAAAAAAGGCGATGCTAGCGAATGTGAGAATTACAGACTTATCTGTCTATCCCAGGTTGTGTACAACCTCTACACCTCAATATTAGAAAAGAAACTGAGAGAGCTAGTAGAGGACAACTTGGAAGAGGAACAGGCTGCTTTCAGGCCTCAACGCCAGACCCAGGACCATATATTTTCTTTCAGAACAATCACAGACAAGTCATAGGAACGAGGCAAGAGTATCGTCTTAGCATTTATAGATTTGAAAGCGGCCTTTGATTCTGTCGCTAGACAAGAACAATGGAATGCTCTTACTGGAAAAAACATCCCACAAGGATTGATAGAAGCTATTAAGTCCAACTATCATGATTTCAAAGGAATAGTAAGGATTAATGGAAGAGAGTCCTATATGTTTGCAATTAAGAAAGATGTACAGCAAGGAGATAGTTTGAGTTCCCTTCTGTTCATTGTATAAATGGATGAAATTTTGAAAATGTGCAAACATAGGACAGCCCGACCTACTATTGGCAAATAGAATATGAGAACAATCCTGGCCCAAGTAATGGTGTTCGCAGGTGACATCGTCCTTATAGCTGATACTAAAGGGAGCCTAAAGCAAGCTGTAATTGAATGGGAAACTGAGCTAGGAAAGAAAGGAATGACCATTAACATCAGAAAAAGTAAAGTAATGCACATTGCCTGGAAACAGGAATACGTTGAAATACTTTGCAAAGGTGAAACAACGGAAATGGTGGACGACTACACTTACCTGGGAACAGTGTTTAGCAGGAATGGAAAGGTAGACCAGGAGATATCCAATAGGATAAAGAAGGCAAACTCAATCTACTACCACCTCTGCAACACTGTTATATAGGGCAAAAGGAGGTGTAGAAAAATGTTAAGCTGCATATCATCAAAGCTGTTAACCTACCTACCCTTCTATATGGAAGTGAAAGCTGAGGACCATTAAATAAGCACCTAAGCAGAGTTACCGCAGCTGAAATGAGGTATAAAAAAAACCGGTACCACTGTCACCCGCGAAGGGTCTTGAGTTCAGTACTTGTTAAGGACCGTACTGTTTCTAAGCCAACGGTTTTGTAAGGAGGTGATTTGGACGAGATCACGCTCAACCGCCATATTTTTCCCCCAATGAAGTGTACCCACTTTATAGAGGCTGGATGATCCCCAGGAGGGTCTCCCGATCCCACAGGGTCAATCCATGGCTGATAACAGAATAAATAATTATCTGCCACAGACGGTCTCGAACCTAGGACCGGGAGCATTGTAGCACAGTGCCTTACCACTGAGCTACTCCGCTCCACTGAAATGAGGTACCTCTGGAAAATAATGGGCCAAATTAGGAGTGATCAAATCAGGAATGAGAGGACTAGAGAAGATCTAGGAATTGTCTCTCTAAATGATACCCTTGATAAGAGGAAATTTAGATGGTTTGAACATCTTTGCTGGATGAATGAGGACCTGGACCCAAGAAAATACTATGAGGCCAGAGCAACAGGAAAACACCCTGGATGGAGATCCAGAACTCAATGGACTGACTACATCTCCAGCATGGGAGAGAAAAAAGGCAAAAACTGGAATGCCATGAAGACGCTGGCTCGGGATCGGGAGGCTTGGTTTGGATAGAGGCACCTCCACGCTGAAAGAGAACAAGGAGGAAAAGAAAGAAGAAGATGTGATAGAGCATATCTTAGAACAAAAAAAAAAAATCATGATTATCCTTTCTTTATCCATTTATCATAGAACTCAGAATTTTATTTTGGAAATTCTACAAAGACTATTTAAGATTTTTTTCCAAGCATCAAATAAACAATTGGTAGCTTTGTTCATTTTAATAATTATTACTGACATACTGATGTATACTTAAAAAAAAAATCATCTACATTTGCTATACAGCTGTATGAATATATTGGTATTTTATCTGCCAGCAGGCCTTTTTTTTTTTTTCTTTTTTTTTTTTGCTATAAGCGGAACTCACAGAAGCTGTTCTTCAGACTTTGTGATTTACATTTCTTCCAGATAGTTTTCTATTTTTAAGCGTTTATCCGTGTCACACAGCAAAATATAATAGTAGGGACAGGTACAGACCTCTGTTGTGAGACAAGTATGCGTAATGTGCATTTACCCTTATGATCATATATTGTTTACGATCATAGCGAATAAGAAAAATTATTTTTTTCAATACATTTATTCAATTATATTTTTCATCCTACTTTCATAGCTCAATGAAGATTGTAAAATGTGAATCTCAGATAAGCTATAACTTTTTTCGGTGATTACATCAGTATAATAATCTTCTGGAAACTGAACTATTTTGTACTTACCCCAAAACCACTCCTACTAGAACAAGATATGTCATATGCAGTTCCCCCTTTAGTTATGGGCTTAATAGGTATTATTAACTTGAATAGTCGACCTCAAAGAAATGGGCATGTTTGAAACATGAGCTTGAATGCAATATTTACACATAAACATTTAAGGAACATTTTTAAAAACAAAAGAAAAATTTAGCTTCAAAAATAATGATTTTACAGAAATCATTTACAGCACTTGCATTATCTTATTTGCATTTTTTAATAAAATGAATAATCACGTTCATGCTTGCCGTTAAACCTAATAAGAAATCAGCAATAAACATTTCTAATGACTAATAACGCAACTGCGGAGAAAACACATGATCAGATAACTGCTATTAACTATTAAAATTAAGTAAATAATCCAATGGCTCTGTATATTCCTAACTAAAATCCAAGCATTGTGTCTATGTTATAAGTGCTAAAACACTGATGATTTCATCAAATAAATCTATAACTTTTTTGTGTCACACATCTTCTGTGTATAATATAATAATACCCCCACCACCCCACTAACTTATAAATACTTAAAGACTTTATGTTCAACTTTAGGACGTTTATAATAAATTTTTTTGAATGAAAACTTGATTGTTATTGAAATAATAATACAAATGTATATGTAATTATTAATTAATATAAATAACAATATGTAATTATTATTAATAAAAATAATAATACAAATGTACATAACAAAGACCTAGCTCATGTCTTCAATAAGCATTTATTGTCTGGAGTCACCACTTAAAAGGTTATTGCTAAATACTTACATCTTCAATTTTTTTTGCTTCTTCATCACTTATTTCCATCACTTTAGGAGTGTCTTTAGCAGCGAGCCTTTCTTGCCTTTTCTTTTCAGCTTCAGCGTTTTCTGTTCTTTTCCTTTCTGCAGCCAAATTTGCTTTTGACTGGTATTTTTCAAATGAATCTATAACCAACTATTAAAACACATTATTTAAAACAACTTTCATATATTTAATTTAAAAATTTATTTTAAACAATATTTAGATAACTGGTAGAAGGAAGAAAACAAAGCTGTAGTTTTAGCTCTGATGAAAAACAGAGAATAACGACAAGGCATTAATGTCAAGTTCATAATTAATATTAATTCACAAAATGTAAATTGTTTGTACAATTATAGTACACAAATATCTGGTTTGTACACTCACACGACTTTCCTTACCATTTTGGGTAATAGTCCAAAATAATAACTGTTTTATTCGCTAATTTTAATCCGATTAAGATTTTTATTTTTATTTTCAGCTTTGCAGATATTTGAATTATCATTCAAATGAGTATCTAGATTGTTCCAGGAGATATATAATATTCAAACTTTAAAAATAAACTTAACAGAGGTGAAATGGTTTCCAAAGGAACCCGTATAAAATACTTTATTGAAAATGTGCATTAAGTTCAATATGCTATATCTTAATATTGGTCCGATTTAGATGGTTCTTATTAGTTTTGTAGAGAATTTAAAACTACAAAAAAAAAATAAATAAAATCGGTCCACTCGTTCAAGAGATAATCGTGGCACAGACACACACACACAGAACAATGGCTGAAAATGCGATTTTCTGACCCAAAGATTTCTGAAACATATAGATCCATTGAAAACTGCACATCAAAATTTTGACCCGATTACAGTACTTTCCTTACCTAGTAGTGGTAAGAAAATAAAACATGGCTATAATGTCTAATGCCTCGTATCTTTACTAATAAAGGTCCAATTTAGATGATGTTTTTTAGAAAAGTCAATTGTACCTTATATATCAATAGTTAGAGACCTTTAAGTGAAAGACTTTAGGAAAATTTCACCAAAATCATTAGAGCTGTCTCTATAGACAAACACGTTTTCCGAATATTGTGCAGCCACTATTGCACATAGGGTATCTGATTTAAAGCACAGGCATCACTGACCAAAACCCTACAAAATATAAAATAAAAATAAAACCGTCCCACCCATTCAAGAGATAATCATGGCACAGACCAATGGCTGACAATGACTTTTTCCGACTCAAGAGGGTTCTGAAATGCACAGATCCACTGAAAACTGTACATAAAAATTTTGACTCGTTTACAATACTTTTTTAACCTAGTAGCAGTAAGAAAGTAACACAATGTCAATTAAAAAAATAAGATTCCTCATAAATTGATAAACTGTGATTTGGTTTTATAAATACGTATTTAAATCTTAATTCTCTTAAACCAATTCAAGAAAAAGTTCAAAGGGGTGCGGTCAAGAAGTGCAAATTTATGTTTAATGAGTGCCAACATTACAGCCTAAGTTATAAGCCTTCAACAAGGCTATGGAAAACAAGATACAACCAAGAATAAATATAGTTATAATAAGATTTATTCTTTGTTGGTTTTAAACATTCATGGTTTTATCTTGTTTTCCTTAGCTCTGATAAAGACCTACAACTTAGGCTGAAATGCTGGCACTCATTAAAAATAAGTTTACAATTATTTGTGTTTTATTTCTTGATCATAACCCTCACCCTCACCCAGTTAACTTCTTAAATATCATCTACGGTTTACAATATCTCCAATATTCTCCTATTTTCATTGCTTCCCCACGCTTTAAAGAATAAAACAAGTTTAAAATATAAATGTAAATGAAGTTTAAAATAAATAAATATAATAAATGTTATTGATAATATTAATAACATTTATTAACAAATAACAGTTATTAATAAATGTAAATATAATAAATATAAAATCTGCTTAGGTCTTTCAGACATATTGCTGGTGTTAGATCAGTGCTGGATGGTAAATAAGCAGTTGTAGTTAAATTTACTTAAAAAATGACTTATTTATTTCAATTTATAAGTTTTAATTCAAGTGTTTTAGCCATATATAAACCAAACAAAATGCTTGGTTCTTTTCTCTTCGATTGCTTGTCTTAAAAATATTAGTAGTTATTATTAATAATTTTTTGTCTTAAATAACCATGAAAACATGTTTATTTGTATTACTGGGAAATCAAAATGATGATTGAATATAAAAACTTACAGATCTAGCTGCATCTGCTTGAGCACCAATATAAAAATCAGTCTTCCTGGCCAAAAAACTGAAGAAAGTGTCAAGGAGCTGAAAAAATATTAAAAAGGTTATTCAAAGAAGAGAACAGGTAACAAAGTAATTAAGTGTCCTAAAATATTATAATTCAAGAAGTATCTACCGTATCTAGTCACAACACAATCATTAGAAGTAAAGGATAATTTATTGATAATTAAATACTTCGACAATAATAATGACAGAAATCTAATTAATATTCTTTTTGGGAATAAGATCAATGGCTAAATAAAATTAAAAAAATTACATTCCGTATACTGCAAAATTAATGTGGAGAACCAGTAATAGTTCCCATAGCATTAATAGGGGTTCGCTTAATTGCACATGTGATTATTCAGGGGCTCTGATTTTGGACACAGTTGATCTTTTTAAAGTTTTGGGGAGGCTGCTGTACCCCAACTGATGGTACCATATTTCAGTACTGAGCTTACATAAACCATGTAAAGATTTTTTTTAATACTTTTTCATCTGCCCCCAAATTCGAGCTTGGGTTTTTTATTAGTAGCCTTTTAATTCCTCTTTCAACACATTCTTTGATCTGTTTCTTCCATGTTAGGTGGGGATTTAGCTTGATTCTTAGGTAAGTTGGATTGTCATCCATGGTTAGAATGTCTTCACCCATTCTAAAAGTTATTTTGTTTAGAATATTGGGAGAGAGACTAAAACTATTATAGGTTAATTTTTGTATATTAATTTTCATGTCCCATTCCTCAGCAGTCCATCTATGGAGGTTATTTAATGCTTCTTGCAGTTGGAACCTAATAGTGCCAATTGAATTGGATCTGCTCCACATAACTAGATCGTCTGCTTATACCAGCAGGTTGTTACAAAAATCCTTGTGTATTAGTATAGCTTTATTTCAGATTACATATTTTAAACGTTATTGAATACTACTCTTCAAAGTAAAGTCCATTGTTTTCAACTACTTTCACTCATCTTTCTGCCATTAATTGGATTTGATGCCAGTACTACTCCTTTGATTTTGAGGCAAAGAACTGTTTGCATCCAATTTTTACGCCCAGCGACATAATTATCAAAGATCCGACCTTTTAAATAGTGAGCCATTGATCTAAACAAACCATAATCTGATGGTGCAATACCTGGGCTACACGCAGGATGAGACAAAACGTTTACTCTTTGCAGTTCCGATAATTTTTCCTAGGTCAAACGAAAGCGATGTGCATGGGCAATGCCGAAGTGCAAAATGGTTTGGTTTCTGTTGACCAAAGCAGGGTAATTATCACTCGAAACTGCATAAACTCTGTCTAGCTGTTCTTAGCAAAGGTTTGAGTCCCTACTACAGCCAATAAATCACGAGTAGTTGCATGTGGGTCCTGGTTCACACATTCATGAAAAAAATCATCATCAATGGCCGATGGGCAACCTGATCTGTGTTATGCGGCAGTATTTTGATGGATAATTGACTCCTTCTATGGCAAAAATTTCTTCAGCAGCTGTCTTTGCGCTTAAACCTTTTTTCCAATAATGTCTCAAAAGACCGCGGAGCACAATTCTTTCTTCTGACATTGCACATGCGTTTAAAAACGTAATTTAAAAATGTAAATGACCCCATAACTTAAGTCCCAAGTTAAGACCCCAACTTAAGTCACAAGGAATTAAAGAATTAATCAAAGAAAACATTGGCATAAATATTAGGAACAAAAGCATTCTTATAGGATAATTATGAGAGTTGGAATTAAGGGATGTGTTCATACACAAGCACTTTTGCAACAATCTAGTATTGAGGTTTTGAGTCCTACAGGAGGTCTTTTATGATATCATTAATAAATATGAAAACTAGCGATGGAGACAAAACACCACCTTTTGGGACTCCATTTTTATAGCAACGGCTTCTCTTATCATTTGTATGTATTTTAGCTTTTCTTTTGTGATGGTAATTTTTAAACCAAGTAGTGGCCCCCTTGTTAACTTAAAGTGATTGTCACTTAGGATATGAGGAAAATAAAAGGGCACATTACCTAGTCAACACAGCAAAGTAAGTCATTAGCTACTTATAATGATCTTGTCCTACATACAGAGAAATACAGTTAATAAATTAAAGGAAGAATATGATTAACAAATGAAAGGTAAAAGTGAAGAAACCATATAACGTAAACGGTTTGTATAGGGTTCTCTATATTGCATAGATATGCCCCTAATAATGCATACAACACTAAGTACATACTAATAATTCATTTAATAATTAATACTATATGTCAACAAAAACTATTCACACCTCCTACACACTGCATAGAAGCTTCACAACCAATAAGAATACTGTGCACCATTTAATAGTCTGTCGGAGCAGGTCAATAATCTTTGCAAACTTTCATTAACTCAGGGGAATTAGTTTATAAAGCTTTGAGATAGCCAACAGACAATGTAGGCTAGTATTTGGGTATTACAACTGCTCAATTTCTTTCTCAAAGCCAATATTTCTGTCTCTCTTGATCTAAACAGCTATAAAACCACCTGGTAAGAAGGCCTGCAATGTTTTTGCTACCTTCAGCCTTATCAAAAAACAGTCAATGTTAATAGGAATATAGTTGATGTTTTGTACAGTTAGTGCACATAGTATAGCAAAATAAGTAAAAACAGAGGAAAAGGATACCTCAACACTCGTATATCTTTGCAGCTATCCTATTACTCCACTTCTCTTAGCACTAAACTAATTTTTATTTTCCTTATCTCTTAATGTTACAAAACTTTGTTGGGACAACCAGTCAGTCAATGTCAGGCATATACTTTGCACAAATGAGGCATATCCTAACTTCACTCCTAAGAAAAGAAAACAGCCTGCAAAAGAACAAAACTATTCAATTTCTACAACAGAGTGAAAAACTACCCAACAAAACAGAGCAATGTAATGTAGATGTTTATGTTTTAATTTGCTTTTACTACCTTAACTACCTAAGGTAGCATATGTAACTGTGGTCAGAATATTAGTTGGTGATCTCACTTAACTTATTATTTTATATCTTTCAAAGTTCAAAATGGTAATTTGAAAACCGATGTTCCTGTAGTAACCAGTCTGTAATATCAAATATGTAAGGATACATACCTACATTGCTAAAGCTAATTCTATAATGTAATTTTTAAGATTCTTCCCTGGATTAACTTATCCGATGTTTTGAATTTTGTTTACTAGGGGTATATTATATTCTTTCCAATATTTCATCTAACATTCCAAGTGACTCCTTCAGAGAGCCTATTGGAGAGAGAATAATTCTATAATCCTAATTTATTGATCAGGAAAATATACTCTCTTCTGAAAGTTAATCCAAGTACTAGAGATAATTAACAGGAGACTACAAACAGTTTTGTTCTTTTGCAGACAGATTTCTTTTCTATGGAGTGAAGTTAGGAATCTCTATTTGTGCAAAGTATATGTCTGACACTGAAGGTAATTCATGCTCACGTAATTTATAAAATTTAAAGTAAACAAATATTTTAAGCCAAATCGTTCCATTAGGCGTGGAGCAGTTGGAGTGGAGAGATCTTTAATGACCCTCTTTAAGTAAGATGTAGAGATAGGTCACCTCTGTCTACTTTTGTCATTTTATAAATTTCTACGATCACAAGAACACACTGTACAGTAAATATGTTCATGTGATCTTGGCCTTGGCCCACCCGCCAAGATATTATATCGGGGTAGCTGAAGTGTAACTTTACCCAAATATATAATAAACATGACAATATACAAAGATAAGAATACAGGAGTAATGTCTCGTATTAATCCTGAATTATTTTGAGCAGAAAGAATAACTGATATAATATAGTAATTACTGCAGCAGCATTTATGTACTCAAATATAAATATTGGAGTAATGAGAACAAAAATAAAATTGTACAATGGAGATGTTCTGGTATGATTTATTGCAATCAAGTATTCAAACATCCTTTCAATTTTAATTTTTCGGTATGATAGAGCTCACGGTTTAAATTTAGCCACATATACATACTTATGAAATGGGAAGTAAAAGAAAAAAAATCTTAACAACAATTTTATTATTCAAAGAAAATTCAATAAAACTCTTAGTAACAGAGTGATTGTTTGGTACAAACTTTAATTAAAATGATTCAGAGCCCTGACTCAATCAATACAACAGCACCTAGCAACAGTACAAGAATTTCTTTTTAATAATCTTATTCCCTCTGATAAAATGAAATTAATAGAAAACAAGCTACTCTTTCTGTAATACAGTCAAGTTAACAGATCACTAAATACATGAGCGAAACAACTTAACACTTTTTCTTTTTCATAGACAACTCACAATGATATAGCGATACCGCGAAATTATCCCTCAGGGACAACCTTAAATTAAATGTAAAGCTAAACACTATTAACTGTCTACACAAGGCAGACATGAGCAACTTACATCCTTGATTCCTTCATGTTGCTGAGCCATAGCTAACAACATCCCATCAAATTTATCTTGCTCGTCCGAAGGCATTTTGTTACTGTGACTGAAAAGACTTAACACTAAAGATCAGTAAAGAATCACTAAAATAACAGAACAGTAACCAAGTACCCAACAGAACAGACCGTATAACCTCCGCTTGGAGCCCGCAAACAGCACTGACTTATCAAGTTCTCTTTTATTAATATCTATAAACTTTCTTAAACATGTGTTAATTGGATTCTCTTATTCACAGCTCATTGATAACCAGAAGAAATCGCCGTAGTTCATATTATCAATTTTTCGGAGTCGAACACATTTGCAATAATGATTAAATGTATTCAGATCCCTTTGCATTTAACGAACAAGTGGCTGAATAAGTGTAAAATCATAAACAAATTATTAATACTTCATTTAAAAGTTAAAGTATCAATTCATAATCTTTAAGTGACGAACTTAAATTTTTAATAAGGGGGGGTATGATAAATGTTGATGCCTCTATTGGCTCCTCTTATAACTCATTGATAATTGAAGCATAGAAATGCAAAAGGTTCTAAGTACCATCAGCAAATTTGAAACCATGTTGTTTTTTTCAAATTACAGATTCATGTTCCTTTGTTTTGATTTAGTGGAGTAAAAGCTATTTTTGTCATAAACGCCATTTCTTTAATTTATTTTTCTCCATTATTTTTTTAAAAACATATTTACACAACCACACACACATACAGTGTCTTATAAAAAAATTGTAATTTATCTCTTTCTATTTTAACTTTAAGTCAAAGTGAATATAAAACATTTCTTTCATTTTACATTAATTTTTAGGGCTTGGCTATAAGTTAACGTAGAAAGAGGAAAATTACGATTATTTATGTGAAGCACTTTATATATACAGTGCCTCGCATAAATATTCGTACATATACAAATACATACATCTATATACAAATACCTACACCTTCGATTTTAAAAAGAATATTATTTTTTAAATCGCTGGTGTAGGCATGTAGATGTATGTATATTTTTATATATAAGTCAAGGTCACGAGCGTACACAGAAATTTCTTCAGGGGGAGGAGGGGGCGGCCCTAGAAAAATATAGCTGGCATATCTGAAATATAGGTAAGTTACGTAATTTCGCCTTTATTAAAGATAATTTTGAGTATCGGACTTAAATTTGAGTGTGTTAGAGCTGAATTGGGCTTTTTAGAGCTGAATTGCACTCATTATTATATCACCAGTTTGAAAAAAAATAATTTAATTTAAATTGGACGAAAATGTTGCCTTTCTGCAGCATAATTTGGTTATTTTTACACTGTTTGACAGAATTTACACTCAACAGCTGTAAAGAGTAATATTAGATGTCAATATAATAAAATTAACAATATATTTGTTGTTTTGTGTTTGCTTTAAAAAGAAATAACAAATAAATTAAATTGACGGCTCGAAATATAAATATCACACTTAAAGATAAGCTGCCTTAACTTTATTAGTCTTATCTCCTTTCCTTTGAGTCATTGTTAGTTGAAGTGGAGATATGGAATTTTCGTCCCAGTATTACTCTGTTATTTTGTGAATAGGGCAAGTGTTTTCATTATTCTTTTGCTAATTTCGCAAAGGTAATTTCTCAATTTTACTTTCTTCATATACAACCTTATATGCCTTACTTTTTTATGCATCTAAGAGGGAAGTAAGTAGATAGTTATAAACTTAAATTTCAATAATTTATAAAGTGGAAATAAATCATAAAATGGAAGTCCTAGCATTTTATGATTTGCTTGTTTACAACTCACATTTCGTTTGAATTTATTGACGTTTTGGGGGTCTCATCCGTATCATCAGACATTTAATATTTTGCAATACATTGTAAATTATTATTAATATTATGTTGATACTTAATCTGTGTGTGCACATTAAGCTGATGCAAGCTGATGATAAATTCGTGTCAGTTGTTTGTTTTTCATATCTTATGGATTGTAAAATTATATACATATTTCGAAAATTAGACTATTTAGAGAATTAAAAATACCGAAACATTAAACTGAAATTATCATTAACATTATTTATTTGTCTATCCTTGAATTTATGATTCAATTTAAAAGAGTAACTTTCTATATGTTTTTTTTAAATAAACATGCAAAACACCAGTACTTGTGTATATGAGTTTTTTTTTTCATCAGTCCCTATCAATGGATCTTTTTCATATTGATATATTCAATTAATAATTTTATAACCTTATAATTAAAATTGAAAATAACACTGGGTAATTGCAGAGAAAGGTACCATTACGTTAGGTCCACAATATACTACAGCTAACTGCTGTAGACGATTCATAGGTGTATTATTTCTAAAAATAGATAACTTGATCATCAGGCAAAAATTCCATTTCATACCTAGGAAAGTTCAAAATTCCTTATTTTCGAAACGCTGAATTGTAATTACGTAGTTGTAGAATTTACTCTGCACAAACACAACTGACGATATGACGATATGACGATAAAATATTTGCTTTTATTAAGCACAAAACCATAAAATCTTACAAATAAAATCCGTCCATGAGGGTCTGATAATTTTGGAACCATCTACGAGTATAATATATTATAGGTGACCAGTTGGAAGGAAGGAAACAAATCGTTACATGAGGTTATATTATTGTCGTGGAATAAAATTATTTGTACGAAACTAAAAACGTTATAAATAAATTATAAAGTTATCGATGTTTATCAATGATTGAATAAAAATTAACCCCTATCGATCTTCTGAATTAGTCGTAGGGTTCCAGCATCACTGTATTTCGGCGCCGGCTTTTTAGGGTATGGAGGGTGAAACAGAAATATACCGATTGTTGATCATATATTCGATGGGTGCGAAAGTAAATTAGAAGTAAAATTAATAAAATAAGTAAATAAGCGTGTACAAAATAAGTTTGTTGTTTTATAGAGATGCTTTTTTTTTTTTTAATCTTTTATTCTACAAGTTCGTTTTGCATAAAATGATTCATAACTATCGAAATTAAGGATGTCACAGTAAGGTATAAACAGGAGCACACAGAACTTTTTTCGAGGGGTATTTTAATTTTTTAGCGGGGGGATCTAATAAGAAGGAAAATAACCATCTAAATATCCATAATCGCCAAATTGGGCGTAAGTTTTAAGGATAAGCATGAAAATTGTATCAAATATTATTGTTAAAAATTACCAAACATATTACTGAAAATACAAACTTATGTTGGTGGGTTTGAAAATCATATTTTTTCGTAATTTTCGGTGGGAAGAGGATATATTCCCTCGATCCCTTCCTCTGCGTATGCCGCTGGATTTAAAAGTATGAGGAATATGCGAGGTCTGTGCGTGATGACCGTGCAAGTTGGTGCAAAGTTTTCTGAGAGCCCGCTTCGGTGCGTGAGTTCGACTCCCACCTGGGATTTATTTTATTTGATGAATCTTGACACTCCCACCTGGTTAGGCCAGCACGCCAACCTTTAAGTCTGTAAAAAGGACCTAAAGGTCTTCATCCATATTTTATATAGACACAAAAATGTAGTTCTTATATATGGCAGAACGACAATTGAATTGTGTTTATTAACTCCAGAGCAATCAAATGGCTAGAAGGGGAAATTGCAAGAGTCAATTCATAAGCTCATTAGCTAACGACCAGTACGTGAGGGCAGTGGCATACTTGCACACTGGCCAGCACATGAAGTTTAATAAGAGATTAAAAATGTTTGGTCTGGTGTAATCAATCGTATAGATTTTTGGAATTCATAATTATTAAAAATATTCTTTATCTCATCAGTTAGAAATGGAGCATTTCATATTAACACTTCCGAAATTTTCAACTAAAGATATACATTGCATATTCTAAACTAAAAGGCTTATTTGTAGGTTAAGATGCCATTAGTTTCTTTCAATCACTAGAACTAAGGCGACTAAATAGAGTTTCAAAATCTTGGCATATTTAACTTTTTTTTTTTTAATATAATATATCTGTTTTATAGAACGAAACAATCTTAATATATTATTTGTAATTACAGAGAAAATGTTGCTGACGTCAGAAGCTAAGGCCTTGAGCTCCGATTTCGGAATAATCTCGGCCATCCAGTACGCCACCCAGGCCTCCATCTACTCGCCCGAGAGCACGGCGGCAGAGTTGACCACTGCGCAGACGATCATAATATCGTTTCTATATGCTCTCAAACACAGAGATTTGCAGTTGATCAAGAAACTACTTGAAGTCTCGTCCACAGTTCCACAAATCAAATCGACATTCTTGAGCGTCTGGCTGAGAGACGATTTCTCCTTTCCCAGAGGAGACGTCGCCATCTGCTTGTCCACCCTTGGGAAGCTGCTGCTGGACGGATTGCAGTTCCCATGGACAGTCGCTGCAATACTAGCCAGTCTAGATGTCAAGTATCGCATTCAAGAATGCTTTGTGGAAGCGGACGACACGGCTGGTCAAATACTTCTTTCAACAATGAACCCTTGCGTCTCTCAGGGCACTCAAGTGGACTTTGCAAAAGTAAATTCAACTTTATAGCATATTTAATACTTTTTTTAATCCTTAGGATGTGTCTTAATTTCATTGGAGACGCAATTCGATAGTCTTTTAAGCTCGAAAATTCCGGATTCCGAAAACACGATTTCCACATCACTCTTGAATTTAAAAAATTGAAAATTTTAATATTATTAAAAACTGAAAAAAAAAAATGGTTCGTGTTCCTCCGTTGAAAAAAAAAATTAAATTAACCAAATCTTAACGTTATAGGACCCCAGGGTGCCCTATAGTGTTGTTTCGTTTTCATTGGAAGAATGTCTTGTTCTCCTAAAATAATACTTTCGGTTAAATTCAGGATAACCCAAGTATTAATTAAAACAGAATTGTGAAATATCGAGAAAAAAAATTCAGATCAGATACGAAATCCGTAAAAGTACAATCCATTTTATAACGATAAAATGAGTAAATAGTAACAAGTTTTGTTATGCGAAGAAACTGAATCATTTTTAGTTTTTTTTGTTTTTTTATCTCCTCGCCGATTAAGGCTTTTAGGAAAATCGTGTGAGTGGACACTTAAAATTGTGTTGATTTATGAACGTCTTTTCTGGTACTAAGGCATTGTAAATATAGTCACCAAATGTCGAAGTGAGGGTGATAGGAGGTATCAGAAGGCCTCGAGCAATGAATGTTCAAAAATAGTGCTGGACAATATGAGGAGAGGTAAAGACATCGCAGGATGGATTCCACAATGAGCTTCCTGACTTTGTACAAGAGCCTATAATCGAGAGCATTGACGATTCGAAATTATTAATTCCTCTACGAGTATTTTACCATTCCTGCTTTAGAATTTTATTATTTTATAAATCGGTCAAAGCAATTATTTTTGCAATTTAAAATTTATTACATATCGCCTAACACCAGTAGAAATTCGTAAAATTATTTTTAATGAAACACAATCGTGATGATTATCATCAATAATAAAAATAATTTCGTGTAAAAAAAAATGATGAAAAATAACAAAATTCGAATTTTTAAAATTTAATGAAACATTTTAAAATTATTCTTTTATATTATTTATTCATTTTTTTTATTTTTTTTTTATTTTATTTTTTTTTTACCTGAGTTCATTATTTTATTTTAAATCAACTGATAGAGTTTAAATATTACTTTAAAACAAAGATAATTTTTTTAGGAATTACTGTCTAAGGAATCACAAACCATCTCAATGAAGAATGTCAGTTTTCAATTGCCTACAGTAAGTATTGCCCTTAAATAATTCAGTTTTATAAAGAGATCATGTTTACAACTTTTAATTTTTAAACATTTTTCAGGCAAAAAAATCAACTGGGACTCAAGCTGGGCTTATAGTCCATGTAAAGTATTGTGTTATATTAAAGTACCTACCATAATACTTCTAATTTCTGGTGTGTACATTTTTTTTTTTTTTTTTTTTTAGGACCGTGGGGTTTCAGTTAAACCAGAACAATCAACTACAGGAGTTCAAACCACGCGTGAGGTAACTTATCTATTACTTTATCTATTACTTCATAAAAAGCTAAATATTCAAAATATTTTACTCACTTTCAAAGCTCGATTACAACGTTGAAGCCCTCTACTTTGACTGATTTTCATTCAATTTACCCCTTACCAAAGGTAACCATCTCAAAATGGTTATGTCCAATACAGAAACACATCTATAACTCCTTTCAATAACTACATAATTAAATATTATAATACTAAAACTGATTTAAAAAATAAATTTGAAATAAAATTGCATTGATTTCTAACACAGCCCGGGAATGATTCAGGATTGAGAGCTATAGCAGGAAACGGACTCCAAACTACGCCGGTTTATGCGTATGGATCTAATCTAGGTGTTCAGACAATACCTGGGGTAATGCATCAATAAAATATATTATATTTAATTTTTGTTTAGTATGGTAATATTTATTTTTATGAATAAATACCATTTAAGTTTTACTAATTTTAAAGGTAAATTCTTATTTAAATTGCCTCTATTTTAGAAACGGCTCTTTAATGATCCAGATTTGAGTGCCAGACCTGGAAACATACTACAACCTACGCAGGCTAATGCATATGGATATATTCCAGGAGTTCAGACAATGCCTGGGGTAATGTTTCTGTAAAATTCTATATGTTTAATTTTTCTTTATTAAGGTAATTTGTTTCTGTTTATTTGTATGAATAAATACTGTTTTAATTTTACTAATTTTAAAGGTAAATTCTTATTTAAATTGCCTCTATTTTAGAAACAGTCTGGGAATGATTTAGGATTGAGAACTATAGCTGGAAACGGACTCCAAACTACGCCGGTTTATGCATATGGATCTGTTCTAGGAGTTCAGACAATGCCTGGGGTAATGTTTCTGTAAAATTCTATATGTTTAATTTTTGTTTATTAAGGTAATTTGTTTCTCTTTATTTGTATGAATAAATACCGCTTTAATTTTACTAATTTTAAAGGTAAATTCTTATTTAAATTGCAATTATTTTAGAAACAGCCCGTGAATGATCCAGGATTGAGAGCTATAACTGGAAACGGACTCCAAACTACGCTGGCTAATGCACATGAATCAACTCTAAGAATTCAGACAATGCCTGGGGTAATGTTTCTGTAAAATTTCTTATGTTATTCTGGTTATTCTTTTCAGTTTATTTTTTTGAATAATTATCATTTGTTTTACTAATTTTAAAGATAAATTCTTATTTAAATTACATTTATTTTTAATACAGTCGGCGAATGATTCAGGATTGAGGAATGGAATTGGAAACGGACTCCAACCTACTTCCGTTAATGCTTCTGGATCTCTTCTAATGCATAAGAGGCGAGCTCCTTTGTCTATTTTAGATCAATTAACAGGGAGGAATGTTATTGAAGACTATCTCCCGGAAAGAATTTGTAAAAAGGTGTGATTAAAAAATATGTCAATTTAATTAATTTAATTTAATTTATTTTATAATACCAAAATGAATATTTTTAATTTTTAATTATATTCTGACTACTAAAAGACAAAACCTGAGCCGTGTTCAACAGTGCAAGCCGAAACGGAAAATATTTGTAAAAAAATGTTTAATTCAATTTTGTGATAGTAACTACCACACTCCTGTCACGTATGTGTATATGTGTCCTGTACCAATACCTCATTTCATCTATAATTTTTCACACGAAATTTAGGAATTTCCTATTTCTTGGAAAAAGGTTTATCCCATTCATCAAAACTGCAATCCTAGATCTACCGCCCAATCTACATCCTCTCTAAACTCTCTAAACCACTAGAAAGAAAAGTCACATTTTAAATATCTAATTTCATGGAAGAGTCCGAACTACTAGATCCTCTCCAACTTGGTTTTCGACCCTATTTTTCCACACCCTCCGCTCCCATCAAAATCATGAGTGACATACATGCGGCTATGGGAGAAAAATGTTAACTGTACTTCTTATACTATAATTTAATATTTCTTGATTTCTCTATAGCGTTTGATTCCCTGTACTATTCAATCCATTTTACCAAATTAAAATCAGTATCCTTTTTCCAACAGTCCTATTCGGAAGTTTCAATATTTTCTCTCCAACCTAATGACCTCCAATCTTACTTCCTTACCCTGTCCTCAGGTATAGTCAAGAGCTTGAGCATATCCCCTATTCTTTTCAATTCCTAAATCAATGATCTTCATAATTCAATCCTCTACTGTTCCCACTCCTATTTGCTAACGACTTTTAAATTTATTTAACCTTCTTAGTTAAATATTCCGTTTCCCAATATTCAGAAAGACCTACATAGGGTAAACTTGAATCAATTACAGTTAAACGCTATATAAAACTAGATCATTATTATAGGTTCCAATTCCCTTCTCAGATCCAACGCCACCCTTCCTACTATATTCCTAAATTATCATCCCATCACTTCAGCTCCTCTGTTAAAAAATTCTGTGTTGCTTTTAGCCAAACCCTGTCGAAAAAACACCATGAGACCCAAATTTCCCGACGATCAATAAGTACCCTTAAGTTATTCCATCGTCCCCATCATCTTCTCCCACAGCTGACACGTAAACTCCTCGAATCGTCATTCATTTTCCCCCACTTTGACTATCGGTGTATGGGTGGACAGATTGAAATGACAAATCTTCGTCAAGACTTGTCTTCGGTCGAAGACCTCAAGACGGTTTCATGTGTCCAACCTTTACGACGAGGTGGTTGAATAGCCCAAATATTTTAAATAAATAAAATATAATTTTTTTATAATTGGTATATATTATAAATGTCATTTATGGTTTTTCAACTTGATTTCATTTTATACAGTTTGTAGATCTACATTTTGTAATTACGAGTAATTCTGTGCTTTTAGTAAAGAATACGACGCCATCTATACAGATCTTTTTTAATGGTTTGGAATTTAACTATAATTAAATCCATCTGATCAACGCCCTAGAAACCATTTAATGTTTATAGAGGCTGGGTCACCCGTCTGTCAGCTGATAAAACGAGAAATAAATTTGTTCCTGGTCCCAAGAGTTAGAAGTCTAATACCTACATATTTCGATCATTATTTTTTAAAATATTGATTTTTTTCATATAGCCTGTTATTTTGAATGTATGCTCCTTTTTTTATTCACAAGATTATTTAAATTACTAAAGGCAAATTCATACTGATAATAATTTTCAGGATCCAACCGAAACTCCGAAAACGATATCTTCCAGCGATTCTGCTCAAGCAGCAAGCTCACTAGATGAGGTAATATTTACAAGATGTTGTAGAAAATTCTATTTTTGTTTGGCAATAATTTATTTTTTAAGCAATAATTTAGTATTTAATAAATAAACAGTCACGACTACTGAATAATATGTTTAGGTGTGTTGTCAGCATGAATTTGATGTTCTGGAGTATCACCATTGGTAACTAAAAATCTATAGAAGTTTTAAAATTAACAACGTATATCATAATACCCAGTTGAAGCTTTCTAATTTAGCTCCGTTTTGAGTTTAGTGCATTCCTAATTCTTTTAGGTTGTTAGTCACTTCTATCTTTAATTTTTCTACTAATATAATTTATTATAATATACTACTTTTTATACTTCAATATAGTTGGTATTTTTCTTAGTGTTAGATGTTTTAATAATTCCTTCATAATCTTTAGGCATGTTTATTCTTCAAAACAATATATTTAACAATACTTTTTTTTTTTTTTATACTTTTTGGTTCTGTCACAGATAATAGCGACAATCAGCAAACTAAATAGAAATAGTAAAATATGGCATTTAAGACTGTACCTCTTTGATTTCAATACCATCTCGTCTTGATTTCAATACCATAAATCACGAAAGGATATCTTTTTTGGTAATCTAATGATATCGTTAGCCGTAGTAATATATGTTATCTGTCTGCTGGTACGTCCGTGAAGTTTGTTATGAAAACGTTGATAAAAAGTATGTGATGGTCTATAGTAAGTGGGTAGGCACTTAAAATATGTATGTATATTTTTTAAAAATTATATATATATATATATATATATATATATATAATTTTTAAAAAATATATATACATATTTTAAGTGCCTACCCACTTACTATAGACCATCACATACTTTTTATCAACGTTTTCATATATATATATATATATAACTTATGTTCGTTCCGAGGACTTAAAATAAAAAAAAGGAAAAAAGGGAACGAAATGACACGCACACTTGTTGAGAAAAGACTGACTTTATTGGCTTAGTAATCCTCTATATATAGTCTTAGGGAGTGTTTACATCTTAGAGTTAGGATTAAGTTGTATAAAGTTACACTGTGTACCTTAACTCCCCCCTGCCAGTTTACGAACACTTCTCGTAAACTTTACTCCTATACTACACTCTGAACAACAAAAAAAAACACGAAACAACAAAAACAAAAAAATAAATAAATAAAAATGATACTCTGCCATGTAAACACCCAAAAATATGAAACATAATACAATAATACAACTAAATACAAAATTCTTATAGCTAAACTTATGAACTATTATACAAAAAGAAATAATGAACAACTTAAGAAATCGACATCTGTCAAAATGAACATAAATCATCCTTTGATACATCCGAACTGCTCCCGTAGAAGAGAGGATACTCACTCATGTCTTATCAGGATTGTCCGGGCTCGCCCAGCGGAATCTTTAATTGTTCAATGTGAACGGTTCTCCGTTTCCTCGGTTCTTTGATACTCTGGATGGTCACTACATTGTGTTCACGTATCACAATCACCTTGAATGGTCCCTCATAACGTACCGCCTCTTTAGTCCTGTTTGATGCCAATTTTCGGTACACGATAGTCCCTATCTTAACATCCTCCATCCTGTCCCGTACCCGGATATTTTCCCGTGCCACCCTTCTACTCTTTGCCGCTCTCGAAGCCCGAAGATTACTTCAAACGGGGAAAACCCTGTAGCCATATGAATCGAATGATTGTATGCTGCTACCGCCTTTGGCATCGCGCAATCAGCCTCCAACCCCTTGTCTACGTGGAACACTCGCAGGTGATCTCCCAGCGTACTGTGCAACCTCTCTATCCCTCCCCTACTCTTGGGGTGTCCCGGTGTGTTAATATGCCAAGCTATCTCCAATGCCTTCGTCTCGTTTCGCAGACTCGCATTATCGAATTCTCTCCCTCCATCGGAAGAGATCGTATCCGGTATCCCATAAAATTGGAACCATGTTCGTAGAGCCGCGATCACTGCCTCTGCCGACCGGTCTTGTACTGGATATGCCATCGCCAGCTTGCTAAATACGTCTAGCACTGTAACCCATTTAAACCCTTTCCACGTGAATGTATCCACCTGCAGGTCGCTTAACGGTGCGCTAGGTGTCGTCGTCTCTTCTTGCTTCCCAGTTGGAGGGTGACGATCATATTTCGTAGTTTGACACACTACACATGCCCTTAACACCTTCTCTATCGTCTTTCGCATTTTCTCCCAGAAGTACTTCCTTTTCAATGCTTGCAAGGTCTCGTTTACTCCTCGGTGGTTCGTCTTCCCCTGGTGGTACGCCAGAGTAACCTCCTCCTGCCGTTCTGGATCTCTGATCGTCTCCACCATGAGTTTGCATCTGACGAACGTCCTATCGATTCCGATTTTCTCGGTCTGCCATAAGCGCTTTATCTTCTCCCAGACCGATGCGTTTCCTACATACAGATAATGGGTGGTTCCTGGTCTGGACGCGTCTTTCAGGGCCCTGCAAATCTGCTCCTCTCTTACTCCTGGATGCGACCATATCGTGTTAATACTATACTTGCCATATTTTGAGTAATCCACCTTCATCAATCCCGACGTCCGGGTTTTCCAGATAATCTGACGTTTCTTGTCATTGATGATTTCCTCCCTCTCCTCCATATCCGTTGGCCTGTCTTCCGTAACACTTCCGTCCCCCGTCGACATCCTTTCTTCTTCTGCTTCCCCTGACTCTGGTTCCCCTTCACCCTCAGGCGTCCATTCCCTTACGAATCTCTGTAGCTCTCCGGAATGTTCCCCTCTTTCTGTCTCTATCGCATTGACCTGCAGCGCTCGAGATAGCCAATCTGCCACAATATTCTCTCTTCCTGGTTTATAAGCCACCTCCATGTTATATTGGCTCAGAAACTCTTTCCAGCGGGTAACTCTCGCCGATGATTCTTTGAGCTTTCCTACCCACAATAAGGGTCGATGATCCGTTTGGACCTTAAATCTCCGCCCAAAGACATACGGCCTAAAGTGTTCGACCGCCCACAAAATACCCAACAGTTCGCGTTCTAACGCGCTATAACGCGCTTCCGTCTCCGTGAGGCGTCTGCTGGCATACGCCACTGGTTGTTCCCCCTGTTTTCCGTCCTGCGACAGTACCGCCCCCAACGCGTATTCGCTCGCGTCTGTGGTGATAGTGAATGGTTTCGAGAAATCAGGGAACGCAAGTACCGGTTCTTCCTGTAATCGCGACATACACTTTCGAATATTCCCCTCAATCGTAGGCGTTATCACGACTTTGCTCCCTTTCTTCAGAAGGTTATTAAGGGGTACTAAATATTCCGCCATCTCCGGGACGAATCGTCGATAATAATTAAGCGTTCCCAGCAGCCTCCTTATTCCTCTCACATCCGTTGGGATTGCCATCTTTTGGATCGCCTCAACCTTCCGCGCATCGGGTCGTACTCCTTCCTTTGATATATTATGCCCCAGGAAGTTGATCTGGTCTTGCCCCAGAATCGATTTCTCTACAGACAGCTTTAGTCCGAATTGTCTCAGCCGGTCGAAGACGCATCTTAGATCTGCTATATGTTGCGCTTCATTCTTACTGAAGATCAGCAGGTCGTCCATGTAAACCTGGCAGACCGATTCGTCCAGTCCCCGCAAAAACTCGTCCATGAGTCTCTGAAACGTTATGGGCGCGTTTTTCAACCCAAACGGCATCCGGGTAAATTCGAAATGACCCCTTTCGAAAGTAAAAGCCGTCTTATGTTGGTCCCTCGGGTGCATCTTTATCTGGTGGTACCCAGCTTTTAAGTCCAGCGTGCTAAACACAGCCGCTCCTCCTAACCTATCCAAGATATCTTCGAATCTCGGTATCGGGTATTTCTCGTCCAGGGTGTTCTCGTTTAGTTTCCTAAAATCTACCACGACCCTATACTTCTCCCGCTCGCCGTTTTCCGGACTCTTCTTCTTCACTGCCCAAAGGGGGCTGTTGTATGGCGACGTGCTGTCGGTAATGATACCTTGTTTCTTCAAACTCTCCAGCTCTTCCCGGATATGTTGCCGTAGAGCTTGCGGGTACCTTCTCTCCTTGACGTATGTCACCCTATCCTGTTTCAGCGGGATCTCGTGTACCGTTTCCCCCGTTACACTCAATATATCTCCCTCTTGGAAAAAAATATCCGCGTACTCATCTCGCAACGCCTGTCTCCAGTCTTCCCGGTTAATTGCCCCGACTCTAATTTTGTCCTTTCTCAGAACCCTCTTACACCTGTACTTCTTTGTTCCTATCCTAATAATCCATTTCCCGTCCTGATTTCTTATCCGCGCTCCCATTTTCCCTAGCAGGTCGCACCCGATTATTCCCCCGTATTCTCGAGGCATATTCTCCACTACGTGCACCCTCAATTTTCCTCCCTCGGTTCCCCATTTATTCAAATCTATCCCCACTTCCCCTTCTATCTTACATGGACCATTCAAGGTGATTAATCTACATCCACATACCTGTACCTGGGGTATCCTCTCTCCTTCACAAAACGCCTCTATCGCACTCCGACACATTATCGTATTTGAACTGCCTGTATCCACCAAGCACCGTACTCCTCTCGCAACTCTGATAATAGGCAAGCCACCACACTCACTCTCTATGTTATGCACTACCGCGTGGTTGCCTCTCTGCTCGCACTTTTCTCATTCATTATCTCTCGATACCCTCTCCTGCGTTGCTCTTCGTCCGCCGCTTCTTCTGCCGCTCCTTCCTCCTCCAACTCCTCTGTTTCCTGGTTCGATTTCCTCTTCGTCCGTCTCCGAGGCTTCCGATGAGCCTATCGACTCAGATGGTGATCTGCTCCTCTTCCACATTCTTTGCGCATTCACCTCCATGGGTTCCCCTCGATTTGCTTCACCGCGTCTGCTCATGTAGGGACACTGCCTCACAATGTGTCCTTCGGTGCCGCATTCGAAACATCTCGTTCGGGGGCACTGGGCTACCAGATGTCCCGTCTTTCCACATCCATGACACCTCCTGTCTTCCCTTTTCCAGATCTTCTTCTCCGGTCCTTGCCTCCTTTCTCGTGCCATCGTCCTCTCCCGTCCAACGAATTCCGTCTCTCTTCTCCTTCCCATATCTGGCCTAGGTTTGTTCCTACTTGTCTCGGGCCTCCTGTAAGTTACCCTACTCCATCCCGTTTCTGCTTCCTCTCCGAATCTCGCCTCTTCATCCCTGGCACTAGCGTCTACCATCTCCTGGGCACATTCGATGAACGTTTTGTCTCTAGACAGCCCCTCTTTCTTTCCCGTGTCTCTCGCTAGCTGCACTTTCAATATAGTTGACAAAAACGCCATCCTGCCCTCCACCTCGGCTGCGTTCAGAGTTTCTCTCATCTTCTCGGTTATCTTGTTGTATCTGGCTAATAGCGATCCCGCATACTGCCCATTCGTTTGGTAAGGCTTCTTCGTCTCCCTGAACATTCGAAAAATATCCTCTTCTGGGGCCCACCGGCCTCCCCCAAATGCCTTTTTCAGCCTGTCCTTCACTATGATCCAAGGTGTATCCTCGTCCGCCTGAATTAGGTTAAGTATGTTCCTTTTTACTCGACATACTAACGCTGCTCTCAGTGCGTTCGCATCCATTGGGTCTATGAGGTCTTCCGCCAACTTTGCCTCTATGCGTGTCATCACACGGTCGCCTCCCTTGAGAAAATGATTTAGCTCACCGATTTCTCCGTTGAACCTTTCTAGATCTGTGATCGCCTTTCTTAGATCCTGCGATGTCGCCGTCTTTATCTTTAGCCATTCTAGGGCGTTTGCTTGTGCTGCCGCCAAATTCGCGTGCGCCGCCGCCATGGTTTCCGTTGGCAACGCTGGGATGTCCTGTGGTAGTATCAAGGTTGCCGGCCGCACTATCTCATCTGGCATACTGTAACCTTCTCACTTGTCCTGGTCAATTTAAAAAAAAACAGACGCGAACAGCGTGAACATAAAAAAACACCAAGAGAGAAAAAGAAAAAAAACAACTCTCTATTCCGAGTATGGCCTCCCGGGTTTCGGCACCACTTATGTTCGTTCCGAGGACTTAAAATAAAAAAAAGGAAAAAAGGGAACGAAATGACACGCACACTTGTTGAGAAAAGACTGACTTTATTGGCTTAGTAATCCTCTATATATAGTCTTAGGGAGTGTTTACATCTTAGAGTTAGGATTAAGTTGTATAAAGTTACACTGTGTACCTTAACTTATATATATATATATATATATATATATATATATATATATATATATATATATATATATATATCTACATATATCTACAGGTTGTTACAAAACTCCTTGTGTATGAACACAATCCTTAATTCCAACTCTCATAATTAACCCTATAAGAATATTTTGGTGCTTGTGGGTTAGTTAGACGCCATTGTGAAACACCGTTTCACAATTTAAAACTCTTACCTGGCAGTCATTCCAAGTTGATTTCCGATGTTCTGGGGGAAGTTGTAGTTAAATTATGGTCTGGGCCTGATCTCAACTGAAAAGGAACTTTTGGGAGTTTGTATATACCTTGAGTGAGCATAGCGAGCTAAAGTCGACCACTGTGGTCTAATTAAAGTAGTAATAATTGAAATTACGATTTAAATTTAAGGCCACCATCTACACTAAGCATCCGAAGATGAAACAGTGTTTCACAATGGCATCTAGCTAACCCACCATATATAATCTATACATGATTAAAATGATTGGTTAAGTTTGTAAACTTAATTTTGTCTTGTAGGTTAAAGATGGAACAAAAAATTTAAATGAGAAAATAGAACCAGTTTTAAACAAGGAGAGGCCAATCTCAAAGGTATACAGTTGATCGTTCATACATTTTTTTTTGTTTCAGTATAGTGGATAGAACCATTATGCATGATAAACATTATAGAAGCATTATGCAAACAAACATTATATTCTAAACAGACTTCTTTTTTTTGTCCGTGATGCATAGGGAATGGCGAATGAACTGCTGTACAGTGCGATCCAAAAGGACGACACCAAATCTATTGTCACCGCTATCAATGCTGGAGCAAATGTAAATGATAAAGGCGTTATGAAGAAGAGGCCATTGCACGTGGCTGCTTCAGCTGGAAGAATCGAACCCGCGATAGAGCTGATACACTGGGGCGCGGATGTGGACTCATTGGACAACTGGGAGGAAACCCCGCTCTTCGTCGCTTCTGTGGCAGGGCACCTCCTCATGGCTGAGGTGCTGGTAGCGGCTGGGGCCAATATCAACCACAGGAATAGCGAGGGCAACTGCCCGCTCCACGTGGCGGCCAGCGCTGGGCAGCTGGAGATCGTTTGCCTCCTCCTCAGCAGCGGAGCCGAGGTGGACTGCAGGGGCCAATTCTTGCGGACCCCTCTCCACTGCGCGGCCTCCAGGGGCCACTTGTCGGTGGTCGGGCAGCTTCTGGACCGAGGGGCTGATCCATTGGCCGTCGAAAGAAGTGGCCACACGCCTCTCAGTCTTGCCAAATCCAACCAACAAAATCTAGTCGCTGAGTTCCTACATTACAGAAGTCGGCAATGAAATTGTATTCATGTATATTATTCCCAGGCAAGTAGCACTTAAGTATTTTCAAATGGATAATGTTACTTGAACAGATTAAATTTGAAGATATATTCTTCATAATATCTATGGGGCCACCATACGATCTCACATATCTTGCCTGTCGGCATTCCGGAGCGAGATCGGTATTTTTTTAATAACTGACAGCAATATTTCTTTAGGGTCTTTCCAAAAATTTGTATTCCTCAACTCCTTCAATGATCAATATTTCCGAAGGAAAAAAAAACCATACAAAAGAAGAAAAAATCATATTTATTTTAATTTTGCAATTATTGCGAATGTATTATGTATTTGATCGTTGTAACCAAATGTATTAATATTATAGATTAGCATTTTGTGTAATTTAGCAACCCAATGTATTTTGGCAACATTGCCTGATAAATAAAGTCTCTACTTTATATAATATGTATATTGCTTTATTTATAATTTCCTTTTTTTTCATTTAAATGTATTTGTCTTTTGTCTTTTTATTTGCGGATGTGTTTGGTTCTTGTGCCAGCCAATGTGCATACGTGCCACTGCTTCAGCACTAAATAACTATGTATATTTAATTCTAGGTTCAGTGGCCATGGCCCTAATAGGCTTCAGGTAAAGACAGGTACCTTTTGGGCCTGTCTATAGCAACTTCCTGAAGTCATTTTTATTGTCACCTACCTACTAGAGATGGAAGTTACTCCTATAACGTATACATATCAGCTATCTGTTAAGCTAACCTTGTTCTTCCTAATGAAATAGTCATAAGTGTAAATCATAATCATATTGTTTTAATTGTACAACACATTTTTGAAAAAAACATTGATGTTACAATAAGGAGATGCCCGATAAAAGTCGGTATGATTTCCCGGTGATATCAACCTTCATGAAAGTACCACCCTCAAAATCCTCAAATGCAATCTTGACCAAACAGCCCGCAGTTATCGTTAGAGACTGTAATGATGACTATGGGCCAGGATGGGATCAGATAATTTATTTATGTAAAAAGTATAATTCTTAAGAAGTACTATGTCCCGGAATAAAGATTATTTCATGTTTCATTCCTCCAGTGTTTGAATATTACAATACAGTTTTGGAACTATATTGACTAGTTTCGGTTATTCCATTTGTTCACATGAGTACGTGATCCCGTCAGCTTTATAAAAGACAAATAAAATACAATTAGTTTATATTAGTAATAAGAGAAAAAAATATTTATTTGAGGTTGAGCAAATCGGAATGCCTGAAACGGAACGCCTTCAATCTGGCAGACGCAACCCGTACCGTTTGAGTAGTAAGCTCCCTAGAGTGGGCCGAGTTGGAAAGGTAGCTGGGTGCACATTGGAACAGACGGTCTGGTAAGATTTTATCATGTTCACACATTTCCTGTGCGCTTGCTCGTCGCTCGTGTGCAAACATTTTTTACAACACTTAATTTAGCGCACAATAGTTAATTTCATTTCCGATTCATGTATTAGTTATTTATTTTCAGTGAATCCATAAAATTCTTAAAAATAAATAAATTAGTCTTTATTTCCCAAAGAGGGAGTAGGGTAGCTCAGCAGTAAAGCACTGTGCTCCTGTTCTCCTGGTCCTGATTTTGTATTATCAGCCGTGGATCGACTCCTCAATTGGGAGAAAACTTGGCGGTTGAGCGTGATCTCGACCAAATCACCTCCTTGCACAACCGTTGATCTAGAAACAGTAAGATCATTACCAAGCACTGAACCCTCAAGGATTGTAGTCGGGGTGAGATACAAAGGTACAGTGATGATCCTTAAACGTAAAATTATTATGTATTTAGTACGTTATGAGGCCTGAACTTCGTACAAGTGCCTACCTAAAAGAAGACGCTAAACAGTGTGTAAAACAATAATCATATAAAAAAATGACCAAATATAGATCTATCCCCCTTTGTATCTCCACGTCTCAATTAAACTTTGCATTAAACGCAATCCCAAGAAATGTTGATAGTTATGATTTTGATCTAATGAATTTAGAGTATAGATTTTGCAATTTTGAATCCAAATTTATTCAAAGTTACAGAAAGGCATTCACAATTCAATCCAATCCGGTTGTCCTTAAAGGAAAATCAATTCTACCATTATTAGCTCAAAATGTATTTATTACTGCGCTTTGGGCTATCTTCATCGGTTCTTCCTATTTAAAAACGATCAAAGAATAATTTGTAAAATATTCATAGATAAATTCATCGTTCGCTGTGTTAATCTTTGAATCGAAAATTGCCGATACATTATCGAATGGAGTTTTATCATTCTAAAATATACGATACTTCCTCGAGCAGGTTCTGCGCGATCGCTTTATGATGCAGACATCGCTGTTAATTATAGGCTTCGTGCACAAGCATTGGCCGTTAGTCAGCAACTTGAAGAAGATACTATTTTGAAAATAGTGGGATCTTTCAAGGAAAATGGTTCCGCATTTGAAACATTTAAAGGCGGTTACTACTCGCTCTTTAAAACATTTTTTGTGTTTTCACTTTTAAAAACTTTTTTTTAATAATTCAATATTTTTTAAATTATATTTCAGGCACCTGTGGTAAGTCGAGCTCAAAAACGAAAAGTTGTACGGTACTGAAATTACGTATTTAAGGTAGGCATATGTCTGGGATGTTGTTACAGCAACTTTCTTGCCAAAATAGACTCACCAGAAATCCCACTTTATATCATAATTTTTACAATTTTCTCGAAAAAGACTCTTACGGTTTTGAGTAAATTCGTTATATCAATATACAATTTAATTAATATCAATCAGGTTTTATCTTCATAGAAATAGTCTGACAGCACTTAAATGCCGAATTTCGAAATGGCGTCCTCTAAAGTGCCTTTAATTTTGTTTATTTGAAATTACTAACCGCCTCCCATCTTTAGTAGTAATAAAAATTGTATAAATATAAAGTACGAAAGAATTGGATAATTAACTAAAAGTGAAAAAAGTAAAAATAATTTGCCAGATTGAAAACAAATTACAGGAAATAAGAGTAGATGTATTATATACCGTTGTAAAGCTAAAGATTTTAGAAAAAATAATATCTAACATATAAAGTCGTAGAAGGTAATGGAGAGTGACGAAATGCATAAAAACCTAATTGATTGCAGTAATTAATAATTTCTACTTCTATATTATTTAATGGAAAATAAATGTTTTCTTGGAAACTAAATGGAATTTCCATAGAAACTAAATGGAAATATTCAACATTTATTATCTGCTTCACAATTCAAAAATATTTAGTGCACAGAATTGCAGCATTACAATTGTTTGAAAAATTATTCAATTGTACTTTTCTGAAAGAAGACGTGAAGAAGTGCATGCTGCTGAACATATTTCAAGTAATGTTTATATAAATACCTTAAAATTATTTTAAAAAATGTAATTATAATAGAGTGATAAAGGAAAGTTGTTTGATGCGCACACTGCACCAGAGTTTTTTTTCGATTTAAATTCAAATAAAAATAAAATGTTTTATGCTTATTTGAATTGTATAAAAAACTCTCAAAAAATACTTGACGATCCTAGCTTTCATTAATGCCTGTTCATATTCTTAAGCATTTTTTAGGAAGGAATTAATTAACTAATACTGATTTTATTATTTCTTACCTGCATAAATAGATTAAAAAAAAACAAAAAACTAATGAACATTACTTTTATTTCACTTTACTTTTTCCCAAGCTTCTTTTTTCACTTAATATAAAATAAAATATAAAATTACCAACGGTAATGTTAAAATCTGCACTTTTATGTAAATCTACTTCGCCAATATGATGGATGAGGTTGTTAACGAATCTCTAACGGATTAACTACTCCGATGTAGGTATTGACAGTAATTTATAAGATTTAGGTACTCAGATTGTTGATACTAACCGGTGTGTACCTTCCTGTGGGTGTTTAGGGCCGACGACTGTGTAAAGGCCTTGAAGCAGAGCTGGCAGACGTAGGGCCGCTGACCGGTGTGGGTCCTGAGGTGGGAGGTCAGCGCCGAGGACTGCTTGAACCCCTTCTGGCACAGGTGGCAGAGGAAGGGCCGTTCTCCAGTATGCACTCTCAGGTGCTTCGTCAGGTCCGAGACCACCGAGAACTTCTTGTCGCAGAGGAGGCACGTCAGTCTACGGTCGCGATCCTCGGTGTAGTACCGACGCTGCCCGTTCATTTCTGCAAAGCGTCTTATGACAAAACGGTTCTGGCAAGCACTGCATTTGTATGCGGAATCTCTCGAACTATTCTCCAGTGACGTCTGCCGAGATATCTTGCCGCAAACTTCACAAAACTTCTTGCCTTGCAAGTGAGTTTTCCTATGGGTGGCCATAGTTGAAGAATCTGGGAATATCATCTGGCATATGTTACACTGGTAAACAATCTTGTCCAAGTGTAGTTTCAGATGATCCATTAGGTGATTCTTCTGTTTGAAACATTTCATGCAATAACTGCACGTGTACAGTTTGTCGGGCACCACACCGTTCCCTTTTTCCTTGGAAGCCTTCTCGACTGTATTACTGTCATCATCTTGCTCCACCCGCTCGTCCTCCTTATCAACGGTAACTGAGCTGATGGAAATCTCCGAATAAATTTTACTCGTTTCCCGGTATTGGAAAGATGAAGACACATTATGTACGTCCTTCGGTTGCCAGCTATTCCCTGAAAAATAATCATTAATTAGAACCAGACAGACTTAAATTATCAAATGATAGTTGTTGATTACAAAACAATTAGCAATCTCTAGTGAGAAGTGGCTTCCCAAGAAATAAATTTCGACCTACGTACTCTGGCTAGAAAAGGTTGGTTACCTTGAGCTAACCCGTCCTTCCTGCCCTAGCTTGAGTATAAAATGGTGTTGAACTAAAGTAAACAAATAAATTACCGGGTGTTCGTTACGTTGTTGATCTGAAGCTTTTTTTGTGAAATCTAAAACTTATACTGTGCATATGTCCATCTAATGTTGATGGAATGCACTTTTATTCTCCAATAAATTGTAAATATACAACTGGCTTGATAATTAATAATTATTATATGATTTTCAGGTTGATACAATTATGCCAAACGGAAAATTTAAGGTACTTCTGATGGCAAATTGGGGAACTATTCAGTATTTAAAAACAAAATAACGCCATTTATTTGCCTTATATTTTTATTTCGACATAGAACTTTTGGAATTAATACTAGACAAAATATATTAAATGAGAGACTTCGATACAAATAAACTTTTTTTAAATATACTGAAATAAATTAGTAATGCAAGTATGGAAAGGCAAATAGGTCTAAGTGCTTTCTTAACTTTTTTTTTTCCTGATCGCTGGTCCATGTGCCGAATTAATATTATTATAAATATGATTTTAGAAGTGGAGCCCTATCGAGAAAAACTAAAATAAATCTCTGCAAGATTCTGATCCGATCGGTTCTTTTGTATGCATCAAAGTCCTGGGTAACCACTAAATCCATTGAGCAAGACCTCGGCATTTTCGATAGGAAAGTTCTGCGTCGAATATTAAGAGGATTGCAAGTTAGAAATGAGTGGTATATTACAACCAATCAGAAGCTGTATAACATACATAATGAACCTGACGTAAACTAAACCCCCTGAAGTGGGTTGGTCATGTGGTCAGGATGGAAGACAACAAAATACCAAAAAAGCTCTTGAGAGAATCTATCTATGGTAAAAGCAGCGTGTAAGATCGAGAGCAAGATGGGTAGACGGGATAGTAGTCCCAGTAATGCAATAGCAGTAGCTGATGCCCGAAGTATATTAGGAGTCCACAATTGGATGGTGGCTGTGCGAGATCGTGACAATTGGAGGAGGTTGTTGTAGGAGGCCAAGACTCGGTTGTAGGGTCACTCAGATAGATAGTAAGTGCGAAAAGAGTACTCGAGCACACATGACCTTTTTTGCGGATAACTCATTACTATGCCATCTAAATAATTATAAGTCCAAAAATTCAGTGAGATATCGCCATTTTAAGATTAGAATGCTTTTTCTATTTATGACCGTAACAATGGTTCACGACAAGAACGTGAAATGTAATTCTCCTACAAAAGTGTGACGACAAGAATGTGAATTCTAATTCTCCTACAAGAGCGTGATGAAAACAATCTGAATTATAGTTCACCTACGAGGGTGTGACTACAAGAACGTGAATTATAGCTCTCCTACAAGGGTATGATGACAAGAATGTGAATTCTAATTCTCCTACAAGGGTATGACGAGAAGATGTGAATTCTAATTCTCCTACAACGGTATGACGACAAGAATGTGAATTTTAGTTGTTCTACAAGGGTATGACGACAAGAATGTGAATTCTAATTCTCCTACAAGGGTATGACGACAAGAATGTGAATTTTAGTTGTTCTACAAGGGTATGACGACAAGAATGTGAATTCTAATTCTCCTACAAGGGTATGACGACAAGAATGTGAATTCTAATTCTCCTACAAGGGTATGACGATAAGAATGTGAATTCTAATTCTCCTACAAGGGTATGACGACAAGAATGTGAATTCTAATTCTCCTACAAGGGTATGACGATAAGAATGTGAATTCTAATTCTCCTACAATGGTATGACGACAAGAATGTGAATTCTAATTCTCCTACAAGGGTATGACGACAAGAATGTGAATTCTAATTCTCCTACAAGGGTATTACGACAAGAATGTGAATTATAATTCTCCTACAAGGGTATGACGACAAGAATGTGAATTTTAGTTGTTCTACAAGGGTATGACGACAAGAATGTGAATTCTAATTCTCCTACAAGGGTATGACGACAAGAATGTGAATTTTAGTTGTTCTACAAGGGTGTGACGACAAGAATGTGAATTCTAATTCTCCTACAAGGGTATGATGACAAGAATGTGAATTCTAATTCTCCTACAAGGGTATGACGACAAGAATGTCAATTCTAATTCTCCTACAAGGGTATGACGACAAGAATGTGAATTCTAATTCTCCTACTAGGGTATGGCGACAAGAATGTGAATTCTAATTCTCCTACAATGGTATGACGATAAGAATGTGAATTCTAATTCTCCTACAAGGGTATGACGACAAGATTGTGAATTATAATTCTCCTACAAGGGTATGACGACAAGAATGTGAATTTTAGTTGTTCTACAAGGGTATGACGACAAGAATGTGAATTCTAATTCTCCTACAAGGATATGATGACAAGAATGTGAATTTTAGTTGTTCTACAAGGGTATGACGACAAGAATGTGAATTTTAGTTGTTCTACAAGGGTATGACGACAAGAATGTGAATTCTAATTCTCCTACAAGGATATGATGACAAGAATGTGAATTTTAGTTGTTCTACAAGGGTATGACGACAAGTATGTGAATCCTAATTCTCCTACAAGGGTATGACGACAAGAATGTGAATTATAATTCTCCTACAAGGGTATGACGACAAGAATGTGAATTTTAGTTGTTCTAAGAGGGTATGACGACAAGAATGTGAATTCTAATTCTCCTGCAAGGGTATGACGACAAGAATGTGAATTTTAGTTGTTCTACAAGGGTGTGACGACAAGAATGTGAATTCTAATTCTCCTACAAGGGTATGATGACAAGAATGTGAATTCTAATTCTCCTACAAGGGTATGACGACAAGAATGTGAATTATAATTCTCCTATAAGGGTATGACGACAAGAATGTCAATTCTAATTCTCCTACAAGGGTATGACGACAAGAATGTGAATTCTAATTCTCCTACTAGGGTATGGCGACAAGAATGTGAATTCTAATTCTCCTACAATGGTATGACGATAAGAATGTGAATTCTAATTCTCCTACAAGGGTATGATGACAAGAATGTGAATTCTAATTCTCCTACAAGGGTATGATGACAAGAATGTGAATTCTAATTCTCCTACAAGGGTATGACGATAAGAATGTGAATTCTAATTCTCCTACAAGGGTATGATGACAAGAATGTGAATTCTAATTCTCCTACAAGGGTATGACGACAAGAATGTGAATTCTAATTCTCCTACAAGGGGAGGACGACAAGAATGTGAATTCTAATTCTCCTACAAGGGTATGACGACAAGAATGTGAATTTTAGTTGTTCTACAAGGGTATGACGACAAGAATGTGAATTTTAGTTGTTCTACAAGGGTGTGACGACAAAAATGTGAATTCTAATTCTCCTACAAGGGCGTGACGAAAATAATGTGAATTATAGTTCACCTACGAGGGTATGACGACAAGAATGTGAATAATAGCTCTCCTACAAGGGTATGACGACAAGAATGTGAATTCTAATTCTCCTACAAGGGTGTGACGACAAGAATGTGAATTCCTCCTTAATTCTCTCCTTAAGTTTTTTTGCTTGATCCCACATTGATTCCACCGTTTGAGTGTATGTTATAGTTTGTTTTATCATGCCATGTATGTATAGTTTATAATACTGTTCAAATATAAGTTATAATTATAGCAATAAAAGTAATATTATACTATACTTATATGGTGAATTAAAACATAAATTTACAAGGATAAAAAAGTATGAGCAATGAAATTATTTACGAGCATTTGTTTAGTTCGAGATCATCTGGTTTCCTAGCAACCATCTTCAGACCGTGATTAGCATTGTGTTGTAACACTTGTTAGTGAAATAGTTCAGACTGTAGTTCCAAACTATCTTGATTCATTAATAATGGATTAAAAGATTTATCAATTCTATTTACTATCTTACTGACGAAACACATGAATCTATTAATTTCTATATCTGGAAAATTAATAACTTGAAAACTTAAAAGGTCAAGTGAACTGAAGATGTTGTTCTGATTGAAGCACTGTAAGTGAAGATTTGGTAATTATATTGATTCTATAAAACCATGAGAATAAAATTAATAAGTTTTTGAAACCTGATAATATCATTAAAAACTGTGAATTTGTAGAAATCAGACTGACTGAGGCTATCAAAACTAATGCTCTTATGCTTATCCTCTGATGTCAAAAGACAACATATATTGTGCTCTACCTGTAATGCAGTGTGGGAGGAAGTTTATGATTTGGATTTAGTTCACAACTTTGCAGATTTTAATAAATCCACTTTGTTTGTCAACATTGAACCTATAAAAGGTAATTCCATCTGCACCACAATTACAATTATAATAGTCCATTAAGCAATTTTATTCATGAAACTCCAAATTACAGTAACTGGTAAGAAATTGTAATTGATATTACATTTTTCCCAACACTGGGAACGAGTAGAAGATAGGATAACCTTTTATAGGTTCAATTTTGACAAACAAAGTAGATTTATTAAAATCCCCAAAGATGTGAACTAAATCTTAATCTTTAACACACTACCTTCGAGGTAGAGCACAAGATGTGCTGTGATTCTATCATAACATCAAGTTTCATATAAAATGGATAAGTTTGGGAGAGAGGTTTTGAGATATAGAGGACAGAATGTCAATTTTACCATAATTTTTTTTATGGAATCTGATGTGACGTGAAATATGTAAATTAATTTACAAAACTTAATTGTTTGCCAAATACTATACTCTTATTTTTTTTTTTTTCTCCTTAGGTAGTAAAGCGTATAAAAATATTGATTTATGAACTTCAACCACTGCAGTTAATTTGCAGTTATATTTTTGAGCCCTTTATTTCTACACGAAAATTATTAAATAATTGATAAATAAACAAAAAAGCTTACAAATTGCCGAAGTTTTGCCTATTGGATCTTCTTCGATTTCAACTTTCACCGGTAAAGGATCCTGAAACTCATCTGCAACAAAATTGGGTTGTTTTGTAATATAAAAAACAATGCAATATTTTAGCCTCTTACATTATAAAAACTTTAAACTTATAAATGCCGAGTGTGACTGTTAGGTTAGAGGTTTAAAAAAATTAAATTTGATGTAGCTTCATAGTTAAATTTATTGTTTTATGTTTCGAAATTATTCCACTCGTTGGTTTGGTACTATGCCTTGGAGGCATAGGATGCTATGTCACATTTCTCTAACTTAACAGGAGAGTATTTTGGAGAGATGTTTCCCTCCGGGTGGACATTTTTTTAGAAGATATCACTTCTCTTACCATTGGTCTTCGATATATTTATTTATATATCTGGGTAAAGCAAAAAGTATGTAAATATGTAATAATGCTAAATTTGTAAAAAATGGGCCTAGTGTCCAGTACCTCCGATATACAGAATTATTTTAATTTTATCTTATATTTTCCATAGCAGTCTAGAGTGAGTAACTAATATTTTTTTCGTAGTATTTTTTATGTTGTGTAATTCTTAAGAACTATATATGTCCGGGGCAGGATTTAAAGTTTGGGCGCACCAAGGCCAAGTGGTTTTTGCGCGCCCCCTCTTACCATTGGAGGGTGTGGGAGGGGGAGTCGGTCTGGCAATTTTCCTCAAGAAAATAATCTTTATGATGACAATTATAATTTTATCGCTTAATAATATCACCAATAAAAATGAAGACTTTTCTTAACTCGTCATAAACATTTTCTTATTATTTAAACAAATATTTTTTTCAACGTGCGCCCCCTGGTATAGTTGCCTCAGTGGCCCAATGCCAAGCGGGCCTAGCTGTTATATCAGGCAGTGTATATGTACTTTATATAAAATGTCGCTGTACTCTCAGGTTTTCAAAAGTATTTAAAAAGTCGTTTGTTCTGCAAATTAAATTATTAAATCAACAAGTTTTTCATTATACTTTCATGTCAATAAGTTTTTTAAGTTTTAACTATTGAAAGAGTTTGAAGCAATTCAGACCAAATTCGAAATGATTTTAAAATCTTGATCTACAGTTTTTAAGTTTAAAATATTTATTACCATATAGTGGTTGTATTTATAACCATTACTTGGTGGACAATGCCATAATTCATCCATGACACAATATGATTTGAGAATAAATTCTATTTTTTTTTTTCATATTAATAAAGGCTAGAAGATTACTGAACTTTAAGATAATCTATCAAACCCCTCTAAGAAAGTTCTTAAATAAATTCATAAGTAGTTGTTAAGTCAAGAACAACAATCTTTAATAGAATGTTTGAATATTGTATGCATTACACTTTGAAATTTATCTTTATTTAAAAAAAAATAAATATCAAATCATAGGACATAAGCACTGTTTTACTATTACCGAAAATAACTTTATAGTCAATCTCACAAACACACCAAGTTAACACAGCATCGTTTACTTCAACAAAGCAGTGATTACGTATTTGTTACTTTTCACTACCAAAGACTATTTATGTGAGCTAACTGATGCAAATCCATCCAGATATTTGAAATAAAATATCTGAAAAGACACAAGTATTAGAGGTAAAAAAAAATTGAATTCTTCAAAACTTACCTAATTCAGCCATCTCAAACGGTTCTACGAGCAATACTAGATCTTATTACCACTGTATATAAGCATGTGATTCCCATTTGTTTCTATATGTCTGAATTGCCACAACTGATTATATATCATAATTATTAAAAATATGATCTGTTTTAATTACGTTTGTCAATTGTTCGTATTATACAAGTCGGTAGAAACTAACCGATTAAAGCATAGTTTTATTGAAAATATAATCTAAAAATAAAGATATTATATTGGAAAAAAAAGTTTCACTTTGATGAAATTTAGAATTCTTTAAATTTTTCAAAATTCTGTTTCGACCAATCCGCATTTCAATTTTTGTCCCCAAAGATTTTTTCAAAATTAATATTTCTTTATCTGTAATATATGTGACGTATGATGTAAAAGTGCGCGTTTTGGAGCAACGAGATTTTATTACCCAATTGAAGCTCGAGACCAGGTTCAAGCCCACAAGGCACATATGAAACTCAAACCTTAAGGATATTAGGTTGGCTTTCATTCAGGAAATATTCTTTCCACAGCCTATCATTTTTTTTTTTTTTTAATTCTTTATTTTATTTCCAATATTATTCGCCTTCAGAGAAAATAATCGTGACAATATTTACTTATAATAAAAAGCACCTCATTAAGAAAAACATTTAGAATTTATCATATGGAAATTTTGCCAGATGTTTATTTCCATATGATTTATTATAAATGTAAGTTTTTTTTTAATCTATATTTCTATGTTCTTTGAAAATTATCTTGAAGCGTTTAGTATCTATTAAAAAATAATAAAATAAATTAAAGACATATATAATCTCTAAAGAGCCATCTTAATTCATTATGTTAAAGCATCGTCTTTGTGGCCATAGATAATTATTTAATTGCATTTTTCACTGATAATAATATTTCCATGACGCCATGAGAATATCGGGTTTGAAAAATCAGGATTATTGATTCTAACTGCTCTTCGCTGAAAACAAAATGTGTTTTTAGCAACGCATGGTATATTATCGATTAATATCTAAAAAAACACATGCTTAGAGTAAATATTAATAACCTATAAATTTACAACACGAACATTTCGCGCTTCTTATGTGTTAAATTGTTATCTTGAAATACTATATTAGATTGTGCAGAAAGGTCTTATATTGGTGACAGAAGTGTGCAGAATACAAACAAGGAAGACGGTTTTCAAATCAAGAAATCAGATTATTACCCCAGGACCCAAAAAATAACGGCAAACACTTCAGTAGTCAATTATAGATGCTAGAAGATTTCTTTATAAAGAGGTAAAGTGTAGATTAGGACACGTATAAATGTTTATATTATGATATTACTACTTGTATTTTTTTTGGTTAATATTTTGTATGCATGAACACAGTTTAAAAAAGAAAAATTTACACTGTCAATAATTAAGCTCTGATGTAGAGATAAATCTATTGGAAGCACTCAGTACCAAGGCAACAGAACGTCGGCCATGATGACGATTCGACTAAATCCTGGCAGTTCGAATAATTTGATCCAAGGATCTAGTGGAGCGAGAAAAAAGAACTATAGCTTTTGAACTGATTCACTTGGAGCCACACTCATCCTAACTTGGATGAGTGAATGAGAGAGCAAGTTAGCAGGGAATCAAAATACCGAATTTGAGCTAAGATGCATCTCCTGAATGCAAACTTAGAAAATAATAAAAGCAATAAAATGAAAAGACCTAAGAAGATTTTATAACATTTTGTCAACCAACTTCAAAACAAATTAACTTTAAGGTTTCGAAGCCGTGTTATTGGCATCCTCCGAATCAGGAATGACCTGTAAAGAAGCTTCTTATAATATTTTATTGTGATTTCAAAGTTGTTTCTATGTTGTATTCCTAAATTTTCTTAAATACCTGATGATTTCTTAACTAACGTAAGAGATCGCATTTCATACTTAATGTATAAAGCATAATCGCCAAACAAATTGAAATGAAATAATAATAACCAATGATAAAAAAATCAGTAACATAAAAATTTAAATATTGCATTTTATACCTCCATTGTATTTATTATTTACTTCATATTTGATGAAGTCAATTTGTGCTATGTTTTAATTCAGCGTTTTTCATTGGGCTATAAAGCTTGTTATTTTATTTGAACTCAAGAGGATGGTTAATTAAATTAAATCTCGACCTAACCTCTTTAGAAAAGTACGCTGGTAACCTGTAGGATAACCGTCCTACCTTCCCTAGTTTGAGTACATATGGACGTTAAACCAAGTAAACAAACATACAGGAAAAAAAAAGTGAGCGTGTCTCCTTGGAAACAACATGCGGAGACAAAATAAAATACATTTTACGCAGGCATTAAAAGGTTCGAACTAAAAAGGGGAGGGTGTGAATTCAGCTCTAAATTTTTGTTAATTAAGAAGCATACGATCCTATCATGGAGGGCAGCTGATTTATCATTACTAATTCATTGTTGATTTAAGGAATTTGTTAGAAGGTCTATTAGAAAGAGATATAAGGTAAGTCGGGGAATGTTCATACACGGGATAAGCGCATATATCGGTATTTATTTAGAATATGGCAAGATAGAAAACGACCTGCGCTGAAGTCGGCTCAACCAGCCGCGCATGGTGGGGATACTTGTCCTCACCTTCTATCATGATAGTTCTGGTTTTTATATATGCAAACCTGTTGGAAATAATATATGCTGGATGTATCTGGTTGGTTGGTGGTAAAAGTACTGATAATAAAGATATTGTGCTTCTAATGTGACGAGTACGTGCGAAGTGGGAGCACTCCCTTCCCCTCTTCTACAACCCTCAGCCCCGCCTCCGAATTTGGAGAAGGTTGTTTTTTTTGGCGGACTATAGTTGGGAGAGCTACCTTTTACGGGAATTTGAAGTAAATAGGAAGTAAACAGTAAAATCCCCATAGATGGCAGCTCTCCCAACAAAGTAAATGTGAAAAAATAGGAAGATTTATTTCAAAATGCACTTACTCCGGTTTATCTTACAATGTTTCATCAAAAAGTTCTTAAGTCCATAAAGTTCCTCTCTTTCTCCCACGAATATAGTTGATTTACACCTAAGTAATCATTAATAGGCCTATAAGAAACATGTGTACCGAGTATCATCAATACAAACGGGTTTGGCTTCTAAATCTGAAAGGGTCAGGAAGGAAAGGGGGTCCTTCTATGGGTCTTGCAATTGCTAAGGATTGCACTGATCGACTCTTAAGAAGTACCTATTATATCTTATTCTGGTGCGAAGGATTGAAAAAGGCGCAGCGAAAAAGTACCTCATAAAATCGACAACTGATAACCACCGCCAGGATGAATGAGGCCCAGTTGGAAGAGATACACAACGTGGAAACAGGGTAAATTGTAAATAGAAAGTGGCAGAAGAGTGGGAGAAGATGAGTAATTCAGATCTCTGCAAGTTTAGCCTAAAAGGGAAAATGTTTCTGATGGAGTCCCACATCAGACAAGGCTAAGGATTAGACAAATATCTGTCTAAGAAGAAGGAAAAACACCTTAAAATAATCAGCAGCCACCTCACTCCCATCCACGAGCCATTCTCCTCGCAGCATTCCCATCCAAACCAGGTTTATTATAGGTATAAACTATATTGTAAATTGTGTTGACCGAACCTACTTCCATTTATAATTGAATTGACTTAGATGTAATCACATTCAGATGTTCCATTTCTTTCTTCTTTTTTTTTTTAATTAATATTAATTTTTCAATAAATTATGTATAGATATTGTTTAAATTAATAAATGAAACCTCAAGTCACCCACCATTAAAATCTAAAATCGTGCCACCTTTGGAGAGGATCATTTACAATTTATACATAAACGATTTTAGTTGCATTTGATGGAGGCCTGTAATATTTTTAATAATTCTTATGAGATTATTAGAGATTCAAATATTATGAATTTCACCTTTTCACCTCAGAAATCGACTGAAAAGATATAATTTTAGTATATGAACCAGTGAACCATGAAAGTGGTATATGAACCACTATTCCGCCCTAGAAAGTAAATTTTGATCATAAACGTAGCATAGAAATAATCTGTAGGTTGGTGCTAAAGATTCCATTGTCAAAACCGTCAGTTTCAGTTGATTCTTTATAAGAAATAAAATAAGAAATACTAGCGCTTTGAGACCTCTCGTTTGATGGGAATAACTTGCTAAAAAGAAAAGCATCATCATTAATTATTTTATTTGTCAATAACTGCCATAGAGGATACAGTTTTATTTTATCATTTTTTCGGTCATTAAACGCTCCTCGAGTGATATCTTAATGTGAAAGCAAAATTTATTCTTCACATGGTAATCAAATTTTAAGAAAGTTCCATTCCATTTGGAGTCTCTCAGTTAACCATTTATCAACTAGGGCTGCACATAAGATAGAATAGTATTAAATAATTCCATAATATGATGATTATTGTTATACCAACTAAAGCAGTGTGGGTTGGGCTATCACAAAGATTACCAACGTATTATAGCCAGATTAGAAATTTCGAGATTCATTCCATACCAAGGTACCGCCACGAAATAAAAGTAATCTACCGATGACCGAGTTCGAACAGGTACAGCTTTTGTTTAATCACGACATCCGTTCATTCTTATGGACCAATTATCATGACTCCTCCAAAACATTTCCTTCAAGCCAACTATGTATTAGATTTATTTATTGTAATGAAATTTTGTAACATAATTTCAAAGTTAGTGCGCAGACAACTTGTATCTAACTCGAGAAACGTCGCTTGATGTGCAGGAGCAATCTATATGCTCCGCACAATCAGAAATACCGGCGTGGTATGCATTTATTAAGTTTAATTGATCCGTGAACAGCAGAATAGACGGAACAAACAAAGATTCCAGAGCGAAATGCAGAAATTTGGAAAACGATACCCCAAAACAGGCAGCGGTAGGTACAGGAAATTGTAGTGGACATGGCGGGGGCCAATATCACCAAAACAACCCAATATTAACTCTATTTGAGACTAACCTAGAATATTCATATAATCAATTCTGTACTGTTGTTCACATCCTTTATTGCTGATCACATGTCAATCTAACTTTAACGCTATCTGCCAATATGCCGCAATCGATAACTAACATTCATTTATTTGGAAATCTCGAGAAACTATTCAAATCTCCTCCTCAAACCATTCTCATTCAAAACTCAGAAAAGTGTATACCTACAAAGAGTTCGATCTAATTATTGCAATCGTCGTAATTAATAATATCAGACCAGGCTTTATATTGAAGTAATTTCCATCATGTAGAGAGTGTAATTTATATTTGATTAAAAATCATTGTAAAATTTGAATTATATTATAAATTAGTGGCAGATTCTCCATCATGGATATGGCTCAACAGCACGAACCATCGTAGAGCTCTTAATAAGCTTCTAATTAAAAACGAATTTTCGTAAGAGTTCTCTTAAGTAACTGCCCTTCGCTAGGTCTCTTAAGCAATCGAACAGAGGTTGCCGCGGATAATGAGCTCCGCAGCCCATCATATCCTCCAGACTCCATGTCAGCCCAATATCATCGGCCAACATCGCTTATCATAGGATCGAGATTAATTAACTTTCAGAATTAAGAGTATCTAATTGTGTAACGTGTTTATACCTGTCAGTGTTCCCGATTACTATTAGGTTTGATGTTATGACAAGGTTTTATCAAAAATCTCAAAGATTAATCTGGGTCCTGCGCCATAATTGATTATTTTCTAATCTACATAAATGCAGAGCAATAAATTAAAAGCAATAAATCATTGCTGTGATTCTTAAAGCACGAGAGGGTTTGCAAATCGAGATGGAAGCCTCTTGTAAAAACGGATTAAAAATGGTAGAACAAGATTGAAGAAGGCAAAGAAAATTTGTTAAGCTAATCCAAGTTCTTGATGTGATCTGCAGATGATGCGGGAGCTGCTAAATTTAATTACTAATTAAAAATAAAAAGTAATTGATATCACTTCAGAAACTAGCTAACGTAAAAAAGTACCTAAACAATTCCGGTGGTCGGCATAGAAAGAGTCGAATTATTAATATCGAGCCAAAACTTTTTAAAAAGTTTAAAAATACCAAGTCCTACAAAAATAGACAATTTAGCTGAAACACGTACTCCCGAAATGAGCAATAATTTAATCTGACTCCATCTTCAGAGCATCTGAAGGGCGGTGTTATACTTGCACATTAGACGGACGAAGTAGTCGGGTTTGTCTAAAAAAAGCATGTTTTTCTAAGTAAATTCCTCTTTGTGATATCAATCATGTAATTATTATTAAAGTTTCGCGAATTTGACTGGTTGGAATCGATACATGAGCGCGCGATCTTAAAATCGATAGTATTTAAAAAAAATAAGCTCTTCCAATTGCGTAATATTGGACCTCGATATAAAGTACATCCGAATAGTTAAAATTAATCGATACTTGAGCATTCAATCTTAAAATCGATAATACTCGGTACTTGTTAATTCATACTCGTAGTAATTTTTGCTCATCTCTAATTCCCAAGAAGAAAAAACTTATATATCCATACTAAAATAATTAAAATCTGGTGCATCTATCACAAAACTTTTGCTTTAGTCCAGTCAACGAAAGCTCAAAAGGTGGGTGTAGACGGGACGGCCAAAATTTACTTCAGTGCTTTGTTTGAACTAGTTATGAGGTGAACGTACTAAAAGCCCTGGGATCTAGGAGCAGAGGAAGAGTGGAGAGGGAGGAGAGGTCATGTTTTTCGGCTGTTCGTTTATTTCTCGAAAACTGTTGGTCCTAGCTTAAAACATTTTATGTAAAAAATTGAAGAGCAATGGATTTCCTACAAGAATGTTCTCGTATTAATTTATTTCGTGTCTTTAGTTTTACAAATATGCGCTGTTTAAATTAACAAATAGTAAAGACGATAAAAGGAAAAGTATAGCCCAGTAGAGTATGGAGTCAACAATATTTTTTCAATTTTTCAAATTTACTTTGAAGGGTGTATATTTCTTAACCTGTAACAGATACGAAAATAATTAATAAGAAGATTCTTGTAAAAGATTTAATGCTCTTCAGTTGTTTACATAGATTATTTTAAGCTAGGGCCAACAACTTTTCAGATAAAAACGAAAAACATGACCTCTCCCTCCCTCCTTTCTTTGCCTCTGCTCCTAAATCCCAGGACCTTCAGTATGCTTATCTCTTAACTAGTTCAAACAAATCCCTGATGTCAATTTAGACCGTCCCGTCATTTCCATCTACAACCCCCTCATTGAGTGGCTTATTTACCAACATACTTGAAATAAATTTTAACATTTTCTATAAAAATTTCATTCAGTTTCCATTAAATAATATAAAATTAGAAATTATGAACTACAAGAATCACTTCAATTTTTGCGTTTTCCGTCACTCTATATTACCGTCCATTTTATATGGTAGAAAATGTACTATAGGCATCTATAAAATACTCTTATTTCCGGAAATTTGTTTTCAACTGGAGAAAATATAGTTATTTTTAGTTCAGTCAAATTGTCCCAAAAATTCTTAAATTGTTATAAAAATTAGGGTAGTTTCGATATGCTGTGTTGAAAAATGAAAGTTTTCTAATTCTCCCCACCACTCATCTTGAAAAAAACGCTACATTTTTTTGACGTCCCTGTTTTTCAAAATATCTCCTCAAGTATTGGTGTGATAAAAAAACTTATAGGTTCTTTTTTTTTTACTTATCTAAATAATCTAATTTATGAAACCACTACGAAACTTGTAGGTGCAATAATTTCCGAGATAGAGCTCTTTGAATTAGATTTTATTTTCCAAAAAATATAAAAACTTCAAATGTTATGTTTGTTACTCCTCGGTAGCAACTAAATAGCAAATCCTACGACAATGCTTTAGTTAAACTCTTTAGTAGTAGGGGGTAAATGGCTGAAGTTTAAGACGAAACTGGTTTCGCCAGGCCTTGTAGACTCTGAAATACGTTTTGAAAAAATGTTAAAAAAAAACAGAATGGTTCTATAGTCATTGTATTTAGGTTTACAACTAGAAATCCAATTACAATGAATGAATTTCAATTTTATTTTTTATTTTATTGAGTTTCTCACATCAAGAAATAAAGTTAGTCCATTAAAATTTTCTGCTTATATTTTCTTTATTTGATTTTCTTTATTTTTTCAAATATAAAAAATAATTCAATTTTCATCTTGACTATACAACCGCTACTGTAAAGGTCTCTGAAAGGTTGATATTGAATTATTCGAATAATCGGTGGTTCAATTTATTCAAGAAAAAATTTAAAATTTTCGCTAATTTTTCATTTAGTGCTCAATATCTTGAAAACTACCTAACCTTACCTCCGTGGCGCTACAACCCGGAGTAGGTATCGGCCTTCTCAATGAGCCGCCGCCATTCGGCGCAACCGCCTTCCAGTTCCTGATCCCAAGCAGGCTTCGAGTATCTGCTGCCATACCATCGGCCCATCTCAGCCTGGTTCTTCCACCTCTTCGGGTTCGATGCAGGATCTCCTCAAATACTCTCCTCGGTATCTCTTGTTCATTCATTCAGGTCACATGACCTGCCCAGCCAAACCTCCCTAACTTTACGAACTTAATTATATTCGGTTCGCCACAGATGTCATATAGTCATCCCATAGATGTCATCCCTGTTTTCCTTATACTTCACCCAGCCACATCCCTGATTGGTCCAATTTTTCGTTCAAAGATCATCAGGTCCCTTTTCTCGTTCTTGGAGAAGGTCCAAAACTGCCAACCGCGTGAAAAACATTGTGAATACCTTTTTTAAAGTGAAGACAATTAGCCAAAATTAAAAAAAAAAAAAACACGAGAAATCACCATTTTTAAAATTTATTTTGGCAAATATCATGGAAACTGCTCTTCCCACAAAGATAATAAACTACTTTATGGCGGAGTTAACTAGTTCCAATTGGAGTGGTAACAGACATGTGCAGGTTAAATAGTTTCCGAGATAAAGGATTTCAAAAAAAATATTTTAACGACTTTTTCTTGGATTAAATTCTAATTTCGTTTTACTTGAATCATATATCATATATGAATCATATGTAATGTTTTCTCATTTTATAATGTTCGGGTTTCATAAATGAAGAATAAAGGGAATAATCAACGAAGATTGTGTCAAATTAAAAGTTTTAACTTTAAAGCTTAAAAACCTATATTTATAAAATTACCTTAACGATCACTAAATAGTATCATTTACTCAGGGTAACATTTAGTCCAATTTTGAAGCTAAATCAAAGCCTAGCTTCCTTATTTTCACAATTTCATCACCAAAGTGCCCAACTACTGGAGCAGTGTCCTCTACCGGTACACTTACCTTACTCAATACAAGGTTATTTATTTTCTAGTATTTGAGAGAATCAGGGCTTTGTTTTAGAATTTCCCAGTTATATCTTATAAATTAGTGCTGATTGGTAATGCTGTAACTGTGCTTGGTGTAGCAGGGTTCATTTTTTGAAGGGGATTTTCAATACGTTTATGCGAACTTCATCTAGTACGTCTACTTTCGCAATTTCGTTTTTTTCTTTTTTTCTTTAAATTTTAGGACACCTGATATAAAGCGTTAAGAAAGAACTAAGGCTTTACCTTCGGAGGTTGCTCAATGGAGAAGAAGTAGGGATTCCTGTGGAAAGGATGTTGCTACACAGGGAAGGGAACCAGTCTGTTGGGTGCCATGCAGCTGATAATACTCGCCTCTGCACTCACTTTGGCTGCAGCCGCCAAAACCCAGGTATTAAACCTCAACTACAATTTATTATATATAGAGCCAGGATCTTCTGCACTCAAAATTTCATAAGACTATCATGATTTTTGAGTTAATATCGCATGGATAATTGCATTAATGTATTTTGAATTCCATTACTGAGCTTATCAAGGTAAATCGGGACATTTTTTTTATTTACAGTTTCTCTGAAATTAATGATAGTAATTAAAACTTCAAATGCGTCACCTGAAAAAATGTGAATTTAGAGTAACCACATTGTAATGGCAAATGAGCGGTATATTCAGCTTTATAATAAAAGAAGACACAAGAGAACAAACCAGTACTGAACTTTGTTTTTCACCAAAGGTGTTTTATAATATCTGAGAAAATTAATATTTTAGCCTAACAAAAAATCTTATTCATTAAGTCGAATAATATCAAAACTTTCATTTTTTTTTTTAAATTTTAATAATAGAAATAAAACGCGAGTAACTGTTAGGGACATTCTTCTTCCACTTCTTGTAAACTCATATGATAATTAATTTTTTTGTTCGTCTGTTTTAATTTTTTTTTAATTTTTAATTTTGCTATTTATGCATTCTAAATTTAAAATAAAATAGATCATAAAATAAAAACTGGAATACAAGGTCTCCTAACAAAATGAAGTATACCAAAGAGTTTAAATCTAGCCAACCACAAATATTATGGTACTTTTTATATCAATAATAGATAAAAGAAAAAATTAAAAGGAAATAAATAAATTCGTATAACAAATAAAAATATATTTTTCCGATTAAGAAAATAAAAACAATTCTGAACCTAATGGAAAACTATTAATAAAATATAAATAACTAAAATATTATAAAAGATAATATACTAATAAAATAACACAGATGCATATCGAGATATGTATGTATTCTTAGCAGTGAGGAAACGATCTATGCAGGTCAACACTTAAATATCTATGTAAAACTGTCAAACGATCTATATAAACAAAAATTTCGAGATATTACAGTGTAGAACTGAATGGATATTGATTTTGCTGAGAACAGATGCATATCTCAAAATTATTCTTTTCTGAGATATTACACTACTGAATTAGGTCAGCGATATGCACACATACATTCATATAACACATTCATATAAAATAATAAAACATGTACATATATCAATATTATTTTAAAAAAAAGTAACATAAAAAATATCTTCTAATATAAATATAATGGTAAATGATTTTTATTAAGAATTACTATATTCTTGTATTCGTTGAATTCACTTCAGTTGTTACAAGATTTTCTCATGAAAATAAATTATTAAAAATATGTATATATTTTAAGAAAATTATCATGTGCATGAATGACGCCATTTTAGTATAGTATCTCAGAGAGGAGTCATCCGAAAACTAATTTTATAAGTTTAATTTTTTTTCTTGGTATAACTTTAAAATTAATAATCGATATATCGGCTAGAAGTAGACGAAATTCCGCAAAAAAATAGCTTTCAACTGCTTACGAACAAAACTGCAATCCTTGCTTAAGTTTTGTGGAAACTCAAGGCACCTTGTAGAATGGATTGTATACTGACTGCAAATATATCCTATCCGCAAACATTTTTCTAGAAACTGCATTTATTGCACTTCTAAACTATGAAAATCTTTTAAAAAATCCAAAGCAATAAAGTTTCATTAAAAACCGGCCAAATTATTAAGAAAAAAGATGATAGTAAGAAAATTGGTAAATTGAGTGAGATATCGAATTTTTCTCTAAAAACCTTTTTTGATCAACTGGCTTATTGAAATATACAAAAGAAAATATTGATATGAAAAGTATAATTATGAGGATTTAAATGTTTACAGATTTAAGATTGGTAATACTCCATTAGAATAAGGGGACCCTCGTTTCTCAACGGATCGTGAGGTCATGATCCGGTGAATCTCTTACGGGGACAAATTCCTGAAATGTACGTAACGTGCCGCAGTAATACCTACCGTGATTTTAAAAATAACTATTTAAATGAAAATATCAAAATAAATAATTTGAAATGTATTTTTAAGGCAAGAGAATAATAATAACTATAAAATTTATAACAAGGGTATTTCCAAATCTTTTTACTGTAGCAGGAATCAAGTTGAAAATAATAATCTTATTGAAATAACCTTATGTTTTTTTTATTATTGAATTGGCAGTTAATAGAATAGTTAAACGTAAAGGTTATTATGCACTTATAAAATATTGTAAATTGGTCTGAATTTTCATGTTTAGTCAAGTAAAATGATTTAACTTTACTTGATATCTAAAAGTATATAGATAAACAGATTTTTTAATATAGATATAACTATTTGACAGTGGTACACGTTTATGATTATGATAAATATTGTAAACAGAACTCCGTGTGTTATTTAAAAAGATGCTGAAAAAGATTTATTTATTTTATTATCACCATAAAATGAACTTTATAGGATTAGGATCAGTATTTTCCCCAATATTGAGCACAAAAGTTGACCCAATACATAAAATTTAACTTTTTGGAAATAATTACCACTCTCGGAAACTATTGAACCTTCAGTGCTACGGTTAAGTTCAAATTGTGGCAAATTTAGTATCCTTTATGAAATATAAGAATATTTTTTTCGCTACTGTAATTTTGTAATTTTAAGCGAAAAACGAAAAAAAAAGGTGAGAATTTCGCCGTTTTTAACGAATATCTCAAAACACATCAGGTTTGAGATATACCTCCAGATTCGGATTAGCCACCTCAAAAAACATAGGAAACGATGATGAAACAGACTAACCGATTTTTACGGTAAAAATTAGCATTTTACTGGACTAATCACCCCACTTCAAGGTTTTAATATGCCCAGTTTAGGGTCCGAATCAGAAATATTTATTTTTAAAAAAATGTATTTCTGTCGTCGTCCTCCCTAATTTCTATCGTCTGTTTGTTGAGCAATGAATAGAGCAAAGATGTAAAATAAATCAATCAATCCTTTGTTTAACGATAACTTGAGCGCGTCAAAACTTAAGTGACTTATACTTTTTTTTTATTGTTTATCTTTTTGTTACTTGGTGTTTCGTCTCATAGCTTCGTTCCTTGAACCCTCAGCTCGATACTCTCTGTAAATTGCTTACCCCTTCTCTATGTTTCTGACTTTATGTAACCATTTCATTCTTGTTGTCATGACAAAGGTAATAGCACACCTTGGTTGCAATCAAACCCATCTGCATAATGCAGTTGAGAACGTTGTCTCGTTGACGCATCCTTTTGAACGACCAATATTTTACGTAATATCTCATTTTCTCCAGGAATTGTTCTTTTTTCTTCCCCGTACTTCAATGAAAATGGTGTATTGTTTTCTTTAGAATTGCTAGTAGTGTAACATTTGTAAGTTATTAGCGTCTAAAACAGATGAATTTGAACGAGAAATCTTTCGTAAATCATCATCGAAAGTTCCTTCTTTTTTTTCCGGCTTTGGTCGTTTAACATAAGATCAACACTTTTATTTGAGTATTAGATCTTTAAATAGCAATTAAATAGGCGGACATTATCAGTTATGCATCAAAGCTAAAAACATCGATAACTAACATTTCGATTAAAATTCTGCTCAGCGTCGTTCAGTGATAAATTTAAATAAATGTTAGTCATTGTAAGTCGGCAGCCAAATTGTTTAATTCGGACTGCATTTGCTGAATCTGATAGTTTATAAATTAGCCTGATTTATTTATAAACAGCCATAAAAAAATACATACATACTATCAGAATATATATTTATAAATTAATTAATATGGTATGAACTATTTTGCTGTTTCCACAAAATAATTTTGAAATATTGCATTTTTTTTTTTTCAGATTTTCATAAAATTAGGAATAAACTATTTTTTGGGGTGGGAAATCCAAATCTGATATAGGTTTTTGAGAAAACTAACGTTTACTCACCAAAAAAACACTATTTTGAAGGCGTTTTTAGTATTCTTTCCTGGCTTAATATTTGAATATTTTGATGTCTTATTTTTTTTTTATTATTTCGCTTAAAAGCAGAAACATTTTATTACTAAACTTATTCTTCTGCCTTCATTAGAATCAGAAATATAAAATATAATGTGTTTCGCAAATGCAAACTTCCCGATTTTTTCCCGGGTCTCCTATGGCGCGTTGGCTCCATATATGTTACGCAGCCCAAAATTCTAATGGCCAGATTCATCTAAAAAAAGTTTCATCAAAATCTTGGAGATACATATCGGATCCTAGAAATAAACACGGGGCAGGCTTTATAGTACCCGCAACACTGAACGGTAGTGAGGGTTTAGCGTGTCCAAACGACGGACACTGTGTGATGCACCTAAGGGTTTTATTATATAGAAGAGATTAAAAGAGTTTTAAGTGATACAGAACAAGTAATAAGAGAAGATAAAAAAGTAACATAATTGCTAATCTCCGATCTCTGTAGTTATAACATTCTCCCCTCTAAGAAAAAATGAATATACAAATCAGTCCTTCACAACATACATATGCCTCGGAATCATAGATAACGGTAGACACCGCAAAAGACCGTTTGCTGCAGAAATGGGCTTAAGGAGGTCAAATGGTAAAAGATAAATAATAAAAGGATGAGAGAAGCTAGAAAAAGAACGTGGTGTGAAAAAGTAATCTAAATTAATTATGGAATGGGAAGTAAAGAAATTAAACAAAAGAAGCATAAGGTGGAAAGATGAGGTGGATGAAAGCATGGCGGGACACGGCATCAGAAAAGGAGCCTTTGTCTAGAGATAAATGAAAACAAATTATGGTGGATATTAAGGTAGAAGAAAACCACATTAATAGAAAAATACAACAAAATATTCGAATTTAATGAGAAGATATTTAGCAATTTTGGTTACAAGAAATATTATTCGTATGTTTATAAGTCAACCAGATTTATCCCCTAGATAAAAAGTGATAACTTCAATAGTTTTTATAAAACAATGCGGTTTAGAAAAAAAGTTGAATGTAGTGCATGAGGACAACTTGTAAAGTAGACTTCTTTTTTTTCAATAAAAATAAATCTAGGAGCCCTCTTAGCCTTATCAGCAACAGATTAATAAAACAAAATGACAAAAAACAGTAATTATTAATAAGGACATATATAACTTAAATAAATAACATAATTATCGCTCTAACGGAAGATTACTTTTTAAAAATAATGACTACATAGATACTTATTCGTAGTATACAATGAGGAGATAAAAATTATTAAAAAAGATACTTCACTAACCAACATTTAATCTGCAATGGGAAATAAAAAAATGTTTTCTCAAGATATAAAATAAGAATCTCAGGCATTTTTTTTTCGAGTTCATTGGTCCTATTCAGCCAATATCTGTCCCAAGAATCCAAATATATTGAATCTTGTTTTGTTTTATTTCAATACGGGTTGGTTTTGTTGGGCTATCCAAGCCTACGTACCTTCATGATCTTTGTTTGACGCTCATTGATAAGATAATTGTATAATTCTTTGAAAATATTAAGGCTGTGCTGTAAATCCATCAGCAACCAGAAAGAGGCAGAACAATTTTTTTAATCTCTCTTTATTGCTAAATTAACAACTGACAGTGTGTGTATACTTACATACAGCGAATGAAATTACAAGAACAAGTATTACCAAAACAGAGTATAATAGGCATGCTTCTTGTGATTCTAGGAGAGGTATATGTACGTATAATTATTTAAATTTATATTTTGGATGAACGGCTTATATCAATAGATAGCTCTTAAAGATGAAATAAGCAAAATATTTATTTATTATTATTATTTTATTTTTTATTTGATTTGCTTTTTATGAATGTATATTTATAAAGGGGAACTACAGAATATTTTTTTTTCTTATTTTCAAGTATTGGTTCCCAGGTAGAAATTAAAAATGAATACGAAAAGTATGTAAATTGTTCTCACAGTAAATCGTTAACTCTTGCCATTCTAATCTTTAGTTTATTTTAACAATTCAGCTTTCTTAGATCTGAGAAGATATTTATCTCTGGAACAAAAGACTGATAGGGATAACCCACAAGACTGAAACGTATAAAAAAAAACAGGCGAAATCGACTCTGATCCAAGTTTCTTGACCTGCATTTAAAATTATCTTTAAGCAAAAATACTACGCTCTTCAAAAAGTATTTCTGGAGCCATAATGGTCTAAGAGGACCAGAACTATGAGGTTCCGCTGAAACCTCAAATATCCGAAGAATATATTTCTTCCAGTCAAAAGTATTTCTTGAAATAGCGGTCACGCAATACTACAAATGACGTACAACCTAGCATTACATTTGCGCTATAATAATAATGAGAAATCTCGTACCGCTGTCGGTCAAGAAATCTGAATTTATCATCAATTAATGGAATCAAACTTATTTAGATTATTTGCATGTTTGTATTGTATTATTTTCGTTGTAATATCATAATTCATTTTTTATTTGTTAAACTTACAGTATGACATCATTTATAGATATCTGATAAAGTTATTCTCCCAACAGATTGTGTGTAAAAATACAATAGATGAATAAATAAAAATAATATGAATGGCCACTTATTTGTTGATCTTCTCTGGATTTTCTCATACTAACGATCTTATTTTTTGGGGTACAAGCTTCTTAAAAACTACATGTCATTTGGCTGTTTGATGATGGTTCTGAATTTTAAAATAATCTCCAATGATAAAAGTTATAGACACCTGTTTCTCACTTTTGTTTCAGCATTCATTTTGTGTGTCATTAATCTCATAACTATACTCAAGATCTATATTTAATATATGCCAAACATAAATTTAAAAGATATAAATAAAAGAAATTTAATATTTTTTTGTCATATTATAATATAAATTATTATTTTAAATGTTTACCGTTGTTATGTGTCATATTCCATACGACAGATATGTTCACTTTTTATCTGAAATTAATCACCTCTTATTTGTTAAATTTATTCCTATGTACTTCCTTGTTAAATTGTATGTATTTATATGTTAGCCTCACTTTTTTTGTAAATATTTTATTTCTTTATTCAGTAGGAGTTTATTTGTAATAATCCGTTCGAAATAGTCAGATTTAAGCTCTTGATTTATTTTATACTATAGTTATTTTTCTTTTTATTCTACCATTAAAATACTTTCATTTTTCATAATTCTATGATTTCCATTGTTATTGTATCTTGTTCGTTTTAGCCCCTAAATGTACCTGTAATGTATGAACAAACGTCTCCATTCATTTGAAAATTTTTGATTTTATGTTTTACAGTTACCTTGACCATCTTCTCTCTTGATGAATTTAAAAATAAAAATAAACTTCCTGTTTCGGCATTTACTTATTGTTTCAATTTTTCCCTTCTGATTCTTATTCGACAATGACTCTGATCAACTTAACGAGCTAAGCGTTGGTGTTCTCTTCCGTTACGACATCTCTAATGTTAATTGAGACCAATCAGGCTGCTTCTGCTAATGTCAAAATTAATGATGGCAACATTAACGGCTCTGTGCAACAAATATCACTAACGATCTATGTTCCATTACTCTACCTTTAGAAGTGTAAAACGGTACTGCACCCATCGTTAATCACAGAACGCCTGGGTAACACCTCCTAAACACGTAACACTTCTTATGCAAACAGTATATGATGCGTGCCTAGAGAGCATATCGTCGACTCTATATTTTCTGGATGACTATCAGTTGTTTAATACGATATTTTATATTATATTATGTAAAAATATCTTATTTGTTTATAAATATTACATTTTCATTTTAACGCTGGGTGAAGTGGTGCAAGTACGCACTAAATTTTACAAAATTCGACTTTAGAGGAGTGTAAATTTTTTAATTTTGATGCTAGATTTTTCATATTTTTTTTTTTTCAAAAATGTTTTTAGATGATTAAATTTAAATATTACTTTCAAGCCTACGTTTCTACGAGACCCATTTTGATGAGATGAGATAATTTAATTAAATAGTAATTAGTACACACTTGCCCCTGCCTTAAGGAGGAAGTGCTTACAAGGTATCTGGAAGACTCCTTATTCAATCAGGATCAGTTTTCGGGCAAATACAAAATAGTTCAGTTTCCTAAGGATTGTTATACTGGTGTAATCATCGAAAAAAGTTAAAGCTTGTCAGAGACTCATTTTACAATCTTCGTTGAGTTATGAAAGGTAGATGTGGAATATAATTGAATAAATATATAGAAAAAATAATTTTTGTTTTAATTCGTTAGTCTGTCTCGACAAAACATGAAAGTAAGAGTAAGTGTGCACCATGCACACTAGTCACAAAACAGAGGTCCGCACTTATCCCTACTATCATGTTTTGCCGGGTGACTGGGGACAAGCGCTTAAAAAATAGAAAACTTTCAAGTAGAAATGTAAATCACAAATTATTTTGAAGAATTGCTTCTGCATAGCCGGAATGGCCGGAATAATACACTACAGTTGACATCCGCATGATGGTATAGAAGGATCAATTTAATTAGGGATTGATAAATTATTTGCTTTTGTTTCATTAAAGGGATTGATTAAATTATTATTATTTATAATTAATAGAAGTGGCAAATAATTTATCAATCCCAATACATATACGATAAAATAAAAATCAGCAAAATTGGACTTATGATAGTTTATTATGACGCACAGATTTATTGTCGAGATTGAGATTTACTTTTTTTTATATAGTATGCACTAACCAGTAATATATTATCGAGTGGAAAAAATCAACAATTAATTATTGTTCATACAATTTACGAAAAAATAAAATAATCCTAAATTAAAAAAATTTGTATTTACATAGTTTCATGCTTTTACCAAAGATATGAGGTTATGCGACTAAAATAACCCTAGTTAACCGTTAACTATAACTTTTTATTTTTCAGTTGGACTATTTTATAATTTTTTTATGTAATGTAATCACTTAAATTTAAATTGTATAAAACGAAATAACTGTAATTAGAAGTTAGTATCGTTTACACCTCTGTTTTATTCGTGTATCTTAAATTCCCTTTCTCTGTAATAAAAATAATCCCTTTTTAATTTTAAATTGCCCAAAAGCTTATCTTGAACTATTATTCTTTTAAATTTAAGCTATCGAGATTTCACTATAGTTTCTCTTTCTATACATATTTCAACAGTTGTAAAATTAAAAATGATCAGTGGAGTTCTCCGTCATACGTTTCATTGTTACATAACGTGCAAAAAAGTTCAATAAAAAATTCTCACCTCATTTGATTAGATGCCATGCGCTAAAGAAGTTACGATATCTTTCAACATTTGTGCTAATTTTTCTATAACCTCGAGAGCTCTGAATTGCGTGAAATCCTTCTAAGAAATTTATAATACTGTATTCACTCTTAGGTGATATTTGGGTATGATAGCCGATATGCTTAGAAAGGAAATAGTGAAAGTTTATAAAAAAAAAAAATGTTGCGGTTTTATTGGTATATAGGAACAAACCGAAGTGAAGCGATCACATACAAAATGAAAAAAACGGGACTTAGCTAAATTATACATTATTATGTAATATTGAAATCTGCAACATTATAATGTTGATTATAACATTTAATTCATGAATACTTTTAACATTCATGAATGCTCACTACATCCTCATTTCAAGACGGACTAAATATTTCATTTAATGTATTATGAAATGTTTAATTAACTGATATATTATATCAGTTGGGGATCAATCAATGCAATATAAAGACAAAACAAAAAAATTTTGTTAGCTATTTAAAGCCGACGTTTCAGTCCAAGCATGTGGGTTATTTTTCAGGGCTAAAGAAATTGCAACAACTAATCGGTCACATTTTTTTATATAGCTTTTTTTTATAAATAAATATTTCATAATGCAAAAAATTTAAATAAATAGATAAAAATTAAAATATAATATTTTAGTTAGAACTAAAATGTAGCCTAGAGGCTACATTTCCATTTGTGTCTATTTGTTTAATATTTTTTGCATTATGAAATATTTATTTATAAAAAAACCGTCTAAAAAAAATATCACAAAAAAAAAATTTCATTTATTGTGACAGATTAGTTGTTACAGATAGCTCTAGCCCAGAAAAATAGCCCACATGGTTGGACTCGTCGAAAACGTCGGCTGTAAATAACAAACAAAATCTTATTGTTTTCTTTTTATATTGTGCTCACTGATCTCCAACTGATATATCAGTTAACTTATAACTTATTTATATATATATATATATGTATATATATATATATATATATATATATATATATATATATATGTGTGTGTGTGTGTGTGCGTGTGTGCGTGGGTGCGTGTGCGCGTGTGCGCGTGTGCGCGTGCGTGCTTGCGCGCGTGCGTGCGTGTGTGCGTGTATGTGTGTGTGTGTGTGTTATAAGGTAAAATATAAAAAATACACGTACAATAAAATGTGTTTACTGAATCATTAAACCTTGGCCAAGAGGGCAGTTGTCCTAGGCCTGATTGAGATGCCTTCTAGATCACTGGTGCAAGGGCGACATGTTTTTACAGACAACTACCCTTAATTGATAATAAATTGCAATGCTGATAGGGTTCATTATAATTGAACCAGAGAGATAAAAACGCTGCAAATTATTACACAATGGTTTATTATTTCCAAATAGTAATTTTTCAAAAATATCTGGTCTCTCCATTCATAGGACATTCCTTACTGCTTTGGTTTACAGTTCAGATAATCAGATTATCTTTCAAATGAGAATTCGGAAAAGTAACGTGTGCAGAATACTTTATAAAAAATATCTACCAAGTTCAGAAAAGAAATGAAGCAGTAGGCATCTATGGAGCAGAAATTTGAAGCTTATCCCAACATAATCGTCGTGAGAGTGCCGGCCTGGGAGTGTTAAGAAATTGTGTCAATGCAAGTTGGCTGAGATGGTTGGGGCATGCAATCAGAGGGTGAAATAGTACAGAGGAAAATATTGGATGTGCACTTCAGTGTAAAAATAAAAAGGAAATACCAAGAAGCTGAAGGAAGTGCAGAAACAATCCAAGAAAAGATGAAGTAGAGAAGCCCGCAATTGATATGTGGGGAGGCCTTTAGCACCTCTGACCTTTAGCGCCGGAGAATTTGTCTAAAACGTCCATAACGCCATGTCAGCCAATAATGATCCAATTTGAATGATTTTTTTTTGGTTTCGTGGGGAATTTCATCACGTTTCGATTCAAAATTTTGTACGGACGGATTTTTTTTTATTCGAAGTTTGGATTCTGCGTATCTTGAAATTTAAAGCCTCAAATTTTGAGGGGCGGTTAATTTTTTTTTTTTTTTTTTTTTTCGATCTTAAATGTCTATTATTGAAAATAAACCAAAAGTATTTAAATAGATTTTTTTACATTTTTTTTATTTATTTTTTTTTGATTCCTTGGTATGCTGATTCCAAAACAAATTTCATTTTTCCTCTATAGAAATCAAGGAGTTATGGGCTTATAAAATATCTAATCGGCCGCCATTTTGATACAAAAAGACGGATCGTAATGTCGAGTTCCGAGGATCCGAGGTGATGTTTGACTTTGTTGCCTATCTCAAGAAAATCGGTTCATTAGTCTCCGAGAAAAGCCGCGGACGACGGACGGACGGATTTTTTCTATTCGATATTTGGATTCTATGTATCTTGAAAGGTAAAACCTCAAATTTTGAGAGTGGGTTAAAATTTATTTTTTCTTGGTCGATTACAAAGCTCTATTATTGAAAATAATAAACCAAAACACACTAAGATCATATTTCAGGGAAAATGAGTTGTTGGGAGAAAACAACTCCTGGTCCGGAATGAGTGGAATGCAAGAATGCACTAGGTCCACCATGTTCCACTTTTCCGGCGGCCTATTCAAAATACGGAGAAATCAAAAACCACCTTATTTCAAGGACGAGGAGTAGTTCTCTCTCTACTGTAAAATTTCGCTTAGTGAACGTATTGTCAGTTTGTTTTTTATTCCCATGGTTTAATCAATGATAGTAGAACAAAAATATTATTGCTCAGCTGTTAAATGTAAAGGTCCTTCGTTGTTTAACCTGTTGCCGTGAGATGTACTATACATTATATTTTAATCTGTCTTAAGTACTTATACTTCTAATAAATAAATGCCCACTTCTAATCACGTTCAATGTATTAACTAATGTTATCACCTCTATGTTTTAGACCTTTTGACTAAAGATACTTTTTTTTTTTTAATAACTAATTCAATGATATTGATATAAAAACGGCAGAAGAGAATAAATAAGTCGAATGTACTAAAGCTGGAGAGTACCAACCAACGAAGATATTAGTTTAGTAACATGCCGAAGGATACTATCCTGTTCTCCTGTTTAATTATCTTCTAAAGGAAGCGGGTATCGTGCGTACTATTCTGTTATGTAGATTTAGTAAGACGAAACTATATTCTCATCTTCTGAACTACAGATTATCAATTAGTTTACAAGTTACACATCCAGACTAAGAGCTATCTGGGTACATGGAGATGAACAAAACCTCGTCCATGTAAAAATATACTAACAACACAATCCAAATTTCTTCAAAAAATTTGTAACATGCCCTGGTTTATTTCAAACCAAACCATACACAACGACATAAACATACCAACATTACTCACATGCATGACAAATACATCACATTTCACTCTTCCACTCATAACCACACCAATCCATTCATGCAATCCCCTTCTTCCTTCCTGTTACCCAGTGGACCCGAACGCAGATTAAATAGAGAATGGTCCAGATATCTTCTTCTGCATCAATATTGCAAAACAAATCAAGATCCTCACCACCATGCAAGTCGAGGAAAACAACAAAAGGTATAAAATTTACTAATGCGTCGCAATACAGTACACAATTACACAAGAAAGGAATGAAGAATAATATGAAATCATGTATTTTGTTTCCTCTTCAGAATAAATAAATTTAATCCCCTGAAATTGGAGAGGTCTCGTGATAAGTCATTTATTGTATGTTAAATTTGGATATTTCAAGCCCGTTACTCTTCTAACGATAACGAAGTCAACAATTCTTTTAATCTTTTAATAGTCACTTCATGTCTTTCTATTTGAATAATAGAATTTCATACTTATCTTCCTCCATCGCAATCGTTTGCCGTACTTCAATTTGAACCATAATTCATTTTTAACGTTTGCTCAAGCAGGCTTGGAAAATTCGTGAGATGGCGATAATGTAATACAGAAGTTCCCTTAATTACGTCAATGCGATACCAAATCACTCAATACCGAGGATAGTTATTGGCTAATAAAAAAATTAAATCAATTTTTATTTAGGTTCTTTTTTATTTATTTTTTTGCCGTGAGCGGAATCTACCGAAGCTGTTTTTAAAAATAAATTGTGATTTATATTTCTCCTTGGCAGTTTTCTATTCTTTAAGTGCTTGTCCGCAGTCACCCAGCAAAAGATGATAGTAGGGGCAAGTGCAGACCTCTGTTTTGTGAAACGTGTGCTTGGTGTACACTTGCTCTTACTATCATGTTTTGTCGAGACAACTATAGACTAGCGAATTAAAACAAAATTTATTTTATTCTATATATTTATTCAATTATATTCCACATCCCTCTTTCATAACTCAATGAAGATTGTAAAATGTTAGTCTTAGACAAGCTTTAACTTTTTTCGATTATTAAATGTGTATAACAATCCTCAGAAAACCGCACTATTTTGCACTTGTCCCAAAATCGTTCCCTCTTGAATTAAGAATCTTGCATATACCTTGTACACACTTACCCTATAAGGCGGGGCATATGCGTACTAAGTACTATGCAATTAAATTATCGATCTCATTAAAATGGGCGTGGTTGAAACGTAGGCTTGAATATAATCTTTTTAACATAATTTAAAATAGTTAACACAAATACTACTTGAAATAAACTCATTGTCAACAGAATGAAACTTATTTCTTCAAGTCTTCTCTCATAAAAGCACAATAAATTAGTTTTTTAAACAATTTTAGTGCGACAATTCTGTACATCAGATATTTTTGGTATGCCAAACTGAAAATATATTTTAAAAGTTTCGGTTTAGTTTCTATGGAAAGATTTTGTTTTCATTAAATAGGTAATATAAAAGAAGACATAAGTTTGATTTCGATAATTTCTTATTTGTTTTTAGATACTTTAATTACCTTCATATGATTTCATACATAATTTAACATAAAATGCATATTTTTTTAGTAAAATTTTATTGGAAGATAATTTCCACTTTTCGCTATAATTATGTTCCTGCATTTTCTCGGTGATATACTACATACATGAAAAACTAAAGGACTTTAAGGAGAAGATATGAGTTAAGTTTCTTCAAAATCATTAGAGCCGTATACGAGAATATTACAAAAAAGTGTAAAATCTATAATATAGTTGGTACTCCTGGTTAGTCCGATATGCTGTATCTTCGCTGATACTGGTCCGATTTGGATGATTCGGTTTTAGATTTTAGATATTTTAATTACCTTCATATGATTTCATACGTAATTTACCATAAAATGCATACTTATTGAGTTATGCGCAAATAAAATATTATTTTCATTATAATGTTTTGTCCTTTTATTTCATCGGTGACGTACTACATATATGAAAAGTTAAAGAGCTTTAAGAAGAAGACATTTGGCAAGTTTCATCAAAATCGTCAGAGCCGTTTTCGAAAAAATATTAAAAAAATGTAAACTCGATTATATAAATTGGCACTTCCGGTTAGTCGATTTTGACGAAAAATTTGCTGTAACATCTCAGGAATATTCCTATCCTAAATGCATAATTTAACTTTCTTACGGCTTTTCGTTTGTGAGCTAAGTTATCTGGATTCAGGGGACCTTAAAACGTATATTTCCGTTGAAAACTCGAATTAGAAATTTTTCACGATCGCAATATTTCTCCTTACTATATATTTCCTATATAGGTAAGTGGATGTAAAAAAAAAAAAATTGAAAAAATCTAGCTTTAGAAATAAAAAATGTACAGTTCTGTATAGTCGAACTTTTTAAAATTTAGTCCGCACTTGCTCCACATCACTCTACGTGCTTCTAAAACTCGCGATAACTCGTTTTAATTATTAGTTTATACAACTAATTTAGTTTTGAGTCGGTTTTTGTTGAGAATACACATATATAATATAAAAATATAATTATTGAATAAAAGTGCAATAATACAAATATTTTGTTGTTATATCCAACTAACAATTCTCTATCATTAATTATGCCACATGGGAAACCTAAACACTTATAAATTTCAAGTGGTATACTTGGTGTGTTTTGGTATATTCCGTTTCAATAATTTATTATCAATAATCAAGTTAAAAGAGCGAATGTTTTGAAACCATTGAGGGCTTGATTCGAACTAATCTATTCTATTTTATAAAACACGGATTTTCGCAAATAATTAACAACGTTAAAAAATGTATTTTTGTTCATTTTTATTTAACATATAAAATTTTCCATATTAGCTAAAAATTTCCATAATAGCTACACCATTACGTTGCATTGTTCCTTGCCCGTTTCATAAGAGGATACATCTGATATTCTTATTGCGAAATCAAATGTTATAATAAAGTTAAGAATATATTAAATAATGCGTATCCGTGTAGCAGCATGTTAATTGTGTGAATTAGCATTCGTATAATTCCTGCATGCACAACTGGCAGCTGAGAAAGTTTGTAATTAATTCCAGAATATTAGTGTATGTATGAAATGAAGTAACAACGAGTTATGAAATTAATTTAGTGATCCTATATAGGAACAAAGGTATAATATAGCTATAATGTAACTTGTAATTCCAAACAAGACTTAGAAAAAGCAATAAAGAATATAATTAGGGATCGATAAATTATTTGCCACTTCTATAATTTTTTTTTTATTGAAAACTAGTTTCAAATTTTATACATTCATCTTCCATTGTAACCGTTTCTGTTTAATATAATCTAATTAGTAGCTCAGTGGTAAGGCTCTGTGCTACCATTTTACCGGGCCCGCGTTCGAAACCGGCTGTGGCAGATAAGTATTTATTCTGTTAACAGCCGTGGATCGACCCTGTGGGACGGGAGACCCTCTTGGGGCTCAGCCAGCCTCTATAAAGTGGGTATCCTTAATTGGGGAAAAAATCCTGGCGGTTGAGCATGTTCTCGGCCAAATCGCTTCAGTACGGTAGAAACAATACAGCCCTTACCAAGTACTAAACGCAAGACCCTTCATGGGTTTTTTTTTTTTTTTTTTTATAATCTGCTTATTAAACCTTGGTGGGTACCAACATGTATTTGATCTCTTGCCTTAATTAAATTCATAATTTATAAATGTTCATAAATTCATGAATAGTATTACTAATTTATATGACATTTAATTTAATATGTATAATAATACCAAACTGTATTTTGAATTGCTTGTTCTTGAATGTTTGTGTGTTTTTAGAACTGAAGATAAATGTATAACATTTGAAACTAGTTTTCAATAAAAAAAATGTATAGAAGTGGCTAATAATTTATCAATACCTAGCTAGATTGTTCCTTCTATTCCATCATGCGTACGTAAACTGAATAAAAAATTTCATTGCATCAAAATCATCACAAAAAGTTTTAACGTACCATTATAAGAACCAATTCAAAATTTTGTGATTTTGGTGAGACATTTTTATTAACTCTGACGACTGTCATACTTGTGAAGAAGTTTTAATTTGCAAAAATATAAAATTATCTCGTGTTGCAAAAATATTGGCTTAAATATAAGGTTTACTTAATATTGATGTCATTTGAATAACTATCGTTCATAACGTCACAAGAATTCGGTCTTTCTCAAGTGTTTGAGTAAAGGAGTACAAGTCATTTATTTGTTTGTTTTTTTGCGGCTATGGGTTTTAGTTGTTTATTTTTCTTTTTAATGAACTTTAGTTTTGAGAAAAAGGCTATAATTCACTGAAAAAGTGTTGACATGGAATTTGAATACTATTCCATTGACTAATTTTCTTTTAATAACCGGCTAAAATCGGGTGTTCCAATGTGTGCCATCCCTTCTGCCGAAAACCGGATTGGAATATAAGTGGATTATTCACGGATAACTATTGGTGGTTACTTCAATATCTTCCTCGTCCGAGGATTCTTGATTTGGGGCATCAAATTCTTCCACTGTATCCATATAATGAAACTAGAAAACGTTCTCTTGCTTGTGCAATGCTTTGGTAAGTGACCAGTGATTTTTAAAAAACACAACTGAAGCAAGGTCGGTGATTTCTGAAAGTGATTTTACATACTTCAATTTACCTTGTTTGAAAAGGGCCGATATTGTATTACAGCCACTATTAGTATTTAATGGTTTAGTAGTTAACTGCGTGCATTGGAGAGTACGTTGCTGGAGGAACGTTGTCGCTTCCTGGTTTCATGAAGTAGGCATTTACATCGTTGCAGAGATCAATGAGAATGACCTGTTGGGATGCTCACGTTGGTGATTTTGCCTATACAGATCCACCGCTGCACGACAGGGGACATCCTCTTGTCGCAGTAGGGTCCTTGGCAAGCGCGGGCGTTTAGAGAGAGCATCCTCACTCCTCCTGGCTGCCGCTGCGGAGGAAGGGCGGTGCCTGCGCTCCCCGACATCTTTTTTATTTAATTTATTTTTATGAATTTCAGCGAGAAATTGGTCTTGATGGTTGACATTTATCAAAAGTGTACAGTTACCAGGGCGATGACGGGGTTTCCCATACTAAAGAAAAGATAAAGAAGCTAAATTTGCTAGGCCTCTTTCACAGACACATCCCAAAAATGTATTGTAGTGCTTGCTCTGATTCACATTATCTGCATTTTCTCTTTCAAGTCACAGTTTCGAAATACCCCACAAGCACAATGTGCATAGCAGAGACATAAATAATTTGAGTAAGAACCCTAGGGGGCCTCAAAACTTGGTTGCCACGTAATATGGATAGTTTCTACAGAAATAGGACATACAGAGAGATAAATCACGTTTTACCACTTTTTGGAAATTTTCAGCGCACTCAAGCACCTTGACGGTTAGCCGTAGAGAAATATTTTACGGACATTAAGTAGGAAATCTTGTCTACTTTAATTTAGCATAGAGTTGTTTTCTCGAAAAATAATTAATAGTTTCCGAGGAGCAAGTGAAATACAAAAAAAAAAATGATAATTTGACGGTTTTTGAAAAACAAGGTTGTAGAAAAATGCACGACTACAACAAAATCTTACCCTTTGGTGTCCTACTTTCCACGGATAAGAAAGGAGCTGGAGGTAACGCAGCTAAAGACCTCGTTTAAAGACCGACAGCTAGAGTGATTTAGGCACGTTTGTGGAATGTACATGGAGTATATATAGCAGGTAGGGGGGAAAGAGGCAAAACCCTTCAAACTTAGCAGGGACCGAGAGGCGTGGCTAGATTGGATCGGGACTCCACGACGCAATGAATGGCACGAAGAGGAAGACAAAGAAGAAGTCTTTCATCACACTATAAGTTTTGAAACTTTTTTTTTTGGGACCCCAAAAGTTTTACCAATTAGGGTCCTCATTTGTCTTGATCGGCTCTTGCATGCAGGTAACACATTACCAACGTTTTTCATTCCAAAATTAACTCAAATTTCACAAAAATATGTTGTTATTTTAAGATAGCACTAATGAATTTTGATTGATCATTATTGAGACACAACAAAAATCACAGTTACTTGTATGAGTGCTTAAAGGTGTGTATTCTCTGATAATATTGATTGCCTGATAATTATGAGAGTAGTATTCGAGCCTGAATTATTAGAACGAAATCTAATATTAAACAATACACCGATATCTTACAATGCAACATTTATTCGGGCGTCAAGAAAGATATCCTTTACAACTCATAACGTTAATTTACTTTTAGTAATTAAATTAATCAATTTCCTCACAAATCTTTAAGCACATATTTGTTTATTATGCGTTCGTTCTTGTATCAAGTTGTCCGACAAGAAAAGGATGAGTGGTATCAATAAGTGAATTACAATAGAACTTATATTTTTAAATGTAAACTTGTGATTACTCTAAACGAATTGACTACCAAATCTTCACGGATTATTCTGTGAAATTGTTCAGTTCTCACAGACCGATTAGCTTGTTCGGTATAAGTATCATATAGAAGCGAAAGAAATTATTTTGATTATTTGATAAAATTATATTACATCCATCGATTTATTTTTTATTAGAAAGAAAGAATCCAGTAATGCCACAGAATTAATACACGTGGGATTTTTCCAATGGAAAGCTTCATGTCTACCAGTAACAATTTATAACAATCAATTAATAACAACCTTCAAAAAAACTAGGTACGGTATATATTCGGTATACGGTCTAAGTATACTTGTACTATACTTGTATATAGGCTCATCTTGAACATACGTGCAAAATTTAAATAACAACAACCGACAAGACGATACTAGCACCTTCCTCATCTTCTGGACTACAGATCCTCACTTAACTTACGAAAGAAGCGACTTATCTATTACACAATTCTATGAACTATCTGGACATAGGAAGCAGAACTTTGGTTTCAGCAATACACGTTCACATCAACAAAATGCAAACAACAAATTCAAAACTTCTTCAAAATTTTTCAACGCACTCTAGTTAACTCCAAATTACACGATACCCAACCATATGAACAAAGCAACAGCAAATTCTTACATACATGGCATATAGATCACATTTCATTCCTCAACTCGTATTCACCCCAATTAGTCCCGGTCGCGATAGTCTCTTTTTGGAAATAAATTGTCAATCGACTTTCTCAACGTGATAATTAGGAGAAAAAAAAGTAGAAACAAATTGTATATGTTTTAGATAAAATCGGTATGTAGCAAGATCATAGCAACATTTCTCCTGACTATCACGTTGATAAAGTCATTTAATTTTAAAAAATTAATATATTTACAGTATTGCGGCTGGATTAAATTGTTGTTGTCTTTTCTTGTATTATCTTGTTGTTAAATGTCTTGTTGGGCCTGAACGCAGGTTAAAAAGACAAGAGCCCAGAGACCTTCTGTTTCACGCAAAAAGGAAAATTTAAATGAAGATTCTCGCCATTATGCTAGACGAGGAAAATAACAAGACGATAAAACGCATTTGAAAATATACTCGCATTATTCTTATAAAAGAATAATTATATGAGTTAATACTTAATTTTTTTATTAAATGTTTTGTATTCTTCAGTTTTTTTTCTTATCATTTTTATTTTCGAATTTATCTCTTCCTCATAAATCGTCTAAAACAATACACACCTTGACCAAGGCTGAAATGCAAAGTTGGTGTAATTCATTAATTACTTCTCCGGTAGGTCTTCTAGCAACAGGCGGTTCCTGAACGAGAGAAGAAACCCTTTCATGAAACAACATATGTCAATATACATCAACAGAAGATGCATTCAAATATATTTCTACGGTCGGCAAGATGTAATTAAATGATTCCTGTAGATTTTTAGATTTCCGTGACTCAACGATTACTTATACACTGAAGGATTATTTTTATTAAGATTTTCATAAAAGTATAAAGGAATCTTTGGAGAAATATACCAAATTATAAACAGTTTTTATCGAGTGAAAGTTTGTGGGGAAAATAGTGAAAGTTGAATGGATTGTAATTGTTCTATATATAAAATCGAATAAAGTTAATTATTCGAAATACCAACTTCGTTGTTCTGGTATTGAGGATACCTCACTCTCGACGAGAGAACGTTTTCAGTGACCATGACCAGAAATGACTTTGGTTTGTCGCTCCAGAACATTTATTGCCTAAGCTGGTTTTTAATAATTCTTTTTTTTTTTTCATTGTATAACTTGAGAAATTTCCTGTAATTTCGAAATCCCTAAACGGAATAAAAAGAATCAAGCAAGAGACATAACACAAGTAGAACTGGTTTCCTGTGTTATCTTTACTATTGCATAATGGATCTCAATACATTACATAAGAAAAGTAGGTTCATTCAGACTTGACTGTACACATGACATAAATTCAGGAACTTCTTCTGGGCTAAAGAAAATAACTCTGGAATCGATCCGATTGCAACAGAACCTGTAGGGAAAAATTTATATGTAAAAAAATGTTTTAAAAAATATGAATATTTAAATATTGTTTAGCAGTTATCTTTAGGTACAGTAGTTTAATAAAATAAGAAATGTATTCACTACTTCGCTTCAGATTAATAAAATAAATATTCAAATGGAAACTGGTACATCTTCATAAGAATGCAACGAAAGATAGTTGATATTTTATAAGTTGCTTAATGATTTATAGCTGTGAGAAAACTATACTCGCGGGGTACTTAAATACTCCCTTCCTCTCCCATCAAAAAACCCCAAAATACCACTCTCCCAAAAAACCTCAATGACGCACTTTGCGTCTTATCTTCCCTTCCTCCTGTGGGTGGGTATCTCTGTATGTGTGTGAGTAAATATAGGGCAATCCCTTCTGGCACAGTGGAATGGTTGGAATGACTAAGGTTTACAGTTAAATATAAAATTAAAGAAACAAACTATAATTTAAAGAACTTAAAATTTCACATCTTGTATTGAAAATAATATTTTCCATATTGAAATAAACTAAATTATTAAGAGTAATAAATACTCACAAGGATCAGATATAACATCTTCATTTTTTAATTTTAAAAAAATATCATCACAATATTGGCTTTTTCTTTATTCTATTATTTTATTTCCAGTATCTCCGCACTGTCACACATATATTTGATCTAGGTGATGCATTTACTGGACCTACATATTTACACAAAAATTATACACCGAATCACTCCACTTTGTATTATTATTTTATTGAAATCTTAAATTTCATACTTAAAACATAATTTTTTATATTAAATGAGCATACAGAAAAAAAAATAATAATTTCAATTATATTTAATTATTAAAACAAAGGATTGTATAGGGACCAAAGTTCTGACAAAAAATTCTTATTCTAAATTTTTTTAGTTTTACCTACCTCTTTTTTATTGCTTCCACCATCAGAGATTTAGCAGCCCAGTACCATTCCAATTTGGATGGTGTCATAATTCTTATGTCCAATAAGCCTGAACATGGATTTTTGAAGTTATATGGAATTTGAATATATAATGAAATATGGTGTAAATTAATGTCATGAATATTTATTGGTTGTAATTGGTTTATGTTATATTGTAGAAAATAAGCATCCTGAAGACAAAAAAGGACTTTGAAACGTCGATAACATTATTATAGAAATATTTTTTAAATAGTAAAGATAATTGTCATGAGAAGTTGTTCACAAATAATGAAATCATAATATATTGCTCTTTCCTAATATTTGGAAATTATTTAATATAGGTATTTTCATTTCTTTTATCCATTGTTTATCCCATAAATTTCATTTGCGCAATGTTGTTACTTTTAGCAAGTCATTATTGTGTGATACATCACTTTCAAGTTATTTCCTAGCTCTATGCTCTGTTGTAATACAATATTTACAAATTTAGAGTTATGTAATCAAAGGATTTCCATCTTCTAAAAATCGAATATAATATTGAAATTTTGAAGCCTAATCATCATGATAGAATGATTGCAGTATATGATATTGAGTGAGCCTTTGATACCATATTAATATAAATTATATAAACCATCACAAAGAAAAAAAAATTTATGACACTAAATAAAATATTTTAAACATATAGTAATAATGGCTATGTTAATCTTTGTATCCTCTACTTTAAATTTTATAAACTAATTATTATAATAATAATATTGATGTTTCCAAGGCGAAGCAGCAGATCTGTGTGGCTCCAACAACAGCTCCCCACAAAATTGAGAAGGTCCTATCACAATGTCAGGATGAAATTAAGTATGCCCTTCTCCAAGGTAACATCCTTTTTTCCTGTTTACTTATTTTTCTCATTAATATTATATAAACAACTTTATTTTCATCCATTGAGGTCTTCAAATGGAAACATTACTTTTAGAAAACATGCATGTTGCACTGATAACTCTTTAAAGCAATTTGGACAAAGTAATAGGAGTAATTTTTCTGCGTGAAGGAATGCTATACAGGGGTTGTTGAACAACGTTTCTCAAATTATAATATCAATATTCCATCTATCATGAGTGTATTTCGAAAATTGTGAACTTCTTACTGATGTGCCTCCCTATGGTAAAAATCAGAACATTTTCCATTTCAGAATGAAACAATACTAAATGCTGCTTTTTTTTTTTTTTAAATTATGTTTGTTTACAAAAAAAAAATTTTATACCTTAAGAAAAAACATTTCTATTGTTAAATATCACACCATTGTTTTTGCTAGGTTCTCAATTTATCCTTAAGATAAAGAAATTCATTCTCAAAAAGTAAGTATAAGGTTGAGAAATGCATGGCTGTTGGCATAGTTGGCTAACACAATGGAAATACAAAGGGAGATTTCTACTGATTATCTTCCTATCTTTGGCTGATCATGTTTCAGCACCTATTGCCAACCAAATATGTTGCAAGAACTGCTTGATGTTCGAAACCACCTATACTAAGATGCAAGTATTGCTTATCTCCCTGTTGGGGTAACCAAAGAAATTGAAAAAACATCTTATGAATCGTTCCTTTTGAATGGAATATATAAGTAATCTGAAGATTTCTTGCATAATTTAATATTTCTCATTGAAACAGAAATAATTTTCTGAAATAAATATCTGTCAGTAGAATATTTTTAAGGAAGTAGAAATATTATTTAATTTTATGTTTTTCTCATTTTAAATGATTTATAATTATACCTAACTCTCATAAGTAATAAAAAATGTACTAAAAAAAATAAAATAAATAACGTAAACATTTTGAATTATGTTTATTTCTCTGGATATTATTAACTTCATTTAGCAGACTATGGTCACTGTCTACCAAAATCCCTACATGTACATTATTTTTTTTTTTTCATCAAATTATAACTTTATCTAATGGGTATATTAAAGTGCAAATCTTAAAATAAACTAAATTAAAAGTTTAATTAATTACTGATATAAAAACTTTTGTTTACAGAGGCTCTGAGTGTACTTGGACAGTCGGTAGAAAGACAAAAAAGAGAGGCATTCACTGGTGAAGAAAGAAGAATTGCAGGAGTATGTATTTCACATTTCCTTAAAAGTTTTGATTTAAATAATATAATTAATTAAGTTCGATAAGTTAATGATATCTAAACATCTTTAAATGCAACCCGTCTAAAATATATTAAGTACTATTCAGGTATAGTTAAAATGTAATATGGCACCAATATATAATAATATACAACTACATATCTGTACAGTATAAGTCAAAAGTTTAACATCTCTAAATTTTTATTTGAAATCTGAATTATAAGTTATTACAATTACTTGAAATTATATTTGTTATTACTATCAGGAATTCAAAACTTTTGTTCACTAAGCAGATACTTAAATAAACATTTTAAGTGCAAAAACCAAATCCCCTTCCGGCTCGAGCCAAATTCCATTAATCGAGCCGGGAGGCGAAATGTACTCCTAAACATTGAATCAAGCTGTAGTTTCAGATGTCTATAGACTTTATTTCAACATTTTCAATTAAGCTGTCTTATTTAAATTATTTTTTAAGAAGCTCCTCAAACATTCTGGTAATATTACATCCTGCTCAAGGATGTTTCGGTTTTCCTAATCCCTGAGATGCCCAGTAGGATTGAAATCAGATCATTACGGCTGCCATTTCTTTATCTCTAAGATTTCATTTTTCTTGTTCCCTTTAAAGATAATTCCAGCACAGATTGTCTTATTGGAAGGTATAAGTATTCATCCATGTATGCAATCTTAAAATTTAGAGAAACATTCCGCTGTGAAGGAACTACGTTTGGGTTTATAAATATAAAAGGTAATTAACTATGGAAGGGAGTTGGGTATTTATTCACTAATAATAAAATGGAGCTCAAAGAACATTTCATCAATCTAAAGAACATTTTTTCACTGGCTCTGTCGGCATTTAATCGGTTCCCAGATGTTTTTGTTTTCTTGCAATGTTGGCGCAGTTACTGTAATTCTACCACTTAGATTAATATCTCAAACATTTTTTTCATATCAATTAGATTTATAATTTCTGTTATCACTCAATTCAAATTTTCAACAGAGTTTATCTCAAGTTTCTTCCATTTTACTGAAATATTTTTGGTTTCATACTTCCGGTTTTTCAAATTTTAGCTGGACTGTAATTTTCCTCCATTGGCTGAGCAGATTTTCATATTCATTTGTGGGTAAAATCATTTTTCATCCAAAATAACTTAAAACTAAACTGAACAGAAATTTGTTTAATGAAATTGCCATTCTATTCTGAGCACTAACTGGATTGGAATAGTGTTTTGAATAAAATAATTAGGATAATTGTAAAAAATGGATCTACGTTAATGAATAATATTTTGATGAATAAGATTTTGATTTTATTATTTCCTTCTGATTTTATTACAGTGGCAAATAATCAGAAGTCTATCATTAAATTTGTATGTTTATGTTTAAGAACATTGACTTGCTTTAACAATTTTCAATATTGTTAAGGCCAAGACTTTAATTATTAAATTATTGAAAAGTAGTTTATTTTAAATTTTGGCTTGTGGATCTATGTATTTACATACTCATATATAAAGATTTAATTTATTAATAAATGTTAAATTAAGTTATTAATTCTCCAAAATGAACTTTTTCACCAATGAATATTTTAGTTTCTTGTCAAAATATTAGTATTTTATTTTAATATACAAATCAAGTTGCCTAAATACATAAATGAGCATCAACCTTCTAAATATCACACACATATATACCAGATATATCTTAATTCTCCTCCTGAAAACTGATTCGAAACATAATAATAAACTTTTTATTTATTCTGGGAAAAGTCCCTTTAGAATAACAATTACAGGCAATGATAGGTGGGCCTTAGAGTAGTTGATATAGGAACATATGCGTTAACAGATAATTAAAAATAAAAATAAAGAAAAGTCAATAAATAAATACAAATGAAAATTATAACAAGTCATAATGCAATAACTTCTAGCATATGAAATAGGTATTAATACTCTAATTGATTACATCTTAAAACAAAAACCACACGAAATTCGTATGTTAATAAGATATGATAAAATTATAAATGAAGGAACATATTCACAAATGTTGATTGAAATAAGAGAAAATCTATTTACAATGTTTTTTGGAACTGGATAGAAAATAAGTGATTGAACAAGCGGGATTTTAAGGTGATAAGAGTATTGGAGCGACAAATGGAAGGAGGAATGGAATTCCATAAGGATGAGGATCGGACAAGAAAAGATCTGTCGAAAGCTGCGGATCGGTAGGCCGCTGTATATAAATCTGAAGGCCGAGAACGGGTATGACGAGAATGAACTGAGGATTTGAATTGAAGAAGGTCGAAAATATAGGATGGACGGCGGGATTGGATAACTTGGTAGAGGAAAGATAGTGAATTATTGAATCCATTATCGATGGTACAATGTCAAAATGAAGTTTTAGTATTGTTGATCGATTAAGGAAAGGTGTTTATAGTACTTAATAATATCATAAGAAGACTGTGGCTTTACATTATAAATAACTAATTACTTTATTAAGTTCAAAACTAATGTATATAGTTTTAGTTTTCTTATTGATATTGTCTTTTGTTTTTCAGTGTCTACTGCAGTGTGTATACAGGAAAATGAAAGCAGTAAGTTACTGAAATTGTATCATAAATACATATTTAGCACGTTAAATTGTAAAAATGTTTTCGCACTTATTAGATTATTTTCTCCTTCTAAGGCACAAAGTTAAAGTATAGTTTTAAATAATTCAGTTTTAAGATGAAACTCTAAATGAATACTTGTAATAAATTGTTAGATATACTACTACTATTACTTGAAGGCACAACAATCCATTACTGAATCTAGGCCTCATCCAGCAGCCTCTATCTTGTGCTGCAGCTGCCCAATTTCAGGTGTCAAGAAGCAGTCTTTTATCTTTTTCCGCTCCACCCAGCCATCTTGATTTTGGCCTTCCCAATGAAGTCTCTCAAGCTTAACAAATTTCACCACGTATATGCTTTGGTATCGCTCATAGAGCTCTATATTAGCATGTCTTCACCAAGCATTCCCCTCTAGGATAAGGTTGTAAATCCTCCTTAATATTTTCTCTTCAGATATACAGAGCTGATTCCCGTCAGCTTTCATTGTGCACCAAGATTCTGTTCCATACGTAATGAAAGGCCGGAAAAGGGTCTCGCATAGCCTTAGTTTGGCCTGATATTCTCATGTGCTGGGAGAGGCTGAAATAACATTGATTTGCTGAACAGATTCTTCTACTTGTCTCCTGACTGAGATCATTCCTTAAGATTACTCCAGATCCCAGGTAGACAAAACTCTTCACTTTTTGGAACCTGTATCCTCCAGCTTCAAAGTATTCAGTCAGATTTCCTGACCACTACCACACATATATTTAGTTTTGACTTTTTTTATCACTAGGCCGGATCTTCTGGTTACCTTCTCAAAGTTGATAAAGGCTTCTCGCAAGAAACGCTCGGATCTAGCGATGACAATATCATCAGTGTATCCCAATAGCTCAACCAGTCATTTTAAGATAGTCTCACCAACCTGAATTTGGGATTCCTTGATGGCTATTTCAGTCAGCTTTTTTGGTTTTGTTTGTTTAGGTATTCATAAAATGAATCATTTTTTAGTGGTTTTCAGTTGATATTTGATCCTAAAGCTGTGCTTAAAAGGAAAATTTAATTGAATATCCTGTTTATAGGTGGATGAAAGTGGTTTTCCTACAGCTCCTGCTCTGGTACAGTTATTTACAGAAGGAGTAAAGGATAGAAATTACTACCTGGCAACCATTCAAGGGGTTCAGCAGTGTTTGGCCAAAGAAATCCAACAGCGAAAATCAAACCAGACGTTATCAGAAGGTATTTTACCATTTTACTTTAAAATAAATAGTCCTTCAAAATAAACATGGTTTTAACTATGAAGTAAAACCATAATCATTTTTATAGAAGTATTTTCCGATCCTGGAATAATTCATTTTCTATCAACTCCATTAATACTTAATACAAAGTATGCAATTTTTTTGTAGATCTTTTTTCATCATTTAAAAAAGTATGATTTTCGGATGATGGCTTGAATTTATTTATGATAATTATAATTAAATAAAAAATAAAATTATAGAAATAGAGTCAAGGTTCCTGATTAATCACCATAAATTCAGTCAAATGAATTTACTATGAGATTATAATTTAAATTTTTTACTATGACAACCTTTATTTTTTACAATTATATTCCATAACACAAGACTGTGTCTTAATAATATAACATTTAACATATTATTGGATTGGAGGCAAAAGTGATCAACTGATATTCTTGTCTGGTTGATTGTGAAATTATCAATAATTAACTAATAATTATGGATGATTTTACAATTTTGTCAATACGAAAGCATAAATTTGGTTCAGGCACAGATAGAGAGCCAAAAAATCTCAGTTGATCACTTTTACCTCCAACCTGATGATATATTGCTCCTTATTTATAATATATTCAAAATGTTCTCGTAAATACAATCCTAAATATTTTGTATTATCCATTAAATTATTGTGTATTTTCTTTTGTTAATATCAGCTGAAGGATATACTTGCGACGTTGCCTATGACATGTTCATGTGTGTGAGCGAGCAGATTGAGAATGTAAGTATTTATTTATAAAGTTCAATATTTATTCATTAATTGATAGTGTTTCATTTATTAAATCATATTGGTAAAATAACAAGTTGATCTATTGCCTTGATATTCTGTCTTTATTTCGATTGATTACCAAGAATTATGTCAATATTGTCAGTTTGATAAACTATTACATCATTTATAGCAGTACACTGGCAATGCCTTTGGCCCAACCTTTTTTCCATAACACATTGTAGGGCATCTATATATTGAACATACTTGAGGTAAGGTAATTTTACTCATTGCATCAACTGTCATATATCAAAAGGTCGGCTTTTTGAACATAACTGATGCTTAATGCAGAACAATAGGAAACTGGCACCATCCATGGGTGACCAGCATAAAATGGGTTCAGATACTTGTTCATTTTCTTTGAGAAAAAAGTTCTCTCAGATTTTCTAAACCCTCCAATCTCGGTCGATGGACAGAGAACAATAGTTGTTAATTTGGGAAACCCAAATTAAGATTGAAAAATTTCCTTTACCCTTCATCAAAAACCAATGAAATACCATTCTCTCATAATTGAAGGCATGAGCGGATAAAGGTGTGATTGTTATAAATTTAAAGTTTTGAGAAAATTACCATTAAAGTTTTTTTATATAACTTTTTAAAGACTGCTAAAAATGATCTTCCAAAATTAACATGATCTGCCCAATCAACTGAGAAATCATGCGATTAACCAAGAGTCTTGAGTTGTTAATGTTACAAGACGATGATTTTGATTGTATCGGCAAAATGGGCCTTTGAACAGAGTCATTAAGTGATAACAATGAGTTATTTCACTAAAAATCATCTGTCATATATTTTGTGGTTTACCAAATCAGCTTGTTATATTTTAAAATCTGAAGTTATAAATTTTAACAATAAGCATAAGGATAGAACTTAAAAATATAATTATTCAATAAAGATTTACTTTCTCCAAATTATGTACAATAAAATATGATCATTTTATCAAGTAAAATATAATTTTATGGTTAAAAAATACAAATTTTATACAACATTCAATTAACAAAGCAGATATTTTCATCTGCATGATGTTACAGCTTTGCGGGATATCACCTTAAAAGAAGCTAGATCATCTGAACCTCCAATAGATTCCTACAACATTACCTACAAAGTTACCATGTATGTTTAACAATTTATTTAAACCCTCTCCCCACCCCTCTCCAGAAAAAACTACTCTTTAATTTAAAGTGTTGACATAAGGTTTTAAAAATAGTATAATTGCTGATAAAATAAGCAATTGAATTATACTTTTTATATAAGTTGGTAGATTAGACAATATAATGTCTAAATAATGATAAGTTATATGTACAAAATATTATATTTTTTACTATATTAAAAATAAAATGTACAACTAGTTGCTGAAAACAATATTACCACCTTCCATATGAAATGAAAACACATTATTTTTCACAAATTTATTTGTAATACTTATTAAAATAATTATAGTGGTGAACTATTGCTGTATCAAACTTGTTTTATCTCATTAATTTATTAGTAACATTTTGGCCCATTATTTGCCATTTTCAGACCTTTTTACAAACTTGAGTTTGATTTATACCTATTGAGAAGTTCTTTTTAGTCCTTTCCTGTCCTAGATACTAAAAATATCTAGTTAAGAGTGTATCATAATGGAAATTTCTAGAAACAGATGGCATACAGCCTTGCGTTACAAAGTATTTTCAGTATAATGGGCTGGAGAGAAACAATAATATCTCAATAGACATGTGAATCAAAACAAAGTTTCAAAAATGTCATTAATTATGTAATATCAATGAGAGGTCTAGAATTTAAATGTTTATCCCTAAAATTATATTAATTTATAAAAAAAAAATATTACAAGTACATAAAAATTAAATCCTGTATCCTTCCTTAGTATATATGTATATATTTTTCATAGAAAAACTTCATTAATTGCACTTTTTTTTCCATTACAGACTTTAATGATATTTGGTTAACCGATTTGATATTTTCAGACATTAATTTCTTGAGGGAGCCTAAATAATGGTGGAGGGTCCACCCAGTCTCAGTTTGCAGTGAACCATAGTTTTTATTACGCAGTGGCAAACCACCTATAACCCAATAATCTTTCCCTTTGGGGTCAATTCAGTAGTGAATTTCTCATCAGTGTTATTAAAGCACTTGCGTTCAAGCAGTGACAATAATCACTGGCCATAGACTTCCGCAGAGGGCAGGACCGTGTTTGTATTTATAATAAAGATACCATAAAGCTATATTATATTGAGTAACAGCAATAGCCTAAGTTAGACAGAGGAGCAAGCTGGGCATAGCAATAAAAGATCTGATGGTTTATGAACGTAGCAGAATACTAAAAATAAACATAAGTATGCTAGGAGCTAAAATTTCTATTAAAAAATCTTGAAGTGAATGTTTTTACTGTGTATTATAAATGGCATAATACTTTGGTTTTATAAATAAATAAAGAAATAAATATACAATCAATAATACTATGTTAAAAATAATAAATTTATATCTATCGATTTCAAACATTTAAAATTAGCTGTTTGAAACCTTTCTGGTCTTTGGGAACACTGTGATACTATTGGTTCCATATTTTAAAAAATTATGTGAAAGAGAAGGGAAAAAGTATAATAAAATGTCTATACGAGAAATTACTTTTATTTATTTGTAAAAACAGACATTATGAATACTAATTAAATTTATATTGAAGGAAAAAAAAACATTAAAAAGGTTTATGCTGAATAAAAATCTAAAACAATTTTGGTATAAAAAAAGTAGATATACGCTTACAGAACTATTTTCACCCATCGGAGGTGGTCCACTTTGTTGAAATTCTGAATTTTGGCTTCAAATTGAGCAATATGATAGTTTATACTTCAAATAAGTATATCATGAATGGCAAAAAATCATATGTTCTCAAGCTACCTATCATAAGTTCTTAATCCTAAATATTTTAACAAGATTTCAGATTCCAAATCACATGAAACATTACAACACAATATTGCAACTGTAGTAGATATGAGACGAGGATTAGTTTTTTATTTGGTCCACCAAAAACAAATGTTTGTTGGATGAAACCAGAACTGAAAGTTTGTTTCAATTCACAGGAAAATTTCATTTTCCTTGTTGAACAACTTTGGAATTTAATCCTTTCAAGATGTTTATTTTTGTGTCTCTAGGTGCAAAAATAAATATTGCATCTATGGCAATTAGATAGGTTTCACTTAATAATCTTTTCAAAAAGATCCAATGTGATGAGAAAATAATAATTCAATAACATATAAATTAATTCTGGAATTTTTTCTTCCTCTGGATAAAAAATTATAATTAAATTTTAAACATGGTGGATTAACTTAATTAGATAAAGAATAATATTACTAACTGGGTTAAAAATAATCATTATATAAGTATAGTTAATTATTTTTAACTTTAAAAGGTTCTAAATACATATACATACATTCATTATTAAATAATCTATATATGTTTAGATATACTGGGCACTCAGATAAGCAAAACAAATTTATACATACAATAGAAATTAGTAAACTACAATAAAGAAAAAGCTGATAAATACTATTTATTGTAATCTAAAAAAAATAATGAAAATAAAATTAAGATAATTATATTATTTTATGTATAAATTGTCAGACCAATTTTTTTCAGTCTTTTAGTGTTTATAAGTTCGAAATAAAAAAATCATTTACAGAAGATAACTTATTACACATCCACAATTCTAGCATTTAAAAACAAATTTTAAACTAAGCAATCACAAAAAAAAAAAGATGACACATGATTCTAAAGAAACATTATAGCAATTAATGTGTAGTGAATTAGAACCAGCAACATAAATCAAAAGTGTCTTTTCACAAAGTGCAATCCCCTTCAGAGGGCGAAAGCTGTTTTCATTTTCTTTCAAGAGTCTTGACTTTATTCTCTAGTCGCTTAGAATATGCATCAAGTTTATAGGCAGCCTTCTCTAGTTTCATAACACTAGCTTCAATTTCATTAATTTGTTCCAGAACAGGACGAAGCGATTCATCTAAAAAATGTTAACGCATTAAATATATAAGTTTTTTTTAATTTATCAAAAATAAAGGAGAATTAAAAGTATTATTGTTTAATTTCAGTTTCATTCAAAATATTTTAAGCTTTAAAAAAAGAAATGAGAGAGGCAGACAGTTAAACTGCACAATATCCAACAGAGAGTTGGAGCTGAGTCTTGTCCTTGAAAATAGGATGTGCTATTATGAAAAGAAGCAGGCAAGTTGAAAAACTTGATAAATGAGTGCTTCATGAAATATTTGAATATTAATCATCTGTCGGACGCTATGCTGTCCGCCAATCACACATTTTCATTATTATCAGAAAAATGAAAAATCTGTTGGCTTTTCGTGATCAATTTATCATATCTACAATTTATCCCATACCACATGAGAAAGAGGTAAATGTCCTTACTTGAGTCATTCTGTGTTTAACTGTAAATAGAAGAGAAAACTTGAGGCCTGCCATCCATAGTATTTAGTTACCCATGTATCTCTTGATAAAATATAAATATTTGTTGTATTTATAATTGTAGCTTGTATAAAAATAGTCTGGAATTTTGGGTGATATTGATATATGCATTTATATACAAACATTGACGGTATGTATAACCGGCATATAGGCGGTTGAACGAGATCTCGGCCAAATCACCTCCTTGCACAACCATTGTCTTAGAAACAGTACGGTCCTTACCAAGTACTGAACCCAAGATCCTTTACGGGTTACAGTGGTAAAAGTTTGTTATGTATATACAATCATCACTTATATATATTTTATATAAATTTTTTTTGGGATTGAACTTAACTTTTGTAATTTCCAAATATTAAGCTTAGAAAAGGGCAAAAATAGCCCAAGTGGTTGAAGAGCCCGAACAATTGTTTATAAATAAATATATATGAATATATTTACATACATATAAACATATTTATACGATATACAATAATATATTTAATACATCATATATATAATATATGATATATCATTATATTTCATAGGAATTAGAAATGATATTCTATAAATCATTTTATTCTGAAAAAATAATTTAATTAGTAGTAGAATTTGTGAACTCATTTTTTTAAAGTAAATCCTTGTATCAATGTAATTTTTATTAATTTTTTAACTTTGAAATGGACAATCCTATAATTCTGACAAATAAAATCATCACTTTACATCATTGGGAATGTGAAACAGAGCAAAAGTGATATGCCATCCAAAATACGGCTAGAACCTGGTGATGTTATAAGAATCTTATGCAAACATCTCACTGTTGCTAGAAAAACAATTTTCAATTTTTTATAATATTCTGTACACCTAATATTTCAGCTATCAATTTAGTCTAGGTTTGCTTCTAAGTCTCTAGTGGCCTTCCAGGAGCTAGTCCGCTTCCTCCAAGATTGAAGTTGGCAGGGTCAACAACAGTCTTTCTGCTTCCAGATTCCTGCTAAATCTTTGTAGAACAGGTAATTTTTGTTAAGATAAGCTGAGGGAAAATTGTCTCTATGCGGGCGTAGAGTCCAGTTTATCTCAGTAATTTGGCGCTTAGTGTCTTAAAGGCGGTGCAATCTCCAGTCTCCAGAACACTACAGCTGTGGCATAGAGGGTCGATGTCCTTCCCAAGGCTTTAAAGCCACCATGAGGAATTGCCAGAAACAGGAGTGCAGGAGGACGAATTTGCTTCTTAACTTGCTCGGACAATGGGAAAGAACTTCCTCAAGGTAGATCCTTTCGGACACACCAACCACTGCCAATTCCCAGATCCATTGTATCCTGCCGGATGATTGTTTTCCATTTACTCGTCAACTCTCACCTGAAAATTTTCTGACGGATCTGCTGAGTTCTCTCTCTTGTACTTATGTATCATCATATCTTCCCACAGGAGGAGGTCGAGAGGTATGCCCTGGTGACTCGTAGCAAAGCCGTCCACTGGATTGTCGTTAATCTGCTCTTCTGTTGGTGCGAGAGATTCCTGTTCCAGGCAGAGAACGCATACCACAAAAATTACTAACGAAAATCCAAAGATTGATATTGAAGTGTGAGAACAGATAATACGAAGAAGGTAATAGAAATACTGTTAGTAGATGACTTCCCCAACAAAAAACGTCCCGACTGCATATATTTGTAAGCCAATCACAGATCGCTTACCTCTTAGGTGGTTGTAGGGACTGGATTTACCTAAAGCATTAATAATTTCAATAATCATTAATAATGCTTATGCATAAGATTACTTGTGTTGTTTCTCAGCTTTTCTGGTATCTGAGAGACAGCCAGTATCAAGGCTGTCCTATGTTCAAAGAACCATTGCTTGGCTCAGAAACGTGCAATCTATATAAATATTAAAAACTTAAATAATCAATATATATGACACCATCGCCTGTGGAGGGATATAACTTTTTTTTTTAACATATAATCTGATCTCTATCTACTTGTTAATATAATCCGTTTTCATTCAATAACATTTTGATCTATTGAAGCCTGCATCAATATTGAAATTGACTATTTTTAGCATAAGGTATACCTAATTAGGTATTAGCACAAGGTGTGGAAAATCCTCAGGTGAGGCTTATCTGTCTTTACCCAGTGATGGGTAGTCCTCACATGAGGCTCACACTCCTTGATTCCCCTATTCCGTTCTATCTCAACGTCCATTGTGGGATTGTGTTTCTACTCAGGGTAGCATATGCCTGAATGCACCAAGTTTTTGGCCTAGCTCCTTATGTTGGCTTCAGTAGAAATCTAGCTTTGAAGCAGTGAACTTTGTCCTTAAATTGATCACAGTGTTCTTTTCTTATTAATGTTTTTATTTCATTTTTAATTTTTGAAAAAATATGCACTCTGACAAAGGATATTTTCACAAAATCATGTCCGCACAAAGTCTTAACTAGGTGAGAATATCTTATTTTGTAATATTACAACTATGGATCACTTTTTTCTCATGTTGAACACAATACTTTCTTAACAAATGTTTTTAATTTATAAGATATCATCATCACAGATAAATATGTTTTGAGTTGTCAACCATAAAATTCTTACAAATTTTATAACAGTTTTTTTTAGATCAGACCACTATTTCATTATTTGAGACACTACTCAATTATAATTACAAGCCGGAATGCACTAAGTTTCTGACCTAGTTCCTCATATGTACTTAGGGGTTATTAAGGACTGCATATGGCTTAACATATGTCACCATCATAAATCATAGACATCAACAACACCCAAGGCAGTAAAAAAAAAAAAAAGATTTATGTGTTTGGCAAGATTTACCAATTCTGAATTCAAATAGTAAATTATGAGGTAGAATGGACTTCTATCACAATATAAAACTCAAAATTATTTTAATCACTGACTTGTCTATATAAAATTATAAATACTTTAGAGCTATAATTCGATAATTTATATTTTTTTTTAACTTACATTTTTCTTGCAGATCAACCATATTTTTCTTGATTTGCTGAGTCATTAGTGTCATATCACTACATTTTGCAACAGTTGCTATATTCATGGCTTCTAACAATTTATAGTCAGCCTATAGAACAAATAAATATTAGTGTTTATGGAAATTAAGAAAGATAAACAAGTTTTCCTCATTACGTCCTTCATTATCACGTGTAGGCTAGATTGTATCCAGATCTATTGAACATAAAATATATATAACTAGTTCTGCCATAAATACTGTTACAAATGTTGAACTTTGTTTACATCCTTGGGTATTATTTAGATAATCCTTACCTCTATCAGGTTATTTTCTTACGTCAGGATAATAATCCCAATTAGTTTATATTTTTCTTTCGCTCAGTTAACATGGAGTGGGGTGATAAAGAAAACCGAATAGCTGTGATCCCCTTACACAAAGTTGGAAAATGCAGGTCAGAGATTTTCAACACTTTGAAACCTTCGGGTATCAGCCGTATGTTCGTGTACCGCACTATAAATAGATATAATGAGACTCTATCTGTATGTGACAGACCTCGACCAGGCCATCCCCACACTGTGAGAACGGCAAATGCAGTGAGAGAAGTAGAAATCCCATTCGAAAACAACAAATCATGTCTTGGGAAATGGGAATCTCTGTCACATCAATGTCTTGTATAATAAAAAGTGACCTAAGGATGGGTGCATTTCGAAGAATGTCAGGACAAAGGCTAAATACTTCCCTAAAAAAAATTAGGGTGGATAGATGCAAAGTGCTCCTTGGCCGTTACACCAATGGTCTTCATCGAAAGATTTTGTTTAGCGATGAGAAAATTTTTACAATTGAAGAAAAATTTAATCGCCAAAATGATCGTGTGTGCGCAGCTCTAAAGAAGCCCAGGAAGTCATTGGAAGAATGGAAAGAGATCATCACCCTTCCTCAGTGAGGGTTTGGTAGGGAGTTTTCTTTGATGGCACCACAAAGATCCATTTTTGTGAAAAAGGAGTTAAAACAGCCACTAAAAACTATCAGGACGATATTTTGGAACCTGTTGTCAAGCCTCTAAATGATATTCTCTTTGCTGGAAGCCGCTCCAGCTCACAAGGCCAGGTCAACTCAGCCGTGGCTGCAAAAGAACATTCCAGAGTTCATCTCTGTCTCGGATTCAGAATCAGGAAGCCCTGATCTCAACTCACTAGATTACCGGCTTTGGTCCGAACTTGAGAGGATGGCATGCCACAGAGCACACCCTAACTTGGAAAGCCTCAAACAATCTCTGGTCCCGAGCAGTTGAGCGCTTTCCTCAAGAAGTGCTGCGTGCTGCTATTGATGACTGGCCACGGAGATTAAATGCCTGGGTCAAGGCAAAAGGGGGACATTTTGAGTAATTTCTTTTTTGTTTTACTCTCTATAGATATAAATTTTATTTTCTAATAAAGTTTTTGAAAAAATTAATTTTTCTGTTGAAATCTGTATATATATCCTTGTAACAATATTTATGAGAGGACTAGGTATAAGTAAATACATACAAACCCATACAAAAGTCTACTTAAGGGAGACAGTTTTCTACACAGGGAATTCGCTTGAATCAAAATAAAATCATTTTTAATGACAACCCAATAAAATGGCACAAATATCAAATTTTAATTACAAAATTTAATTCGAAATGGCATAATATAATAAATAAAATATAGTAAAATAAATAAGTGGTTCATTAATAGAGTATTTCTATTTTCTAAAGCAGATCATGATTAAACTGTGTTTCTTAGATCTGTCTTCCATAATTTTTGTATCTGATAATTGACCCAATACTTCTGAAAGAAAATATTTTCCTTACGCAAATGAGTAAAACTTTAACTGCTTCAGAACTATTTACAAAATATTATATAACTTATATTTTGAATTTGCATGCTTTATAATGATAAACAACATACCTCAAAATCCTCTGAAACAACTAGTGATAGTTACATAATAATAGTTAGTAACAGCCCACCATGGGTCTTAATTTCGATTGCACAATTAATATAAAAATCAAACTAAATATAACAATGTTAACAAGGTATAATAATGCAAATAGGAGCATTCATTTTTAACGATAAGACTTCAACTTGCTCCGGAGCTAAACAAGCCCTATTGAGTCCAAACATATGGCCTTAAGTCTCTAAAATACCAGTAAACAACTAACCAGTCAACGTTTCATCAAATCAGGCATCATCAGGACGGAAACAACCAAATCACTTAAATGGAGACCAAATACAATTGCATTCCACATCAACAGATAAAAAGATGCACCAACTAGGGACCAGCACATCACTCTGAGGCATCAAATCTATTTTAATTCGATGCCTTGGAATGATGTGCTGTCTCTATTTCCTGTATCTTTTTGGGCTGTTGATGTGAGATGTGCTGTATTTGGCCTGCATACATATGATTTGATTATGTATGTCCTGATGATGACTTGGTGAAACATTAACTAGTCAGTTATTTACTGGTATTTTAGAGACTTAAGGCCATATGTTTGGACTCAATAGGGCTTGTTTAGCTCCGGAGCAAGTTGAAGTCTTATCGTTAGAAATGAATGCTCCTATTTGCATTATTAATTTATATTAATTGTTAAGATTATTATTTAGTTTAATTAATGTTAAAGAAAAATTGAACCATAAAATCTCAGCAGAGAAAGATTCACAATCACACAAGAGGACAAAAAAAACAACAAGAAACTTGCAGTTAAATATGAAATTCAAGATATTAACATAAATCATCACCTGTGTAAGAGTCAATTCTCCCAACAAATAATCCGAGGTCTTTTGAAACATAGTTGTTGCCAACTTGCTGAGGTTTGGATCATGAGGATCAAGTGGTTCAAAGCTACTAGTACTAGTTGATAATGTTGGACCTGGAATAATACGAAGTTAATACAAGTTTCTATATGAGTTAAAATAAAAATGTTCATATCTTTGAAAAACATTTTAAAACAAAAAAAAAATATATATACATATCAGTATTCTTCAAATACATAACAGTAAAACAAATCTATTTAACTTTTTCTTTGCATCAATCCAATACAATGGACATATTACACAAAAAATTCTTTTTAAAAAATGAGGCTTAGATGTCTCTGAAGTCAGTGAGGATTCTGTATAGTTAGTAAAAAGAATCAAACTGGTTCACTTTGCAAAACATAAGCATCATGTAATTTTTAAACTGACCAGTAAGTTACTTTAAATTAAGTATTATTTTGAATAAAGTAAGAACTTATGAAATGATATGGATAAGAATTTAAAATTAAATTAGTTCACTTTACTAAATGCAGGGGTTTTCACTGTTGTTTAAATAAAAAAACATAAAAACTAATAATCTTTTGTTCATAATTTCTGACAGTAGAGATGATTCTCAAAAGTTTTTGCCAAAGCATCCAGTTTTTTTTACTTGATTAAAAGTTACAGTTTCCTCAACATTAAGAACATCTTCAAATAATTATAAATAACCTCTTTTTGGAGAGTCAGTGACACCATCTTCAGATACAGCATCCAGATTCTGCTGTGCAGGATCCATTGGAGCAATCGAAACAATATTCCTAACAGCAACTAATAAAAAGAAACAGAAAACATTCAGTTTTCAAACAGGTTGTCATTCAGTTATCACAAGTTTCAAAGTTGTTATCAGTGAACTGCCAGTGTAAGAGGATATGCGCAGAAGAGCTGAAATGAGATCACTGCGCATCCCCACCCCGCCTTCGCGGCCGGGACCAGATCTAAATTCAAAAATAGACAGAGGGGACTCCGGAGCGTGTCTAAAATCGGAACGTCCTTAGGAGGGATAACTTGACACTGCATCGTTCTTCTCTTCTCCCATCATCTCCACACAGCCCTTCGTAAATTCGAGCGAAATATTAGTTAGCAAACGAACGTAAAATCGAAATTATCTATTATCAGTTATGGCTCAGGTAATTAGTGTCAGGTTGAGTCGGACGGATAACTCACCTTGGGGCATCCGTCTTCAAGGCGGCAAAGATTTTGGGCAACCACTTCTTATACAGAAGGTAAGCGATTATTTAATTTTTAACTAATATTTATCAAACTTACTGCTTTGCTGATCGAATTATGACTAATAATCTCTGTTCTGAATTAATCCTTAATGTTCTAAATGGTGTTAAGTTGGCGCACTTGTAGTGCATTGAAAATACTGATATTTGTACTATTATTCGCCCTTTTCAACCATTATATTAAAAGGAATAAGAAAGAAAAATGGCAATTTCCATAGGCGACTTTGATACTGTCATCGTAATTACGCTGCTCCATAATGGACGCACATTATAATTAGAATGGATTGTTGGTTCCTTATTGTGCTTGAACAATACCTTTAAGCTGAGGGTGAAAGGACAATGAGGAAAGTATCCTTGGACATAATTATCGCAATTGTTTAGCCCAGGTTAGATTGCCTTCCTTGCTTGTGTTTTTCCCATCCTTTTTTACTTATTTTTATATAATTAATTTAGCAGCTAAGAGAACTGTCCTCACAATGTAGATGAACTTACTTTAGCATGTATGTAAACAATAGGTTGTCAAAATAAGATTAAATTTAAGTATTATTTTGCCAAACAGTTGACTAAGACCCAATTCATCTCTACACCACTCAGCTTATTTTAAACATTTTCCTCAAGGTTGCATTCAAGATAAAAGTATGTTTCCTTGAGTTTTTATTTAATTTAAAGGATGCTAAAATTATATTTGAAAGAATTAATATCCCCATTGACGTCCTAGGTTTTTTTTTTTTTTTTTAAATTACCATTTCAATGAAATGTTTATCGATCCATGCCAGCTTATCTATTGGATTCACTTATTGTTTATTGAATACATTGATAAATTCATTTTAATCACTCTTTGAGATAAGTATTAACGATGCCGCACCTCTTTTTTGACAGTTGCGGCCACCGAGCTACAAATGCTGAGGCCAGGGCATTCTCCACAGGGTCTAGGATGTTTTTTGCGCGAAAGTTTTCTTTCCTACTATTCTGTTTTTAGAAGGATCCTTTAGTTTTCCTTATCATTTGCCATGTACATAATACAGAAACATTAATTTTAAACTCGATTTAGTTTTAAAAAGGCAATTTTTAGCTTCACCAGTGCTGCCAACCATCCAGTGATTTCTATTTCCTGTAGAAACATTTCCTTTTTTTCAGCTAATACTTATTGCCTTTAAATATGCTTGTAATTTGGCAGTTGCTTATTTTTGTTAATACCGGAAACAGTACATTCGTGCTATTGCAAATTTTAGTGATCATTGCAAACCGACTTCACTTGTAGATAATAATAGCTATCCTTCAGTAACCTAATATCGCTTTTCTCTTCTATATCAGATGCGAATTTTTAGGATAAAATGCTTTAGATTTCATACAATATACTGACTCATGTTTTGGTTAGTTAAACACATGGTTAATCACTTTATGTGTTAATAAAAAAGAGATTTTTTTTCATGATTTTTTAATAATAATAATAGATATTGGTTAGTTCCTATAGTTCAGCACCACATTTTCAATGTCTATTTATTTTACATTAAACTGACTAAATTTAAGTCAATCTACAATAAATTTAATCATTATTTTTTGAAATATGAAAATCCACACATATCAAATAGGTAGAAAAATCAAAATATTTTTTTTCGTGTTTACTATTTTTGTAGGTTTTTTTTGTCGTAGGCTCAAAACCAGGATTTTTCAATAGCATTTGTTTTTTATCTAAAAAAAAAAATCAACTAAACCGTTTCAGTTATGTTTCATTGATGGAGTACTAATAAAAATTATATTTTTTTGGGGGGCATTTTATTACACAAAATTATCTTTATTGCCCGTAAAGCTACTATATCTAAAAAACATTTAGGCGTTAATTATATTTTCTAATATTTAAAAAAAAAGTTTGTTTAGTGTATAATAACGAAAAATATCAATATCGTATTAATAGCAATGCTACATTTCTGTGATATATAATTAAATTTAAAAGAGCTATTCCGTGCTCATCGAAAAATTTAAGTATAAAACTTGGTGGCCATTATTGAAATATTATATCCTTTTATGCCTTGAAGTCTTATGACATATTCTTTAAGTCATACAATATTCCTAGAATACTGACGCTCATCGTAGTGGAGAATATAACAAGGTACTGTTTTTGACTAAGAAACATTTTCTACTAAAAAATATTTAATTTTTTAATCAAATACCTTTTTTATTTAATTGAAACGTCTTTTGAATCGATTTCTAAGTTTCACTTCTAAACAAATTCCAATTTCATATCATTAACCTGTTCTGCACTAACTGAATATTTAATATTGGATACAATATTTAAAATATTTCTAATAATTTTTTAGGTTGAAAAAAAAATTATCAGTGTGAGTCACTGATCTTGTCATTCGAGTGTTTTTGGCTCACGATCATGTGTTTGGTCTTATCTTCGTAGTAAGCCGATTTGCACTTCTTCCTGTCCTTTTGTTTACATACAAGGAATGTTATTTCATCTGCATACTCTGGAAGGATGTATTCCGACATACACTCCTTATTCTTGAAATGTTATTCTTATAATTTTTTTTTTCTTTTAACAATGAGGTATTATAGCGACGTATAATAGCAGTGTGGATTAGAATTCAGGCTATTTGAAATGCATTTATCCAATTATTCATTCTGATTATTTTCTTAGCCCTCAGAAACACATGTTTTTAAAAAGAATCTTTGGCTATTGAACCCAGAGTCTCCTGTTTATTTAAGTCTATTTCTGGGCGCACTTTCATTTAAAACAAAACAGTTCTGGAACTGACAAGGTGCGCTTTTATTAACCGAAGTATATTGCTGATCGAATTAGCGCTGGCTTCTTCCAATGTCTGATGTATTCAATTTATTCTCGAGAAAATAAAGTTCTCGAACTTTCAAATAAACATTTAAAAAAATAATTTTAAAATTTACATGTTAATTAATTCTTTGGTGTGATTGGCATCAGCTTAAATGAACAGAGTCAGTCATCTAAGGACTTTTATTTCGTCCTTGGTGTTAAATATTTTCGTTAACAAATCTTCTGTTTTATGATACTTATCTGCAATTTTAAATTTTCTGCAGTTCTTTTTAATCTTAAAAATTGCCAGCGGTTGTCAGTTTTTTAACTTAGTATTAGGACTTAGGAAGAGTTCTTCGGTATATTCGCCTGCGAAGATGAAGGCCGTCCTTGCGCCGAAAAATGGCTATTATTCTGAAAGATTGCGGCCCGCCAGCTTGAACGTAGCCATTCATAGAGATCCTGATGACCTCATTAGCCTCTTGCTACCTGTGCTCGGTCCTTCCAGAATATTTCCGTGACTCATCATCCTCACTGCTTCATAATGAGTCACTTACCTGGTACCATCCCCGGATTACCTGGAAGTCAGGCCTGACGCCAAGGAGGAATCCTATCGCTACGCGTTGACGCACTCCCATTGATAAAGGCAGTCAGGTTCCTAGAAAGTTACTTTCTTATCGTAAGTTCTGGAATTATTTATTGATTCCTCAAACAATCTAGACAATTCGGTAATTAGATTTAATAGATAAAATCAACTATTATTTCTCTTTTTTTAAAATATAAAATAGTAACTTTTATGTATTTCATAATAATTATAATTATATTTAAAGTCAGGCGTTGAAAATTCTTAATATATATATATATATATATATATATATATATATATATATATATATATATATATATATATATATACATACAGGCATTAGACAATAATTTGGATTTTTTTTGAGAATTAGGAATGTGATATAGACGTAATTTATTTTTATTATTATATTAATATATATATATATATATATATATATATATATATATATATATATATATATATGTGTGTATATTAACATAATAATAAAAAAAAATTATGTTTATATCATTCCTAATTCTCAAAAAAAATCCAAATCATTGTATAATGCCTGAGCATTATATTCTTATATTTTATTATTATTATTATTTGTTGGAAAGATGGAAACGAATATCTTCTTTCTATTACTTTCCTATAAAAAAAAAAAAAAAATTGATTTAGAGACGATTCTTTATTGGCTGTATGAATTAAGCTTAAATCGGATTTATACTGTTTGGACTTTTTTCTTTTTTTCTGAAATATAATTCTTTTACTATAACGTTTTTACGAAATTTAGTATAAAAATATTATAGCAAAAATAAAAGCAAATTCGTTACAAACTATTCATTTGAGTTGACATACATTTGATATTTTTGGAAATGGCACTCAATGAATTTAGAATAACTATGCTATTTTTTATCATAATGATTGATATATTTATATCGCTTGTACTTTCTTCTTAAATTTGAATAATGTTTTTAGGAAATTTAATATTAATACAAAATAGGTCTGTATGATTCATAGTTGTTAAAATAAATAAATCTAAATTATTGTATGATGCCTGAACATGGCGTTAATATTTTTCTGGAAATTAAATAATAATATATTTATATTTGTATTTATATATACCGATGGACTGTTTTTTTAAATATGTATCTTTTCCAATAATATTTTTACGAAATTCATTTGTCTATACATTACCACTTCTGTTCAGGATGTGTTGTCCGAGCCATACTTGATGTCTGTGGTGACTCTTTGTGGTTAATTTAGACCCGCGTTTAAATTCATTTTACTTTTCAAATAGCTCCAACTTAATACTGTTTCTAGAAAAGTCTCTCATAGTTCATTGATCTATGAACCTAGCCAAGTTTTTCCTATCTGCGGTTAAAATGTACCTAATTTTTAATGCCGGTCTTAAAATCCGCTGTAGGCGGTCGTTAAGGATACTCCACTAGACTGCTAATTTGTTAGGATTATAAATAAATCTATCCATTAATAAAAACTGTTAATTTCGCCTCAGAAATAGATTCAAACGATCCAGCCAAGGCATGGTTTATGAGCCATCGCTCAAGTAAATATAATATAAATGGACACAACTCTCTTGTATCAAGAACGTAAGAAGATATATCAAGAATTAAACATTACTTTTTTAAATTATATTTTTTGTTTCGATTAAATTTTTTAGCCATTTCAATTTTGTAATCAAATAATTTAACTTTATTAGTACTATGTATAATAAAATGTACTTATAACTTATACTTATAACATACTACAGTATGTTACAACACATACACACACACATATAATTAAATTTAAATTCATTACCAAATTTAGAAGCCTGATAAATTTAATTGAAGCAAATATTAAAAGTTGAAAAAAAAAAATTAAAAGAAGTACCTAATAAATAATTCTTTAAGTAATAATTTAGTATTTTTTTAAATTTTATATATACATATATATATATATATATATATATATATATATATATATATATATATATATATATATATAGAGAGAGAGAGAGAGAGAGAGAGAGAGAGTGTGTGAGGGGGGGGGGGGGAGGGAGAGAATGAGAAAATGTGATTTTTCTCTTTAGGGTAGCCCGTAAAAGTCTAAATAATTACCAAAAATATATCAAAATAATGTATAAATGAATTAGACAGATAAATTAATAATTATAAGTATTCAAAATATCCAGAAAAGAAAATTCATAACACGCATCTTGTTACTATTTTGAGAAATTGTATTTGTAGGTATTAAAATTTTTCGAAAACATTTTAAATATGGTGTATTAATATTTTTCGTGTTATTATTCCTATACTTTATCATATTAATTCTCAACAGAACTATATTCTTGTTTTACCAGGTATTTTTAGAAATATTTGCATTTTAATATCTCCTTATGTTATTTATTATTAAAGCTTAGAGAATAATATAGATAATATTATAATCAAATTATGAAATGAATAGATGAGGTTACAATTTTGTTAAATATAAAGACAAATAATTATCATTTTTTTTTATTTTTTGGAAGTTTTAATAAACATCACATGTATTTTTTAATGTTTTTGATGAAGTGAAGTCCGAAACGTCTATAAATGCAGAGTTGATGAAGTGTGAAGATGTTTATTAAAACTTCCAAATAGTAAAAAAAATGATGAAAGAGCGTTTAAAGCCTTCAAGAAAAGATAGTTGATGACAAAAACAATAATTTATTTCAATTTAAAAAACCAAACTTATTAATAATATTAGTAATACTAAGTAAAATAAATAAATATTTCTAGATAAATCTTTATATAATTAAAAATCTACCAAAAATTAATATGTTACAGATTTATTTTCGTTTATATAAAATGCAATACAATTAAACTATCTTTATTTAATGCACAAATTATCAAATGGCTAAGTTGGTTTCATTTCTGATCAACTCCCATTATAAACACTAGATCATGGCTGCCAGAATTATTACTGATTAACTCTGCAATAAGCACTTGATAATGGCAGTTATTCTTAAAATGCCTCAGCATTAAATAAACACTTCATGCTTTGATATAATCATTTTTTATCTACCTTTGACATATTTTCAAATTTGAGTTTAAATCGAAATTGATCTTTTAATTTTTTATTTATAAAATCATACTAAGAACTGATCTCCACAAGTATTCAGGTAGGTTCAGACAGATGAAAGGAACTATGAAAACTATCTCTCCTGCTGATATTAGTTAGTTCCTTTATGTGAACTTCCTTGTGGAACTGAATCCATTAACACACAATCGTTATTCACGCCTTAACTTTCTCCACTCAGAATAGTTTTTGTGATAATTACTTAGATAAAATTGAAAGTTTTGTTTACTTCTGGCGATGGTTTCCAATCTTATCGCGTAGTTTTCAAATGTTTTCAGGAGTTTGCCAGGTTATATATATTATATATTATCCTATTTTATGATTTTTTTAACTTGTAATTTATAACTACTCTTTGTTAAAGTAAAAAGTCAGAAAAGTTGAAAAATCGAACCTTCATATTCTGTTATAATAGAAGTTTTAATAAATTATGATTTTTACTCAGCTCATGATTTTAAAAAATAAAATTCTTAAATGTTTTGTAATTTTGTACTATTTCATTTACAGTTAATTATACAATCAGACGCAAAAAGAACTGATAATAGATTTTTTTTTTTCAATCTTATGTATTTACATTGAGGAGAAGATCTTTAAATATATGAGTCTACTGCTTAGTTGTAAAATTTGACTTCGTTGATAACTACCTAAATCAAAAAAAATGTTGACAAAGTAAAATAAATCGGTTTATTCCTCAAATGATCAAAATTTAATTGCTTCCTTAAAGAGTTGTAATTTTTATTAATAATAATAACCAACTTTATTCGGGTACTGCAGATAATCAACAGCAAAAACATATTACTTTTTTAATTTTTGAATGTTATTAATATTTTATTTTAATTGAACTCCTACAAAATGTGATATAATGGTTATATGTTATTCTACCGTCTTAAATAGTTATTTTATCTATTACAAAATTAATAATTATTTGGCTTAGTTCATAACCATCGAAATCAGTAATTTTTAACGTATCTGCCATTCCTAATAATTATATCGGTTTTCAGGAATATTTAGTTGTGGTTTTTTTGTTGTTTTTTCTATTTTTTACGATAGCGATTATAATTAATAAAATATTTTCCAGACTTTTATTATTTATTTAAAACTAAATTTTTATATCGCTAAGGTTTTATATCGCCGCCATCACGTAAAAGTAATGAATGTAAAAATAGCTATTTTTCAAGAGATCAAAAGGGCTTTTACATTTTGCTTTTAACTTACCCATTGCGAATTATGTTTTTGTTTCTGGACCTTTAAACTGGAACTTTTAATCTATCCAATTCTAACCTGATCTATTAATAGAGTAATTAGTCAGTTTTATTCATTACTGTCTATTATAAATTAATAATTTGTATCCTATAGTTAATGCTACTTGGTTAATGATTTCCAATTTGTACAGTTGCTGATATTTGTAAATGTAAGCATGATCTTTGAGTGTAGAATTTGAAACAGTTTAATCATAAAATTTGAGGATTCCGAAAATATTTTCATTTTTTATTTATTTTTGTTATGATAAACAATTGATTCCCTTATTAAGAACTGAGGTACAGATATTCACCTCTCAAATACTATTTTTATATTATTAATATTACTGCATGGATATTAGCTACTTTCTTGATAATAAACTTCTAATTATTATTACAATTTATCAAATTATAATCAAATTCTTCATACTCGTGTCCCTGAACTATCCTGAGACCAATGAACCTTCTCTTAACGAATCCAAGCCTTTAGTATATTCCGTTCTATTCCTGTGTCAAATTTCTTTAGAAAAAAAAAATAGTCCCACTCAAAAGCGATGGAACGCAAATAGAGGCGCCAGTTCGTATTTGCCAAGATGAGGAGTCTGATCAAGTTGGCGTCGGCTGCAATGTCTGAGTCTGGTGTTAATAATTCCTAATTTTTTTTTCTATTTTCATGAAGTGGGAAGATGGATAGAAATATCTTCTTCTAATTACTACAGAAAAAAAAATCGAAAAGTGACATTCAATGAAGTTTATAAAACCAGTATACACTTTAAAATTTTAGTTTCAATTTTATTAAAAGTAAAAATTATCTATACAGTTATATGCTTTCGGTGATTATTTTTTAAAAATATTTAAGCATAAATTTTACCATATTGCAAATACTAAGTAAGAACTGATGGCCGTGGATTGATTCTAGATGATGATCGTATTCCTACCATCTTCTACACATTTCATATAATTTTAATAAATTTGAACATATCGGATCTTGTCCTTATAATTTGTTAGTTTTACCTGTACGAAATTATTTTTGTATTACTGTTTTTCTCAATAGCTGATTTCTTCTCTGAGAGGACGTAGAGTCCGGTTTCCCTCATCTGTTTGTCTCTTAATGCCTCAAAGATGATGATGTGTTCATCCGCTGACTTCGGAACACTGCAGCCAGGGAATAGTGAGCCGATAGAAGGCCCGAATTCATAAAGCTCAAAAATTCCCATTCCCTGTTTGAAATTGCGGTACCCATTTCGCTTCTAAACGTAATCAAACGGTAGGGTTGGTGGTAGATCGATAACACTATCATTAGTATCGATAGTCGTCACTACCGAAAAATTTATCGATGTTTGTTGGAATACCGAGAAGATTATCAATGACATTGCTGACTACACTATGTCCCCAAAATTTCATCTTTTACTCTCGAAAAAAGTAAAATAATTGAAGTAAAGAAAGAAGGTTGTTAAACTTGAAAAACTATTGGTTTGGCTTATTAGAGCTTCTTAAACAAAACACTTTCCTCTAATCCGACTGTGATGCCGGCAATTTCATTTGAAAGTTGGAACCTGACAATTCACCAATAATTTTATTCTTTGAAATTTTTTCCTGCTAAGTTGCAAAAAACAGTTTCCCAATTCTCCTTCCACTTTTTCAGCTGCCATTTCTTTTGCAATTTTCTATATTACTCTCAGTCTCACCTTGCCTATCTAATCGCTTTAGATAGTGTGCGTTTTTAGTGTTGATTATCAAATTACCAATTATGAATATATAGGGTGTGGCAGCTTTTAAAAATAAAAGTGAAATTCGAAATGTAGCCGGCCGTGATTGGTGCCCAAAGGACTTCACAGCATCCTCTAGCACACCTAACTAACGGGATAAGGAACCATACAAATTTTTATTGGTCCGTCATTGAGGAAATTTATGCTTCTCTCTCTCTTTCTCTCTCTTCACTCTAAATCTAAACATTAATAATCTATCGAATAGATAGTATGGAAACTTTCAGTCGATATCGAAACTATCGATAGTCAGAGTTATCGAACTATCGTCAACCATAACGGACGGTGGGAACGTACTTCCTCAAGGTAACCTCTTTCGGAGTCTCCGGTTCCACTATTCCGCTTTTGGTAATGGAAGAAATAAAACTGAAAGAATTTCAAATCAATAATCCTATAAAGGCGTGATTCGAACTGGAATCCCATACAATGATTCGAATCAGTTACTCAGTTTCAAAATCTTGCGTTGCCCTCACGTTTCCACCGCCTCCTTCATTTACATTCTTCTAAAACTAAATGACTGCTTTCGTGCGAATCACGGGATCATGTTACTCTAGTTTCCACCGCTTATCTGTAAAGGCTCGTTACTGATCTAAGTCGACGCCTGCTTTCTCTGTTTCACGATCGTGGCACCAGCGACCTTCCTTTTTATGATTACGAAGCCGATGAAGGAGATTAAAAGATTCCGCAGAAGGCCATCACTACAATGGGACAGTTTCCTTGTTCCATTATATTACCATACGCCGTATTTTATTTATTTATAATTATTTTATAAACTTTAAATCTTGTTGAAAATAAGCCTAAATTTATTTGAATCTTACTTCGCTGGATTATCAGTTTTCATATACTGATGACGCATGGCACTAATGACTGGACTGATGGCACTCATGACGCTCTGCAATCCTTATTTACATGTACTATAACTATCCATTGTTTCCACGGAAAGGAAAGGTTTGTGTTATATCATCTTAATTACCATAATGACATTGATTTTTTTAATTTCTTTATTTATCTTTAATAAGTCTTCATTATTTTCGAGGACTAAACACTAAATTTTATAATAATAATTTATTTTCAAGAAAAATACACCTTTTTTTAATTTCTACTATCTTCTTATATTCTTTGGCAATGTTTCGGACGATCATTGTCTATTTTCAAGCCCTTTTATTCTTCCATTTGTCTATTATTCCTTTTTATTTTTAGCATAGTGAAAATATAGTACTTCTCATTTTAGTATGCTAAAAATAAAATGGAACAATGATGAAAATGGACAATGATCATCCGAAACGTCACCTAAGAATATAAGAAGTAGGAATTAAAATGGGTATTTCTCCCTCCCCCTTTCAAAGTAACCCTTTGAAAGGACCGTTTATTTGTTGGTACATACCATACATTTGTATATTGTACTACATACATTACTTATAATAACAGAATTTTTACTAAATACTTAAGTATAAATTGTATATAAAAAGAATTTAAGTAAAAAAACTACAACATATTTTACGTACTTTATAACAAACATAAAAGATTATTGACATAAATATTTAATTAATAGTATAATGGCTACAGTATAGTATGACTACAGTATGACTACACCTCCTCAATTTTGGATCGAGTTTTCAAAATCTAAGCTATTTTACAAATTTCTGTATATCGGACCGAAATTTATTGTATAGTTCGAATTTGGTCATTGGCCAATTTCTTCTTTTCAGAATTACAGGCATAATTAATTTAGATCTTTGCCTCTCGTACAATTGGCATTCGTAAATTATATGACAAAAGGTTTGTTCTTGCTCGTCTATAGAACAAGCCACTAATTATGTTGAATCTATTTGGTCTGTCCATGTTCAGTCAAAATTTGCATTAGTTTGTAATTTGTGGATTTCATTATATTGTAGATGTTTGTAGTCAATATTGGAATCGATAATCTGTAGTCGATTTTATTTATTAAGCACTATTTCATATATTAAACTGAATATGTCCGCACGACTCTTACTTTCGTGGCGTGGAGTAAATTTCAGAGCATTGGAAAGAATTGAAGAAATAAAAGCTGTGATCCGTGTTTGTAAGTAAGCAATTCAATATTATCAAATTAAAATAAAAACTATTGTTATTATATTGATAGGAACAGGTAGAATTTTTCCATTATATCCAAATATTTATGTTTTAATTTTTTGAAGCGTCACCTTTTCCGGATCCTGCTACCGGTTGACCTTAGAGATAAATCGATTTTTGATCATTGGCTTAGAAAAACTAGTAGAGTGAGTTTCGTCCTCTTAGTAGGTATACTTAGTAACTAATAGCGTATAATATGTGACCTCTGATTTATCCCGGGCTAACTTTACGTTTCATGGTGAGCGAGTGTTTAACTTGTTACAATTAACTCTGAGGAACCTTGGCCAACTCTCCAGACGACAATAATGATATTTCCTAAGACCTGAAGGACACCATAAGGTACAGACAGAAGAGCAGGCAGACGTGCTGACGAAGTGGATTGCAGTTCGACTATGACCCCGTTGACTCACTGACTCCGGAGTAGACGCAGCAAGGACAACCAGTGTCCCTTCCGCTTCTGCCTCCTTCTTCTTCTTGGTGTTCGCCTTCCAATCCATGGAATGTTGATCGTGTTGTTTACTTTAGCACCTTCCGAATATGATTACGCAATGATTTTTTCTATGGGTCTGTAAAACAGACGAATAATCGACTTACAGTCTGAACAAAAGTGCAATTCATCTTTTTCAGCGGATGTGAGTGGAAACCAGTAATGCTGGAACATAAAGTTCTTCCTTCCTGGATTTTAAGCATCACATTATATATATCATGATTCACTCCTAAAGTTCTTATAAGCTCAATAAGATGTAATGTTTGTTAGGCATAGTAAATTAAATTAATTGGAATTTATCTGTATTCTATTGGAAGAGACTTATTATCTTCTGTAGACAATGCACTCATAGAGAAACCCGAACTCAGGCTTGGGAACATTAATTTTTAGTCGTTTAATGTGTTGAACTCGACATGATTTCGCGCAAATAAATTTTGGTTTTAAGAACGAACCATACTTTTTATTCAAACTGCTACTCAATTATATAAATAAATACGAGTATATATTCCTTACAATGCTTAGTTGGGCCCCGTTACATAATCCCGAATTCCTGGAAAAATTCCAGAAGCCCAAACTGTACTTTCATTTTAAAAAACCAAAGATAAGTCCAGCTTTATAAATTATGTTGCTAATGCTATATTTTATATTAATTTTCACTTTAGCTTATACTTTTTATTGTGTTCGACGACGCCTTCAACAAACCTAATTCCTCCCATATTTTAGTATTAGAACACTTTCTTAAATAAAAATCTTTTATCTTAAATCCTACTAGTATACGATAACATAAAATACTTTGATTACAAAAATATTAAAGTCGACAATTTTAAAAGAACCCTTGGTACCGTTGATTAGTTAAATACCTACTTATTTACTTTTTAAAATGTATTTATTTATTTTCTTTTAACGACACTTAATATCTTATCCTAGCAAGATCCAATCCATTAAACTTTTAGTCACTGTACCGTTTTCTGAGCGACTGATGACTTGGGAATCCCATTGGAAAGTTAGCCTCTACATAGTAAAAGTTTACAAAAATCAAATTCTAGGAACGTTCCCACCTTCGTTACATTAGCATTCTAACACACTTAAGACTTTTCTTTTGGTTGCTTTTAAAAACAAATTAATAAAATTAAAACATTTAAATATACCACTATAATTTATAAAGAAAGTGCGCTAGATATTTGTACCAGAAATATTCGAGAGACACAAAAGAGATATATGCAAGGAGGTTATTCTAACTAATAAATAAATTGCTATATACTTATATTTGGAGAGGTGGTTGAAAGTCTAGTAATACGTCTATGTTTGGGTTCGGATTTTTATCTTATTATTAGTTTTATCAACTCTGAAATATGTTTATTCCTACAAGAGTTATTGAGGATAAATTAAAAGTATGCGTACATGGAAGTAATGCGCAAATCGAATGGAATATCCTGGCTAAATTTACATTTCAAATTACGTCCATTGTACTCAATAACGAGAATTCAAAGAATAACTTGAAATTATTAATTATTCTTGTTTTTGTTATTTCGTTTTTGGCAATAGTCCAAAACGTTCAGAAAAAAATGTATTTGTTGATACGTCAGAATATTAGGTAATTTTTTTGTTATCAAGTGTCTTGTGTGGTTTTAGTGCATGTCAAATTTACTTTCAGAGTTATTGGGAAGTTATAAACGCCATCTTGGATTTGTTTATTGTATGTGTATATGTACATACAAACAAATATATCCATACATAAAACACTAAATGACGAAAGATGGAGGACATTTTTTTTTAAACGGACGCTTTTTATTGATCAAATATCTATTGATTTACTTTCAAAGTAAGGCAATTCTTGTTGTACTTAATTTTTATTTTTTTTTATTGCCAAAGAAAACATTTTACTTCAGTTAAATGCAATAAGGTTTTGGTGCTGCATGTTAACATTCATACCATATTTACAGACTAAAGAAAAATAAAATAAAGTAAATAATTAAAAATAATAAAAGAAATAATAATGAAAATAAATGAAAAATAATAAATACATAACAGATAAAAATAAAGAAAATTAAAGTCACGTTAAAATAAAATAAATCATTTTAAGCACTATCATAGTCATTAATTGAGGGTAGATAGATAGAAAATAGAATAGAAAATTGTAGGTTTTAATTATTACGACATTATTATATTGCTGTATCATTTTATGTTATTGCTATCAGAAATCTAATTTTAGTAACTTGACAGAGCTAATTTTTATCTATTATATATATTTTTAGAGACGCTTCTGGAGCCATGTTATAGAATCATGGCTACTTTCTGTAGAATGTAGTATATATTAACATTGTTTAAAAAAAAAGTCAGTTTATCTTATTTATCGATTGTGGATTTAAATAATGTCGCCCTGTTCTACCAACTACTGAAACTACCAAACGACCTTATCATCCACTGCAGCAGGATGTGTTCGGCGACATTACGTCAGGAGACAGTATGAGTCGCTTGAACGAATCAGCAGAAGCGATTGTGATTCATCCTCTTCTGACCGGAAGTGGTTGGAACCCTTTGGAGAGACAATTATTATCCTAAGAAGGACCTTAAAATGAAACCGGTGAAGGGAACTCCTGAGAAAAAAGACGATGTTCCCGATAAAAAAGGTGTTCTAGGCACGACAGGAATCCGGTCGGAGGACCATACGACACACACCTACGTCATCGCCCTCACACGCCCCACACAGCCTTATTATACATTCAGGCCGCATTTAGCACCTTTATTTAGTACAATATATACTTATTTAATGAGTTTCAACATCTAGCCCAAGACTCCATAGCTGGTAATTTCAACGAATGGTGAGTACTCTGGCAGCACTCAGTACTCTGGCAGCATCCCATTTGTTTGTAAGTTGGGCAATTCCGTGGATCTCTGGACTGTTTAAAGTGTGGCCCTAATATTATGTAATCTAATAAGTTTTAGATGTTCACCCCGATCATGTTGTCTGAGAGAATAAAAAAAAGATTAATGAACAATATATATTTTTTAAGCATTTGACCAATCCTTTTGAGCTTGTTTTAAAATGGTGTCTTATAAATTATAGTGTATGAACTATTTTATGCTGTGACCTTTGCTGTATTTATTTCTGAGAATAAATTTTTTTTAACCGAATCTCAAATTCAATTAAATTCTTTTATATCTGGGTTTTATTGTTTTGCGATTTTTAAATTTTTTTTCAGTATTTTCCTTCTACTATCGTCTACTGTGTGGACTGTGCAGTAAGATGTGTGGATTAGAAACTGAACACAGTTGAACAGCCACTCGCAAAATATATATATATATATATATATATATATATATATATATTTTTTTTTTTTTTTAATCCTTGTGTATTGAATCAATAGCGAGTGACCATTTGGCGTCAGAGTCTCGTTTTCGTATATTGCCTTAAGAGATCTTTACATTTTCTGATTAAAACACGTTTTATACCATTTGGTATCATATTTATACAAGAATGAAAATCAACGGTGTTTATCATTAAAAATAATTTGTATTTATTTGATATGAATAAATAAGCTGGGAGAAATAAAAAAAATAAGGAAAACGAAAAACTAGCCCTTTGTAAAGGAAAGATTGAGCTAACATGTTTTTCCTTATTTTTTCCCGATTAAACTATCTTGCTGCTCTTTGTAGTACGTTTTCCTTGAAGATAAATAGTCATTATCATTCATGAGTAACATAAAATGGTATTAACTGGGTCTTTGTCAGTAAATGGTTTCTTTGAGACGTGAGATCACAAAATGTAAATTTATGTAAATTAAATTTTATTGAAAAGAAGTTAAAAAACGTAAATATATAAAATCCAAATGGATTTGAACTTTCTCAAAATAAAGTTCTTAGTGTGTTCCTGGTATTTTTATCAAAATTTTTAAATCAAACCTTTCGTTCATGTTTATCAAAAATCATTTAATGTTCTAATTACTTTCAGGACTGATATCGACGGTAAAAAGGTCAAAGCGTGAAACCCTCAAAATGAAAACTTTACGAGAGGCGTTAAGAAAATTTTAAACTGTTAAATAAACCTGGGAACTAATTTAATGTTTTCAGTAATAAAAAGCATTGTGGTCACCACGGTTAGACACCCTGTATGGGGAGGGGAGCGTAGAAGTGGAAAATAAAACAACTAATTATAACTAATTATAACTGTAATTTTTATGATCTCTCTTTTTCCACAATAGGGCTCTCAACCTTTTTTTTTCAACTTTATCTGACTTATATTATAGAATCTAGAAATTATTACAATTTATCACTGACACTTCATGAATCTAACCTTAAGAAATCCCTAACGCATAAGTAGCATTCCGAAGAAGTCAAATGAGCAACAATTCAAATATAATAAACGGTACAACTAATAAATCTACCGAAGCTCCCTATTTCATCTCATCAGCATAATTGTAAGCCGGAGAATAAATTCCGAAACTGTAGCGCCTGAGAACTTTCTAAATGTAATAGTACTTCAGAGGCTTACCATTAAGTATATAAGTAAGTTTGCATACAAAAAGCTGGTGTTTAAATCACTTGAAGACAGTTTTTATAACAATTTAATTGTAATAATTTTCCTAAATTATTAGCCAACCGCAATAAACAACTAATTGAATGGTGGGCCTAATATTATGTGTCTTTACTTTGACAAAATATTTCTATAGATAAACTAATTATAAATTATGAGTATAATAAAATGTCGAAACTTCTTTCTTATCAATATCAATTGCGTAGTTATAAGGACCTATACCATATATTTCAGAACTAACCAAATTTATTATGAATGATGAAGATTTTTTTTTTCGTTTTAGTATTATCTTTCTCTTAATATCTAAAAAAAATTATTAAAATTGTATAAATATAGACACAGTGCGCTAAGGAACGACATTTGGACCAAAACAAAGAATAAATCAATAAATGCCAGATGTAATAAAGTGATGCTTATCGTGATCCCTAGTTGGCCGATTAACGAAATAGTAACAAATAAAAAATAAAATCTTGTTATTTTATTTATTTTTTTTTTACCTAAATTTTGTATAGATAATCGGGCTTTTTTTTATTTTATTTTTTTCTTTATTGAATCTCATAGTAATCTGTCAATAAAATAAGAATAATAATATCAGGAAAATGGTTGACCGTGGATGAAGTCAATGAGATGCGGTCACACAGAGTAAGGTAATACACTGTTCTAAATAAGTAATATACTGTTTCGGCCTAAATTATTGGCCATATAAGGCCTAATAAAAGCAAGATATAAGAATAGTAGAAAACAGAAGATTAAATATACTAGGATATCATGGGGAATATAATAAAAAATAAAATAGTATATATAAAAGTAAATTTTTATAAATTCTACTGAGTTGGAAAGAAATAACTGACAAATTTTGAAGAGTTGTAAAAAATAAGCCAATGTCTCTAGAAATAAACTGATTTAATTCCTTTTTAAAAGTACATTGAAAATAGTGGGTTTTAAAGATTACTTCTTCCAAATATCAGGCGTTATTGACAAAGCATTGCCGAAGACGTTTCCAGAAATTCTCCATAGATCTTCCTGTCATTTCTGTTAGAATAACTGACACAGTTCGGGAGGGCACTGTGGGCGGCTGTTAGTGACTTCGGTATTATCGGCCTTACTTTTTTGAGGAGAGAGAAGGTATCACGGTTGCTGTGAACTCCGACCGGTATGTGTACATGAGATAATCCTATGTCCCAAGTTGGATGAAATCGTCATAGATGATGTTTGATTTCAACAAAATGGAGCCGCCGCTCACACATCTCGACGTTCGTTAGGATTTTTGAGGGAAATGTTCCCTGACCGATTGATCTCTTAGAGGGAGGGATGTCTTGGCAGTGTAGTCAATAATGACCCAACATTTGGAAGATGAAATTTAATCTTTAATGTACTTTTTGAAATGAAGTCAGTTTTTTCTAGAGACATTGGTTTGTTTTTAACAGTTCTTAAAAATATGTCTGTTATTTCTACCCCACCCTGTTTTATAGATATATTTTCATATGTTTTATTATATATTTTTCTATATTTTATTAAGTATGCTATTTTATTTTTGCAATGTCGGTCAATGCAACCCCTCTATATTTATTTTCCTTTTCTGTTATTCTTGTGTCTTGTTTTTCTTTGTCCTGGTGAAGGTCAACGACATAGGCCGAAACGTCGGCACACATTATAACACTATATTGCCTTACTATGTGTTTCATTTCTGACCGCACACCCAACCATCTTGAAAATAATAATATTAAGTAAAAGTTTGTAAACTTTAATTTTATTTAGTAAAATCCTCATTTGATTCAGATAGAAACGGGTTTCTAATTGTCATTTTCTTTAAAACTTTTATTTCCTTTTTGCAATTTTTATTTCTGTTAATAAATTAAACTATAAAAACTATAGGTTCTTTCACAGAATTGAAACTTAAAACTGCTAACAATTGGTACTTAAAATTTTTGAGCTTAATTTTGACTTCTAATATATTAGAATTCTTGATGAGATGGCTACTATGTTAGCAAACATTATATATAAAAAAATATGTTAATTTGATATTTAAAGCTGTGTTTACCAATGATATTTTTATTCTATTTTTAAGTACGCTAGTTCTGTATTATAGAAGCAATAATAAATTAATATTTCAATTTATTAAGTATGAATATCTTGAAATAAGAAATTTATAATATATTAAATTTGTTTAAATTTCTTAATCTTACACGGTATCCCCCCTAATTATGAATTCTACATTAGCTTTATTTTAAAAATATAAATTTCACAATTTCTCGGGTTATCTCATTAATAAATCTTAGTTAAAAATGATTAACCCCTGCCTGGCCGTGATCTCTGTTTCGAATCTACATTACTATAACCATCACCATTGGGCGCGGATCCATAAATTACCTATTACTCGTTATCGTACACCATAAACCAGTAGCAATCGTTCTAATATAGCAGATAGGAGAAGGTCAGTCCAAGTTCATGGGTACTTTCATTATTTTTCGTTCTAGCAGTAACTGCGTTTTTGCGCTAACAAACGCAATTTTACAATCTTCCGAATACGGTCGAAGGTACATAAATAATATCACTAAAACGAACATGCAGTGGTTTTTTTACAACAACAATTATATATTATCTAATCTCTAAAATGATTTGATCATTTTTCCGAGAATCGGCTGATTGAAAGGGTACATTAAAATATCGAAATAAATTGCTTGATTCGCAATTGATATAAAAGGGTATTCGTCATGCATCTTCGTGAAGTGATATATATATATATATATATATATATATATATATATATATATATATATATATATATATATATATATATACACATTTATAAACGCCCTGTTACGTCATTGAGTTATTAGTTTTTTTTTTTATTACTTTTTTGAAAATAGGGAGAAATAATACAAATGAACAAAAATAAGCTAAATTTCTTTCGGAACGATTGTTATCTCTTTTTCGAAACGAAAAAATGTTTTAGCAATATGCTATAGATTTTTGGAAACGTAATAATTATATTTGAATGAATGTTTATAATTCTTAATATGTTCTTCTCTTTTTCTTTATTCTTCTATTTACTCACAGAAACAAATACAGAATTTCGTATCTTACCCAATCAGGCTTGCCCAGCCAATTTAGGAAGCACTGCTTCAATATCAAATGCAAAACAACATCAATATCAAACACTTTAATATATAAATATGCTCAAATAACTAAAATATATATAGATTATAGGCCTATATCAAACATAATTGTATATAAAGAAATGTAAATATAAAATATTTAAATTAAATATAGTCAAATACTATGTAATTTAAAAAAAACTTCTCGCTCCTCCTTATAAATCTGTACATGCCAAATAACACGAGGAAAAATTATGAGTTGGATGATGAAGCTGTATGAATTGTAAAAATTAAGATTTTCTACTTAAGAGTCTCCCACTGATATATCACTATTATTTTATGATTAAATTTATAATTATTCTACAACTATCAATGATCCAAAACAATCACAGTTTGCCAAATTTTTTAATGCTAGATGTTTTAATAAAGTCAATAGATTCAATAAACTTTTAAAGATTTATTTTTTAAAAATATTTTCTTAAAATGCTAGTCATGCTGTGTAAACTATCAACTTAACACGGTTGAGGAGCACCTCTCAGTTTAATATTTTTTTTTATTGCCCCTTTGCATTGTTATGTACTAGTCATTAAAGATGTATCATGGCAAATTATATTATATATACATATATTTTATATTATAATATTTATAAAATGCTAAAATAATATAAATTATTATTAAAAAATGCTTAGTACGAGTTTATTTTCTTAATGTTCTAAAGGAAACATTTTTTTATCTATTTGAAGTTACTCATATTCTGATGGTTAAAATTAACCTCCTGTATTTCTTCACTTAAATCATGCGATAACAAACGTCACAGCTTTTTCCGATAATATTATTATCTTCAACAACATTACTTGCAATACTTCACTTTTAAAATAATTATTTAAAATTTACTCTGACAAAATTTTCGAAAAGTGGATTTATTTTTGTTTTTACTAATTGTTAGCTACCATGCATCGGATCAGCTGTGCGATTTGTTGGTATCTGGAAATCCTAGCTTTAAATCTATTTATAATTTGTAAATAAGCAGATATGTATTTATTAGACATAATACAACAAAAAATATTTAATACCCTTTTGCCTACTATAATTTTTATTACTTGTGGATGGAATTAATTTCAATTTCCTTAAAAACGCACAATGTAGAGGCAATATAAATCCTTCATAACTATTAACAAATTATCTTTAAAAAAAATCAATAACATAATTCCTCAGTTCTGTTATGACCTGTTTGTAGATTAAATCAAGTTTTGAATTGCTCAGTCTTGAGTCATTGTACAAAGACTCAAGACTCAGCAATTCAAAACAAAATTCAAAGGAAATGTGGGACTCAAACAAGTTCATGCTCTATTAGTTCGATAGATGTCATACGTACTTTTTTTCCTATTCACATAATAAAATTTAATGATTACATTTTAATTTTAAATTTATTTTCGATATATAAATCGCTTCCCACAGAATATGCTAATAAAAGTGTCTATTTTTTTTTCTTTTTTTTGCTGTATCGTGTAATTGCATGGAACTCTCTAATGCATTGCACGGATCTTGCAATTCTTAAGCCATTCATTTTCCAGCTTCGTCGTCATCTGTATTTTGCAACAATAGTAATAGCTATTAGATAATCTATATACTTGTATTTTTATTTACTAATGTGTACTACTGGAAATTATAGGTGTTTGAATTTATAACATAGCATTATTGTATACTACATTTTGACTCGCTAGGATGTGCTTAGAATGACAGTGTCATTAACCACATTATTGTTATTAAGGGGAAGCAAAACTTGGCATTTATGTTCTTAGCATAAATATAGTCGAAAATTTAGCAAAATAACAAATTTAATAATGATATCTCAAGGGATCAAGTAAAAAAAACAAAGTTTTGCGCTAGCTTATTCTCCAATTAATGGCTCACGAATAATGTCGGGTATGGTAAATAACTTAAAAGCCCTGTTTGTATGATGGATTTTTGCAAAGTAAATTTTATTTTTTTAAGTATGACATGTAAAGTGTATCTCCATTTCAGATTGGAAAAAAAAATGGCATAAAAATACATGGTTTTATTCGTTTATAATAGAATCCTCTAAAACCGTATCTTGAAATTTTGTCTATAGATTCTTATAACATTTTAAGATTGATTAGGCTAAGTAGAGAAACATTTCAAAGTAAATTTTATTTTTTTAAATATGAATTTAAATACTGCAACGATTAATGAATTGTTTCATAAGATTTATTTTCGGTGTCTCCGACGCTGTCAGATCTCTCACTGGTATTCTGAGCAAGTGTGACTTTAACCTAATTTTCGCCGAAAATACCTTCTTGGTACCTTCTCATTCCAATTCTTAAGAGCCAGATAACCTTCCTACATTCTTGACCTCCTCACTCTATGTTCTTCCATTCATCTCCCAAATACAAGATCTCAACCTGCTGATTTGCATATCCCATCCTATAGAACTGCTTTCTTTGAAAAATCCTTTATCATTCTTGCTATCTTGTTTTGGAATTCCTTGCCCATCTCCATTCGTCAAGCTTCTTCCCTAACCTCATTTAAACACCATTTATTCCTGAATGATCAATCTTCCACGCGCATTTAAAGAATGAATAATTATCCAAATCTGAGCAAATATGTATGTAAGTGTTAGCGTATGTAATAATTGTTATTTGACTTATAGGTAATAATATATTTGATTTATCTCAGTGAAGCTAGACAAATTCCGTCTAAATTGTACATTTATGTTATTAAAATAAAGATTATTTTTTCATTCATTCATTCATTCATCAAATGAAAGCTCATTTAATTCTGAAAAGAATAACACCACTTTGAGCATTATAAGTAAAATAGTTTTGGAGTTATAGTTTTTCAATAATTCAAAACCTGTCAAAAAACAGTCGATTTTTTCAAAAAATTTAATTCTAAAACTATAAATGGGATAAATATCAAATTTGGCATTTATTTTTTATCCCATCTGATAGTACTATATATGTACCAAAACTTATTAAATTCTGAGACATCAAGTTCCCGACCATTGGTTGGTTTGACCCACGTGCCTTCTCCCACCGTAGTTAATATCGACCTTTTTTTATTTTATAAATCTATTAAAAATAATTATAACACCACAAAACGGCAATTGGTCGACAGAAATCTTTTGACCGGGTGTGGTTCTGACATTTCAAATTCGCTAAATTGCATTCTAGGTAATATTCATAATTAACACCAAGTTATATTTTTTTTTTATTCACAAAGAAGATGGGAGCTCTTTTAAAGATAACAACTTGACCGAGGAATTGAGCTGAGCAAGACGTCTGCCCGAAGCTCTGAAGATGAAGTTATTGATGACTATAGAACAAATTTTACAAATTTGTCTTTAGGATCATTTATTATATTTACGAAATCAGGATTTATTGCTATTTATATTTTGTTATTATTGTACAGTTTTGCATCGTCTCTATGAAGTAACTATTGGTGAAAGAAGTTCCAGCTAATGAGCTCTGTAAACTGAAACTCCTATTTGTGTTCAAGGATTGCATCACTGCTGGCTTTTGGGACTTGGCTGGCGTCCCACCACGGTTTTGTTCGCTCAGTATTCCTTCGTGCCATAACCATTTCGCTAATCTCTAATTCACACATACAAAAAACAAACAGATGAAAAATAATATCAGACGATAAATAATTAATTTATATTCATTTTAATGACTAAGTTATTTTCATCGGGGCAAGGATTTATACATAAAACATCGTCAAGGTTTTCATAAATGCAAAGGTTCATTAATTAAAATGATAAATATTTGTAAAAGTCAATAACGATTTCTTCTTTGTTTCAATTTCCTAGATACTCTTTACAATTTAATAAATAAAGGACAATTTGAACTTTCAATATCATTTTCAATTTTATTATATATTCTCCTTTGTTGTCCATTTCGAGGATAAAAAAACCATCTCCATATTCAGAACGGTCATTTTATAATTAAATCCTCAACTCTGTTGGCGTTTTAAACAATGAAATATCTTCCACTTTCTTCTAATAATCATTACATTGCCATGAAATGGGTCATTGACTAAAAATTAGTCTAAGTCAAGTCTTTAACATTAGAGATTATGTAATCAAATTGAAAATGATATTTGGAAGTTTAAATTGACCTTAATTTATTTCTCTTTATAACGATATTTCAGACATATACTACTTTATTTTTTTAGCTTTTTGAATGGCTCTTATATTTTTATATGAATATTACTTATTTATAACTTAATAATATTACGTATTTATACCACCAAAATCTTCAAGTGGGATACACGTGGGATTCTCCTTTATTCATCTGAATACATTTTGAAATCAATTAGGTGTCCCCCGAATATTTTTTTTTTCGAATAATTTACGAATTAAATCCCCAAAATACTTTATTCCAATTTATATTATTTTATGTGGAGGTTATGAAGGCGGTTCAGCGAAAAATTATAGTCAAGAATTATATTGATGGCATCACGAAGAATATTAATTTTTTTAATCATTTAATGTCCAATTTAGTACAATATATTAATTGAATCTATAATTGTTAAAAGAAAAAATCCATTTTATTACTATCTAGTTTTATTTCGAGACGTGAAACTTTAATAAGCTTCTATATCTAGTTATAAATCTATGGTTAAAGATAATAAATTGACAATTCGAAAAATGGTCCTCCTGAGTTATTTGCACTGTGGTGATATCCCAAGCCTTCTGCACACCGTGAAGAAGTTGGCAACCCACAGCTCTCCTCTAAACCTCGGAAAGATTAAGTTCTGCGAGTTACCATCTTCTTCACAGTTTTCAGAAAGCTTGGAAGGTGGTCACAATACAAATAACCCAGCAGAATCATTTTTCGACTTACAAACTTATTTTCTGTGGCTATAGAAATTAATGTTAAGATCTACCACAAAATTTGGTAGTTTTTTTAAAAATATGAATATCACTTATTTATTACATAATAATATTACGTATTTATACTACCAACATCTCCACGTGGGAAAAGTGCACTCTTTCTTATTCATCTGAATACATTTTGAAATCAATTAATTCATTTAGGTATAAACATCTTTTGATAGAGGTATAAACTACAAAGCCCGTGCGTTAAAAAAAAAAAATATTAAAAAAATGATAGTTTACTCACATTTTAAGTTTAGTCCTCGTAAATACACTTCTTATCCATCTATTTATTGCCCCTCTGCAATACCCTCAGAACGAGACACATTGGATATATATTTTTATAGCTTTTGTCGTGTTATTTATTTTGTGTTATTATGCCTTTTTTTTTTTTGGAAATTTGTGTGAATTTTACTTTAATCTAACACTTAACTCTGCCATTTCGTAAACTTTACAAAAAACGAACATCCTTTCCTTAAACTGGTATTCGCATAATTAATTTAAGACATTTTATCTTAATTTTTTTGTTAAATTAGGTTATGTACAGACTAATTTTCGCACTAGTATTTCTAAATTCTGTTTCGAATAATGAAGGTTTATTAAACACTATTCGTATAACGTCACTTAAGCAGTTTGCCACAAAATTCTAAGAAAACACTAGAAATAATAACTTTTGGAATTTATCCTCCAATTTTTTTGGACCACTTTTCCTCTGAATGTTTTATGACTGGAACTGAATTTGTGGGAGTTTATATTATTTTTTTCGTATACAAAAAAATAAAAACGGTTTATGCCTCCATTGAAAAAAAAAATATACGATCAGATTCGTTTGTTTTAATATTACGGTTTTAGAAAGCGGTCTAAAATAGTATTCTGAAGCACTGCCAAAGATTCAAGGATAACTTCGAGAGATTTACTTGTGTTACAGTAGTAATTTTACTAAAGTAAACAGGGCTATTGTGTATTACAGCGTAATCTTATGCATATGCCTTTATGTAATTTACTATGTTTATCTATAAATATATTTTTGCTTAGTTTATCGTTTTAGACTTGTAGGAGAATATTTTGTTATTGTATTATAAACAAAAATAAATTATCACACTTCACTGTCATAATGAATAATTTAATTCTTTATAAATTTAATTTTATATTTCAGAAATTTAAAATAACTGTCATCTCACTTCTTTTTACTTCCTTGTACGAAGTAAAGGAAAATTTTCGGTTTTCAGATTTCAACGGAAATATCCATTTTGACCATCCCTGAATCCATTTTTACTAGTTTCGTCGTGGCGTCTGTACGTACGTACGTTCGTTCGTATTTCGCATAACTCAAAAACGGTTAGACGTAGAAAGTAGAAATTTTGTATTTAGGATTGTTGTAAAAATTAGTTGTGAACCTCCCTTTTTTGGTCACTGTTTGGTCACCGGAAGTGGTATTTTACTTGAAGGTCATAATTGATTTCCATCAAAAGATATATTAAAATACTAAGCAAAACTTCTCAAATTTAGTATTTATAACTTATATATTGATTTAAATAACATACATACATTTTGGTCTAAATAGGAAAACCGGAAGCGGTACTTTACTTGAAGGTCATATTAGAATTTCATAAAAAATTATATTAAAATATAATGTAAAATATCTCAAATTTGGTAAATAGGGCTTTTATATCAATATGAATGTATTTAATATATTTTGGTTAAAAATGGTGAGGCGAAAAGGGTACCTTACTTGAAGGTCATTATAAGCTTACATCAAAAATTATATTTAAATTAAAAATCATATGTTTCGGTAATAAAGGTTACAAACGCGATTTGTTTTTCAATCCAATTAAACATTTTTATTACTTGTTTCAAGTGTTAAAATTTAGTTTAAAATGCAGGTTTTCCTCTCCATTTGCGAGATGAACAAGTCTACTGCAGGAGAATAAGATATTAGCTAAGTGGGTTTTTCCGCTTAGTCGAAATTGTCGATTTCCAATGCTTTATCTAGTGATATTGACAGTTTTAATGTAGTAATGGAACATGAAGAAATCTCTTGGAAACTTGTTACTTACTGAAGGAAAACGACATATAATAACGGAATGAGACCTCCAGAAACAAGAGTGTGTCAATAGATGGATGTTGCGACGCCGAGTGTCGTTTTTGAGACACTGCAATCTTCGGAAACTAGTAACCAAATTCAGGATCACTTTTTGACCCACCGATTTATAGTTTAATAGTCGTAGAAGGAAGTCATGTGTTGTCCACATCAGATATTTTTTTTTTAGTTGACCAATTCCTTTAGAACTGGAAAACAAAACATTTTGGTTTTATAAATTTAGTTTTCCAGTTAGGTTTTAGTTATATTAAATCTTACCTATAAATGAACTATAGAGTAACGGGAAGCATTGCGATCGTGAAAAATTTCGAATCTGAGTTTTCAGCACGTTTTAAGTTCCTCGAGTCCAAACAAACAAGTCTAGCCAAATGGTCTGTATGTGAGTGTGTGTATGGTAAGCCTAGCTCAGAAAACAAAAGTTGAACGAAACAGTAATTATATATTTAAAGTAGGTTTATGCTCGGTTGTCACAGCAACTTTGCGGCTAAAATCGACTTCCCGTAAGTTCCATTTTATTATTTTGTTTACATGTGTACGATTTTCTCGAAAAAGGCTCTTATGATTTAAAGAATCGATCAATAATATTCCAGAAAGACTGCCATCCAACTCAAACAAGTTTTGAACTGTTAGCCGCTCTGTGATGTTCATTGTTTGTTCACTATCAATCTTCCAAGCTATTCTTAAGCTTACTCTGTAGGCGGGATTTACACTAGGGAGTTTACACATATTATCTTACGTACAAGCAAACATGCATCAACAGAAAATATCATTGGGATGGATTATACAAAAAAATAATCCCTCTTCTGAATATTTCATTTGCAAAAATACCCGTGTCCCGAAATTATTTAAGTTACTTAACTTATAAAACCAACTCAATTATTTTAAACTTCAAAACATTATAATAAGCATCAAATTCTAGGTTTATTTCAAATAAAACACCTTTGTTACAGGAGAATGTAGGTTATCTTAAATGATTTATATTTCTTATAGGACTAATAATTTGCGAATAATAACCATTTATATACAAATAATTAATATAATTATAAACATAAATTAAATTATTTATTGGAAAATTAAAATAAAATCCTTACCTGTCTAGAGTAACAATTAATAAATAACCCATTGACTTTTCATCACGAAATACATCATCAGGATTACATTATTATGGTTAAATCATAATATTGAATACAAGACTAAGGAAATATTTATTTAGTTATTTCGCGTGATTGGAAATATAAAAAACTTGCATCAATTCAAACATTATGGCAGCCATTTAATATTAATATTGAAATTACTGTTTGCATGTAAGCTTTATTATTTTTCAGAATGTTTTCTGTTGACGAGAGATGGATAATCTGTTTGGTTCTAATCTGCATTACATATTTATTGTAACAGTCACATGGAATGGAGCTCTGACAAAGTTAAAGATGCAACTCAATAAGATAATTTAAATGTAATATCGTGAACTTTGATATGTCTGAATTGACGAAAAGTTGACCTGTCAGTTATTAACTGCGACTACTACTTGATAAAGAAAGTAGTAATTTTTTCAAAATTTTGCATAATAATAAAAAAAAATTATATCGTGGTTGTGTTTTCCTATTTCTAAATAATCTTTGTCCTCCTAAACTTTGCTAAATCTTTAATTTTAATAATTTTTCATTAGTTCTATTATTATCTTTTCTCCTAAACTCTCTCTTCAAGTAAATTATTATAATTCATATTGAACGCGGAAAAGACTTTTATTTGAAAAGAAATACTTCACCGCTCATATTTGTTGTATTTCTTCAAACTTATAGAAATTTCAGTTTTAAAAGTTTTTTCCACAAATCACTTTAAAACATCATTGTCACGCTCGAAATTTTGAGCTGAATTCAATGAAAATTCATGATCTCTCAAGTTTATTTTTTCCATCAACTGCCTAAGGTTGAGACGTCAATATGGTAATGGATCAACAACGTTGTTTAGAATCTCCTTATTTTACACTGTTATTTTTTCATAGTCATTGATAATTTGTCGGATGTCTCACAGAAATCTACTAGATTTCTAATCTTTAAAGATTAAATAATGCTAAGTTTTTATCTGCTAGAACATCCGGAAACGCCTTGCGCTTATCCAACTTCCGTTCACCTGCAGTCTTTTAGAAGTTGGAGAAAATGTCTTTCAAAGAACTGAATATTCTGGATAATGGTCAGTTTTTGTCCTATAATTCGTTCACATCGTTAATTTTGATATTTAATTAGGTAGTTTAAATATATAACCCTACCAAAATTCTTTTGCTTTTGAAATTAAATACAAATCTAATCCAAATCCAATGTATCTGCAAATATATACTTATATATCTATTTATATAATATAATTATATTTTATCGAATAATTTAATTGTTGTATAATAATTTAAGCCGAACAAATGCTAATGAAATTGTACATTTTTAACTTGAATTTTAGGTGGTATTCCATGAAGTAATTTTCTGCCTTAATTTTATTTAAAACGTTTATCACAAAATTTGTTTATATATTTTTCAATGATTTATGAATGGAATTTATGGATGAAATGAAAAAAATAAAAATTGAAGAAATTAGGATACTTCTGAATAATGCATGAGGTAAATGAGTTAAGTGACTGTTAATTGTTATAGATGTTTAAAAAAAAGTTTAAAAAAAAAATAGTGTTTTTGCGTTATTTATAATGTGAATTTGCAATGTTGGTTCGGTTAAATTTACATTGTCCTGAAGATTGAGAAATTTCGAAAAATATGTAAAAAAAAAAAAAAAAAATTAGTGAAAAATATTTAAATAAACATCGAATTGGAGGGAAAAAAATACTTTATCGTATATGGAACACTACCTTGAATTAAAATTTAAAAATATTCTTCTATAAATACCCCAAAAAATAAAAATGTACATTTTTATTATTCTCAGAGGGCTTGTTACAGAATTGTTTTTCTTGATAATTTACAAATTAGTTTGTTTATAAGCTGATTGAAAAAAGTTAGAATTGATTGGTTTGGAATTGATATAATAGATTCGATATAATAATTACTTAAATTAAGTAGGAAGAAGACAACGCATAAAAGGAGAAAATTTAGAAAATATTATGAAAGATTAAGTGGCAAATACATGGCCGGAACTAGGGTGGAGGGGCGGGAGAGGATTAAGGGGTACGTACATTGAGCGGGAAAATTAAGAGGGCGACAAATTTCAAGCGAAAATTTATTTCCAGGTTAAGTAAAAAATTTACTTTTCTGATCTTAATTCAGTCCAAAAAATGAGTTAAATGCTATGATATTTATTTCGAAATATATTACTTTTATAAAACTTTTCACTTTTATTAGGTTAATTACAAAAAAAAATCAATATAAAGTTTATAAAACACAATAACACAATGGTTTAAGTGTCAAAAATTGAAATAAATTGTGAAATAAATGAAAAAATTATTGAACGGTTTCGTTTATTGACTTGTATTTATCCATACATTGTACGAGACAAAATTTTCTTACTGTCTAACATATGGTGGCTATATCTGGGTAGGTGGTGTTATAAATATTTAACAAACGGATATAGGAGGCATTTGCCGGGCTGGTGCCAGTGGAAGCCGGGCCTCAAGTAGGTCGTTCCCTATCTCCTTCCGATTATAAAACGTTTTTAGAACTTGAAGCGTCTCTGTCTGGAAGGCTTTTATAGCTCAAGTGATTATACATGCGACATCTGTCTTCCTGGATATAAAATATTAATAGAAACCCAAGTTGTAATCCATGGGGCTATATTATACTGGGGAAAACAAACATAAAATAGGAAACTAGAGATTGGATTATGTTCCGAGCCATGAGATCCGATAAATAAAATTATATTCCTAAGTTATTGAACAACTTTATCTCTTTAATATTTATTATTCTTTTTAAAACAACCTTCCGAGGTCAAACATTTCTCATATTCGGCTTGAATTTATTTTCATATCATTATTTTTCAATGAAATAATTCGAATTTTAATGAGAAAACATAAGTAGGATAAGGACCGAACAAAATTAAGTAAAACAGAAAAAAATTACTTCACTATTTTTTTTTCTATTATTATTTTCAACAATAAACCTTTGTAATCGACTAAGAAAAAAAATGTTAACCCCCTTCCCAAGTATTTGAGATTTAACGTAGAATCCATCGTATTTGAGATACGTAGGATCCAAAAACGCTGCGAATTATCACACTTGTTTATTATTTCCAAACAGTTGTCTATCCAAAAAGTAAAAAAATGTTGAATTTTTTTATTTTATCTGCTTTGGCATAATGCCTCCAAAATGTGATAATTTGCAGCGTTTTAGTCTATGAAGGGTCTTGGATTCGTTACCTTATAAGAAAACTCAGTTTTTTATTATCAGTTATGCAGTTATGCAAGTGATGTGGTTAGCATCCGTTCTCAACCGTCAGGTTTTCTCCCCGCCCCTAACTCATTCTCCCTACGTCTGGGAGACAAATCTTTTCTGCCGTAACCCGGCTATTGTTTGGGTCTGGAGTTAAAAGTCCGATGTCTTAAAACCATTGAGCTCTCCTATTCCTTAAGCCACTGAAATAGAGTTATTTAATGCTTATTAAAATTTGTTTTCTTTCATTTACTAGGATTATTTTACTTCGGAACGTTTTTTTTTTTTTTTTTGTTTTTTTTATTGACTATTAAGGATTTATAACATCTTTATATTTGGTACCGTGCCCCGAAACATGGATCATAAAAGTGCATAACGTCCAGGAGTTCATTAAAGATTTTCTAAGACGTAGTTATCTCATTCAGGGTCTCAAGACTACAGCATGTCTGAAATAATAAAATTATTGAAATGAACATCCCATATTTTACTAAGACCAGAAGTCTGAATTTTTGTAGCCATTTACTGCGTATTGATGAAAACAGGGAAAAACAAAGATTGGTTATACTGTTTAGCAGTATATTCTCCAGAGCATGAGGAGAAAATATAACATACTAGAGAGTATTGAAACCAATTACTGAAGAAAATAATATCTGTGAGAGGGATGAATAAGATGAATGAAAATGACATGAGAAAATTCTGGAAACCGGCAAGGAATAATTGTAAAAAGTCAAGATATAATAATTTAAAAAAATAGTAAAACTTTATATGTTTTTCTTATGATTTAGGTGAAGACATGCTTAGTTAGATTAAAAATAATGGGCTGTATTTTACTTCACCAACGTTATTATTATTATTAATTTATAATAGACACAGAAAAAAAAATAACAAACGAAAAATATCAGAGGCGATTTATATATCTAAAAATATTGAGAAAGTATGCGATTTAACAATTGCCACGCCAATATCACCAATCACCAAACTAAAACTTTAAATATATATTCCACATAATTTTTGATTTGTAGATTATATCATATGATAATAAAATGCACAAATGAGCAATTATTTATAATGAACTTTAAATAGAATTACAATATGACAATAATACATAACAGAATAATCTAATAACCTCCCTATATACTGGAATCTGAATAAATCCATACAATAGAACCCATTTAGCTCAACCAGGTAGTAAGTTTTTTGGCAATATATTATTATAATTAATAAATAGCTTTCTCAAATAAACAACAAATAATACCAATCAACTTCAATATATATATATATATATATATATATATATATATATATATATATATATATATATATATATATATATATATATAAGGTGTGTGTGTGTGTGTGTGTGTGTGTGGACAAAACAAAATTGTATTTTTAATTTTAATTGCATTTAACTGATTAAAGTCAGATAAAGATAAATTCAACATAATTTTCAAAAAAATTGTAATCGGCGATTAATTGTAATTCTTGTTACTATTAATAAAACATAATTGTTGATACATTTAAATGTGATGTTTTATTTTTTGCAATTTCAATATTTATAAATCCTTCTATATGTACCTGAGAATAGCATGTACAGCCTAATTTTGTAAAATAATAAAATGAAGTTGATGAAGTAAAATACAGTCCATTATTTTTAATGTAAGTAAAATTATATCAAATTGATTTACTTTTTCCTCTGTAGTATTATCAATTGAAACAAAAATAACGACAATCTGCGAACAGTTTGGCATGATGAAGGGGTAATGGCATTTCAGGCATGGGGAAGGATAGTACCCAGCATCTCCACTTACATTCGGACCCACCTTGGCTCTAGTTTCAGGTTATGAATAAAAGGAATCCCTCCTCCAGCTCTTTTTTTAGTCAATTTCTTTGTTGATTTGAACTTTGTAATTGTTTTTCTTTCATAGATATTTTTATAGTTGTGATATTAATTAGCTCTTTATGAAATCTATCTGATTAATATAGCAGTAAATAGAGTAGCTGATAAACCCTTTGTGGAGGATAGCTGAACCCTATTATAGGACTTTGCTGATTGATAGCCAGTTGGTATGCGCCAGGGTCGTTGCAACATCTTCTCAGAACGTAAGGTGATATCTTCATTCTCTTTATGAACTCTGCATTATTCTCTGGACCTAAGAGAATGAAATAGAGGCTTGATCATTCCAATAAATTCTTCTTAAATGTCATTTATTTGGCAAGGTTTTATTTGTAAGCATGTTAATACACATCTCTACGTTGTAAACTCTGTGATCTTGTACAAATTCTAATAAAACTCTTAGATATTTAACGATGAACTCTGTGGCTTCCCTCTCTATCGAAAGGGTTATTCAGCTGATCTCTTTACAGATCCTGCTGTACGATTGCAATCAACACCAGCCATACGGATTCTTTGTGGAGCCTCAGAAATAAATAAAAAAATCCGAATACCACTGTGATACATAAATTCTTATCGCGAGTTTAAGCTATCCAGCTGGAAGTGCTCACTTAAATCCAATGGAACATACCTGAGAAGAACATAGAAGACTTATGGAGAGCTAAGAACAAGCTTAGCGGATGCATGGATGGAAATCACAAACATTTTATAACAAATCTTGAAGAAGTATTTCTAGAAAGCATGATGTACTTATTCAAAAAAGAGGAGTTAATATTTTTCTTAATTTATATCTTTTCTTTAATCTAGTTTTTGTTGTAATTTTAAATGTATGCCAATTTGTCTTTCTTTTTTTTCAAACACATTTTTATCCGCTTTTTATAAATTTATTAATCTATAGGAAGGGAGGGGTTGTCGGACGCATGGTAACGTGGCTCAGAGGTTCAAGGGGCTCGGTAAATTTAATTTAGTTTGTATTCAAGTTTTTTATTTGAATTTTTTATATAATTATAACAAAAATTTTAAAGTAAATTTAAATAGAAGGGAGGCTCATGGGAAAATTAAGTTAATGACGAAATCGATAAATTAGAATTAAAAAAATAAGTTGATAAAATGTATTCTTTGCCTGCTATAAATATAATGGTTTGGAACGAAACTACATTTGATTTGGGAGAAAAATTTTTGAACATGGTATTTGAAATAAATGCTTCGACCACTTATTTGGGAGATTTTTTTTTTGCTTTTTGTTCCTTAAAGTCTTCATTCTCGTGTTTGGCAATAATTTTTATTAATTCTGACATCGTCATTTTTATTTTTTTTAAATATTAATTGAAATATTGCAAAGATTGTTTAAAGTTAGTCGACACAGTATTGCATTATCCGATCGACAGTCAGCAGCAAACGTGTCTAGATGATTACTTCTGGTAGTGACTCAATGATCCTTGTATTTGTGATTAGTCACTCTTCAAATATAAATATTTTAAATAATCTTTATTTTATTTATTTTTTAAATAATCAAGGGTCAAATTTCATTATAAGATAAATTATGGCAAAAATAAAAAAAAAAGATAAGATTTTTCGGCATATTACAAATTTAAATTTATTATTTATTTTATACCAATACTTTATGTTACGACGATGGAAATATCGTCAATAATAACAAAAGAATACAAAAAAAATTATAATTTTTCTTTGAAGGGCTTTCTAAAAGTTGAATGAATTACTGTTGAATTTAATATTTTCGGTTCGTTTTGGTTGGTTGAATTTAGTATTTTTATTGTTTTAAGCTTATTATAAACCATGATAACATTTTCATTCAATAAAGTTTTGGCCATCTATAAGGGATTCAAACATTATGTTAAGAAGTATGAAATGGGACGTAAGCCTCAGTTTCATTACATGAACAACTAACAAACGTGCGGGCAAGGGTAACAAACTGGATCAATCACTTTCATCACAATTATTCATTGATAACATGACAAAAACTTAGCAATTCTGGAAAAACTAGGGTCCGACGAAACTTGCTTTTGAAAACGGTTTTACTCTTTTTTTTTGTTTAAAAATTGTTCCATATTGAAATTTATTTAACTCTTTCAACAAATCACTCTGAAGAGTATATATAAAAAATACAAATCACAAAGCTATTTGTTTGATCCTGTTTGAAGCAAAGCTTGTTTACATCAACAGAGGCTATAATACGGTTCTGTTTTTCCTCTAAGATGCAGGAGGCGTGCTATATTTAGTGGAAGGTGGTTCCATGACATCTCTCACCTACTGTCGTTATTTTTATACCCATTCAGGTCTCTACTGAAAGAAAAACTAGAGAAAATATTTGTGTGTGATAGAAATGATTTTTGTGTGTGATTGTAAGTTTTATTTCAATACTTTGACAACTGCTAAAGGTACATGAGGCGGTAACTAAGTTTAATTTTTTTTTTTTTTTAAATTCCACTTAACTTATACGTTTAAAGTTCCCCTGAGTCCTTAAAAGTAATTTTTTAAATATTCGTGTAGTTTTCTTTCCATTTTTAAAGCGTCCTCTGACTCTTAATCTACTGAACCATTCCGGGGTTCAGATGTAATTTCAATGAAAAAATGGTTATTCTCCAGTCATAAAAAAAAAAAAAATCTTCCGTGGCGAGTATTTTTGCAAAGTGCCTCCCCAAAACAGAACAACCCCCTTCGGGTCTTTATAGCGAATTTAACGCCGAACAAATAAGTTCCCTTGAGCATGGAACAGCAAATGAAGTCGTCCAATTTTCAGGGCATAAACATTAAAAAATACGTTTTTAGGCACTTTTTGGCAATTTATGAAGAAACGACTCCTTTTTACAAAACAAAGCATATAGAATTAGATTAGGCGTCGAATGAGACCAATATCAGTTCGATGAATAAAAAACACAATGTCTAGTGAATTTGTCAGAGTTATGACTTTAGAAAATCAAGTTCCTAGGCGCTGTTAAATCCCGCTTTACTCTTCAGAACAAATATGGTTCCGAGTCTGTCGGTTTTTAGAATGTTTTCTTCTTTGCAAAACAATCGAAAACCAATTATGCTAAAAATAACAAGTTGGTTTGGAATTCGACATTCTCCAGTCATCGTGAAAATCATGTAATTGCCGAAAATTCAGCAAAGATCGTGTGTTTGGTCTATCCAGCTGCTATTGGTCTCATTCGACGCCAAATCTAATTCTATATCACATTACTCTTGGTCTGTTTTTTTATGAAAGGAGTCGTATCTTAATAAATTGCCAAAAATTCTCGAACAACTTTTTTTTTTCATATTTTTGCCTAGAATATTTTTCCGGCGCTTTTGGTGTCATTTTTAAATGCTCATAGCTGCGCTTCTATAAGTGCTAGAAAACAAGAATTGGTATCATTTAACAGAGAAAATGTACCGTTAGATATTGCAAAAAGAATTTTGGGATTTGAATTTTAGGCGGAGGTATAATAAGCGAATCGGCCAATTTTGAATGCGATTGTGTGACGTCACCGCTTACAGTGCTTATAGAAGAGATCATTCATCCGCTGTGAGTTGTGTGGTGTGGTCGCTTGCAAATTGGTGTCATATTTTTCGCCAAAATTTTGGTGGAAGGCAGACTCAAACTTCAAGCAAGCATTGAGTATTAATTTTTCTTGAGTGATACTTTTTTTTTAGTGTTATTTTTTTTTCTGGTTTTCTTCAGTATATTCATCTATATGATCTTCAGTATATGATCAATTCAGGTAGCAAGTTTCAGCAACAGCTTATGTTGGATAAGAATCAAGTAATTATTGTTCTAGGGCAGACATAGTGTTAACAAAAATTAATTTATTTTGCGGTTTAAAAAAGTTATCTACTTCTGTATTTTTTTTTAATTTCTTATATCCTTACAATAACGGCAATTTGTCGATAGAAAATAATATAGTTGTTGCATATAATCGAATGAAGGTTACGAACAGATAATCGATAAACAGCTAGGTTTCACAATCGTCATTTTCTCATAGTTCACCATGACTAATGTAATGGCACAGTTTTCACGGGCGGCTGTCCGCTTTGGTCTCGAGAATTATCCGCTCCGATTTCCAGTCGTTGGGAACTTGAGTTAAATGCTGAAAATTTAACGGTGTTCGTGGCGATTTTATCTTTAATATTACAGGACTCGAATCCGTTCCCAATTCATTACCAGTTGACTTCCTATTATAGATTAAGTGAAAAATTCCTTAAGGTATACACATTAAGTTTTGGTTATAACTGCTGTCTGCTTTGTACAATATTTTTATGATACAGCAGAGATCACAAAGTTACACGTAACCGTTCATGTCACTGAATAATGTTTGAAAATATCATAGTTAGTTTTATTCATAGCTCGACGAAAAAATGTAAATAGCTATTTAGCTATTTCTAAAATTATTATAATATGATAAAAAAATTATTATAGGAGCACAAACTACAAGAAACGAAAATTATTGTTAAAATATCATGGAATATTTCCAAACACAAAGTCAAAAAAAAAAAATTAACCAATCAGCGATTCGCCTATTCAGTCATCATCATGACAGAAAAAATAGAACATCACATAAATGTAGACTAATGACGGCACATCTCACATCAACAGTCTAAAAATGAATCACCAGCTCGAGACATTACCCCATAACAATTCAACAAATATTATAATATATGGTATTTGTGTGACTTTGTGATTCTAGATGGAATATGGCTTTTGAAACATTTTCGGATGAATTCAAGGTTAGTAAAGAACATTAAAAAGTTGTCATTTGAAAAAAAAAAATGCAGTGTGAAACTGTAGAAAAACATTTTTTAAACTATTTTTTTGAACGATTGCCACCTACTTCGAATAGTCGAGGATTTTGTTTTATGAAAAAAATTGAATTATTAAAAGGAGTTTATGAGTTTATAAGGTCGAGGATTTTTAATGTAAAAGGTTATTTCAAGCCAGAACCTGAAATAGCCTTCTGAAATTCGAATAAAAAATACTCTAGTTTAGTTTTCGAAAAAGAACTAAACATCTGGCACTATGTCAAAAACTCTATTTTGTATGTCGTACATCTCGAACTGAACACAATTATATTTCTATATTCAAAAATAAATAAATAAACTTAAAAAACAAAAAAAGTAAATGCTTGATAACTTCTTAAAGTGCTCTAGACATACTCCCAATGAAGTCCGCAACTTCTTGTTTGCACTCCTCCCACGTCTCTCCATAACTTGTAAGTAACCTCTGTTAGTTGTTAGTAATTATTAATTCTTCTCACACTTTCTTTGTCGGTCATTGAAGGTCGATTATTGTTTGTTGTTTATTTGATTCAACATCATTATGAGTGCTCCACCTTAGGTCAGGACGGACCCAGTTATCCTACAGGCTACTAAGCTAATTTAGCCAGATTATGGAGGACCAGATCTCTTTTTTTTTTTTGATGTGCCAAGAAATACGTGTCGCCCCTCTCAGGGTGGATTCGAACCGAAACTAGAGAATCCTAAGGTGCTGTCCCAGCAAGCTCGATCCCCACGGCTTCCATAGAACTATTTATTTCATCATATGTTTTTAAGAATTCTTGCCCGACTTTATTCTATTTTATTTGAGGCATTATTGGGCAAATCTTGGGATCCATTAAGTCGTAAATATTTGAATGCCCCCGAGGCGAAATATATTCAAATTTATTCAATTCGAGAATTGTGTTTCGTCACTGCAATAACTAGGTTTTGCACAAGGACCTCGCGCAGATTGAGATGATGCAAAGGGGCTAGCGAAGGGAGATAGCCTTCCAAGTTGTGGTGTTATCAGCGGGTGTAGCCATTGTCCCAATATAATGACTTCTTTGTCCAAGCCCTGGTCCCTGGTGCCTGGCTATCTCGTCTCTTTTATATCTCAGCGGGAGACATAAGTTCTTACTCACTACTTGGATTACAGATAATAAAACCTTCTGTAACAACCTGTACCAAAATGCGTTTTGTCTTATTTTTTTTCGAGGATAGATTCTGTAATATGAATTTGTTAGTCACTCTTTTTTTTCTATTTTTTTATTTATTCACCATAAACCAAAAAAAAAAGAGGTTAAAGAGGTTTTATCTCTCGGCATCTTTCGTGTGCTCTGTCATAAGAATTTAACTCAAAAGGTATTGAAAACAAACCTTTATTAACCTAAGTTATATATATATATATATATATATATATATATATATATAGGGTTGTTACTAAAGCCCTTGCGCATGAACACAATCTTTAATTCCAACTCTCATAATTATCCTATAAGACTGTTTTTGCTCCTACTATTTATGCCAATGTTTACTTCGACTAATCCTTTAATTCCTTGTGACTTGAGTTGGCTCTATGGGGTCATTTACACTTTTAAAACGCACGTGTAATGTCAGAAGAAAAAATTGTGATTCGCGATCTTTTGATATACGTTTATGGGATATTTATGGGAAAAAATGTTTAAGCGCAAAGTCAGCCGCTGAAGAAATTTGTGCCATAGAAGGAGAGTCAATTATCCATCGAAATACTGCCGCACAAGGGAGATCAGGTCGCCCATCGGTCCTTGATGATGACGTTCTTCTCGAATGTGTGAACCACTGCAACTGCTCGTGATTTGTCGGCCGTAGTAGGGACTCAAACCTTTACTGTAAATAGGTAGACAGAGTTTATGCAATTTTGAGTGCAAAGTACCCCGCTTTGGTCAACAGTATATGGATCTATAAAATATTTTTTGGAAAGAGACAGATTTTTGTATATTTACAGTTGAGTGTGTAAATAAGGAAGGAGTGTGTGTCTAAAAGGAACAAAACACCGTTTTCGAAATTCAGATTTAATTTTCGGAAGGCTTTTGTCGGCTTAATTTTCTTTCTTTTTGTGTTCTTAACCAAACTTGATGAAAAAAATATTAGGTTTAGTTTGAAAAAGTGGTAAACTATTAAGTCTGGCAAGATTTTCTTAAAATCACCAGTAATTTTTTTCTAACTGATATACACGATTGTAAGTTTATTTTAAAAAATAAAATAAAATAAACTTTATATATATATATATATATATATATATATATATATATATAGTATATATAACTCAATTGGCGCTCGACTGCACGCCTCTCTGCTATGTATTTATTATGTTTTCTTCACATTTCCTCTTCCTCCTTGTTTCTATCCTTCTTCTTCTTTCTTCATCACATATGAAATTGACCTATGATTGTATTATTTTGAGCTTACGTTACTTTATATTTTACTCATTCATTTTATAATTATAAAAATGTCAACTTTTTTAATATCATTGTCATCTTTTGCATCACTTATTACATCATAATTATCTCTACATGCTTTGCATATTCCCAAATCTTCATACTAGTTGTATTTTTAATTAATAGGTTTCATATATTTTATTATATTCTGTGTAAATAAAGCATTATTTTAATTTCAATTCATTTTTTCTTTATTATTATTTTCATTAGTCACTTGTTAAAAATTTTAACATCATTGTAATCCTTTACAAAACTTACAATATCATAATTATTTCGATATGTTTTATATGCTTCCAAATCTCCATACTAGTTGTCATTTCAATTAATAGTGTTCTTATATTTTATCATATCATGTATTCACTTAACTTTACTTTTTCATTTTTTACAATATATAGTGTCATCTTTTTCTTTTTATACTTTACATATATTTTTATCTTGCTTTTAATTTCTGTTTTTATCATTTTTTACTGTTACTGGTACTGCCTCTGTCGTTTTCAATGTTGTTATTTTATTTTTTATTTTAGCCCTGATGATGGCCTAAAACATAGACCGAAACGTTGACACAAAATAAATAAATCATACTTATTAACGTATTAGTCTTTGACCGCACTCCCCGACCAACTTCTTCCTTAAATATATCTACGGTCAACCAAACTCACTCCAATATAAACTTTAATTAGCTATTATAAAAATAAACTGCGGCAATGACCTCCAAAAACCCTCAAGACATACTTCTTATGAGATCCACCATGTTTCGAAAACGTTTGTGAGTAAAAAGTAAAAGTTTTATTACTAATTATTCTACCAGTTGACGTAAGAATCTCATTTAGTTGATGACCTCATGAAGGCATATTGCCTGAATATAGATTATTACGAAACTGTTGACAGGGTTAAAAATGTTTACCGATTGTGTTGCGTCTATCTGCAGTATTTCCAGGAATGATATCTTCTTTACTTTCGTTATCTCTATCAATGTAAGCATGAACATCGATGATATTAAATCGTTGATATCGGTTAGCACATATCACACGTGTGCAGCTGTCTTCGTCATTCCTTTCAATAAGGGCGTCCTATCGATTCACTACTATGACATCAGTCTATTCCTGTACCAGGGTCCTGTACAACCTTGTGATAAGGTTCCTATACCCGATACCCGGGTTCGTCAGTGCCACGAGTAGTGTCATTAGAAAACAATGCGGTCGTTATCCCTACCGAGTGGGACGGCGTCAAGTGTTTGCTCCCGGGTAGGGCGTGTATGGGCTCTTCATGCGGAGGATGGTGATTGGCTCACTCCAATGAAGGAGCTGGTACTCCAGAGCTCTTCAGAATATTCTGGAACTTACTTGACGTAATCACTCATTCACAAAAAAAAAAAATCATTCTTGAATTTTAACCGGGGTCGTCCAATTTATGAAAACATTTTAGATTATAATTTGAAGATTACAAAACTAAGAGTATCCTAAATAGCTGTAAATAACTAACCAGACAACATTTCACCAATTCATGCATGATTAGGGGTCAGAAAAAACATAAATGCTGAAAAGAGAGCATTCAAAACCAGGGCCCCAAAAATAATTTACACTTTTTCTTAAGAAATTTTTTGAAACTGTTCACGCAAAAATTTTTTTTAAGACCTTTTAATATAAAGTTCTTACGCGAAATTTTATTGTAAAAGTTCTTTCGATAACCTTATCATAAGAACATTTGTAATAAAAGCTCTTACCAGAAATTTTTGTCCAGGACTCTTCTATGTATTTTAGCTCCAGATTTTAAAATTTCTCTACAAGTTATTTTAAAAAAAAAGTTCTCATTGTTGAAGTTTCTACTTAAATGGGAGGAGTACTCATGACATTGTCTTGAATATTTGTTTGACAGGTTTTTGTGGTCATTTCAGCATTCATTCAAATTATTTCTGAAGAATAAGCTTATAAAAAAAGATTTGCATTATAACTATATGAACAATTATATGTGAGAACATATTTAAATTTTTCTAGTAGGAACTTCTATTATCAGAACTTTTATAAAACAAGACTTTTATCTGGATTTTTCGCGCATGGGTGCGAACAGTGGAAAAGTGTGCATTGGCGAGAGAAAAAAAGGTGCACAAGAGGAGGAATATTGTTTTTTTTTTGGCACAGCAAATGATGTAATAAAAACTAATTACCGATATTTAAAAAATGAAGTAGATTATAAACAAAAAATACAAGTTTTAATAAACTTGATAAAAACGGATTTTTTAATCTTTTTTTTATATTTCCAGTTTATTTTTTTTTTTTGGCGCCCGAGGGTCTATGTATAAAAAAGTCCAGTTATTGTTGAAAAAAAATCGATGCAGGGTTTTTTAGTACTCGCAGTACAATTGTTTACAACTTTTCCGATATGGGGATAATATGGGGAGTTCTGAGGTTAGTAAGATTTAACATACTAAAAATGTTTACTTATTTTCGTTTTCTTAATTATTTTTTTTTTTTGGACTGAAGTTCTGTTAGGGAAGAATTTACTTAATAGTATGTATTGGCTTAGATCCTTGAGATAGGTGCGAAAATGGTTATTTTCAATTAAATTTATTTAATTTTTTTTAAATTTTTGTTTCCGAGGGTATTGAGAATAAATGCTGAATTCGTTTGAATCGGGGTTCCCGGAACTAATTGACAAAGATCGGCCGATTAGCATACTTTCTTCTTAGATAGTTAAAGAAGCTTAAATTGCACTGCCTTATATGAACTTTAAAAAAAATAATTAATTTAATTCTTCATTTTGGTCTGATCACAGCACTTAACAACTGTATGTTGTGTGAGTTACAGGAATAAACTTGAGACGTAAGGAGCCAGTCTGTGTTTCTGAGCACAGCAGTATTTCTATGCTCAGCACTTTCGATGAAGTTGTCTGGATAAGACTGACTAACTGAACAGTAATGCTTTTATTTATAATTTTATCTTCGGCTCCTTGAATTTAATTATTTTTTGTAGGCACTATAATAAATAATTAAATAGTAAAAAAAAATTATAATAGTTATTTGATAAGCTGACATATGTTAATATTCTGTATATATAAAAATATTAATGATTATATTACAATGCAATAAGATCAATAATTAAAATGAAATATTTTTTCTAATATTAGAGCAGTGTTTAAAAAATACTCCTGTTTAAAACACAGCATTAGACTCAATTTACATATTTATATTTAATGGAAATATTAAAGGAATCATTTCATAAGCTTTGATGTTTAAAATCTTGACTAAACGTAATTTTAAAACTTGATTGTGTGTTGTCCTTATAATTTTAAGAGATACTGCATATTAACGTTAGTGATTTTATTTTACTAATATTCTCTAATTTAAAGACAATGCGACCGTTTTGAGAATCAAACCGGATTCAAATTCTTATATCTTAAAAAGTAATGATATTACTGTCATTTTTTTTTTTTTTACTTTTTCCGTAGACGTTACCCTATACCATGTAGACATTACGTTTTCTCAGCAAAAACAAAGAAATACATTTTCAGGGTTAACAAGTTAATCGGCTGTTTTATAATTTTTTAGAAGTATCTTTTCAGATATATTTTTCTAGCCCGATTCACGTGCTCGTTATTTTGTTTTATTACTGCAAGGGTCGTACGCAGAATCCTTTTTCGGGGGTAGAGTGGGAGGGGGAGAGGGGTAATTTTTTTCCGGTGAGATTTAATAAGAAGACGGAAAGTAATCACCTAATTTTTTTTTTTTAACTCTTTTATGAATAAAATTTTTTTTAACTTACAAATTGTTTAATCCATCGACCCTTTCTTTTTAATAATAACATATTTCTCATATTACTACAGAAATGGTTAATTTCCATTGACTGAACTAACAAGTCACATTATTTACCATAGGAATTATCAACACCGTAATTTATAAAGTTTAAAAAGTATATTTATACCCTGTACAGTTTAAAAAAAGTATGAAGTAAGAATCACTTCCAGTGGTGATAAAGTTATGGGACTGCTCTTAATATTTTCAGAAAATAGTCTGGTTTCAGAAAAATTAATGACAAAAAAAATTAAATTTATTTTTCTTAAAACAATCGTAGTGCCTTTAAATTATTTCTCTTAATAAACACTAAATATTTCTCTTTAATTAATAATATTAGAAATTTTTATAATTAATTATTAATTGAAAATTATTTAAGCATAGAAACCATATTGATTAAGGAAGGACATGGAACAAAATTATTTAATTTGTTGGTATATAGCTCATAACTGTGACGAAAGGTTTTTTTAACTTATTAAAATGCTAAATTATTTTTAAAAATCTACTAATAATATTCAATAAAAATGACTCGTATACTGTAGTAAACAATACGGCTCAAGGACAGTCCAATAATTTGATAGAAACTTGATTTTTTTTTTTACGATTATCGATATTGCCACATCTAATGTTCCAATGCACACTCTGGTAATTCATCAGGTTATAAAGGTTTATTGCTTTTCTGAAAATGGTTTTTCTTTTCCAAGGTTTCTTCTAACACCAAAATGAAAATCTTTACTCAGTACTGCTGCTTCACGGTGATTTTATGTATATAGTTGGGCACAGTGATAATCATGGTAGTACGCATTCTCTTACACACTGTCTAGTGCTTATTTCTGTTTGTTGAACTCTTTTTGATTTAGGTATTATAACTATTTGCTTTAAAATATTGAAATGAGATGTGCTATCTCCGGTCATGTTTATATGATCTTATGTTTTTTCATCGTTATTGTTATCCTATGTATCTAACCGCCATTTTATTTCAGATCGTGCGATAGTTCATATTGATGATTTGCGTCATCGCTTTCCATAGTTCCTTTCATGGCATTAAGATTTCTTGATTGAAGTAATTGGTAGTAGATAACTTATAATTTTATATCGATTTACCCGCATATTGGCGAACAATACCTGTGCGGGTGACATATGAGAGTACCTTATTAACGGAATAGGAATAATTTACAGCTTAAAATTTTTTTTTCGGATTCTGTGAATGACTCTTCCATCCAAAAATTGTATACAATTTTTCAGCAGTATGTACTGTGAGAAAATTTTCAACACAACTTCCCATACTTCAACAATCTGTTAAGTTAAAAACATCGATATCATTAATAAAATATATGAATAGTGAAATTTTAAAACGCCTCTTGTTCATTTCTTTCGAAATCTACTTTTTTTTTTTTTTCTGTCTATACACAAAGATTCTCAGTGATTAAAAATATTTTTTCTTTCAATTAAAAACAATTCATAGCCCATTGAAAATTATCAAAAGAGTACATTTTACTTTACAGCAACATGGGTGCGATTTTCCAATGATTTTGTAAAATAGGCAAGAAACGTTTTGATATTCAATTTAAAATGTAATTAAAATATGTTCCGTCGGCATAGAGATATCTTCGAATGTGCTACATACTTTTTAAATCCATCGTAAGAACTTTAAGTTCAAGGAAACAAAAACTGTTGGAAATTATTTTTTCTAACAAAAAAATTCTAAAAACTTCGTTTTTCTCAAAGGAGACGAAATCCCCAAAATATTTTTGGTGTTCGTCTGTTGAATGCGCAGATCCTGCTAAAACTTCAATTTTCATGCAATTTTTGCATAAGGTAAGAACGTGGTAACTTCCAAGTTTTGAGACTTTATTGGACTCATTTTGAGCCGCATTGACTGTAACAGCAATGAATATTTATTATTTGAAACGATTCGTGTTTTCATTTTTTATTATTTCTAATAAATAAAAACTGACGGTCTCGCAGAAATAATATATATCTTTTAGCGATAATGAACACCCAGAAATATTAATTTTTCGTGGTTGCTCCAAATCTGAGTTTAATGACTGTCGAAATAATATTTCGTTTATAAGCATAACATTACAGAACCAGAATTATTTATACAGTTATTTTTTAATATAGTTGTATTAGACAATATTTCAACACCATATTACTTTGGTTTTTAAAAATGATATTGAAATAATAAATTACATAAAGGGAAGGCTTGAGATGGCAAAAATTGTATAAGATTTTAGCCGATAAACCTTAAATTATTTTCGTAGCGAAATTAAAATCATATAGGTATCCATGTTTAATAATCTGGCATGGAACATTATGCAATGCTCTAATATCGGATTGTTTATTGAGCAGTTATTTCATAGGGCATGTATGCCTTCACCTTTGAGCCGGGCTTAAACTGTGATCACTCAAGGCTCTGTAATGGTAGCCATGTGTTATGAATAATGGCTGTCAAGTGGTGACTAGAAATGAATTCATCAGGAAGCACTCCAAGAAGGTTTTTCTTAGTAATGCATTCAAGGATCATTTGTTTTTTAAACAATTATTCATAAAGTTATTGATAATGTTCCGAAAAATAGATTTATTATCTCCTTGTAATCTAGACATGAAGTGTAGTTTATTTTTTTTCATATAGATTTAAAATCATACATAAGAAAATACCAGAAAAAGTATTTAATTGTAGCATTCGATAAAAAAACGTGTACTACTAAATTCATAGTTATTCAACCTACTCTTAGCAAATATATTTCTCTAATGTTATTTAATTTAAACTACAAATATTTCGGTTTATAAACAAAATATTTTTGAATAGTAATGTTGTAGTTCGCTCTTAAAATGGCAACTATTATAACATTTTTCTTCGTATTTATTCTCCGGATAGTTAAATAATAGCTGGAAATACTAATAGTATTTAAATGGTTGAGTAAGGTTTAGAAGCCTGGGGAATGTATGTATCAGTGAGATGAGTAACAGCTACGTCCCCAGACGCTGATGGGAAGATAACGTTAAATCTAATCTCATGCAGCTTCGGTTTTTGACAGGGCTTTTTGTAATAAATTATGTGGGTGCATTTATTGTCATGGGTCCTATCTCTTTTCAAAGATATACCTACACATAATTGTGTGTAGGTATATAGATACTATGAATATACACATATACACCTCCTTCCATGGTATTCTCCAGGGAATCGTGTGTTTGGATGATATTACATGTGTCTCTGATAAAGATTTATAGCTGCGAGTTACCACCACCTTCTTCACTGTTTGCAAAAGGCTTGGGATAGGATCACAATACACATAACTTCGGAGAATCATTTTTCGTCTCATTCTCAACTTATTCCCTGTAACTATAGATATTCACTCATTTTTTTTTTTGTATTCCACTTTTTGTTTTATAAAAACAAAGGGATCATGAAATAAGTTAGAAAAAAAACTCATTATTAAAAATACATTTTTTAAAAATTATTTAATTAATTTTAATAAGAAATGGATTAGAAAGTTATGATGTATGATTATATGTGTAGATATGTATGCTCATAATTTTTTTTCCTTTAAAATTGCGATAAAATAGTTAATAAATACAGGAAGTATTAACAGAGATTCCAAAATACTTTTTATATTAAGGTGCATGGCAAATATATCGTTTTAATTTCCGATTAATGCTATCTATGGAATGAAGGATGTATTTATCTCTTCAGCTGAACAATTCTCCGGAAAATATGGAGGAAGTAAGCTTTGCGAATTGATAAACCGTTAAAGTTTCCTGGATTTATTATATTTTTTATGATAAATAATCTGCGAAAAGAAAAAAAGGAAGAATTATTTTATTATATCTTATTGTTATAACCTTTTTTTTTTTATTTTTTTTTTTATGGTCTCAGGGAATATGTTGGGAATAAGTCGGAAAGTCCTCCAGAGTGGTCATCTCTCAAGCTACTGCAAACGTTGAAGAAGGCTGTAACTCCCAGCTCCTCTCTATTCTGGCATGTACGCAGAATTTTTTTTTTTTCAGGGGATTTAATAAGAAGAAGACAAGTAATCACTTAAATGTCTATTATCGCCAAATTGGGCGTACATTTTAAGGATAAGAATGACAATTAGATCAAAAATTATTATTAAAAATACAAAAGCGTATATTGGTGGGTATGAAAATAATATGTTTTAAAAAGATTTGGGGAAGGAGTTGGATATATCGCTCTGATCCTCCTCTCCCCCTGCCTGTGCCACTGTCTCTATTATTCGTAACGATTTAGAGCTGTGAGTTACCAACTTCTTCACAGTGTGCAGAAGGCTTGGAAGATGATCCCTATGCACATAACTCAGGAGGACCATTTTTCGACTTGCCAACTTATCCCCTGTCACCGTAGATATACACAACGGTTTACAGTTTTTCAACTGTGGTAGCTTAGATCGCTTCTGAAAGTTATCTTGTGTTCATCCATGTGCATCATATTATATACACAATGTACATTATGTACATCATAATACTAAATCCTACAAGAATAGACTATATAAGTACTAAAGTCCCAACAATTTATTAAACTTAAATTTTAAATAAAATGACTAATTAATGTTATTATGTATTTTTTCTTTCGTAAATCTATTAACAATAATTATACAATGATAAACCTGCAAATTGTTTTCTACGATATTCATGATTGCGTGAATAATTTCTAACTTTAGGTAACGAAAAAAATTGAACCATTCTGCCGACAAATTGGGATAAAATCCAAGGCTCTTAGTAAGATTGCGTCATAGTGAATTTTCGCTGATTGCAGGGACACGCGTATTAGCAATAGTCTAGTCTTGTACAATTTTGTGTTATGAAGCTTTCCGGAAAGTTATGTATTAATAATTCGACTTATTGCTCGCCGACTCCAGGACTGTGCTATTGTACTTGACCGTGGAGTTCAGAGCTGGTCCTAGACAGCCTCTAGTCAATACCGAACCACCGCAGTGAGGTTTAAAATACCCTTGCTGGCCCGCGCTGGAGGTTGTGGCATATGGTTCCGAGACTACTCACTGAATAGTTCCTATTTACACATTTCCGCTATGTAAACCTCAAATCAGGTGAGGAACTTGATGATCTTGCATCACTCGTAGTTCCTAACTGAACCGTTTTTGTTAAAACTATGGATGTACTTTGCGATCAGTTCAGTATCATGGGAAGAAAGAATTTTGATGAAAAATCTGGAGGAGGTAGAATCGGCCAAAGTGGAACTGTGGGATCGGGACATATGAAATTTCAGTATGAGGCAAATTAAAGACGAACAAATTTTAACGATATTATTTTTATTCAAACAACTTCCGTTAGCTTCAACAGTTCTCCCAACACCCAACAAGGTTTCTTATAAAGGTTTCTTCTGTTGTTCGAAGAAACCTTTTACCTTTGAATAAAAAAACCTTGAGGAATGAAAATTTCACTTCGTTTTCATTTTGAAATATTTTGTTTTTTTTAAAAATGCGTCAAGCTCTCTGAAAAATGGTATGTCAATTGGATACGAGTCACTTGAATAATTATTATTGAACTTTCTGAGCAATATTTATTGGTGTTTCTCAAAATTTACACTTTTTGTATAAAAAATAATAGGTGATATTGGAAGCTCGTATATAAAACGTAGTTATCATTTTTTCTTTCCTTATCGCCTAGGAAAGTATTGTAATCGGGTCATAATTTCAATGTAAAATTTTCAACGCATCTGTGCGTTTCAGAGCCACCTGTGTTCTAAAAGCGCATTTTTCGGCCATTCGTTCCTCTTTGTATTTTTGATTTTTAAATTATATCCCCGAAAAAATCAGGAAGAAAGTTATGAAGAAAAAAAATTTTTATTTGCGCGTGTCAAAAATTATGCATTTAAAAGGTAATTAATTTTCCCACAAAATTAAAAAAATCATCGAAATCGGAGCAGTATTAGCAAAGATAAAGCATATTTGGCTGTATAACCACCCTTATAAAGTATTCTGGGCATGTTTCTATGGGAAGCATTTAATTGTTTTCGAATAACTTGAAAACTTTACATTTCCCAAATAATTCCGGACGATCATTTGAATGATAATTAAATTGCCTCCAAAGCTAAACTTAAAAAAAAAAATCTTTATCGGTGTAATATTAGCAATAAATGCAGCAAACATTTCTTGTATTGGACTTAGCACTTGAAGCGGTAATGAAAGTCATGTTAGTGAAGACACCAGATATATATTTTTAAAAATAATATTTCTATTATTATTAGTTCAATCTAAAAATATAACAACGATGAATAACTTCAATTATTTATTAAACAATGTAAACCTGAGGAGTTGATAGCCCTGACAAATGATAGCTGAATAAATTTACGTCAAGAGATTGCATTCCCGACGACGGACCGGCTGCCCACATGCGACCTCGGGATCTAAGCATTGTTTGATAAGGGAGTCCTTGTACACCTTCAACAGCTAATGTCCGATGTCTTCTTCTTTAAAATACCCAATCCGTAATTGTTAAATATAACTTTTCTAGGTTAATTTTTAGTTTCTTTTAAACAGGAGTGAAAAAGTTTTCTATTTTAGAAAGTGATCTAACGCTGAACGTTCAAACTGATAAAGTAATTCATAACGCAGATAAAAATCGTGCATTGTAAATTGTAAGTGTTAATAAGTCAGGGTCGACTATGCTGGTAACCTATTGGAATAAAGGTATAATACACAATGTATAATAATAAAGTTTGAACCATGTAATGTATATTCCTTCTTTAGCTATAATGAACATTCATACTAATCTGATTTTTTTTAAATATATTGCTTTCCTCTTTTAAGAAATATATATTAATTTTTAATAATGCCAATGAATTCTGCCTCATTGAATGAATTCTGCCTCATTCTGCCTTTATATTTTTCCTACATCTCCATAAATGGTCGAGATATGGGCGTATGAAATTTTTAATCGGCCGCCATTTTGAAACGAAAAAGCGTATGGTAATGTCGAATTCTGAGGATCTGCCTGGATGACCTCAGTAATCTCGCCAAAAAACCGGTGATGGCTGATGGACGTTTTTTTATTTATTTCACTTTTAGATTCTACGTATCTTGAAACGCTAAACCCCATATTTTTAGGGGATTAAGAAATGTTTTTATTGGTCGATCACAAAGCTTCGTTATTGAAAATAATAAACGACAAATTTTAGAATTTTATCAAAGCACATCGCATCTGTCATTGAATAAATTTACTACTATTGAACATTCGTAATACCCTACGAATGGATATTACGAATCTTCAATGTGTTTTAATGAAAAGTTATTCAAAAATATAGGAAAACAAACTCTAAATATGATTTTCCTACCATTTCTAATTTTGAGTTCTATATTTATTCTACGACAGGTGCAATATATAAAGATGTGATAGAAAAATCCCTTTTTGAAAAATATGATACGTATTATTATAGTTTAATATAAAAAAAAATAATAATAATTTTCGTATGCGTATGCGATGTATTTTTGTTCGTTTTTGAAAATTGATTATATTTTTTTTTTTCATTCTGAAACAGCAATTAATTTTCAATAATTTATCATTTACAATCACAATATATTTTTATAAATTAAAAACAATACGCATAAATTTTCTTCTTTTAGTACATCACAAAATTTCTTAAGGCATGCTGTTCACTTCAGTTGGTTTGAAAATTGAAGTAATTATTCAATATTACTAAAAAATATAAATGCCAAAATATATAAAAATCTTTTAGGATATGGCTCATAGTATACTTTCTCGTGGCAACGACCATATGTTAAAAAAACATACCAATATGGATGGTACCATTTTTTTTTTTTATTGAAAGTTTTTCCAAAGTTGGAGCTGAATATAACAAATAATTTGAGCTATATCTGAGAAAATCGACTTCCATAAAAAGAAAATGACTTCTTTACTTAATAATAAGATCTCAAAGATGAGTCAAACAAAAATCATTAAAAATAACTGATTTTATCTCCATTTAATAAAGAAAAATATTAAAAAAAGAAGTTTTTTCCATTTAGCTTATGCATCGGACTTATTAGCATCATTGCACATAACAGCGCTATTGAAGTATTTTCTTAAGAATTATCCTTAAGATCATTAAGTTAGCTCTACTTACTTCTAAAGTATTATCGTTGACAGTATTTTTATTTGCTTTTTATATGTGATACGTATTCCCTTACAACTTAATAATTAAGAACAATATAATTAAATTTTATATTTAAATTGAGTAGGACTTAATACGCGTAATTTAGTACGTCAGCATTGTAAATGGTTGCTTTTAAACTATACGATATAAAATAAATACATTAAAAAAAGAAAGTTATTGGCTCCATGGTCATAGGCATGTTCCAGATATTTCCTCGATGAACGGGATAATAAAATCTGAATAACTTCGCTAGGATATTTGAATAGATAAAATAGTTAAGTTAGAGGAGCTTTGCAACTTCCTTGCATTTATGCCTTCCTGTTTTTGCCATGAGCCTCTTTATACGATCCTGTTACAAAATGCTAAAAATAAACCTACGCTCAGAGGGAACAGAAATTTAAATTTATTGCCTTCACCCAAATAACTTCAAGAATAGGCAGCGTTATTTAAAAATATTTTCCTGAAAATATATTCTCCTCGACCCAGATTATAAGGGATAATTGAGTAACATATATAAATAGTTAGCCATTTTATTAATTAATGATATGTTTGGCAACCGTACTCGGTGTAGTTGTTGCACTTAGGATAATATCTGTATTTGGTTGCCCCATGTAGAAGTATCATATTTTGAATGTTACAGTTTTCCTGAACTTCTCTTATGTACTGGCATCTATAATTATTTTTATTTTAAGATTGTTGTATATAAAACAGAAATAAATTCTGATAAATTAAGTTTAAATTGTACACATAAGTTTTCGCAATCCAAAAATGTTTCCAATTGACTTACATCTAAAAGTTTGTATTATACATCAATTAGTAGTATTCCTTATCGTATTTTGGTTAGGGTATCAAAACGCTATAATTTAAACGTTTAATCATAAACGTTTTAAAAGTTTATTATTAAGAATGCCATACAATAATTAAGTTTGTTATTAGTGTATCGTTATAATTAATATAATCTAATAAGGTTTATCACTAATGAATTAATTATTTGTTACTCTTAAACAGATTTAAAACATAAACCAAAAAATTCCTAGAATTTTAAGGAAAACTGGTAGGTCTCTTTTTCGACATGGATTTGATTTCTGCAACCACTAAAACTAGTTTGATTAATAAATAGCTGCCCTGTCTAAAATGTGAATTCAGTACCAAAATATATTTCGTAGACTACTTAGGCAATTTAGATAGTGATGTGAATTAGGTGTATAGTCTTTCATCGATTTCCACAGCTTTAATTAACATTCCACAGCTTTAATTTACTTTGAAATTTAAAAATTAAGTCGAGATAGTATTTTTAATCTTAATGTAGGTCAGGGTGCTAAGGTAAAAAATAAATCCAGATTGTCTCGAATTCCTGGCAACGAACGAAAGGGACATTCTTGGCAAAAGCGGGGTTATTTTCGTTTTTTTTTTTTTTTCTTGATTCGTTTGAGAAACAGAAGAAAAGCAATTTCTTTTCCATGTGATGACGGCCTCGTGTCTTCAAACAATTAGTTTTTTTAAATTAGTTCGAGTGATTGTTAGTTCTCGTAGTGACTGTTCTCGAATGCGAAATCTTCTTAAAAAAGTATTGCAGTAAGAAAATGCGTGAGAATAATTATATGCCTTCGCAACCCTATGATAATTTTTTTTTTATTTATGAACATAACCGTTCAAACGGAATAAAGAAAAAACAGAAAAATAAGCTAATGAAATTCAGATTAGAGCGAAATCGGTATAAAAAATTGGGCCGATGTCGTCATTCGTTAGAGTCATCTCAATCTCAACAGTTACTCCATTTCTTCAATGTAAGCAAGGTGTTTATTGAATTTAATATTGAATCAATAGCTCGAAACGTTGGTGGAAATATGAAAGAGGAAAGAAAAAATAAATATTTGTTTTATAAATGTAAGAATTAATTTCACTAATACATCGCTAGAGAGCCTTTCTTCTTCCTATAAAACGATTTTTACATACTTGGATTTACTATAATATTTACTGTTGGCTGATAAAATATTATTAAACTCATTATAATACATTTCTAAAATTAATTAATAAAAAAAATTAAATTAATTTTTTCCCATTAAAAAAATAGCGGTAAACTTAGATATATATTGTTATTATGATAAAATGTTTCTACAGTTAAGGATTCGTGTATTATTACAGTAAGATAGGATTCGTGTATTATTACAGTAAGACAGGATTTCTAAATAAGAATTAGTTCTTATTATTTAAAAAAAAAATTAACTTCAAGGCTGATGAAACATTAGAGTATTTTTTTGTTGTTTTTTTTCATCGAAAATAATAGTTGAAAAATAGATCTTTAGAACTAAAACTAAATATTAGCCTCTTCGTAATGGGGACTGTTAAGTTAGCGTTTAATATCAGCAGCTTAAACCATAACTGTTAATAAGAGATTTCTAAACATCATAACAGCCAGTTCATCGCTAAGTTGCATTTAACAATTATTCTTACAGTTGGAACTGCTAAGTTTAATTTCTTTGATATTTAATTCGAACTTGTAACCTGCTATATCCACCTATGCCTCTCATTTTCCAATCTAAATAGCATTTAACAACTGCTAAAACAACTGCCCTTTTTATGTACCTCACTGAACGTCACGGGGCATAACACTTTTGTTTATTTTAGGGAAGTAATGAAATCAGACCTGTTCACTGCATGGAAGAGTTTTATTTAACCAAAGTATTAGATAAATTGCTTTGTTTGTTTAACAGGAAACTGCATCGGATGTCGGAATGCAAGGTCGTATTTTTGTGCTCTATTCGCAAGTTAGCTATTTGACGGCTTGCAAAAGAGTGTCCCGAATTCGAATTCATGAATAGGCTTCTGTGTCTAAAGATTGGCATACTTCGGACACTGAATCCCTTATTCTCTTGAGTCAAAACCGATCGGCGATGTGCCTATTAAGAATATTACTCGGTAAATTTGTATAAGTTTTTTTATTAAAATAAATAATAACGATGGCTATAACGATGTGGACTATAACGATGAGCAAAAAGGAAACCCGGTCTTAAGTGATCCGAGGGAAGGAAAATGGTCTATAGCGTGACATGTGGAAATGATGAGGCAATACTAAAACGAAATTGAAATTGTTACGTGGTCCCTAGTAGACCTTATTGAAGAAAATAACAAACGAATCAGCACAATTATATTTTATTCATCATCATTTATCCTTTACTGTTTACCAATACAAAATACAATGTACTCTTCTTTTAAGACGTGATAAAATATATACCAAACGTCACAATTTTTTCAAGATTCCTCAAATTATATAGGAAAAAAAATGAAGTACTCTACTCATACTTATATATAATATACATAAGCTTATATAATATATGCATATATATATATATATATATATATATATATATATATATATATATATATATATATATAAGAAAGTGGTTTCTTTTTATCTTATCAATTGAACTCTTCATTTTTGCTTGTCTTATTTTCTGTTTTTTACTATGATTTTGAGATTTGATATGCTTCGGAATATATTTCTCTTTTTGTTTTAGATAAAAAAGAGACGAGCTAGAAAATAATATTTTTTTTAAAGTCATTACAGTGACGTTTATTGCAAAGAATTTCTTATCTAAATAATTATACTCCAGTTCTTGAGCTTATCGTTAACATTCCCAACAGTTCATGATGGTAATATGGCGATTCAAGGACGATGTTCATCTTCTAAGAGCTTATAATATTGTTCACTACTTCTAAATACTGGTATTTTTTTAATATTTTGGGAAAGGAAGGACTACCGCCAATTTAATAATTTCCTATAGTCATTAAACCGGATGAAACTTTTCCACCGAAGTTAGTGAAATCAACGTAAAATATCGATTTGTTGAAGGACTTAATGACTAAGACGATGGACTACATTTTACCATGATAATTTTATGTTATAGCGTCATAGGTATTTAATCCAGGCGTAAATTTAATGAGCAAAATCACTAGAATATTAATTAAACGCTTGACCCCGAAGCAAAGCTGTTGATCAATAGTACCCACACAGATAGAACATTAGGCTTACTGATTATGTTCCTCAAAAAGGAATGAACTTTAACCTCTCGTGGAATCGGCTCAGTTTTCAGTCGCCAAACAGTCTATTATTGGATAATACGAGACCTCAGTTAAATAATTTATGCTCTTGGCATTTAGATGAATGGCGTAATAAATCTGCTACGTTGGATTCCTGCGTTTTCAACCAATCAATACATAACCATCGGTACTCATCATATAGAATATTGTACTTCTTATTAACTGAAGGAATATTACCAGAGTCCGAAAAATATCTCATTTCTCTACCACTTGTCCTCAGGCTGCAGTATTCCAGATGTCCTGACAGAACTTCCAGACTTGAAATATTAAGATCGGTTGCCCTTGCAGCAGGTAAACACCGGACGGGGGCCAAGATATTCTTACACTTCTATTTCCGTATCCATTTTTCTTCGCACTGCTCCAGTCCAAGATCACCTGACTCTGAAGGTGGTATTTTTACATGCTAAGAACCATCCATCTCCGATCTCGTTTCTCATCCGTCTCGTTCACTAAACGCATTAGATCGAAATCTAACATCCACTCGATGAGCTTAATCGCTACAATTGACTGCTCCACAGTATCATATAAATAAATATTTCCGATGGATATTAGTCATTGGAACTGTGTCAAATAGCGAACGAGATGTCATTTAGTTATTTGTAGCTTGAACGGTAAACAAAATCTACTTGTGCCAATTGTTATATTAACAATTTAACCTGTAAGTTCTTGTAATTTCTTCTAAATATACCTTTAATGATGCCCACTAGTTGAATTTTTAATCCGATAATTATGTGAGAATATCATAGTACCATGTTCTTTTCTAAGTAGCGTGATATTTAGGTAGGGATTTGATATTTTCTTTAAAATCCATGACTCAAAATATTAATTGTAATGCTCTGGAGAAGAGTCATCAGGGTACATACCTTAACTACCTCTAATGAGCAAAGTGTTGCTCATTCTGTTTCACTCCACTTTTCATTTTCGTTCCCTTTTTTTTTTTACTTTTACTTAATAAATATTATTTTTGGATTTTGCAATTCCTTGGCGATTACCAGAAATATTCACCTAATCGGTCGGACCAGAGGTTAGGCCCAAATATTAAACTATACTTAAGAACTAATGGAAACTCCTCACTATACTGAGAGGAACAGCTTTCCGCCTTTCTGTCAATGCTTAGAGAGTTTCAGGTCCTCGACTGGGAGATGGCTTCATCTGGGATGAGGCCGTTGCTGATACCACCAGACCCAGTCTGTTAAAGTTCCTTGTTGTACAAAAAAAATATTTAAAAATGAATGCGGTGATCTGAAAATAAATTTCTTGACGTTTTAAAAAAAAATGTTTTGACAGAAAGAGAAACTATGATGGCTGCATACTCTAGTACCGTATTGCAACCTTCGTTGGAACTTTATCGAGTTCAAGCTCCTGACAGCGGCTTGCTTATAAAAGCTGATTTATTCGCTCACGAAATCATTCTTTCTCCATTGACATCGAGCCATGTATCAATTTCATTTTTACATTTGTTTCGTCTGTCATATTCATTGGGAATGTTTCTCGTGAGTCTTTTGCTTATTCATTGCATAACTGGTACAAGTTAATATAATTACGTACATGTTAGACCCAGCAGTCAAGGTTTGCAAGTTTTGCTCGACTTTCTCCTGCAGAAATATGCCTATCGTATACCTTTGTTAAAAAACATAAAATTCTAGGATATAATTAGTTGTTATTTAATGTAAAATCACAATGTATTATTTATTCGTTTATTTTTTAAAAATTGCTAACAATATCGGTTACAGACTAGATGAATTTGAGTAGTTTACATGGTTTATATTATATATCATCTTAAACGTTTATATATTGATCCCTAAGAATTTCCTTACTTATTCTATTAGCACAAAATCAGTAAATATTTAAAATGTAAAATATCATTAAAATACATTCGAACTTTCCGTAGAAACGATTGCCAGTAAAACATTAATGTGAATTTAATGACGATCGTTAAACTAATAATAAACAGGAGGTCAATTTCATTTATTGTAATACAATTTCTATAAGGCATAACACATTTTACTCTTTTACGTTAATACTTAATGTGATCTTGAAATAAACTATTTTATAGCCCAGTATTTGGCTAAGGCACAAAGCGGCGTCCTTGCTACAAACTTGTTAAATATACGACACTGCATCACTGTCAAACTTAATATCTTCTTGATTTTATAACAATGATTAAATTGTTCACTGCTGCTGATTAATACTATCTATTTTTGTACATTTGTCTAATTAAAAGCTGAACTAAAATTTGTTTTGATTATATCTCTCATCCAGAAATAACATTCACCGCACCTTAAAACTCGTCTCCAAGATGCTTTAGTTTTTTAATACTAATTAGCAATTAGTATTCACTAATGATTTCATTTGTATGCTTATATTTGTAATGCTTATGTCTGCTCTATAAAAGTATAAAAAAAATAATGATTTGCAATATTTTCTTGTTTTTCAACTTGAGATGAGAAAAAGCTGATGAATGGGAATGGGCTCAATGAAGAGTTTGTTGTTTTGTTTTTTTTAGTATCAATCCTCTGAATTCATACATATATATGTAACACAATATTTTTTTTTTTTTATGTCTAAGTTGCGTACCCTTATTATTTACGAATATTTAGTTCATTATTAATGTGTTGTTTTTTTTCTTTTCAGGTAAGAAACAAATGCAGTTTAAAAAAAAAATGCTATAGTTTAAAACCCACGTAAGTAATCACTAGTAAGGTTATTATAATTTTAATTTATTATTGATGTGATTGCACTTAATTGCTCATATACTGAATTAACTAATTATTACTTTCCCTTGCCTAAATATAATAGTAAGGGTAATTATTGTGTTCGTGAAAAATTTCGAATCCGAGTTTTCCACGGAAATGCACGTTTTAAGGTCTCCTGGGTCTAAATAAACCAAGTATCGCAAAATGGTCTCTTTGTGTTTGTCTTAGTTTGAAAATTAGCAGTTGTACGAAACTGAAATTGCGTATTATTTTATGTCTGGGATGTTACAGCAATTTTCGCTAAACCCGATTTACCGAAAGTTGCACTTTATACCGTTCATAATACACTTTTATCGATGGCTCTAAAGGTTTTGATCAAAATCGTTATACCATTGTACAATTAAATGGTCTTTAATATCAGCTAAGTCCTGTCCTCAATGAAATAATCTGGCAGGGCTTAAATGATGAATTTTAAAAATGGCTTCCTCTAAAGTATCTCTAATTTTGTTCATTTGAAATAATTAGGTAACCGTCTCTGCTTGTTGGTAATAATAAAAATGGATGAATATAAACTATGAAAGGATTTGATAATTAAATAAATGAGAAAAAAAGGTATTTTCCCAGATTGAAAACAAATTTCCGGAAATAAGAGTAGTAAAGCTGATGTATAATATAACATGGGAAACTAAAGATTTTAGAAAAATTAATATCTAATACATAAAGTCGTAGAATAATAATTTTTATAATGAATAATTTTTATTTTTATATTATTTAATGGAAAGTAAATGTTACCATCGAACCTAAGTGGAATTTCTTTAGGAACTAAACGGAAACATTTATAATGATTCTTATAGTGAAAGTTGTGTGATTTAAATTAATCAAAAGAAATCATTGTTTTGAAACGAGCAAGAATTATTTGTGGTTTACAGTCGTTAATTCCATTTATATGTCTAATTAAAGTAATAGTCTTAAAGTTTATTATTTAAAAAAAATTAATTTCTAAAGTTTAGTGGTAAATGAAAATTGTGAGACACGCTCACATCACCTGATTTTTTTTTTATACTTTTAGAACAAATTTTTAAAAAGTATTCACCGTTTTAGTATCTATACTAATTTATAATTGCTTTAAATTTCATTTTCATAAACAACTAAAAAAAGAACAAATAAAACTCATTATGAATAGCTTTATAAAAAAAAATTATTAATAAATCTTAGTCTCTATAGTCATTTTTAAATAATAGGATCAGAAATTATAATATTAAATGTTAACTGAGTATATTATAAAGTATTTTATTGTGTTAAGGCTATTATTAACATTACAATAGTTATTTTAGAAAAAGATACAACAAAATCAGTGAGAAGATATGTTATTGTAAAGTGGATCTGAATCATTAGTATGTATCACATTCTATTGTAGCCAGGTTAATTAGTGATGACGACAGTTGGCTGGCACCAAGTCAGTGAGCCGGATGAATGCAAATTACACTTTGCCGAGAGAGATTTTTAAAAATTTCTACTTTTCGTTTATTTTCAGTCAGTAAATTATGCCAAGTAGAAAAACTAATGTACTTGCATCATTATTCACAAATATAATTTTTTTTCAAATATATATTTATATAAATAATATCAATATAATGTGTATATATATATATATATATATATATATATATATATATATATATATATATATATATATATATATAAACTCATCTCCAATAAATGACATACAGTCTTTTTGGTATTATTGGATTTTCGGATTTGTAGTTTGTTATGCGTCATTGTATATCTGAAGCGCCTGCCTGAGTCCATCGAAGCATTTTATAAAAGCTAAATTTTGGTCACAAAATTAAAGTTATTTCGCGCGAAATTGGTTTACTTCTATCTCTTAAAGTGAAATGTAGTTCTGACACCATAGCGTGAAGTCCTTGAAATGTTATCAAAAATAATCTTCAAAACGGCAAGCTTCTCGGGCATACCATACAGTATAAAAAACAGCACAGTCTATAAATCACTCTTTATCGAATCATCGATGGTACTTAGGATTGATTCCATTTTTGGAATATTCATAAAGGGACTTGAACATAAACGGTCAAATATGTTTAAGGTATTTTAATTACTTCTTATTCCAGTGAATAAAAACTGCGCATAATAAGGTTAATGCGGCGGTTGGAATGGGCGTGTAAAGTTTAGGCATAATGTCGAAAGAATCCCTAAATCGTTAATTACCATTGAAACGAGACTAAACGTCCGAGGGGTAGACCGAGGCGTAGGCGGGAGGATTGTGTTAAGGCTGACCTTGCGGAATTGAGTTTTTACGGGGGTCTGTGGTAGGAAGTACGTAGGCGGTTGGTCTTATCGGCATAGAACCTTCGGATTCGCCAAGCCTTATATTTTATATTTATACACAGTAATTTTGTCTATAAGTTGACATTTTCGGAAGATTTAATTTATCTTAAGAAAAATCAAAAAATCCTATGGAACTTGTTCCCCAAAGAGATTTTTCTCTTGTCTGGGACATTTTTTGTTTGTTTTATGGTATTTGGATTGTTTATCAAATAACGTCGAAATATTTTGACGACTAGACCGAGATCCCCTACAAATTATGCGCCTACTCCTGTTTCTGCATTGGTTCATTCTTCAACCTTAGTAACTGCGGGAGTCTATTGCTTATTCGTTTTAGTGAGTAGTTATATTTATTTAATATAAAATATTATTTATTAATTTCTTGTTTAACAATATTTATATCTGGGTTAGCCGCCAACTTTGAATATGATTTAAAAAAAATATTGCTTTATCAACTTTAAGTCAATTAGGTTATATACTAAGAATTTTGTGTATGGGTAATTATATCTGTGCTTATTTTCATATATTAATTCATGCTTTTTTTAAGGCTTTAATATTTTTATGTGCAGGTTTAATTATTCACTGTATAAATTATTCTCAGGATATTCGTCATATAGGTAATTAATTAATTGCATTCCTTTTACATGTTTTTGTATTTCTAATTTGTCCTTATGTGGATTTCCTTTTTTATCTTTATACAAAAATGAACACCTCTCGAAATTGGCAATCTCCCGAACTCTCTGGCAATTGGCTTACAGAAATAACCCAGTTTGGTAAAAAAAAAAAATTGGCGTAATTTTAATTTTCAGGTATGTTGTATGCATTGCCCCTTTTGTAAAAAATCTAAGTTTTCGACTTCCTGCTTCATGTGCGTTTTTTTGCCATCTTGGTGCAATTTGGTGATTTCTTTGCCAGGTTTCAAAATGGTGGCCAAAAAAACTCGAAATTTTAGCACGTTTTTTTTTGTTTTTTTGTCTATAATTCCTAAACGGTACATTCTATCGAAAATGTTATGGTCTATTAAATTAAAGAGCATAAAATTTTGCGTCTCCTGTACCATGACTGGTTGACTCTTATTTATTTAATGTCAATACTATATGGATTCAAAAACCTCCTATCAAAGTTTTCTTCAGATAATGAAATTTTTTCGCAAGAGCTCGGTGTAAAACGAGCTTCTGTAGAATATTGTCGCAGACAGAACCTCCTTCAGATGAGGGCGAATGAGACATAGCAGTCAGCTGTTCCAGTTTTCGCAGACGTAGAAGACAGCTGCCGCTTTAAGTACCGCCCAGACCAAAGCATTCTACTGACAGATGGTCACCATCGCTGTTTTACGACTCTCTTTGTATCTGCATGTCCGAGCCAGCTGTTTTCTTCGTCAAAGTCCGCCACGAAAAACCATTTTCCCTAATAACTGATCTATGAGTATTCATAAATTAAACGGTGAAAAAACAAAACAAAAAAAGAATACTGAAATCTAAATAAAATGGAATAGCAATACGGCGTTTCTTGTAATATTTACGAGATATTTTGTTGTGTTCGTTGACAGGTTAATTAAACGTTTAGGTTGTCTCATCCCAGGCCTCAAAGATTTAATATGAGATGAAATTTTGGTTTGATTTGTCCCCATTATTCTTCAAATCCGTTTGACTAAGTAGGCATTATAAAACTTTCATCCCCTCCCAAGAAAAGACAGTTTCCTGTTCTTTAGTCTTCAACGATCAAATATTTTCGAAAACATGATTATTTTTTTTATTTAATCTTAAATTTTGGTATACATGTTTACATGAATTACATAAGATCATGAGAGTACACATGATTTGGTTTGAAACATCACAAAAATTCGAGAATACATATAATATTCGTATAGCAAATTCGTCATTCGCTCGGAAAATCGTTACTTATCCTCAAACGAACAGATTTAATACAATATTTTGTTATTATTTAGAGCTCAAATTGTTTCTAAACATTCACGGGATCTCAAAGAATATTTTTGAGCCATCAAACTTAAAAATAGGTTGAGCCACGGTCAGGCTGAACTCTATTTAGGGTAATATACCCTCATTGTGCCCGTAGTCGGGTAAAATCGTTGGATGATTTCTTAATCCCATAAAACTGAAATAAACTTGCAATTATTAAAACAACCTTTTAAAATCTAGTTTTAAAATGTTTTTTTTTTTTTTTTTAACCAATTCCTGAAGAAATCTAGTATATATGCATATATATATATATATATATATATATATAGAGAGAGAGAGAGAGAGAGAGAGAGAGAGAGAGAGAGAGAGAGAGAGAGAGGAAGAGGAGAATACAGTATTGATATGATTCCTCAAGAGTCAACAACTTTCTTGAACGTGTTATCGTAACCACTTCTTGATTGTTTCTGATTGGGGTTAATTATCTTGGTGTTCAGACACAAAACAAATCTATTGTTTTTATCTATTGTTTTATCAGAATGCGTAACTGAACCATCGCCTTACGATGAACGACTGAAAAAATGTTTTGATTTAATGAAAGAGCTTTTCTTTTTTGGCAAGCTACAGATATTCTCTTAATTTTGTAATCTTAATTCGATCAATTATTGCTCATATTCTCTGGAAGACTACATTATATATATCGAATATATATATATATATATATATATATATAATATATATATATATATATATATATATATATATATATATATATATATATCGAACTTTTTTTAGAAACCTTGAGTTTTTATTAAAGAGCGAAGTAGCTAAGTGGTAACGCATTATATAACCTGATTATATATATATATATATATATATACATACATATTTTGTATATTATAAAAATGGGAATTTTTCGTTCGATATACAGAATAGTTTTTCTAATAAAAATTAAAAAAAAAAAAACCTCTACCACTACAACATATATACAATTTTCATTTTAAATTCAATTTAACTTTGTCTTTCTTGTTGTGAACAATTCTCCTAAACATGACTTCTTCCATGAATTATACAAAAAAAGTCATTATAAGCTATTCTGCGCGAAAACAAAAAAAAACAAAAGGGTGTAAAATTGCAATATTTCTGTATTTCAACTTTTTTTCAATGAGCCTTCATGTTCGATATATTGAGTTTTGTCTGTGTGTGTGTGTCTGTATATATATATATATATATATATATATATATATATATATATATATATATATATATATATATATATATATATATATATATATATATATATATACATATATAAATGTAAATAAACTATATCAAGATTTATAGTTTTTATCGATATTTGATTTTTTGAATTTATATTTACATTTATGTAAAGAATATTATTTGATTGCGGAAGATGAAAAAACTTATATGTGACTTCTAACTAATTATTAAATCTATTCAAAATCTATCAATTCTTTATATAAAAACACCTAAAATCTAAAAATAGAAGTGGCATATTGATTAGTTTCGGATAGCAATCAGCAGAAATATTAAGGTCTAATTATAACCAGGTTGTTAACAAAAGGGATATTATTTTCAGAATAATGATTATAGAATTTAAAAATTATATGCAATGTTATACGCAATGAAGGATTTCACAGCGGAAGAATAGAAAATGAATGGAAGTCTATAATTTTTAGACAAAACATCAAATAAACACAATATGATGTATTACATCGTTTTATTTCGTTAATTGGAGAATTTGTAACCTTTGGCAATTGTAAAAGCGATTTATTTGGTGCAATGCCTTTATTCTTTCTCTCTCATTTTTTTTTCTATTATATTTTATTATGTAATTAATTTTGTCAATGACCTTTAGAATCAATTGAAAAAGTATGCCTTTAAACGAGCAAGTTATTTCCTTATCTATTTTTTTGAACGGATTAAATAAACTTTTGAATTTTAACCATAACGACCTTGATATAGTTTATAGTCAACTGCCTTATCTATTGGGCTTCTTACTTTCTCATATCTCTCTGCTTTATCATTCCTTGTATTATTTCTACACTTCCTTTAGCTTCCTTAGTCTTTCCTTTTTTTTTTCCCTTCTGAAGTGCTCATCAAATATTTCCTCCGTATCATTTTACCCTCTGATTACATGTCCTAACCATCAGAGCCTACTTGCATTGACACAGTTTTTTCTTGACACTCCCAGTTCGGCACTCTCACGGCGATCATCTTGGGACAAGCTACAAATTTCTTTTCCTTTGGTGCCTACTGCTTATTTTTTTTTTACTTGGACAGAATAGATATTTTTGAAATATTAATAAGTGGAAATAATAAACCAGTGTGTAATAATTTGCAGCGTTTTAAATTTAATTTATTCACTTTAAAAAAACAAATAAATAAAATTTAAACCCCCTCAAAATGTGAGGTTTCACTTTTCAAGGTACGCAGAATCCATAAATCGAATACGAAAAAATCTGACCGTCCGCCTTGCACCATACGGCGCAGCGTATATGGATGCCGCGCCATCCGTTGGGACTACTCAACTGATTTGTTTACACCAAAGTCACATGGTGATCCTCGGAATTCAATATTACCATCCGATTCAAAATGGTGGCCGGTTAAATGTTGCATACCTCCATCTCTCGGCATTATGAAGATGGAAGAAAAATAGAATTTGTTTTGGAATCATTATGTCAAAGTCTTAATATGTGTTTGTGTGTGTGTGTGTGTGTCTCTGTGTGTGTGTGTGTGTGTGTGTGTGTGTGTGTGTGTGTGTGTGTGTGTGTGTGTGTGTGTGTGTGTGTGTGTGTGTGTGTGTGTGTATAAAGGCTTTGGCTTACAGATTCCAAAACTAATTACTTTAAAAAAAAACTCCAAATTACTACATATGTATATTAATATGTATATGTAGTAATTTGGAGTGTTTTTCTTTTGATCTTTTTATAAACATTAAGATATTTATTTTTTAGCAAATTATTGCCTATCACTTTATATAGATTTATGTTTTTATTTGTTGTCCTCATAAATAATTTCTATTACATAAACATTAAATATTTTCTAAAATTTTATCTAAATTAATAACTTCTGTTTTTATGCTAAAATCCTGTTTGTAATAAATAAATCAGACCGCCCTTTTTGGTTGGTATGCTGTAATAGTTGCTGTGTATATTCCGTCCCTTATCTTCAAAAATGTTTTTCCATACCTCTTCTAAACCGCATAATTCCAAAAAACTAGGCCAAAATATCGATCTGGTTAACGCTTTTTCCAATCTGATCCATCTCGAAATCCTATTTGAATCTTTGTAGTTCATCTTGATATTTAGATTGAAAAGTAATTCGCAATTCGTGGTGAGGGATTTAACCACAGTGACAGTCGGTATAAAAGACAGCTTATGATTCCTGGTTTCGAAGTGAACAAAATAAGGAAACCAATTGTTATCTGTATTATAAATATTGATTATTTTGTTTTCTTCGCCTTAAGAATCGACTATTTGTAATCCTTTCCTTAATCACTTCAAAATGCTTACACAGATGTTATTGACACTCTTTATACACTTATGCAAAGTCTACTTGATGAAGAAGTGTAATAAGGAAATAACTAAAATTATGAATTCTAGCTTATTTAGCTTTTTCTTCTTAGCGTTTCTTAATCGTCTTATAATTTAGAATTTTCAATTATTAACCCTGTATATTACTACGAGTATTTCGGTTCATTCAAAGAACTATATATTTCGGTATTTCTAAAATAACTACCAAATTATTCAAGATGTCGCTAATGATTAAAAAAAAATCGAAGGAATCAGGCGTTTTAAGAATTTTCTTTTACTATCAACGTTAGCATCAAAACATAAAATATATATATATATATATATATATATATATATATATATATATATATATATATATATATATATAAAATGAATGCATCACGGCTTCTTCCAGTTGAACCTCGTTTCATACCTTTTGACAGCCCCCCGACTAGCATCTTCCAGATTCCATTAACGGTCAACAATATTTTCATAACTTAGAAAAAATGGAATAACGAATATCGGTTTCTTGGACCTGTTGCACTGATAATGCCTTAATTCCAAAAATTATTTTTCTGTTTTTCGTATTTTAATTATATCGATACTTTACAACAGGATTGTAATGAATATTAGTCCGTAAAAAGACTTCTCAAGCCTCAAAACAGGTACCTTTTTTTTTTTATATCGGCCACGCTTGCATTAATGCACCAAAGTGACTTTTCAAATGCAGCACTGCAGTAATGATAAAATATCTCAACAACAATGATAATTTTATGCAGATAGCGCAAGCAGCGAAATCTTAAAACGCTTCCTCTTTTTATTTGAGTTTAGTCAGCCGCGAAACATCTGCGCCGGTCGGAAATGTCATGTCCTCGATAGCCTTCTCGCCTTCCTTTTGTCGGTTTTATCGTTCCTTTCGCTCCTAATTCTTGTTCGTAGTTTTTCAATAGATCTTTCGGATCATCTGATGCAGTGAGGTAGGAAGTGCACTGTATCTACCGTTTATTAATCAATAATCAATATTTAAATATTTGTTTGTGGTCTGGTGGAAAATTTAGAGAGCACAGGTGCGCTTTCGTTTCAAACATCTTTTTGTTGCATCGAGCATGCTCTCTCCTTCATTTCACACTTTCATATTCTCTTCACCTATCACCTGACAGTCAATCTTTCTCACCTGTATTGAAGTTCCAACCTTCATCTTTAATTGGCATGGGAGATCGAATGGTCTTTTTTACAACTTTTATTTTCATTCGTCAGCCTAAAAATAATAAAAACCAAAAATCTTTAATTTGTTACTTCCTTGTACGAAGTAAAGGAAGTATTGTAATCGCGAAAATTTTCGGTTTTCAGATTTCAATGGAAATATCCATTTTGGCCATCCCTGAATCCATTTTGAATAGTTTCGTCATGGCGTCCTTACGTACGTACGTTCGTATCTCGCATAACTCAAATACGGTTAGCCGTAGAAAGTTGAAATTTTGTATTTAGGATTGTTGTAAAATATAGTTGAACCTCTCTTTTTGGTAACTGCTTGATCACTGGAAGTGGTATTTTACTTGAAGGTCATAATTGATTTCCATCAAAAACTATATTAAATTACCATGCAAAACTTCTCAAATTAGGATTTATAACTTATAAATTGATTTAAATAACATACTAGATTTTGGTCTAAATTGGAAAACAGGAAGCGGTACTTTACTTGAAGGTCATATTAGACTTTCATCAAAAATTATATTAAAATATGATTATCAAATTTGGTAAATAGGACTTTTATATCGATACGAATGTATTTACTGTATTTTTGTTAAAATTGGTGAGTCGAAAAGGGTACTTTACTTGAAGGTCATAATAAGCTTAAATCAAAAATTATATTTAAATTAAATTCATAAATCATATGTTTCGGTAATAAAGGTTACAAACGCAATTTGGTTTCCAATCCAATTAAACATTTTTATTACTTGTTTTAAGTGTTAAAATTGAGTGTAAAAAAAATGGTTTTCCTCCCCATTTGTGTGTGTGTGTGTGTGTGTGTGTGTGTGTGTGTGTGTGTGTGTGTGTGTGTGTGTGTGTGTGTGTGTGTGTGTGTGTGCCAATAAATGGATGTCGCGACGCCGAGTGTCGTTTTTGAGATACTGCAATCTTCGGAAACTAGTAACCAAATGCAGGACCACTTTTTGAGCCAGCGATTTATAGTTTAATAGGCGTACAAGGAAGTCTTGTGTTGTCCACATCAGATATTTTAAAAATTGGTTAGAGACCAGTTGGTATTAATTTTAATATAATTCCAATTATTTTTAGTTTTCTTTAGCTTCTATCGCACTTTCCTTTGTTGCTATACTATAAAGATGAAAATATACAATTTCTTAGTTATACTTTGTCAGTTTAAAAAAATGAAAGCTCGATAAAAGATTAAAAAATTATTGGTAAGGCATTAAATATCTCAAACAGCAGTATATAACTAACCTGTCAGCGTTTTATCAATTTAGTCATCTTCAGGACATAAAATCACATGAATGCCGATCAGAGACACTACATCTCATATTCACATCTAAAAAATTCTTAGCAAATATAGTACTACACTCCAAGACAGTTTTACTTACATTAAAGGCTCAGGCATACAGAACGCGATCTACGATCTCTCTAGCTGTATAGATGGATCGCTGCTGGGCTCGATCAAACCTGGCTCGCTGCTATAAATCGCCTTCTGTGTGACAAATATACTACAGTGAGTAGTAAAGCAGATCGCCAGCTCCTTGCGGACTGAGATCGCAAATCGCCGCGACAGATCGCGCTATGTTTGCCTGAGCCTTTAGAGTACATGTTGGCAGGGCCAGAACTAAAATTTTTTCCAGAGGACAAGCATAATTTTTCCGCCCTTTCTTTCAGCCTCTCCTTTCCTCCCAATATAAGTCAACAGTTTTATTACAATATTTTAGATAATATAATTAGAAATGAATATCCTTCCTTCCTCGATGGCGCTGCAACTCACCAAGAGTCAGGGCAGGCAGCAACATTGTCCGCCAGTCTTCTCTTTTCTCTGCTGCTGCTCTCCACTTACGGAGGTTTAAGAAGTTTCGCACGTCGGCTACCATATCGTCAACCCACCGTAGTTTGGGTCTGCCAGCTCTGCCTCCATTTATTGTTGATCCGTACTGCTCCGAAGATCTTCCTCAGAATGTGCCTTTCAAAGAAATGAATATCACCAACTCATAATATTTGCGCATTTTATTGGCCTAATCGATGTCAAAAAAGTAGAAACAAATATTTATTAATTAACCTAAAACTGCCATTTGAGAGATTTATGCATATGTGTTGGAATCTTCTAATTTTTCATTGTTCTTTTTTGAAGATTTCTTAGATTAAAACTTCCATAAGAACCCTTAATCTTGTCATGAATGTTTGCAAAGCTTAACTTTATCGAAGGAGGTCAACTTCTTTTTTTTTCCTTCTTTTTTTTACTAACTAACTAATTATTTATAGGATTTCCTTAACATGTGTTATCCTTTATTTCCTTCACTGTATTTTCCTCATATCCTGTATTCAAAGATAATACGAAAAGATTCTATGACACTAGAGTACGTAAATAATAGATCCATATTTGAAAAAATACATTCCTTTGAAGTAAACCGTTTGAATTTTTTTTTCTACTCAAGATTGGAATATGCGGTTTTATTCTAGGTTTAAAACTGCTTTCTGAAAGAGCTACCAAAGAGGTTCAAATAAATAACACCACTGAACTATATTTATCCCTTTAAGATGGTTCTGACAGTTCCAACTTGACACGAGAAAATGTCTGGGAAATTAAAAGTATTCTTAATGGGTCGTCTAATGGTTCGTTTGAATGTTTAGATGTTGGCTACTAGGGCTCGTTTTAAACGCCCACTCATCACTGTTTTTATTATTTTCATAATCTTGATTTTTTTTTTTAATAATGTCTTTTGCAAAACATGGTGATTTGTTATTCACTTTTTTCTCGCTATAATTATGCTTAAAAACATGATCATTCATGAAAAAACGTCTATATTTAAGATATTTGTGACAAAACGTGAAAATATATAAGAAAAATGATAAGCACAGAATCGTTAATATTTTTCTTAATTTTTAATATTGAATATTGCTCAAAAATTTCTTTTTGTTTGAAAGAAAAAGTTTTCACTGAGAGTTTAATTAAACCATTATTTTCTAGGATGAATTGCATCTGATGAAAGGATGAAACATTATTGGTTAATTTAGTTGTTTGCTCCATCTAAGAAATTATTTTCATGTGATTTTTCAAGATTCTTAATTATTTTATTAGTTACCTATATTGTTGAGAGGGTAACATTCAATCACTCTACGTAAATGTGCAATAATCATTGAGGAGCTCGAGCATTTTATTAAGGTGTATAACTTTGGCAGTAATTGCCACATTTATATATATTTTATGATAAAAGCATTATGTTTTTGTTTATTATATTTTAATAAGCCATCCTTGTATGTTTGTATAATCTCATCAATTACACTCCCCTGGTTATTTTTGTTGTTAATAAACTATTCATTTTTTCCGCTAAACTATTTTTAATGGCATTTTTGTGTCCAATACATGGGCATCCCCTGGGAGGCCTTTGCCGGTCCCCTATTTCTAGACAATTTTTTAAAAAGAAATACTACGAAAATTTTCAATTATTTTGCCTGTCAGATGCCTTAAAATAATAATAATAATTGGTATTAATCTTTGATTAGAATTAAAATTAAATGTTAACACTTTTAAACTTTAACACTTGGGTGGTAACTGTTGGCCCCTCTAGGAATCTGTTAGTTCCTCCCCCTAGAAAATTCAGGTACATCAATGATCCATCAGAAGTAAATTGTAATGTTAACACCTTTTTCTTTAGTATTATGTGGAAGTGAGTCGTTGATTTGAGAAACCCCATCATTGAGACTAAATTTTTGGAAAACCACAAAAATACTCCAAGCCAAAGCGTAATAATTGAAGGCAATCCTAAACGACTGATAATTAAAATATGATTGAATTTGAACTTATTATATTACCAATTAAGACGTTTGGAGTCATTGTTTTGTTTAAATTTAAATTTTCTTGACTTATGGGGTTTCTCCAATCAATCAACTTTTCGGATCAATGATTACCAATAAATATGTAAACAGGTGTTTATTTATGATAAAAATTTTAATAAAATTGCATTCAGACTAGATTAGTCAGCTTCTTATTTCTGAGCTGATTTCTGATCACCCTTTTCACCTATCGGACTTAGCTTCACTGACTAGGGGTTTCTCAACTAAACGATTCAACTGTTTGGATTTACTATATGGTTAGTCTCCATTATTGGCTGTTGAAGTGATAGGCTATGATGTGCTATCTCAAGTATGTGCTAATATGATTTTTTGGTTTATTGTCCTGATGGTACCTGAATTATTGAAACGTGGACTGGCTAGACGTGCATTTTATGCAGACCAGAAATAGTACATCTCACTTTCACCATCTATATAAATGGTGACCATACGTTACTCTTAAACTGTACAACAAATATCTTCATTTTGTCTTTATGGTTTTTACTCCTCATTGATAATTTAAACATATTTGATACTATTTTAGATTATTTTCAATTTTTTTTTCTTGTTTTTAATTTTTTCTGTCAGTTGAATATCGTAAGTATGTGAGGTACACGCATTTAAAGCCTTCCCTAAGAGTTCATACCTGTTGAGACGGGATCCTACTGGTAGCCCAAGGATTATCATGCTATATAAGGGAGCCCTAACAAAGGGATATGTAAATTATCTGTACGGCTTTGCTTCACGCACATTCCCAACAGAAGGAACAAGAATGTCCCTTGTTCATGAATGGACGGTGGAGGAGTATGAGAACGACCTCCGTTTGCCTCTATATTACTAAAACATACCTTAGTGTTTTCAACTGGTTAATTATTCAATACGTCATTAAAGCAGGTCATTAAAATTCTCGGCGTTAAATCTTTCTGGGAGCCATAATTTTCTAAAGTTCAAGGTAATGGGTTGACAAACATTTCAAGAAAGCTTCTCACCTCTTCAATATTTCCGGTATTGCCTTTGAACCACTTCGTTTACCTTTATTAGTTTTCTTGTTGACTCGAGTGAAATATTTTCAGAGCACTTCCTTTGCCAGAGATAAGCGAAGAGTAAATAAAGTTTTTTGTTTACGATCTGTCAAATATTCGTTAGATTGATTGTATGCCACTTTAATAATGGCTTATCAGGTATGAGGGAAAACAGTTTCCCCTAGAGGTGTCCGGTTGAAAACATTTCGATATCTCTCGTCCAAGTCCTTTTCAGCCTCCTCATAACTCGTTTCTAATAAATCGTTCTGTCTGTATAGTTTGTCTGGAATCATTTCTTGTGTCCTTATGTATTCATTAGCCATTGGCTAATAAACTTACGTCAGTTGTAGAGTTGTCTAAATGACGTACTAAGGCGTTTTTATAATGAATAAGTCAATGTTTTTCAGAGTAAATTATAAAGTATTTTAATTTAATTTTATTTTCCCAGAAAGAAAAACTGAAGGGCATCTGGTAAATGTCCGTTAAATTTAAAAATAAGTTTTTACGCTTTTGATAGGTGTATTCGATTAAACATAATAAAGCAAAACATAATAAACGAAATATTGATTATGTAAATGAAGGATAATTCTAGATTATAATTCATCAAAGAACATAACAGTTATAAGTACATCTAATAAAGATCATGAATATATGGCTTTTAATATCAGTGTAGTTTTAGTATTTGTAATTATAAGTTAAGTTTTTAGAATGGTATCGGTCTTAGTCATTCCTGGAGACAAAATATATTTTGATAAAGTTTATATTATCACATTAACAATACATACTACATACAGTACGTGCATGATTCTAGATGCTTTGCTTAATTCATATCACAATTCATATCACTATCATCACTACTATATATTACTAGTATACCCGAGCGAGAACTCTCACATAATCCCTAATACATTAGAAGTATAAGCGATATTAGGAAAACATATTTATTCTTGTAAATAATATAATATTAACAAAAAAGTTTATTTAACACACATATTTGGTGAAGCTACATAATTTGTAATGACTATCTATACTACCGTAATCACTACTATATATTATTACGGTAGTATAGATCCCTTTTCCGGCTCTCAGCAGCGATGGATTTTGACGTGTGAGGTGTCAAAAGAAAGAGAATTTCACGGAGATGTGACGAATTCCAATTTTGTTTCTTAAAATCTTACAAGGGCTTAAATAAAAGTGATGAAAAAACTGGAAGGTTTCAAAACTTTTACGACTGAGAGTCGGCGAATCGAGACGGGATAAGTTGGGTTTTGAAGATTTTGACGCGGGCATCAAGACCATATACGCTCCCATGGAGCGTATTGGTCCCGCGTTTTAAAGCTTAAGAACCTACCGTTTTCGAGATAATGCACGATATAGGTCCGCACGGGCCTCATGCCATCTTGCGTACGTGCCGTTGTCATGGCAACTTTATATCAATTTGAGTGTTTACAAAAACTTTTAATGAGTAAATAATTTAATAATAAAATCCTTGAGCAGTAGAACTCCGTCACTAAAGTCGTATTTTCCCACAAAAGGCACTCCCCTAACATACCGAAATTTACATATCAAATGACAATTTACCGAAAATGACACATTTTTTTCGGGGAAAAAACGACTACTAAGGCATTGAAAGAGTTGAAATAGCCATATCTTTGCTAATTGCCGTCCGATTTCGATGAAACTTCTTTTGTTTTATAGGTAATTTGATTTCTTTTCTAATGGTTTTCTAAAACTTGGAGGTGCTTTAAAGGTGCGCAAATGTTTTAAAAAATCGGAAAACCCAGGGGGGTGGAGGGACCAAGTCGGGACCCCCAAAGGATACTTCCCCGACACCAACTCAATTCACATACAAATTTTCAGCCCTATAAACTAATATGGTGGAGCTGCAGCGATGCGCAAAACTTAAAAAACGCCGAAATTTCTGGTAAACATACCGAAATTTTGACTGGAATTTACCCATTCTTTAATGGTATCGTTCTGCCTTGAAGAAAGCCCTACATACCGAATTTCAGCTTATTTGACCCAAAGGGGGCCGCTGGAGATGCTCAAATGTAGCGGGGAAAAATATATATATAAATATATATCAGACATCTCCAAATTTTCCATAATCGTGCTCTAGGGGTTATGAAACGGATAGAAATCGCTGTCCTGCCGCTCACCGCCGACCTTCGACCACTGCAATAGTCTATTTTTTCGTGGAAAAAACGACTAATAATTTAATGATATAATATAATTTAATGATTAATATATAATTTAATAATTATATACTGTTTCCCATGTCCAACTCTAAAGGGCACTGCTATGTATGAATACTACACATTGAAAATGGTAATCTAATTGCCTAACTGTTAAATTGAAGAGATGTTTTCCAGGGGGGTAAACTAATTACTTATTAAATATGAACTGTAACTTCAACATAGTCATTACAAACTATGTAGCTTCACCAAATATGTGTTTTAAATAAACTTTTTTGGTAATATTGTATTGTTTACACGAATAAATATGTTTTCCTACTTCTAATGTATTAGGCATTAGAAGAAGGATTGATATCTAATGCGAGAGTTCTCGCTCGGGTATACTAGTTTTTTAAATATCAACATATCGACGTGTTTTTTTAAAACGCGCCAAAATTCGAAAATTAGGTTTTAATTGATTTTGGAGCGTAAACACTACCTCAATCGATTCTCGCTCACGATATATCGAGAAAAAAAAATTTGGAAATGACCTAAAAATCGAATATTAATGACGTAAGCACCAAATACTAATGACTCTCAGTCGTCACTCTGGCTTTACCCAGTGCTAAAATCCTTTAAAATATATTGTAATTATTAAGGTTTTTCCAGGTTAATAAACTCTTATTCTATACAATAAAGAATAAAATTTTAAAAAAATATATTTTTATTTGGGAAAAAATCGTTTCATGTGTAAAGTTTGCTAAATGGCGCTTAGGCCTTTTTGAAAAAAAACGACGTCGTTATTGTCTTAATTACCCATAGAATAGTTTATTTATTAAAGCCAAGCTAAAAACTTTTAAGCAGCTTCATAATACCAATTTCTACCAAGAAGAGACTATAAATAAAGCTTTTACTTTAGTACTTTGCAATGCACTATGTCATCCCCATAAATATTTTCAGACTATCACACAGCTTGCCAGCTGCGATTTTGATTTTGACAATTTTAGGTCGGAGATTGGTGATTCTAAAATAAGTTGATTATTTTTTTAATTTTTCATCAGTTTATATATATTTTTTTTTATTAATTTGTAAAATAAAAATAAAAAATCGGGCTCGGGTATGGGTTATATATTTTAGCAGTCTGTAGGACTTTGTATTATAAACATTTCCAAATATATTAACTTGGTATTGTGTGTAAACATTTAAAACCTGGCTCCTGGTCCATTTATTACAGCAATCCAAAAATTACAAAAGCTTCTGTAAATGGTAGAAGCCCTGGACCATCTACAGGAGCAGTTGTAATACAATATTTTTAAACGTCTGATTGGATCGATTAGAATGGCTGGGAAGAATCTTGAGATGTTTGTAATCCGCAATTCTTTGTATGTTTGTCAGATAACATTGCAAACGTAGTGTATTTGGACAAAAGTACGTTGCTTATTAAATAATTGGTCATAATGCCGAAGTACTGTTGATGCGATGCACTGCCATGGAGAAGAGCCCATGATAGTTATATTCTTCGCCTCAGGAAAAGTTATTAATGCTTTATAACAGTAGTAGTTACATATTTTTTTCAATCCTGATCATTAGTATTTATATTATTGTAATAATACGAAATAATAAATAGTAAGAGAAAATAGCATATATAGAAACATACACGTATTTTAGACGCGATGCACTACGTTTCCTAGCTCATTCTTGGATGAAAGTTTCTCATTACCATAATAGTTCATTAGGAACGGACTGCAACTAGCATTTTAAATAGTCAAGAGAGCTGTAACGGTAAATGGACGAAGAAAATGCCATGGATTTCCGAACTGTGGACTACTTTCAACGACATTGAAAACTTTTTCATCGCAGTTGGTCTCTTGTCTTTCTGGAGAATGGACCCCAACAGTGCTGAACATTTCATAATACTTTACTGGCAACAAACCGTTTCATGGTTACCAACTTATTTGAATATTTGCAGTTGTTAAGTTGAATTCATCAAACTCATTTATTGGGTCGTATATTTGACTTATAAGATCGCTTATGGTAACTAAAACGGAGAGGTGTGTTAATACATTCCAACTCAAATCACCCAGTTTTTTCCCCATGACCTTTGTACACTATATTACTTTTACTGCGAAGAAATAACTGTCCGTTAGCAATGCTTGAGAGAATGTACCAATCAAAACCGTTGTTATATTTCTTGGACAAAGCCTAGACCGAAGTCTTATTTATAATCCTGAAACTAGAATTCTACTCCTCATTTCAACGCACAATTCAAACTTTCTAACGTCAGCAATTTTCATAGTTGGATCTTTATCATTCCAAAGTGCAGCCAGTCTTCAAATATCGAGAAGAACCAATAGACACAATAGTTGATTTACTAGTAACATATGTTAGTGGAAACCCGCTGGGGGTTCCTATGTAGAAATTAATCTGTGTCTAATGTTCGTTTTAGCAACAAAAAACAACAGTTTTTGAGTTGTGTCCCCTTCATTCTGGATATGCGAAGGTTAGTATGATTTAAAAAAAAATGTGTTTTTTAAATGAAGGTAGATTAGTGAAGGTTAATATATATCAATGAGATAAATAACATGTACCCAGAAATATTACAGACTTGCTTTCAGTCTCAAAATAAGAACATTGTCATAAATTGGTCGAATGGTCACAGGAATTTCTTGTTACTCCCACAAATGTTACAAGTCACTTACATTTCGAGATCTATCTACTCAAGTACTCTGTATATGTAAGTACTTTTACTTACGTGATAATTTTTACTTTAATATAATTCTATATTATTTATTTATAGAATGGAATAGAATAGAAAACTTGCTTTATTCTGGGACTAGGTCCCTTCAGAATAACAAAAATGAACAAATAATAAAAATAAAACCACATCTGGTCAAAAAACTACAGCAGTAAAAGTAAATAAGTTTTTACATCAATTCCAATACAAATAAATAAACAAAAAATCAATTCTTCTCTTTAAAAAAATGTACATGTATTGAATAAAAAAGAAAAAAGGTAAAAAGGAAATAAAATAAAAATAAATCATAGATTAAATAAATCAAACAAATAAAATCCGGATGTGATTTTATAAATTTATTTATTCTTCTGAAATAATGTATTTTACATTTGAATAATTTATTAACGTTAATGATTATAAAGTTCTCTTCGAGGCAAGTATGTCTGTCCCATCTTAGCCTATGTGTACAAACATATTAGGTATCCATTTTTATCTATTAATCGATATGAATTTATCTAAAAATACTGTCGTTGATTTTTAATGAGGGGGAAAGAGAGAGGATTGACAGAAGGAGCAACAAAATCAAGCTGGCCCCTCTGGCAAAAATCCTAGTTCTTGCCCTGTTTGGACAAGCGAAGGATACACTCGGTCTGATGTGTAAAAAATAAAAACTAATTATTAAAGCACATATTCATAAAATACAAATAAATAAATAATAAACTTAAAACTATTTGGTTTTTGCATTCCCTCTCTCAAATAAATCCTCCTTTATCAAAATGCACCAATTCATCCGACTTGTTAATGTGTATCAACAGTCAATGTATATCAGGCGTTTTAACTTCAGGAAGAAGTATGACCATCAGTCAAAAAAGTTATTTAAAAAAATACAGACGTATGTCTTTCTAACACCATTTTTAAAGCATATTTTTCCCAATAAAGTACACAACCGTCCGCTTTCTATAGAACTTCAGGAGTACACAGTGATTAATTCATCAGTTTTTTGGTTTATTATTTTCAATAATGATCCTTTGTAATCTACCAAGAAAAAATAAATTTAATCCCCCTCCCCTCCCTCAAACTTTGAGGTTTTACGATTTAAGATATGTAGAGTCCAAAAATAGAATTTTAAAAAATCCGTTCGCCCACCATCCGCGGCGTTTCTCTGAGAGTACTGGATCGATTTGTTTAAGATTTGGCACCTAAGTCACAGGGTGATCCTAGGAACTCGGCATTACCATTTGCCAAAATGATGGCCAATCAAAGATTCCATATTTCGGCCATTTATGAAGATAAAGAAAAACTATAAAGTGTGTTTTTTTTAGAATCAATATGGCGAAGCCTTTTAACAAAATAAGATTTAAAAAAAAAATTAAATCAATCCGATTTTTATTTTGTTTTTATTGTATAATAATGAATAATAAAATTTTGTAATTGAACAAGAAGAAAAAAAAAATTAGCCCCTACCCCTTCCAAAATATGGTACCATCCATGTAGTAGTTATGTAGCGATTTTTTTTTTTCCCAAATTAACTGAACTTATTTTTAAACGGATTGTTGAAGTAATTACTTTCCCTTACCTATATACGAAGTATATAGTAAGGGGAAGTATTGCGATCGTGAAAATTTTTTTTATATCGAACAGGAATAACAAAATCGTTCAAAATTCGAAAATTCGAAAAATAAATAAATCGGAAATTAAAAAAAAAATTCTTATTATTTTGGAATAATACTCTTTGAATTTATTGCGCAGATTTTATCGTTGAAATGTTAAATGCATTGATTGTAAAGAATATTAAAATGAATGATCATTGAAGTTAATAAGGAGTTCTGCGTACAGAATTTTCTTATACCTATTTAATTTCTGATATTTAAATTTCTTAGTAATGGAATTTATTTTTATTTTGAGGCATGAGAAAAGAAACTCCATCCTGTATTTTTGTTTATTTATAAATTAAAAAAATATACACCATACAAATATTTCGTCACGTCGATTATGAACCTTATACGTCGTTGCACAATACCTAGGCTTATTTACATAAGCATGGCACAACCGCAGAGGCACAACGAGAAGATGCTCCTTTAATCCTGACAAATCCGGTGGCCGTTGTCGTGATTGGAATTCAGGTTTGGACGACCAGGAAGTGGATGCAGGGCGATCACATTCCATCCGAAGGCAAACAATGTGAGAAGAAAAAGTTGACAGTGAATATTTTTCTAAAACGTAAATCTAAGAGAGAAGCGTTGTTTCATTTATGTTGGAACTCTGGTGTGCAGCCAAGAGTTCTAATTAATATTTGGATAATTCAATGTTTTCAATCTGAAGTTTTATGACTCTCTTACACAGTGCCATGCCCGCCGTCAAAAAGAAGTAGGGATGACAAAATCCCGGGGAGGAGGGATCCTGATAAGAGTTGACTAAAAAAACCTATATAGTCAAAAAGTTTGTTGAACAAATATATATAAATAAAAAAAATCATAATGATCTATAATAATTAATATAACATAGTTTTATTGTACTATGATAGTGTACCCTAATTTAAGAATATATTTTGTTTATATAGTTTAAAAAGTATGTGTTTTTTATTGATTCAAGATTAGAAAGAACATTGAATTTTGACTCGATTATTCAAACTTTACTAAAGAAGATAAAAATAATGTTGTGAATAATTAATGTTGTAATGAAAAAATAGTTCAAACTCTACTAGTGTTATTATGAACACTTTAATAAAGTAATTATTATTAAATTATATCACAATTATTAATAATTTTGTAAACAAAAAATTAATAAATAAAATTAAAAAAATGATGTATTTTATGTAGGACCATAAACCCTTGTTATTATATTACTAAGAAATTTCGCTCTCATAATTTCTTAATCAATATTATTGACAATAATAAAACAGATGAAATATTGTGTGGTTGGTGGCCCGCTGTTATTTTGGATCCTTCTCAGTATATATTTGTGCATTCTATAAGTATTTATGTACGCGCCCATTTTTAGAATAATGATTTGAAATTTCTATGGGTCAAATACTTTATTAAACTTCGGCTTAAAAATATTCAAATAATTCTCTCTGCAAATACAAACTAGCATAGAAACTATCATCACTAACACATGCAGACCATCCACCTCGGCGAGGGAAGAGACTCTATAACCTTATTAATCGAAACCTTGCTTGCTTTGTGTTAACCTTGTTAACATCCTTACTTTATGCATCAAAAAGTACAGACTGTATACTAAAATATTTTCAAATTATGAATAAATAAATAGTGAGAGCTCTTGAAACGGTTAGAACCATGGTAATTTCTTTTACAGGAAACCTTGTTTGAATAAAGTATTGTACTGTAGTGTATGAAATAACTATAACTAATATATAAGTAGGATGAATATACGTCGTTAACCAATGAGATCCTTTTGATTCGCTCTGACTGCCCAAACATGCGACGGCAGGGAACTCGGAAGGTCCCTGAGGGCGACTTATTGTCGCATTCTTCCCCCGCGCTCCTCCAATCAGCAGTGCGCCTTTCATTCCCTCGCCTCATTATTTATGCACGACATTGACCCCGATCGTAGGGCGACCTCCGTGCACGCGAGACGCACAGGTTGGGCACACTTCCCGACGACGCCGTAATAAGATCAACCCCCTTCCCCTTTGACAATATTAACCCACCTGACCGTGATCGTTAAGTAAATATCGTCGACCTTCCGTACCGAGCTTCCTCACTCTGTGTAAATACCTAGTGATGCATTATTAATGAGGTCGGGTTGAAGCAAGCGATTGTCATCCTCTATGCAACTGAGCTGCATCATCCTTCTCTGCTGTGAGAATCTCCCTTACAGAGGACAGGGAAAATAAATAAATGCCTAATAAGGATAAATGAACAATAAATAATAGAGGATAAAAGTATAACATTCACCAATAGTACGTTTTTAATTATATTGTACCATTTAGATTAGGTTCGCCTGCCTCCCTGTATCACTGAGAAAGCTTGAGAACTCCCAATGTATAAAAACGGCTGGCTGAGGCCTGGTTATAAGTGAAAGCACAGTAGAGCTTCTGTGAATCAATGGATATAATAAGGTTATAAATTATATACATATATATATATATATATATATATATATATATATATATATATATATATATATATATATATATATATATCGGCGTCGTTTTTTGAAAAAGGCTTAAGCGCCAAAAATTCGAAATTTAGGTTTCAATTTATTATGGGATCTAAACTTCTCCTCTATCGATATATCGATAAAAAAAAATTGGAAATGGTCTAAAAATCGACTATTGATGACATAACCACCAATCACATAACCTGACAACCCTCGTTTATACATATATACACATTTCGAGTATATGATATATGTACGTAAATATTTTTCTCTCACTTTCCCTCTTACAGTAACAGAGTACGAAGGCAGGAACACAGTATCTATCTCTTACAGGAACACAGTATTTATGTTTATGTTTATATTTATGCTCCATGTAAAACGCATAATACATGTATCAATATATGAATATAAATGTATACATATTATAAATTACATTGAATTGACAATGAGATAAATAAAATAAGATAAATAAATAAGACATTAATAAGGAATGGAAAAGAATATACAATCAAACACCACACGCACGCACGCACGCGCGCGCGCGCACACACACACACACACACTCATGTATATTGTATGCCTGTGTTTATAATGTTTTATTTTAACTTTAATTTTTATGACAACAAGTCGACTTATGAATTTAGACTACTACACAACGCGGAATAGGCAATAGCATGGACCTACACCTGGTAAATTTGATGAAATTATATCAATGCTGCGATTGAAATAGGCGTGTGAATTCGTCGGAATAGTAATGAGCACTGAGCCAACTGGACTAAGTATACCGAGATTTTGTTCGATTGTGGTATCGACACCGAACTCTTGGTTCGCTTAGCCTTATCATCGTCATATAATTTCATCAATTTTATCAGGAAATCGCGCCAATAGCAATCATTGTGGTTACTACAGGTTTTACTTTTGATCACGTTTAGGAGAACAGATAAAAAGATTATATAGCGCTAGGAATAGAGATAGAAACTGTGAGCCGTAAGATTCGAGGAAAGATGACTCGGCTTGGCCATTACCTTTACATTAATTTCTCTCCGACATTACAACTCTTTTTTATCTGCCTTCCGTTGAGGTCAAACCTCGTGTTCTCCAAGTATCGCGGTTTTCCAACCTTAGCATCTGTAGCTTTTGTTTTTGTTTTACCTTCTTTTCCATTTTTTCTTCTCCCTATACGTAGTGGAATGATTGAATCCTTTTAGATATGTTTCTTATAAATCAGTGATAATAAACAAATGAACAAATCTTAACCGTCGATAATTTTGATAAGAGTACCTAATAAACATTCAATGATTTGAGGAAAATAGCTATAGAAATTAAAATTGAGTTGGCTTTTATGAATTAATTAAAAAAAATAAAGCCTAATATGGGCATTCGTATTCCTAATTTATAGGCCGCATATTAAAAAAAACAGATATTCCAATCTAGGTTTCTAATTCTGACAACAGCCCAGCTTTGCCATCCACATGTGGGGGGCAGAACTTGGTTTGGAGTTCCCTGGGCAGATTGTAAATATTGCATATAGGTATGATTGTGTTTAAGATGACTTATTTTATTTTTACTTAACTTAATTTCTCTTCTTGGTTGTTTACTTATTTTGTTATTATTTACATTGACTATCTATTCATTTTTACTAGTAATGTACATTTTTTTTATATGATATTTATTATTTTTATTTTATTTCCTTTCTTTTTTTTGGATTTATCTTGTATATTTGGTATGAATGGATTCTTATAGCCATAATACTTATTGCCTTTGAGTGTGGCAGCTTGTATTATTTATCAAATAAAAAAATTACTGACAACAGACTCAACTTCCTAAATGTCAAACGAAACGAATTTTCATAGTAATGTCCCTGTCTTTACCCTGATACAGTTTCAATCTTGTTTTTTATACCTCAAAGACGTAGTTCGTGTATTTTTAGCTGGTCCATTTTTAGATTTTTTATCTTCTATTTTTATTTTATTATGGATGTACCGGATTCCTCCAAATTTCAAAATAGAAACAGAGGTTGGTAATAATAGAATATTATACTATTTTCGATCCGTATGGGACATTCCATTTCATTTTCGTCAATCTATCCAATAGAATGGAACAGTTTTGAGTTTAAATGGATTTTATTAAAATGTAACCACGGTAACCACATCTCTATTCAAAATAAAAAGACCTCTTTAGTGACATGCGATAAAAAGCTGTGAATAATGTTGGAGACAGAGTTCGATATTAGATGTATAAATATTTTTTATTAGTACTCTGTTATTTTTTAACTGTCTATTTATTTTAAAAAATTCCCGCTTTTACTTTCATTATCTAAATCAATTTTTTTTTTATTTAAAATTCCATCTTACTATGAAAAAAAATATAAATTTGAAACGTTAGAAATATAAACTTTTTATCTTTTTTCTTTCTTAATTTGTCAAGGAAGTAGTAAACCCTTTATTATAATATGTCGATAAACTTTTTATTAAATAAAAATAACATTCAACTATTATTCGTAGTATAGTTCCAATAATATTTTAGCTGTTAAATTAAATTTGCACTTGTTCCTAAGTCTAATTAGATGTTAATTATATTTAGATAATCATTCTCTTTACAAATAATTTTTAAACTCGTTCAATCGAATTATAACCAATAAAGTGATAAAAACATTCATTTACTTGGAGATGTTAGAAAAAAAAAAGACAATCCCATTGTATACATAAATTAATTAATTTCACGAAGTTGATTACCGAGATAGTCAAGGTTCCCAAACTTACCGCTAGCGCACTTTAATGTGAATCATTTATTATTATTATTATTTATGAACAGATTACATTTTTTTCAATTTCTTCTTCAAACACCCACCACCTGCCTCCCCTTACCGGACAATCCAGAAATACCACTTCTTTCCCCTCTTCCTCCTCTCTAAAAATTTTTAATGACGCTGTTAGCGATGTGATCCTTCACCCTGTTGGCACCCTTTTTTTTTTTTTTTTTTTTTTTTTTTTTATTCTCCCTTCCCGACCTTTCGGTCATACGGGGTCGTGGCGGCAGTGGGGTATTACGCTGGGGTAAGCGTATGCCACTACCACCAATAAACTGCTCATTTATTTAATATCTTATTTTACAATTTTACTTGGGGATAGTATATTTATGGGGACAATGAATCCTGCTACTATGGTACCCTGTTGGCACCCTTGCCTATAATATTTGTTTAGATTTATTGAGATATTCAAAGGATTTTAATTTTTCGAGCATTATGTGTTCCCGAAGCAATATGTTCCCGATCAAATAATATTCTTCTTTTTTTTAATTGAGTGAGACAAAAATAAATACATCAGAAAAGGATTCTAAATTAGCTCGCAATCTGACCATTTCAAGATTTATGCCTTTTTAATCTTATCAGTGTTTGTTTGTAATCTAATTAAAGGGTGAGCATTACTAGGATATTTTTGTTACCAATTTTAGTATTATAATCATTTTGAGAAAGTTCGTCACTACTTTTAATTAATGAAAACACATTATCGACTGAGAGATCTGGTGATGAGAATGCACATCAACTGCAGCAGAAATGGCAATGGTATCGCTCCTCATCTTGCGGTTTCACATTGGTAATGGTCCTTGGTAATCTCATTGCCTGTTACAGCCGTTCACTGTCTTCCCGATAGATGATGTCCTTTTCTTTCTAAATCTGGTGATGATTATCTATTAAAATTCTCTTTTGTCACCGAACTTCTTTTTCCACAATTTTCACCAAAAGCTTAGGACTTTCTAAAGTTACAATCTTCATCTCATTTCATGATTAAAAGAAAATCCTAATACGAATTTAAATTATTCTATTTTCTGGAGATTCGGTTTCCTCTGTTAGGTGATGATTACCTCTTTTATCTACCTATGTCCCCATCTATGGATGATATGGATTTCCGTTCAGGCTATGTACTCCAGTAGTTAGGAGTTCATGATTATTTATAATTTAATTAATAGAAATAAGCATTTATATTGCTCTATAATAATATGGAAGTTTGAATAAATAATCCCCTTTGGATTGTCGTATTTGAATGGCATTATTAATTATAAATGATAGAAATTGTACGGTGTTACTTTATGGTTGTTGCTCTTTCCAGGTGAATGGAGGTAGTCTGGCGGAACGGGCAGGCCTCTTGGTCGGGGACGCCGTGATCCGGGTGAACAACATCGACGTCTCGGACATGAGGCACAAAGAGGCACAGGACACCATCGTGAGGGCAGGCAACAACTTCGAAGTCGCAGTAGAGAGGTATTTAGTTCTCATCTTCAACTGATAACGAAAAACATTAAAGTTGGATGTTTGTACTACATGTTTTTTCAAGTCCTATTCACTCTCTACTGAGGATTAGGATATAAAGCATACGTTGTATTTTTTTGTTTAGGAAATCCAATTTTTATGGTAATTTCAACTACTTTTTCGTATGCCTGATAACTTTTTAAGGTTTTCTGTTGTAGTTTATTTCTTTTTTTTTTTAGATATTACATAGATAAGACATTTTTATTCTTCAACCTGATTGATGGAGCTCATCTCTATTTTAATTTTTTTTCTTCTACTAACCTCACTATATATCTCACTTCTACCTTATTTTACTATAAAAGAGGGATCGGCAGAAATATAACGCTATTAAATTGAAAGTTTATAAGGTATATTAAGATACATCGTAAAATTTGATTTGCTTTCGGTTTATGAATTTATTACTTAATAAAACTGTATCATTCCTTAAGCTGTGACATCTCATAATTCAAAAAAGTTAATTTTACAGAAGGAAGAAAAAACGTTTTAAAATTTTATTTTCTGTATACTTATTCATTTATTTTTCGTTTCAACCAGCGCTTTGTAGGATATATAATTTTTTATCGTTTTTTAAATGTTTAAAGATTGTATTTTTTTTCTCGAGCTTACGAGGTTTGAGAGTTAAAGCGATGTTTTATTTCATTTTAACCTAGTATAATTGTTGATCTTTTCTTTTAATTCTTTATTTAACGTTTCGACATAAATTATTTAACAATAAATACATGCGAACGCGATGGTTGAATTCCGATAACAGTAACACTCATTGCCCACATACATCTTTCCACTCAAACTATTATTCAAAACTTTTGAATAGTTATATAGCCATTATTCTACCCATTAATTTAATAATCTTTCCTATATTACGTAAATTCAATATGTAGTTTAATCTTCCTGCTTTTCCTTTCTAAAGAATTATGTTCTTGACAAGTTTCTGTTGAATGCCATTTTGAATACCTTGCAGTAGCTTGTTTGTATTTGATGTTACATGAGATAGTTTTGGAGCTCTGTAGTGAAGAGAAGGGCTTCTTTTTTAAATGAATAATTTTAATTTGAGGCTGAGATCTGGGGTTCTTCACAGGAGGCTTAGCTTGTAAGATTTCTTCTAATCTTTGGTAATTTTTTGAAGCAGTAAATTTTAGATATTTATAAAGTTTTATTTATACCCGGATTGACCGAGTTTCTTGATAATTTGATAAACGGACCACCAACTCTAAATTCATTGGATTACTTTTGCTATTTTATTTTAAAATAAATACATTCAGCTATGTAGTTACTTGGCTTCTGATTATATCCATTAGATAATATGAGGTTAGCCAACAGTGTTCTATGCTTCTATTGGCTTTCCTCCAAACTTGTAAAAGAATTTAAAATTATACTTGACTTCTAATTCTAATGCAACAGCCTTTTTTATTTTTGGATTTGATTTAGCGCTGCTTACTCAGCTGTAAAAATTACATTCCATAAGCTATCACATTGCTTACGCATGTATGCTGGTACGTTAGATATATATGTTTTTATGTGCAGGAAATGCATTCCACATATATTTGTATTTGCTTTTTATTCTAGATAAGCCATTAAGAACCTTCGTAAAATTATCCGATCATGCTCATTTCTTTTAATATATGACTATCTCTGTTCATTTTGCTTCAATCTACATTGTTTTGATTGTTACATTTCATCTTCGTTTTTCCTATTCTTAATTCAGTAATTCAATTGAAATTAAAAGAAGTATATCTTTAAGAAATATCTGTCGATTAAGATTCCAATAGATCATTAATATGTAATTTTAAACAAGACAAGTATTCATGAAAAATCATTGAAAATTGATGATTAGGCAATTTGCAATTCATAAATATTATTCGTTATTCAAAACAAACGACTGAAATATATGTTGCGAGTGGCTGATCAACTGTGTTGAGCTGTTAATCCTCACAGCATACTGGTCAGCCCACACACCAGACAATATTAAAAGGAAAGTTAGACTGGATATTTTTTGGAAATATTTGTTATAGTCTGGTCAAGCAGAATGAAAAAATTCCCTTTTCTATTTTTCTTCTTTTTTTACTTCTTTTTTCCAAGCTTCTTTTAGCTAGCTTGATACAGATGGTGATGTAGGATTTCAAGAGAGTCTAGAATAAAGGTTTCCGCCTTGCTCTGTAACTGGCTCTTTTCGACACCCAGTTTCTCCAAAAAATTACTTGTTAAATGAGGGATGGTTCTCCTACTTCTGAGCCAAAACTCTTTTATTAGAAAACTTCTTTCTCCAAATTTCTCTCTGAGCATTTCTTGTAAGTACGGAATGACCTCTTTCTCTGTTTGTATCTTAACGTCCTGATCCTAAACAATAGTTTCAAATCCTATTGTAGGATCTACAATAATTGCTTCCTTTTCCGTCACATTAAAATATCTACAAACCTTGTTGAGCCTTCTATATCTAGACAAGACACCTCTTTATAAAGCATTTATAATTTTTCTTCTCCAGTAATTAGGCTATTCGCTTCTTTATATTACTGTGCCGGCGGGATATAAGGAGCATGTTTTGTGGGCATTTACCCAATAAATGAGCTGGGTCGCTGGCCTCTGGATTTTTGAATCTCGGCAACATTTGTGGCTGAGAGATCCAAAATGGTCTATGTTGGCCTCAGCCTGGCCTCCGGTTCCTGAAACTCCACGGAAAAGAGTGTAATTCTCATTTAATTTCAGGGCATTAATCTATTTTGAGCCCGTGAAAATCTTCTTGTCATTCATGAATTTATTAACCCACTGCTTTGATTTGAAATGGGGTACAGCTATTAATGTTATTAACATTAACGATTTAATCTCATAGGTAACGAAAAATAAAAATTTCGATTTTAAAAAAAAAAAGGTTAAATTATTTTGAACTTTCGAAGATTTTGAAAACATTGTTTGATAAAACAAATCATATAATTTACAAATGAAGAAGTGACTCACTTTTATTCCTTCTCATCCAATATTTTAGTAAATTGCGCTAGTTCTGTTATTCTACTGAAATATTTTACAACTAAGTTTTAGAGATATGTTTGACAAAAGTGTCCTATGTTTGCAGAGGATCAGGCAGCACGTGGAAGCCCCACGTGAGCCCCGTAGGCAGTGTTCCCTCCCCGGGGAAGGCGTCGCCCATGGCTTCTGTCACGAAGACATCGCTGGCCGCTACCAAAGCTCCATCCACACCCATTGGAGCCGGACACAACCTGTCACCGAAGCCTTTCGGATCTGCACCCCAGGTACTTACAAGTACTATTATGCATATACATGTTCATTATATACATTGTCAAATGTTTTTACTTATACTAAATTTTTTATACTAAAAATTCAAAAAGAGGCAAAGATGGAAGTTAGGATACGATTGGAAGATTCCAAAAACAAAGCCTTGATTCTCTCAAATAGGTAACCAGTCAACGTACCAGAAAATATCAGGACAGAAAAAGCGAGATAACATAAATAGCATCAATATAACAGTCAGCTCATCTCACATCAACCAGTGATAGTGTCTACATCACTCCAATACATCTCAACATAGATATGCCGTTATGCTGTAGAGTAGACATTCTCAAAGTAGGTACATGTAATGTACATGTAAAATAACCGAAGCCAATTAAAAATTTATGTATTCACTTAAATTAAATTAATAATCAAAACAATTATTTAAAAAACGTGGACATCAGAGCTCCATCGCTAAGGTCATGTTTTAAAGTATCTTTAATAGTAACTAAAATACAAATTGAAAATATCAAAATGGTGGGGGGGAAGAAAAAAGATGAGACCCCCCAAATGAATTTCGAATCCATTTGCTACACAATATTTGATTTTTATCAAATGATCAGTAGAGGTCAGACTGAAATTGATAGCTCTCAAGCCCCGTTTTCATTTTTATTTATTTTATATCAGGACTTACAAATAAGCTCAGCAGACACGAGCTCTTTAAAGTGGGAGGATATATATTTTTTTACATAATTATAAGTGTTCGTGAGAATTATACAGTTTCTATTAATGTTACTGTATTTGTACTTCAATGGCCAACCTGTAATGTTTGCTACTCCGTAAAGATTTTGATTCCGTTAGACCCGCATTGTAAATAACAGTTTCGGGATTGCCATTATTTACATTTAACTAATACTAAATGATATTAATTTGTATTATAATTTATTAATTTGTGATTATAGTAAAAATATATTATAATGGAAGAATATGTTGATATTTAATTTCACCTGCAATTACCGAAGTTTGTGTTGCCTGAACAGTTTTTAGTAACTCTTTTCTTATTTTTTTCTGAAATCTGTCTAAATTTGTATTCAACATATTCCGTTATTTGTTTGAAATCAATAATAAAAGAAAAATGTCATACTTCTGGGCGTGATCAGTCACACTTGGAGCTTGGTCAAGTTAATAATAATACGTATTTGGGTGATTATTCCAAAAATGGACATTATGTGCCCAAAGTTCTTGATGTGGCACACGTCAGCATTTTTTGACCAGATAAATTTTTATGATTTAATATATGTCATAGGCTGCCATTGAATTCATTTTTTAATCTCGGAATCGCTAAATATCATTATTTTAATTGATCATAGTCCACCGAATTCTCATTCCTTTATCCTATCCGAGTCTTCCGATTCTTTTAATTAAAAATCAGCAACCTTGGAGCGGTATTAGGGAAAGTAATTTGTATGAAAGGAATAAGTGGTGTGTCTAGTTATTGTCCTAATTTCTTTGTCGCCTAACATCATCTTGTATGTTTCAAATATGTTATTGTTTTATCATTGGATGAATAGATGATCTAATAATCTGTAGGCAAAGCATTTTTTGTTTCTTAGTGTAAGATAACTGGGCTATCATCTGTTGAAGCCGAAATCATCATTCCTCTGTATCCCATCCCTTTCTCATTATTATTTCGAGAGTCCGCAAAAAAAAAAAAAATGTCTGACTTAAAAAAAAAAAAGAGATGCCTGACAAAAAAAAATGATATTTTCTATTAAAACTAGGGCCATAACAACCGTCTCTACAGCCCCCTAGTAGACCCCAGGCTTGAGGAGGGGAGGGGGCTTACTTATTTTAAAAGCATTTTATTTGAAAAATAACTGGTAAACAACTTTTAGTCAGAACGAGTGGCCCAAAATCTACTGTTTAAAGAGTTTTTTGGAGAGGAAATCCCAAATATCCCAAATAATTCCAAAGACAAAAGTCTATATATTATTTTTTATTTTAGGTAAAAAGTGATACTTTCGAAATTTGTGAACGAAATTTGGTTCACATGCCAAAAAACGGTTTGGGTGAAAAAACCCCGCCGAATTAGTAACATTTTATTCAATGAAATTTCTACATTTAAAAGGCCCAGTTTTGGGAGAATCACCCATTTATTTCGGACCAAATCTACATGATTTAAAAGCATTCCAATAATTTATAATAACTTATTTATTTTTTTTAATAGCGTATAATTATATAATAGTATATAAATAAATAGCATTTAAAACATATTAAAACCAATTATTACATCATTTATGTCTGCCTGCAGGTACAGGCAGTACTATAAACAAGTCCGTCAAACTATGCCCTGAGCGCTGTCTTATTGTATTTCTGGTTGGTCAACTTTTTAATATTCTGTATTGTATATTGTAGAATCTTTTTGATAGGATAAAGTTATAATTTTTATTGTATTGATAGATTGAAGAGCTATAAGGTAGAACTGTATTGACCCCTTGTTGCTTGACGGTCCATTGATCTTCCTTCAATTCCCACGATCTGGTCGAACTGAGGAGGTTCGTCGGTTCCATTCATTTCACATCGGACTGCCGGGATTCAGTTCCGTCACCACGACTGCTGGAATTATTTATCCGATCGGCCCCAAAGGATAACGAAATTCAATCCAATATCCAACAGATGGAATTTATCTTGTAGTTTAAGAAATGTCTCAGGTTATTATTATAATGTTAAGGTGCGTTCACACCTTTTATTTGCCAAACCTACGCAAGCCAAACTCCAAGCCAAACGGCAAACATCTTTAAAGAGACCGTAATGGTGTCGAGTTCCATCTGCGAATTCGCAACAATCCTTGTGTATGAAAACATTGTTGAATTTGAAATCACATATTATTTTCTGGTAAGGAGCAAGGGAGCAATGTATTGTAAAAAAAATATCTCCAATCATAGCTGACAGAAGGATAAAAAATTGAGATGTTAATTTTAATTTCCAGTTTTTAACAAAAATAAATTACGATTCCTTGTGCAATAAATCCTAGATAACGCTGTTCATTTCTCAGCTTTTTTTTTTCCATAAATTCATGGTTTGGTTATTTAGGAAAAATATATTAACTCAAGACGAAGATAATTAAAACATCGAATGGTGCAGAATTTTTCTTAATTAAGTTATGAGTATGAATACGTGTAAAACGTTTTCATTACTAGTTTTGCTGTAATTTATTTGTAGTTTTGTAAACATTCTTCTATGATTGCCACGATCTCACCGTGAACATAATTTTCCTTTAACACCACAGAACTTAGATTTCTGCACTTTTGAAATAAAAATCACATTTATTCTATTATATCAAATTGGAATACATAATCTAAATCAACGCGCCAAATGATCTGAAGAACCAAGGAAATAATAAAAATAATAAAAACCAGCTATTTCTCAGTATTAATGATTAAACGTACTTCTAAACAATTTCTAATTGATGTAAGACAAGTTCTTCTGTTGAGGCATATTCCTCCGGATGGATCGTGCAGAAATATTTTTTATCGAACAGGACATGCCTTATGTAAAATGACAATAGAGGTGAAAACATGAACTAAGAGAATGGATGTAAAGGAATGGAAATCGTGGAGCAGGTGTTATGATACAGCTTCAGTGTTCTGCCCTACTCAGGTCTAGAACATGATGTAATATTCCATTGTTGTCTTCTGCTGTCGTCTTTCCAATAGCATTCTCGACCAGTGAGCAATTCCATTGATTAAAATCCTTGAGCGTTCTTGACCTCTTTAATAGATTGTACCAATAAATGTTAAAGCATCAAAGTATAATAGAATAGAAAAAAAAAATTTATTCTGGAAATAGGTCCCTTGAGAATAACAAAAAATAAATAAAGAAAAACATATATGGCCAACACACTACAATAATAAAAATAAATACATTTTCATATTAATGTCAATAAAAATAACTAAGCAAAAAAAGAAAATTAATTCTTCTCGTGAAAAAATGAACTTGTATGGAACAAAAACGAAAAATAGAGAAATTAAAAATTATAAAAATGAAGAATTGATTCACGAAGTTGACACTTAAACATTATTAACTTCTAATCAAAATTAAAAATTTCATAATTAGACAGCATCTCTTTGGGAAGTGAGGATGAGTTGAAAAAGTTGAAATTTTAAAGAGGATACTAGAAGGGAGGGAATTTCAAAGAATAGTGGAGCGGATAAGAAAGGATCGTTCGAATGTTCTGGTTCTGTGGGAAGGGAGATATATCAGAAAGGCGTGATCTTGTTACCTGAGAGTGGACTAAGGATTTGAATTGTAGGAGGCTGTAGATATAGGAATGGTGCTAGGACTTGATCGTTTGGTATAGGAAAGAACCGAAGAAATATTGTTAACAGGTGGAGGAGAAAAACCACTTTGGCTAGCTGTGAAGGTGGGAAACATGAGACTGTCTCGAGGTACCGAAGACAAATCTTATAGTCCGGGAGCCCTTTACAAAAAAAGGACACTCATTTCATTCAAAGGTTTGGATGTGTAAAATGAAAGTGTCCACAGGCCTGGCATGAAAAATGCACATCTTCCAACTTATAGCCGCTGGAATACAAAATGACGGCCAAAAAAATCTACATTTTAGGACTATTTTTTTTGTTTTTCACCTATAATTCCTAAACGGAGCATTATATCGAAAAAGCTCTGGATTATTAAATTAAAGAACGATTAAATCAAACACGACGATTTTGTCAAAAACAGAGACTGGGTACAAAATATTTCTGCAGCTTGGAAAAGAGTACTCTAAGAGAAAAACTCATCAAATAAAAGTTGTAGAGCATCAAATTCTGCGTCTATTGAGCACAAAAAAATTTAATTCGGTCATGTACACCTCTTGAAATTGGCAATCTCCAGAACTCTGGCATTTTAGCCAAGTTTGGTTAGCAAAAAATGGAGTAATTTTAACTTTCAGATATGCTGTATGTTTTGCCCCTCTTGAAAAAAAAAAAAAACCAGAGTTTCGACCTCCTCCTTCTTGTGCGTTTTTCGACATCTTGAAAAACCTCTAAGAAGAAACTTCAATTTTTCCAAAATAACTCGCTTTCCAGTGCATTTAAGGTAAATATTTTTCAATGCCTATTTTAAAGGGCGTTAAATTTGCTACAATGTTGTATATAATATTTTTGAATATTCTGAATAGCTACTGATATAAGAGGCCGTGAAAATACAAAAAGTTGGATATGTCAGTGGTTTCGCATTAGATATGATTTATTTTAAGCACAAATAGAACCTCAGACACCCCAGATGCTAAAAAACTTAGTCTGCCAACATTAGGAGGAGTCGGGTTTCAATATGGTAGCCAAAAAACTTTAACTTTTTATTGTTTTTCACCTACAATTCCTTAACAGTGCATTCCATCGAAAAAAAATTATAATGGATTAAATTTATGAATTAAAATTCGGCGTCTTATCAATTCCAAGAAATAATAATTTGGGTAACTTGTGTGTTCGAAAACTACCGTCAAAGCGACAATTTTGTCAGATATGGAGACAGGATACTATATATGATTCTGCGACCGTTGTTTTCGACCACACCAGTTATCCAACTTATAATTTGGTTCCCATTAGACGCAGAATTTGATGCTCTTTAATTTAGTCCATTATAATATTTTCGATAAAATGCAGCGTTTCGGAATTACAAGTGAAAAACCACAAAAAATCGTAAAAGTTTGATTTTTTTTTGGCCGCTATTTTGAAATCCCTGCCTCCTAATGTTGGCAGTCTAAGTTTTTTTTGGCATCTGTGGTGTCTGTAGTTCTACGTGTGCTTGAAATAAATTATCTTTTGGGAAACCTCTGACATCCAATTTTTTTAATTTTTTGGACATTTTTACAGATTTTCACAGGCCCTTATATCAGTATCTATTCCGAATAATATTAAAAAAAAATATGTGTGTATATATATATATATATATATATATATATATATATATATATATATATATATACTCAACATTGCAGGAAATTTAACGCTCTTTAAAATTGGTATTGACAAATATTTACATTCAACGTACTGGAAGCTATGTTATTTTGGAAAAACTGAAAACAGTTTTTTCTTAGCGGTTTTTCAAGTTGGCGGAAAATGAACAAGAAGGAGAAGGTCGAAAACTTGAATTTTTTACAAGAGGGGCAATAAATACAGCATATCTTAAAATTATTCCATTTTTTGTAATCCAAATTGGGCTAGAATGTCAATTCCCTGCGTTCGGGAGATTATCAATTTCGAGAAGTGTACTTGCCCGAATTTAAATTTTTTGTGCTCAACAGACGCAGAATTTCATTCTCTACAACTTTTATCGTATAAGTTTTTCTCTTAAAATATTCATTTCCAAGATGCAGACCCAAATATAGTAATCAGTCGCAGTATTTGACAAAATCGTCGTTTTTGACCGTGGTTTTCGACCACACCAGTTAATCAAATTATTATATTATGGTACTCATTAGACGCAAAATTTGATGTTCTGTAATTTAATATACTACTGTTTTTTTTCGATATAATGCTCCGTTTAGGAATTATAGCTGAAAAAAAAAAATATTCCTAAAATGTCGAGTTTTTTTGGCTGCCATTTTGTGTTCTAGCGGCTATAAGTTGGAAAACGTGCATTTTTCATGTTAGGCCTTTCGACAATTTCATTTTATATGACCAAACCTTTGCATGACATGAGTCACTTTTTTTGTCACGGGCTCCCGGACTATTAAAAAGCAGTTCATGATTCGTTTTAATCTGTCCTGTTGCACAATTGAGAGACCGCCATATACCACACTGCCATAGTAAACGTGGGGGGGAAATAAGAGAGGATACGAGGGGTTATGGGTTGTGGAAGTATATATAGGGAATGATTAAATGGAATAACGTAAGAGTTCTATTGAAATTTGGACGAAATGGGGTTTCCAGGACAGGGTTTGATCAATAGAAATATCTAAGTTTTTAACACATTAGTTAAAGGGAATGAGTTGACGTTGGATCTGTGGAAGGAATTGGAACCTATTAACAATGGCCTGGGTTTTCATAGCGTTTAACCTTCTATCTGATATCTATCTTAGGGGTAAAGGAAAATAATGCCTACGTTTAACTTCCTCAACCAAGAAAGGTTATAGAATGTGTGATACTCGGTCAGAATATTTGTTTACTTTCCCTTACCTATATACGAAGTAAATAGTAAGGGGAAGTATTGCAATCGTGAAAATTTTCAAATTCGAATTTTCAACGGAAATACACGTTTTAAGGTCCCCTTAGTCCAAATAACTAAGTCTCGCAACATGCATGCGATGTTACAGCTTTTAACTTTTTCGTCAAAATCGACTAACCGGTAGTGCCACTTTATATAATCGATTTTACACTTTTTTACAATTTTCTCGAAAACGGCTCTAACGATTTTGATGAAACTTGCCTAAATTATTCTTCATAAAGGCCTTTAACTTCTCATTTATGTAGTGCATCACCGAGGAAATGTAGAGAAAAAAGTTATGATGAAAAAAATATTTTATTTGAGCATAACTTAAAAGTATGCATTTTATGGTAAATTATGAATAGAAATGTATGAAAGGCAATTAAATTATCTAAAAAAAAATAAAAGAATCATCAAAAACGAACGAGTATTAGCAAAGATATTGTGCATCAGACCATCCTTAAGTAGCTGTTATATTATGGATTTTACCATTTTCTCGTAAACGGCTCCAACGATTTTGATGAAACTGGCCTAATGTCTTCTCCTGAAAGGCCTTTAACTTTTCATGTATGTAGTATATCAACGAAAAAATGCAGGGAAAAAAAGTTATGATGAAAAGAATATTTTATTTGCGCTTAACTTAATGCATGCAATTTATAGTAAATTATTAATATAATTGTATGAAAGATTATTAAATTGTCCAAAAAACAAAAAAAGGATCATCAAAATCGGACCAGTATTGGCAAAGGTACAGCGTATCTTATGAGGAGTACAAGACCCTAGATGGATAACCGAGCGCAACTGAAAGGGGACCGATGCGACCGAACCTCCTCCAACCAATCCGCCAATCTGTTTTCAACAATACGCTCTGTAATAATGTCATTTAAAAATCCAAAAGCAGAAATTAACTTAATAATTTCTACTTTTGTATTATTTAATAGAAACAAAATGTTTTCATAGAAACTAAACCGAAACTTTTAAAATATATTTTCAACTTGACAAACTTAAAATATATAGGTAGTCTACAGAATTGTACTAAAATTATTTTAAAAACTGTTTTGTTGTACTTAAGTGGGAGAAGAAGTGAATGCTGCTGAGTTTATTTCGAGTATTGTTTATGTGAGTTCTTTAAAATTATATTAAAAAGATAATTATTATATGACGGTAAGGAAAAGTTATGTGATGCGCGCACCTCACCAGTTTTTTTTTTTTAATTCAGAATCTTGAGATCCTTTTTTCTAAAATAATTTATTTTAAAAAATATCGCTTTTTTGGTCATATCTCATAATTTGTTGCTCTCCCCTCCCCCTTCATTGTCCTAAACATTGTATGTTTGGAGACATGTTACTTTTAGTCCATTGTCGTGTAGAACAAAAAGAAATTAAAGGATCAGATGTAGCATTCATAATTTATTGTTTGAGTTCCATGGAATCCATAACATATTTTCTTTTAAAATGTTTTTATAATTTTTTTTGTCTTTCCCCAACTATTGATCGGTATTTTTACATGGGTATGTCACTGTTCATAGAAACATGAGTTTTGAGAAAAATATGTTTATCAAATGGAGATAGATATAGGTTCGTATAGTACAATAATTTGTCTAATGGTTCTTCACGTAAATAAAACCAATTATATGTTGTGTTTTTTTTTAATTTTGTCAATGAACTGCCTCATTTTGGGTGAATGAGACAGTTCTATATTTATCTCTCTCTCTCTCTCTCTCTATATATATATATATATATATATATATATATATATATATATATATATATATATATATATATATATCTTTCCTCAATTTGGTTTCATATGAACCGACTTTGTTTTATTTTATCAGTTGTATCATATGAAATGGTAGTTGACCATAACATGCAACAATTAATTAATTAAATTAAAAATAAATTAATTAATTAAATTAAAACTAAATTAATTAAATTAAAACTAAATTAATTAATTATATTAAAACCCACATTAATTAATTCCATTTTAATGGTAAACTGATAAAATAAAACATTTCGGTTCATATGAAGCCAAATTGAGGAAAGATATATATATATATATATATATATATATATATATATATATATATATATATATATATATATATATATATATATATATTCCTCAATTTCCTTATGAGGAATATATATATATATATTCCTCAATTTGGCTTCATATGAACCGACATGTTTTATTTTATCAGTTGTATCATATGAAATGGTAGTTGACCATTAACATGGAATTAATTAATGTGTGTTTTTATAATGCATTATTATTAAAGCATTCTTTAATATGCTTTTATTAATTCAACAAAATTTTATTTATTTATCAAAATATAATGACTATTCTCCACTTCTCACAACATCCACATTACTTTCAAAATCCACCGGAATTTCATTCCTTTTCATCACTTTTAATATCTTAAAACTCACTTGAAACTCATCATCTTTAATATCTTAAACCATATTTTCTTTTGGATGAAGTAACTGCAATACTATCCGATGGGCCTGTTGACCACTTGGAGACCATATAAAGGATAATTGTTGACGAGTGTTCATGAAACAGAACAGACCCCAGGCCTTGGAGCCAAGGGTGTCACAATATATTTGGCTGAGAGATGTGTCGATAGGAGTGTGTCAAATGAAGGGATAGATTGCCGGTGCCAAATCTATTGCTTAATTGACACACTCATTGGTCAGCAGTATCCTTCACCTGAACTCCTGGTATTAGTCTCTTCCCATAGGTAACGGTGAGTGGTGGTGAGTCTAGGATTAATACCTCGCTGTAAGTATTAGTGGCTACAATGGGAATTCCTCGAGTATCTTGGTGTTGTTACGGATATAATCTAAAAATGTGATACTGAGAAAAATAGTGATACTTTATAATTGTTTTACATAAATCCCCTTTATGAAACAAATCAGTTTCATTTTTAAATTTTATATTCCTATCTATATAAAGTAAATTTTTAACAATTTATCAATTTTTACGATATATGTTTCTAGTTATGTACTTAAAAATTCTGAATCATAGCATAGAATTCACCAAAAATTTTCAATATAAATATTTTCTGAAATTTGGTTGATTAACAAAATTTTTAGATCATTAAATAAATTCTGTTGACGTACTACTGCAAAATTTCTCTTTATTTACTTACTTGGCTCTTTAGCTTAGTCAGTATCAACTTAAAGAGGTACTAGAGATATAACATGGAGCATCGGTCTGGATTGATATTCACAAGAATTCTATATTAATATGGCTCATACCATAATTTTGTACAAAATATATATCAAGTAGAAATTTTTGTGCGTAATCACGTATCTCATTAACTAAATACTATATAAGTCAACTGGTGCAGTGGTTGACAATACTCATTTTTTTTAATTGTTTGTGCTAACCTCTTATTCTCCAAGGGTACAAATATATTGCTATATGATCTTTTTATGTTATATATATTTACAGGTCAATGGTGACGCTGCAGTAAAAGCAATTGTCAATAAGCAATATAATACTCCTGTAGGGATGTATAGTGAAGAGATTATAGCCGAAACACTTTCTGCCCAGGCTGAAGTACTAGTAGGTGGAGCCATTGGGTGAGTTTTTCTCCATTTATATTTTTTCTAAATAATAGTTATCCTTATGTAGTTATATATATCCATCAACTTTATGGCTGCCGACTTTTGGTTGGAACAAGACTGAACTTAATAATCCTCATAATATTAAAAAGGATAATGCAATAATACTTTGATGGCTTATAGAAGTATTTCGACAGTATACCTGCAAAATCTTGTTAGCGCTACTGAAATAATAGGAACTTACTAGATTTTGCAGGTATGCTGTCAATTTATATCATATTTTCACATTTAAAGACTTGATATTTATTAAAATTCATACTGTATTGTATTTAAATAATATTAATGTGTATTCTTTTAATTTCTTGGATTTTGAATTTGATTTTTTTTACATATAGATTACAAATTAAATCCTATAAATTTGGTAGCTTTATCTATTTAAATACAATAATTTTATTTTTTTCAAAATTTAATTATTTATTTTATAACACTCTGCATCTGCCCAAGTGGGTTATTTGCGGCCGTAACCTAAAATCATTGTTTACCATTTGTTTATATGTTCTCTTGTTTAATTCATTATACATACATCTACATGTAATTATTATATAAAGGCGATTTGGATTTAATATGTAGAGAATTGAAATGCTATAATTGAAGAGCTTACTTTCAAAAGGCCACATATCTATAAAGTAAAATAGCTGTTTTTTCGTGTTTTTAATTTCATTTGCATGAACTGAATAGAAACCTCCAATAATTTCCCATCAAAACTTAACAAATCCCTTTAGCTTGCAAGGTTCAAGTTGGATGTTTATATTACAAGGGGACCAATATATTCCCTGCAATATTGTTAAGTTAAATTTTCCAAATTGGATATGTATCATTTTGAAATTTTTTAAAGTACGCTCCTTAATTACTAAGATTAAATATTACAATTTTCTTCAGTATAGATACCAATATTTAATGTGACTAGAACTATGAAATCAAACCAAATATTTACATCATTATTGAAAGGTATTGGTTTCATATCTTTATTTTTAATTTTATAGAGTCAATTTCATGAAAAATGAAAAAACATATGATTCCCAGAAAAGTGAAGTTTTCAAAATGGTACAAGAAGTTGACAAAGAACCTAAGTCACCAGAACCAGGTAAATATTTGTCAAATTTAAATTTTAATGCATTAACTACTGTAAACTTTTTAATTTCATCAATCAGAACACAAATTGTTAAACAATAGAAGTATTGAGAGGTGTAATCTATTAGAATTATTTAAACAAAAAGATTTGTCATTTTTTATTTAAATATTTGGATTAAATTGTAATAGTAACAATTTCTTGGTTTTAACTAAATATGAGCAAACATACACACATTCGTGTTGCTTTTCTACATGAACAAGCACTTTTGTAATAGGGTGGAAGTTATGAAGAGGTGGGTTTGATCCTTCAAAGAATTTTAAACAAAGTAAAGGCTTCATTACCATTCTCACCAATAGAGGATCACCGATTGGATGATGAAAAATCACCAGAAGAGATCAGGAATATCATTATGTCCCTGAAAAACAGATTCCTTGCAATATACATTATATAAGCCTAATGCTTAAGATACAGTAAATGATATTTGGGTTGATATATATGAAATCAGTTTTAATACCTGGACAGAGAAGAGGATGCGAGAAGATTGGTCGAAGCAATAATATGCTCTATTCACAAAAAATAAGCAGATATATAGAAGAATTATGAAATCTCCTTTCTTGGGACTTTTTATAATTGCTCATTGGAAGTGAAACCTGTATGAAAACTCACTGAATCCAATCCAAAAGAAGCCAAATCCTCCACCTTGATTTTTGGTTGGACATGATCCTGTGAACACAGTCTAATATTAAATTATCAATCTTTACAAAATTAATATGATCAAATATGATCATAGATACTGTTATGGCAAGGGTCCCATTATACTTGAACTAAAGCAGTTTGATTTCAACCTGTCACCTGAAAGTTTACTTTTTCCAATACCACAGAATAAATCTCAGTAGGTTTATTTGTTGATGGTAAATGATAGAAGTGTGCAGATCCCTGATTTTGGGTAGACCTAGCACCATCAAGGCCCCATCTCTTCTGGTCTTAAAAGTACCTTAAGTATGATATTAATTAAAACATTATTAAAAAGAATTTTTGAAATCTCCACATATTAACAACTTGCTTCCCCAGAAACAGGTAGTGTTGCATTGAACAGCCTTCGCCATGTGCCACCACCCGAGCCAAGAATACCAACTGCACCTAGCACACAGCCTACACAGTTACCACCAGGACAAAACATCTGTGCTGACTGCGAACGTCTTATTGTGTAAGTCTTAATATGGCCTTCCATTTCAGATGGCATACTCTTTTTTTTTTCTATTCCTCTCTCAATCTTCTTTTCTTAATGACAAGTTACTTGTGGTTTAAGTGATTTCTTATAACATTTATTAAATCAATAAAAAAAACGGACTTCTTTTAAAACAATTTAAGGTAGAAGATGTGTAATTATCAATCGACAATTTTTTTTCCAATTTCTCACTTAAGTAATATTTTTTAGTCCCAAAAATGATTTTGAAAAAATAATTTCTCATGACGTTCACTGTTCCTAATTTTTTTGTTCCTCTCCCTCATTATTCTAAACTAATAGACTGTTTCCAATTTAATTTTTGGTGTATGTAGCTATTATTTTATTATCATGAACAACACTGAGAATTTTGACAATAAACCTTTAGTAAGATGTTTTATTTATGAAAATTTTAAGTAATCAAGAAATATTTATACAAATGATATACTACCACCATATGTAGATAGTCCAATAGCATACTCAATCCTACATCTAATTAATTACATATTTTCATTCAAATATTTTTTCAGGATTTTAAGTAAGTTTCATTGATATCTTAGGTGTTATAAAAGATTACTGCTGTCATGAATTTTTATAAGTTTATTAGTTAAAAAGAAAAAAAGAGTTATGCTCATGAATGGTAATGCCTAAAGATTTTCTTTTCAGGTTCTGAATCAGCAATGATGTCTTTTTTCTTCATTCCGGCAATGATGGGACACTTTGTTTAGGGTTTCTGAACTATATTATCATTAGCTTTTTGTTATGCCTAGGATCTCTGTCTTCGGTTAAGTACTTCTCTCAACATTCTCATGCAATTGGTGGTAGGGCCACCTCTCCAAGACCCTTAACCCCATTGGCAAAGGAGATGGGTGCAGAGCCTAGTGTTCCAACTCCCCCAACTGTTCAAGACAACCCTCCGTGCTCTTCCTGCGGCAAACACATAGTGTGAGTCATCCTATCCTGTAATCCTTACCTCCTCGGATGTATCCCCTATCCTTTATGTATAGTTCTTTTCATTCTAATAGAAAAAAAAATCCTATTTTAATTTGATAAATTAATTATAAGAAGAATAAAATAATTCATTCGATATAGTATCATATTAAAATGTTTTTTGAAAAACACATAACCATGAGATTTATATTAACTAAAATAATCGTTATAAAATGTATTTAAACTATTTTAAACATTACCACAAATAATAATGATAAAGCTGATGAATTTCATTTATTTAATTTTCCCTGCTTCTAGTGGACAATTCTAACTGTATAAATTTAAAATGTCTGTTCTATTTAAGTTTCAAGTTTTCTTCTATAAAGTCAGTTCCTTATTATTTCAATTCTAATCAAAAAACGGCATTTCATCTTTTCCCAGGCAATAATTATGTCTATGAACGAAGATCTCTTTGGTTCTTAAAATATTCAAGTTGTTTACTACTCATAATTGAGATAATTTATGAACAAAAATATATTATAAAATAACAAATTATTCATACTAAGCTATTACTAAAAAATGTAAATAAATAAAAATAGAAATTCAAAATTGTACTGAAAATAAAAGATTATGTTTGGTGAAGAGCAAATCGGATACGTAAAGCCTGTCTTAATTTAGTATTACAACTGTAACACGCTATGTAGTTTGACTATATACTATGGCGATCCTTTAATTTTGATTATCATGCGTATCATCGATGTTATAAGAATCTTCTCCTAATCTTCCTTTCTTATTCTATTTTCTGCATGTTTTCATAGAAATATTTTATTTTCCTTTCTTGGCCTGTTTTTTGTTATTGTTTTTTTTTCTTTTTCTTTTTTTCTACACTTTGTCTTTCTTCCTCATAGAACGACTACATACCCTCAAGCATGAAGTATACACAGAATCCAGCAGTATCTTTACTTTGAATCTTCTACTTCTATTTTGTAATAGATGTTTTTTTGTTTGCTATGCATTAGCTCTTTCTTTGTGATGTCTCTGTTTGTGAGTATGTTATTTATTGAAGTGCATTTGAATTCATTGTTTATTTACTTTTTCTTTTTTTTTTTTTTTTTTTTTTTTAGATCTGCATAATTTGAATATTAATTTTGCATCATTGTAATTTTCACAATCACAGTATCATGACAACAAAATTGTTCAAAGTAACTTATTATAAACTATTATACATTTGATATTAATTTAATATCCCAAATATAATGGCTGCTGATTAAAAAATATTTTTAAGAAATGTTTTGTTTTTAGAGACATAGGTTTGCTTTCTATAGACCTTCAAAATGTGTCAGTTATTTCTGTCTCGCGCTGTAGAATAAATTTTCTCATAACCTTTCTGAGAAAATAATTTTTGTTTTTTTGTCCTTCAGAAATAAATGAAATTACTTTGATATTCTTTATAAAAATCAAATTTTAATAAGTTATACTCTTTAGAAAGAGGGATAAACCTCAAAATAAAAACATTATATGATGACAAATGGTTTCGTTAATTGTTCAAAATTTGACCAAAATGAGCATTATTCTTGAAAGTTGGAAACTTTTGTATATCATTATAGAAAATCAAATCAAAATATAATTTTTTACATTATGGTATTTATGTATAAACTGAGGTAAACTAGTGTGTAACACCCAAATATAATTAATTATTTATAAGAAAACTAGCTGTACCCAAGCGTGAAAAGAATTGCGAGTTAAATATCCTCCCAAATTTCAAGTTTTTTTATGTTTATCTTTTAAAAGGTAATGTGAGTAACAGGAGACAGAACTATTGTTCTTAAATTCCTAATCATCATTCATCATCATACTGTAAAGTTTGTACAAAACTTTTACAAACAACTTTTAAAAAAAAAAGAAAAGATTTAAGTTTAACTTTGATTTTTACTTTATTTTGAATGTATTAATTATTGCACATTTCATTATACTTATTACTATATGAAATGATTAGGAAAGTAAATAAAAGTATTATAGCGAACACAGATTCACTAAAACATAGATTCCAAAAGAAGAATTTTCGAAATAGCACTTCTTTTAGTTCTTAATTACCTGTTTCACTTAACCCTGATTTCTGTTGATAATCAGGTCTCCATTGTAAATGGAATGTGGCAATTCTTTCTCCTATGCAATAAGTAAAATGTATGATAAATTACAACTTTTTTTAGGAAAAAATAACTAGATTTAATTTTTTTTTTTTTTTAATTTAGCTAATCTATAATATTTTGGTAACATTTTTATTCTGAAGTAATTTTTGTTTAATGTTTGAATATTAACCGCACTGTTACTTAGTTGTTTGGAAATGACAATTCTGTCAGCAAATAGGCTTTTAAATTTTAATAATTTTGTTTTCCAATTCTATAGGGGAGTATTTGTACGTATAAAGGATAAGAATCTCCACGTTGAATGCTTCAAATGTGCAACATGTGGAACATCTTTAAAAAATGTTGGTTATTACAACATTAATAACAAATTGTACTGCGACATTCACGCAAAGATGGTTGCTCGCCACAATCCTCCAGCACCTAACTTAGAGCCTGTCACAGTGCCTCCGTAAGTATTAGCGCTCTCTTATTTGTAATAGTGTTTTTCATTTTAAAAATGAACATATGTGGGGCAGGATTAATGAAAATCTAATCACTAAAAATCTTCATTCGAAATGCATATTTGTGACCAAAAATAAGAATGATAATGTAGACTACATTTTTACTATTTTTTTTTTTTTTAGTACAATGGGAAGTACAAGAAAATGAACTTTTTATCTACTTTTGTTGATAATTTCTTTCATATTTATTTTAATTTTTATTTCAAGGATTTATACTACATTTTTGTTAATTCAATTTATTGTTTCTCCTGTTTTTATTAGTAATGTATTTGAGGAATTTAGAAAACTAAAGTATTTATAAATTAATAATAATAATTCATATTAGTATTCAACATAATGCACATCTAAAATACTTCGCTTAAAAGCATACAAAACAATAATTTTTATCAAATACGGACAACTCAATATAGACAACAAATAAATACAGCAAAATGAATTGTACGAAACATTAGGATCAATTTAATAATTTTTTAAACTATAGTACAATGTAATACAATGATTCTTATGAATCTAATAAATAGATGAATATTAACAAAGAAATATTAAATATCTAGTTATCAAATTTAATTTTTAATGTTTTTTGACCTTTTGTACTGGTGGGTCACAATATTTTCTCCAAGAACTTTTCATGATTAGATATTTTTCTTTTTAGATTTTTAAATTCTAATATTTATTTGAAGGAATATTAAACCAATTATTTTATCGGTTAACCAATTAACTTATGCCACATGTATATTTAAATAGGGATATAACAATATTTAGAGGGTATTTATGATGAATATAAAAGACAAATTAAATAATTGTTTACAGAGGCGGACGAACACCCGTCGGTGCTTTTCAATCCCAGGTTTCATCGAACCCATCATTTGGATCACAATCTCCTCAGCCAGGGACATTGGCACCTCTTCCATTTCATGTAATTATTGTTATTAAATATTTTAATAAGTTATTAAATTTTGTAATAAATTTTTTTTCTCAATTTACTAATGTCCTCTTTATGGATAAATAAAGAAAAAGATATTTTCAAATACCTATTAAATTATTATTGTTAGTGAATTAGAAAAATTCAGTATATGTGGCAAATTTCAGGCACCAAGAACTACAACAAGTCATGTGGCCCCAAGGCTAGGAACTCAGGTAGAAATTTAAAAAAAAAGGGAGTTATTGTGTGTTTTTTGTGCTATTTTCATTCTTTCATCTAAGATCCATCAAAAAGCCCAGTTGATGATTTACATCCATCTTATTTATTTTATAATTAATCGCAGAATGAAAATAATTTTACTATAATTATACCCAATCAATTTTTACAGAAATGCTAGCAATATATGTTCTTTTTAGTGTTATTATTGTTGTTTCACATGAAATGTCAGTTTGGTGGAACATTAATAAAACAAGAAATAATTCAATTATAGTTTATTAATTAATCAAACTTTTTTAGATCAGCTTCTATTCACATCTCTCAACCTATAACAACCTTTGTAATTCCTGTCTCATATAGTTTTAGAATTCGATAATAAATGAATTCTGGACGAAATGAATGGTTGCTTAATCATTATTGAACTCTTATATTTTTTAATAAAATAGTCAAATATCCAAAAGAAAGTTGAAACTCCTTTATCTTTATTACGAGGGCTATTCAGAAAGTAAGAAACATTTTGGAATTAAAAAAATACCAAATACAAGAAAAACATTTTATTATATACATGTGAAAGAGGAACTAAAATACTACTTTTCAGCATAATCACCATACAAATTCACGTACTTATCATAGCGGTGGACAAGCTTTGAAATTCCTGTCATAGAATTCTGTTGCCTGTGATCTCAGCCACTCAGTGATGCATACTTGGAGCTCCTCATCATCGTCAAAACGCTGTGTTGCTAGCCAGGTTTTCAAAACGTCGAAGCTGTCCCCATTCGTTGGTCTTTATGGTGATCTGTAAGCACTTTTGGCACCCATCTTGCACAAAATTTGCGGTAGCCTAGCTTCTGTGAAACACTTTCAAACAATAAAGTCCGTGAAACTTATGGAAAACATAGAGAAAGCTCAGTTATTGTGAAACAGCGGTTTTCGCGAATCTTTTCGTCAACTTTGGCGACCAGATCGTCAGTCACAATGCTCGGACGTCCACTCTTCTCTTCATCATGAACATTTGTTCGGCCATTTTTAAACTGAATGCACCATTTCCTGACAGAACTTTCACTCATTACATTGTTCCCGTACACTTCACACACTTCCCAATGAATTTCTATTGGTTTTAAGTTTTTTGCCAACAAAAAACAAATCACAGACCGCACCTCACAACTGGCAAAATTTTGGATTGCAGCACACATTTCAAATTTGAATATTAAAAAAAAGGGGCAGCGCAGAGATGTTCCCGTTGTCACAGCTGGACGCTGACTGAGGTGCCGAGCACAAGCACACCAATGTATACCCTATGGGCGCGTGCCTGGCGGCATCAGGTGAAAATGTTCCTTACTTTCTGAATAGCCCTCGTAGTTAGAGTTTATTAGGCCAGAGTCACTAGTTGGTCATTATTCTCATTTGATTTAGACCAAACACAAAGTCTCCTTACCGACATTTTTTGAGCCATTTCATTCAGTTTTTCTATAGTCCAGATTAATGTTTTGTCACACCTTGATAGCATTACAGCCAAGTTTATGGCATGATGAAAAAGCGAATTGCCCCATAAGTCATTGTTTTAAATTTTTATCAATAATGTTTGTTAAAATAAATATAATAATCAAGGTGTATAAAAATTCAAATTTGTTAAAACTGGCATTTCATTCTATTCAAAGAGATAGTAGCTAATAAAATTAAAGTTCAGCCAAAATTATCCATACTGCATACTGATCGGGTTGTTTTATTTATCTATTTTTAAGTATTCATTGTAGTCTTTAAATAAAATGTCTTGCATTCTGTATTTAATTTTGTAACTGAATATCAATTGGGCAAAAACTATTAGACGCTTTCCACATTTATTTGCTTTGAATATTGAAGCTTTTATTGTTTTTCTTCAGCTATAGAATTCATTATCATTCATTCATTCATTTCAGTGCTATCTGTGATGAACTTTTACTAGTATTTTTAAAATAACTATCTTAAATAAAATACATATCTAATATGTTTAGTAAGATAACCTGTATATTATTATCCATTTGCCATTGAAAACTTTTATTGTCATAACATATCAGAAGCATAGCGTATCCCCATCATTTGCCTGGCACCCCTCGTTTAGGCACTGACTAAAAGGAAGGGAGGTTTAGTTGGTAATTACAAAGTTATTGCTGAACCAATGTTGAGTTTAATTTATTTTCTATTCTTCTAATTAGTCTGTTACTATTATTTTATCTCCTATACCAATGATGACGTATGGTAAAACATCAAAACGTAACCAAACTTATATTTTCTTTGATAAATAACGATTCTTCAGATTGCCATTTATTTTCTCAAGGCTAATTGGCTCTAGTTTACTAAAAATCAAGCCTTTGTCTATCCTCTGCCATGGTAGCAATGACCACACCGACCATTTGTGTCTGTCCATATAATTGCTCATTTTTGGCATAAATGTGGTTATCTTTGAAATTTTCTCGAACATTTTATAATTTATTAGAAGATGTTTGAGAAAATTTGTGGGCAAATAAACAGATGTTTTTCATTTGCACAAAGCATGCAATTAGGATTGTACGCTACTCCAATCATGACCAGCTATCATTCCGAAGCTAGCCAAGAACTGGCTACATTGGAAGTTCATTCCGGGTATATCTTTTAAAATTTTCCTCCAATTTCCTGCTGATTTGTCTGTGTACGCCTTGTGTTATGAGCCAGAGACTGTTATTTTGATAGCCCTTTTTGAGGCCTGCGAAGTCAATGGACGGTTAGGCTGATCCATTATTGTTCCTTCTTTGGCAAGTCGTTCTGCTTCTTCATTTCCATAAATTTGACAATGACTCAGAATCCACTAAAATGACTCAGTCCGGGAAGGGAATTAAATGAGGGAATCATTTATTATTTGGCTAACAAGATGTCTCCATAGTTCGTGGTAAAATGTACTAACTACTTTATCATGGAAAGGTGTATTCTACACTGCACTGACACCGCATCTATTTCATCTTCCAAACCTCATAAACTTAATCTTTACAATATTCATTAATGTATTCGAACCATTTCACTTTCTTCAATTTTTTCTTCATTTAGTATATTATTTATATGTGGTTTGTTTTTTTGGTGCTTCTGTAATGTAATCTATGTTGTAACATTGTTTTAGTTAATTAAGAAAATCATAAACACCAATTATTTCAGTTATTAATTAGCTATACTATGAATAATGGTGACAAAAATATGCATGTGGCGATAATGTAGCTAAAAAATTTTTTTTTTGTTAATTTGTTAGTTTTAGCTAGTTTTAGTTAGTTTTAATGAGTATTATCACACTCATTAATGTTTTTTTTTTCCATTCAAAAGTCTATTAATTAAACCATCACACATATATTATCATAAGAAAATAACGTGTATACTGGGATTCAATTCAAGATCATTTTGGAATAAATTATTGTTTTATTATAAATATAATAGTTATTTAAAAATAATATAGGAATCAAAATAAATAAAGTATAAGCAATATTTGAAAATAATCAAACATCGAATTATATACAAATTTATATATATATATATATATATATATATATATATATATATATATATATATAAATTTGTATAATATTCGATGTTTGATTTTGTTTTATATATATATATTTTTGTTTGATTTTATATATATATTTGGAATTCTCAAAGTATAATTTAAAAAATAAGCAACAGTAAAATTCCGATCAACTAACAATGAATATTTCCACAATATTTTGCAATAATAACAGAGGTCATTCAAAACAAATCAGGAATATAATTTAACTAGAAAATTAATAAAAGCAATATTTAAGAAATAACTTACATTTATTAAGGCTTAAATTCTATGAAGTGTTGCCCTAATAAGATTTTCAATAAAGTCCTAAGGATATTTTCGTATTCTTCCATCAGAAAGCAATTATATATATATATATATATATATATATATATATATATATATATATATATATATATATATATATATATATATATATATATATATTATATATCTAAAACTTAAAATAATATCACTAAATATAATTAAATAATAAATAAGTTCAAATAATCTGTTTTTTATTTTATATTTATTAATTTTATGATTAATACAATATTTGTTAGACCTAAATATTGTATTGCAGATATTTATAAACTGCGAACAGCTGAAACATAATATTTAATCAGTGGCTTTTTAATTAAATTTTAGGGACTTATTTCTAAGATGAGAAGTACCCTATATAAGAAATAAATAATATTCTTTTATATATATATATATATATATATATATATATATATATATATCAGGGAGAGGTATCAGTAATTTTTTAAACAGCCATACCATTATCATAGCTCATTTTTGTATTATTGACAGATAGGAGTGTCTAAATGATATTATTCTGTCATTGAAAGTATTAGTCTTTTAAAAGTATTTGTCTTACTTTTATTAGATAAATACTGTCATAAGTTGCAGAAACTCTTTCTTTAACAGTAGATTGTCAGCATATTTCAGGTCTAAATTATTTTAAATAATGCCGTTTTAAGAAAAAAAGTTATTCTTTATGTATTAAATTTTATTGGTCATTAAGTTATTGTGATGTTTATGTATTTTATTTTTTTGAAGACACAAACATTTGCTCCAAGTGGACCAAAGCCATTTGGCTCAACTGTGGCTAGTGTGCCTTCATCTGTATTCACTCCTTCCAGTGTTGCTCCACCAACTAGTGCACCACCAAATGTAGCTCCACCGCCAGCCCCACCTAGTAGTGGAATAACTAAACCATATTCTGGTAGGTATTCCAATAGTAGAAAATATATTTATTTATTCATCTAGGTATACATTTTTTCCACAATTTTGTTTATCTCTTTTGCTGTGTAGAGACCAAAAATAGCTTTATCCTTCTTTCCTAGCTCCCTTCTGGTTCCATCAACAGTTCTTTTCTTATTCTCATTTCCAACCTTATTTCTTGAAATCCTTGCTGAACATCACCATTGTTTGATTACTTGAAAAAGAGGAAAGCATTATATTCGTTTTAATTTTTATTTTTTTATTATTATTATATATCACAAAACACTTACGATTATCAGTTACAGTTATGGATTATCCATTCAGATAAAGTTCATTCCAAAAAATATAATACCTTGTAAATTTTTAATTATTCATGTTTTCTATTAAAAATATTGGCAGAAAAAATGTTAAATGTTTTTCTTCTTTTATTTGTAGTAAAATATAAGTGATAAAATCCTTCTTTTATATAACAATATTGAATTAATGTTTTAATTATTACAATATTTTCACTGGCATTATTATTAGATTTTAATTTTTAATTTTTTAATTTTAATTAAAAATAAAACTGTATAAATTGATTTTTAACTTGTTTTATACTATCCTCTTAATGTTCAATGGGTTTGAAGTTAGTCTCATTTTAAAGATATAATTTAGAACATTACAAACTATTTAAAAATAATTTTTCATATCAGGCTAATCCAAAATAGATTTATTAAAGGAGACATTTTAATTGCTCCAATTGCCTGAAATATTGTTATACTCAATTAATTTATTGAACTCAATTTAGCCATTAGGAACTAATTTCTTCTCAATAACTTCTCCTTATATCAAATAAAGAACTTATAGCCAAACTGAAAAAAAAAAAATGGCGAATTGACCAGCTCCACATTAAGATATCTAAATTGATAAAGTTGTTTCTTAACTACCTAATTGTGGAACTTTCTTTTTATTGTGAAAAAAAAATATGTAATTAATTTGAAAAAATATTTTAGTTGACTCTTGATAATTGGCTGTAACTAGAGTGAGTCTCCAGTTAAATCATTAATTCGATAATCTAATATTATCATATGAGCCAGTGAGAATGATAATGATTTAATCAATTTTTGTGCATTTCGATAAAGTGAATGTTTTGTAAATATAATTAAATGCTATATGAATGTTTTACAGATATCATTTACACACATATTATGTACTCAAATGATATATGTGTACTGCACATTTTTCATTTACGTGCATTTAAAAAACATTCACTTTATCGAAATATACAAAAATATACTAACACGACTATCATTCTCACCACCACATTTGAATTGTGCATTTTTGTTAAATTATAATGTATACACATTCTACTTTTATACATTAATTTTGATTTTGGCATGTAAAAAAATTAATCTCATATTATCTACAGTTAGTGACAGTCATATTCGCACAGTATGTTTCTAATTATTGCACCTTTGTTTTCCTCCTTATTATAAATACATATATTTTGAAATTAAAGATCTGAAAGGGATTGTTAATTGTTGATTGGAAACAGAAATAATCAATAAAGAGAATTAGTAAAATAATCCATGTATGAAAATAAAGTAACAAACTGATGCGACCTTTGTATTCGTGCACTCATAATAAATAATAATAATTGTTTATTTACCTATCTTTAAAGATGTTCATGAGTCAAATTGTATTCAGTTTAATGTTTTTTTTCAATATTAAAGTGTCGTTTGTGCAAGTTTTTAAAAATAAATGGGAAGAAGTAAAGGCACCACAAATGAAGTTCAGGAAATAATAATAAAAAACTGGCAAAGCGGTAAAAGAGAAATAGGAAAAATAGTGAATAGAAGTCATACTAAAAGCATCATTAAAAGGTTTAGAAGTGAAAAACAAATCGTTAATAAGGCCAAAAATTTGAATAGAAGGGTGCTGAGTGAATGTGATGAAAGATTTTTAATAAGAAAAGTGAGGGGGGATAATCCAAAACTTAGTGCACCAAAATTAGCTATAGAGATGACTTCTATACTAAGGAAGAATATTACAGCACTCACTATTCATAGAGCACTACAAAGAAACTTGTATTACTCCAGAACTGCTAGGAAGAAACCATTTGTGAGTATAAAAAATAGAAAAAAGCTACTTGAATTTGCCAATTTATACAAAAATAGATAATTTGATTTCTGGAAAAATGTTTTATTTACAGACGAGACGTTTTATTTACAGAAATAAATATTTAGCAATCAGATGAAAATTGCAAAATATGGAGAAAAAGAAATGAAAGCCTTTCCGTACAGAACTTGCAACCAACTGTAAAATTTGGAGTTGATTCTGTGATGCTGTGGGGCGTTTCTCAGCTGAAGGAGTTGGGAAAATTAAATTTATTGATGGTATAATGAATGCTGAAGCATATGTGAATATTCTAAAAGAAAATTTAAAAGAATCTGTTACAAAATTAAGTATTGAAAGAACGTTTACATTTTATCAAGATAATGATCCGAAGCACAAAGCACTGAAATCAAGAGAGTGGCTTCTATATGACTGCCCAAAAGTTATGGAAACACCCCCACAGTCTCCAGACATTAATCCTATCGAGAATTTATGGGCAAGTTTAAAACAACATTTAAAAAAACATAAAATAAAAAATGCTACTGAGCATAAAGAATAAATATAAGAGGAATGGAGCAAGATCACACCAGAAACAACCACAAAACTTGTTCAATCAATGCCGAAGAGGCTTCTTGAGGTAATTAAGAGGAAAGGATAATCAACAAAATATTAGACAATTTTTTTTTCTGTTAAAAATGTTAAATTATGAAGTGTACGAAAATGAAAGTTGCATAAATTAATAGTTTTGTGAACATATTATTTATTAATTGTTATACATGCTATTTATAAATATTTATAATGTCAATCAAAATAAAAACATTTTTCTAAAATACCCTTGTTTTCATTTTCGTCTTAACTTGAAAAATTAATTGTGGAGGGGAGAAGAAAATAATGAAATCATGGTGTTTGAATATGACTGTCACTAACTGTATATGAATCTTTTTGTCAATGAAATGAGAAATTATTTTTTTATCTTGATCCTTTTATTCACATGTGATTAAAACATGTACAGAATAAAATGGCATAAGGGATAGGTTTAATTGCTTTTCTATTTTCCCCTTTTCTTTAATTTGTTTTTGAAAAATAAACAAAGCTTATAAAATTTAATGGAGTACTTATAATTTGAAAATCTTCTGAATCTGCTGTTAGACAGCCAAGTTGCAGTTAACTATCTTTGATTTCATTTGAAAGTTATTAAAATTTACAAAAGAAGAATTGTAAACTTTATTTGATAAATTATATAAAATGGCAGAATTTTTTTTTCAGAATTTATTTAATTGCACGATAGTGCAGAATAATTTTATCCAAAAGCTTAAGCACAACTAAGGTTATTTTCTCCCACTGGATTTTCACTATTTCAAAGAGCTTGGTTAAATTTGATGGAAATCTTCACTTTACTATTGGTCTTTTTAATTTTTCCCAAGGTTCAGTTGTATTGGAATCAGGCAGTTGCTTGTATCACTTAAATATTTTCCTTTTCTGAAAACTTTTATGAGTATGTTTCAATCATCTTATTGAAGAATTCTCTCATCTCTTCAAATATTCGATAGTCTTTGCTAAATTTGGAAAGCATCATGCACTGTTCTAACATAAATTTTCAATTTTATAAATGAATATTTTATATATCCTATATGACCATAATATTTACTTTTTTAAAAACGATTTTCAAAGACCATACAGCCTTAGAAAATTAAATTAATGGATAAAACACAATAAACGGAATTTATCAGATTCAACAACTGATATTGGTGTGCCTGATGTATCATCTTCTACTTTAAAAATTGTACTAAAAAAAATTACATTTAGATTCATTTTTGCCAAGTTAATTATTTAGTTATTTTTTAAAATTTTATCTAGCGATATTTTTTACTGTAAAGAAGTTTACAATTCAGTTTATATATTATATTATTAAAAAGTAAGCTTTCAAGTTTTCTATTCTGTGACTTTTTATGTTCAACTTTAACTGCACATTTATTCTTTTCATTATTGTATGAGATAAAGTTGGAACTTTACTAGAATATTCTTATTTCAGATTTTATTATTATATACAGCCCTTATACAACTTAGTAATAATGAATATTGAATATGTAAATGTTGTCAAATATTGCTCTTTTTGTATAATCTAGACATCTCTGTTCAGAAGATGAGTCTATACTTGGTTACTAGGTATTATTTTGAATTAATATAATTAATTACATTTAGGTTTCTCAACTCCAAAACCAAACATCAATCTTTCTAGAGGTAATAATCAGACATGGCTGCATGTTTTATAAAACAAATAAAGAGCTTCAAATAAAGCCTATGAGGGCATTAATATTACTAAAGGCTAACTAAAGGGATCCTACAGATTCAGCACTGTTTTGAGAGCTGGTCTATTGTCTTCACATTAGGCCCTAATATATTAGTATCACAATAAATGTATTACTAACAATATTTTCCTTTTCTTTCTTTTTCAGCTTTCAATTTTAATCCTAAACCAAGACCATTTTCCATTTCTCAAAATTAAGTGCTAATTTGTAGTAAATAAAAATGCTTAGTACAATTTTTTTTTCCTTCTCTTTTATTACAATTATGTTGAATAACCTTTTTCATGTTTGTTCTAGCTTTCTAAATTATTTATTTATTCTATAGCTTATTTTTTTTTCTTTAACCATTATTAATAAACTGCTTTTGCATGTTTCTTATTCATGTTTGTTTCCACTAACTTTTATCTGGTCTTAACATTGCATGTCTTTATTTATATTGTCAAGAACCTTGTACTACTGTAATTTGGCCACCTTCCTCATCCCATTCTGAAATCGTGAAATCTGAATCTTCAACAAGCGGGTTTGAAGAAAAACGAATGTCAATTTGTTCAGAGGAAGTTTGTTCCTTTTCTAGTAAAAAAACAAATGTGAGTAGTGCGATATTGGAAGAAGATAGATGTCCTTCTCCAGTTCCCATGGAAGGTGCCCGAAATAGAATGAGAAAAGGAACTGTAGAGAAAAATATAATAGAAGCTGGAGAAAGGGTTTTGAAAACTAGAAGGAGTGTAAGCCCCCAACCTTCTGCCCAACACACTTTGCGACCATCATCTCCATGGGCTATATCTTCTAGGCCAAAGACACCTGAGTTACTTGACATATCTTCTAAACCACATGATATACATTCCCTACTTCCTCCTGCATGTCTCATGAGACCCATGTCACCCCAACAAGTAGTAGTGTTTCCTCCAGAATGTCCTACTGTCATGTATTCAAGATCCCCGACCCCACAACGAGATATAAAAAAGGTTTCAGATCGTTGTACAACTTGCCCAAGTCCGCTGAATGCTCTTGTTCTTTCTACAGAAATAAAGCCTGCATTAAAGAAAACAGATAAGTCTAGTGAAAAGACTGAGGCTAGTCAATCATTCAAAGAACATTCTAAGAAAGAAAAGATTAAAAAAGAACATAAAAGTGAAAAAGAGTATAAAATTGAAAAGGATAAAAAAACTGAAAAAGGACATAAAACTGAGAAAATAGAACATAAAACTGAAAGAATAGAACATAAAACTGAAAAAATAGAACATAAAACTGAAAAACAACATAAACATGAAGTTGCAACAGAATCTAAGAAAATTGAAATAAAATTAGGAAATGTAACAGTTGGTAAAGAAGAGACTTCTGAGGAGACTGATGTATTGGAGAAAATGTTTTATTCAAAATCAGAAGTAGAGAAATTAATTCAAAAGGAAGTATCTAAAGCATTGTTGGCTAAGGAAGAAATGATGACTCAGCCACCAAAAGACAAAAAGCCAGAACCTGTTTCTGTTCATGATTTACCAAAACCTATCACCCAAAGTGGTTGGATGACTAATGCCCTGACAACAGCATCTGAGCGACCTTTTTCACCTATATCTTTTCCAAAACCATTGGAACTTCCATCTGTTTCCAAAAATATCAACCCCATGGAACCAATGGAAATAAAAAAAGATGATAAACCTGTTCCCCTGCCTCCAGAAACAAAACCTTATTTCCCCCCTGCACCTCCACCCCCAGAAAAAGAGAAACTGGATGACCGAGTAGGGAGAGCCTTAAGAGAAGTTGGCTGTTCCTCTCCACTGACTGGTGCATTGACCATTGCTCCAAAAAGATCTTACTCTCCTATTCCAACTTTCACCACAGTTAAACAGGAATCTAAAACAAAAGACACTTTTAAGCCCATACCAGGACACAAAAAAGAGATGTCAATGGCTTCTGCTTTGACCATTGCTCCATCTGTGCCATTTACTGTACCAGGTAAAACTCCAATTCCACAAACAGTACCTGCTGTCAGCATCAATGATGTTAACCCAGGAAGTGCTTTTAAACCTGTAACTTCCAAAATATCTTCATTTACCAGTACAGAAAAAAAATCTGTTAAGTCAGAAAAAAGTGGTGTATGTATGGCACTAATAACAGAAGGAGGTGTAAGGGAAACTGTAAGGGTTTCTCCTGTACCTCGTCCCATAATCTCTTCATCGACAAAGCCTACTCCAGCATATATACCTCAACCAGCAAAACCAAAACAAGAAAAAACTGACAAACGTGAAGAATCTTCTCAAAGTGAAAAGGTAGAAATTTGTCAAACCAAAAATTCATCAATAAGACCAATGACCCCATCAGGTCTTCACCCTCCCAGTTACTTGCCATCTTATCAACAAAACATCGGTGAGATACCTGTGAGAAATCCTGCTGTTTCTCCAGTTCCTCATCAAATAAAAGCACCTGAAGTAAATCCTACTCCGATGGAATACGCCCATGTTTCTAATCCTAAAATGGTAGCTCAGCAGTATAAAGCAACAACATACAGTGAAACTAAAACACATTCAGCTCAGAAAAGCAGTGCAAAATCTACGCACTTTCAAGGAACACAAAAAATAGATGCCTTAAAATCACATAGGGATGGTCTTTCCCCTCAAAGCTGGAAAGTTGAAAAATACAGACAAGTTCAAAATTTATCTCCTATTACTGTGAGGTTATCTTCACCCCGCCCACAATCTCCACGACCTCCGACAGGAGAAACTTTGCAAGCAGCTGATGCAAAAGTTTTCATACATAAACCACGCCCTTCTTCTCCTCTTCCTCCAATAGTTAAAGTAAATGTCAAGTACCCTCCAATCACCACTTCAGGAACAACAATTGGCTCAGAGAAATCAGCATTTTCAAAAGCAGGAAAAAATGGAGAAACTACCACCAGCTCAGTTCATAATAAAACAAATGAATCTTGTCAGAAACAGTGCTCTGAATCCAGTTGTAAAACTGGTTGTCAGAAAGTTGATAAACCAACACCCTCAGTTGGGCAGAGAGAGGATGTTCACCTCAGTTCCCATAGGCAAGAAGCAGCAGATAGCCGATTGAATGTCCAAAGTGGACAACAAATTACTCAAACCCAGCAAATCAGTAAAGAGCAGGAAAAACATAGTGGCCATTCATTAGCCCATAAAGAACAAGCAGTTTCAAGTAGTCAGAGGATGATTCACCAGGAGCAAGGGCAGCAACTTGTTTCTAGACAGCAAGGTCATAGCTGTACTTTGCAAACGGCATCAAAAGAGAAAGTCCTTTCAAGCAGCCAACAAATGATTCATACTGAGCAGGGTCATTCAAGTAGTCAACAATTGACACATATTGAAGAAAAGTTGGAAACTCAAAAAGAACAAAGAACACCCAGCATTCAGACAAAAGAAAGCCGAATGGAGCAACATACAGTACAGTCAGCACAAAAATCATTGGCTGTATCAGAAATGGCCTCCTCAAATAAAATAAATGATACTGCTGATATAAGAAAAGAAATTACCCCTCGTAGTTTAACTAGTTTCAGGGCATATGGAGAGACGAGTCAAAAAACCTTAGGGCACCAAGGTTACAACACTTCTGTTAGAAATACAATTAATATTAAAAATAATGAAAAATCTATTTCAAACAAGACTAATGTTGTTTTGCCGGATAATAAAAGTGCTATTAAGCCTATAGGTAGCGATCAATCCCCTCATCCTACTTTCCCATCCCTTCCTCAACTGAGTGATGTTGACCGGACTGCAGGTGCTGGTGGTGTAGGAGGCAGGACTGGAACTTTAGCAGGCTCCAGTGCTCCTAAGCGTGGCAGAGGGATACTTAACCCTAGTGTGGCTCCTGGTGCTCGCATACCACTTTGCGGACACTGCAATTTGCAAATAAGGTATCTAGGTGTTGTCAGCTGAGTGACTGCTTGCTTTTTTTCACGTATCACTAATTAAAATTAATACAAAAAGTTCTTTTATTCAATACTGACTGCAGCACTACAGGATGTCTAGTAAATTTATCAAAATGTTTGAGAAAATAATTCAATTCATTATTAAGAAATATAAATTATTTATATATTCCAATCTATCATTGTTTGCCAATAATGCATACAGCAATTTATGAAATTCATAATTAATTAGCTACATATTTTGTTGCCAGGACCTTGAGATCCATAATGAGGGTTGGCAGCTCCTTAAGGTGCTTTTACACTAATTAAGAAAATATTTTATTTTATTAAAGATGGTTTTATTCATAGTTATTCCCATAGGTATTGTTACTAGTTATATATTTAATATATAATATTTAATATTTAATATTTAATATTGTTCATTCTTTAGGATATTTTCATGTTAATGGGATAATTAGTATCAAATTGATCAATCTAGTGGTCATTAATATTTTTTTTATTTATTTTAAAATATTCCGCATCAACCAAAGTGGGTTATTGGTGTTTTTTTCTTAAAAGTAACTTCTCTGTACATCATGCAATATCTTTATTGATGGGTTTATTAAATCAAGTGTTTACAAAAATTACTATAGAGTATTTTTGATTGCATTTCAATTAAGATTTTTTAGAAAAAGCTTTGACCTTTTTATTTAGTGTTTATTCATCAGTCTTAGAAATAATTAATAAAAGAGACTACATGATAACACTTGTTCTGTCATTTTTATACCCAAATTTAAGTTATTTCACATGATTACTTAGTAAAAATTCATTCCTTCCCAAACTTTTAACTTGTATTAGGAAAACATTAAAATGTTTTCTATACATCAGGGGAAATCTTTGGAAACCAATTGAGTGCATTTTGAATAAGTTATTAATTATTGCATTCATTTTTGTTTTATTAATGTTTTCCGAAAAGTGGCATGTCATTGAAACAGATATTAAAAAAAGTGGATGTTTTTTATTTTTTAAATAGTTATCTTAAAGGTGCACTTAAATAAATTTATGGATTAATATAGTAAAAAAATTAAATGTTAATAGAAAATAATTTCATTTTTTTTAATAATCTGCAGTATCATAAATGGCATTATTTTTAAGACATCCTGTTTCTGCATGAATAGCTTTTTGTTTTTAAAAATTTTGTCTTCAAGGCATGTTGTGATAGTTTTTGTTTTCCTATCCCTACCCCTAACTCAATTAAAATATGTTATTAAAAACTGTGCTATTAACAAATTAACAAAAGTATAGGTTGTTGATTACTAGTTAGGACTTTGATCTACCGTTTTGCAGCCTAAGACAAAATGCATATTTTCAGATTTATTTAGAAAAATTTAGCTGAAACAGCTATTAAAAAAATTATATAGTAGTAAACATAAACATATATTGGTGGAGATATGATAGACCATAGAGTATATTAAGATTGTGTGGTCAGAAATGAAACACAGTAAAAGTTCATTAGTGTGTATTTTATTTCTTACCATATCCCCCTTGCTAAATATAACTATTGAAACAGGTTAATGTGAGGACATTGAAATTGGATTTTAAAAAAATTAAAAGTGTGCCGTTTTGTATTGCTGTTTTCATTCACATTTAGAGTTTAATCATTAACAATTAATCTTTTGTGTTTTATTGCCATTTTAAGGTTTGTCTTAAGTAATAACCAAAGTTTTGTTGATATAACTTAATTCTCAGTGAAATCAAAACTTTTTATGCTAAGATAAATGTATTTGAATAGCATCTCTATGGTTGTTATTTTGTTTAATATCATAGTGTCTGAAACCATGAAATAAAAATCTAAACCTGAAATTATTAAATTAAATCAGTAATTTTTTTAACAATATTGCCATAGGCTTTTAAGAGTAAATCTATTTATAGACTTAATGAAATGCTCTTAATTCATATATATGGATTGAAATAAGTCTTGATTTCACTGGGTGCTTATTTATTTTGAATAATTTAATTAATTACTGTTGTGTGTTTTAAAGTTTTCTTCTATTTTATTTTTTATTTTGTAACAGTGCATGACTCAGTTGTGAACGAGTTATCTGAAACATTAACAGAATTAGAAACATTGCAGGAATCGACATACAGAGTGTGTAACATATGTGATAAAAAAATAACCAGGTAACTAAATTATTCGTATATAAGGCAGTTTTAGATTATTAAATTGGTGAAAAATTATTTTTATAAATAACAGAAACACTGTAATAGCTATGTCCAGGTATAGAGCAATCTCCTAATGCCTTTCAAGATTATTCATATGAAACAATCTTGAATTCAATTTTGTCTGGAATTTAAAATAAAACAGTGAAAAAGGAACATTATTTCCATTTTTTTTTCTTACATCAATTATTTCAGTAAAAAAAAATGATATCCTAATTTTTATTCATATAATACTAAAGGATAATTTCTTTTGAGCTATGTAATGAAATGTGGACTACTGTTACAATTGTACAGTACAATTGTTGAAATTTAGAATAGAAAGGAAATTTCAATATGAGAGTCCCATTCTCAAATCTTATATAGAAAAAATAAACCATTATAATATAAGATATTACCAATTGATCAAAAGTGTTTTCTTAATAATATTCTTCAGATGCATACCTACTGAAAATAAAGAATGTATAACATAAACACCAAAATAAACCTCAGCTTTGAATGGCAGTTACCTCAAAAATTGTATTAAGGAATGGGCGGAGTGAATTTAAAAGAATAATAATTTAAACTTGGATTAAAAAAAAAACAAATTGATTAAAAAAACAAAACAAAAAAAAAAATCTGCATGGACCCCTAAGTAATTCCTTATTTCCCTGTTTCTTCACTTAAGTAATCAAACTAATATTTTAAAAGACTGAATAATAAAAAGTTTAATTATATTTTTATAAAATTCAATAATTCATCACGAGATTACGGGGCTCTATTCATCCGCTTGGATTATATCTGATTCACAGAAGAAATGCTAATCTCGAAAACAGAAAACCTCCAAGTCTTGTGGCAAGTTGATGGTAGAGAAAGAAGAATTATAAAAATAAATAAAAGACTAGATTTTGCTGAGAATATTAAAACCTTTTCTCAGCTACATTAAGGACAAAATTGTTTATTATATGTGATGAGAAATTTCGAATGGAAATGAAGTAGAGAAGGATAGCTTTACTAATAGATTCTTCACCTGAAACACCAATATCTTGCATAATACATGATGTATGTCAGTTGTTAATGAAATTTGTTTCAATAACTCATCTTATTTTATTGTAAATTGTATAAGTACTTATTTCATTTCAATGAAAATTTTTGTAAAATCAGAATCTAAAATAGAATTTAAACTGCTCAGGGGACCTTTCATCACAGCTTTGGGCAAAATCTGGTGTCCAGAACATTTTGTATGTGTTAATGCAAAATGTAGTAGGCCTCTTCAAGACATTGGCTTTGTAGAAGAAGCTGACGGTCTTTACTGTGAATTCTGCTTTGAAAAATACCTGGCTCCTACATGCGACAAGTGCAATTCCAAGATAAAAGGAGTAAGTATTTATTAAAATTATATCATTTACTCAGCTAAGTTTTGGTGAGACATTTTGAAATATAAGTTTATTGGTGCCATCACAATTTAATCCATGTTGTGAGGCTATTTTTCGTTTTATTGAAATTGTTTAAAATAGCTTTTTGTGAATAAATGAAATTACACTCAATAAATAAGAGTTAAAATAAATAGATACATTTTGAAATCAGTATTTTTTTTTTCGGCTCAACTTTTTTAATAGGAAGAATTCTTAGCTGAATATCTTTAATTTGGTGGTCATTGACTCATAAGTCACGTTTGTTCTCACTTGTCAAACTTAAATCCTGAATATGATCATTCCCATAAATTTTTAAAAACCTGTTGTTTTTGCCAGACTTACGTCCAACTGAAGTGAATGCTCATCATGGTAAAGGTGCTTCATGGTTATCTAATGACAGTGCATTTAAACTGCAATAATATTTCTTGCTCTAAGAGAGAAGTTGTTTTAATTAATACTTTTAAATTATAGTGCATGTAGATAGTAGGTTTTCCATTAGGTATAAAGCTAAAAATTGAAATTTTTAAAATATATAATAATATAAAATATATATCTAAAATCTATAATAGAAATAAAAAGTTGATTAATCGTGCCTGATGATTTTCTTTTTATTTAATATATTTTACTTTCAGGATTGCTTGAATGCGATAGGAAAACATTTCCATCCCGAGTGCTTTGCCTGTGCCTACTGTGGAAAATTATTCGGAAACAACCCCTTCTTTTTGGAGGATTCTCTACCTTATTGTGAAGCTGGTAAGTTAAGATCATAAAATTTATTTTTTAATTCATGCCTTTTATCAAATTGATGAATTTATATAACTTCATTAATTCTTCTGGCCATTTGAGCCTAGTTCCAAATGTCTCTGAAATCATGGAAATAAAACTACATTCACACCTGAAATCTTAATAACACAGAATTAATAAATTATAAATAAGTTGTGAAACACTCTTCTTTTAATTTTTATTCTTTATTAATATATTCTTCAATGTTTCGAGGCTATCTACCTCTTCAGGCTCTTCTAAATAAATATAATATATTATTCTTAAATAATGAAATTATGATTATAAAGAATTAATATAAAGTACATTGGAAAACCAAAATTATTGATTGCAAGAGAAAGTGTCATTATAATTAATCAAACATGAGCTATTCATCATAGAAAGGTTCATACATACATACATTAATGGCTCAATAACGCACTTAGTGAGTCTGGGTCTCCTCCAAGAACCTCCGCTCTGTCCTGTCCAATTTCTAGTATTTAGGAGGATCCTCACGTCAGTGACTGCTCCATCCAGCCTGGTTCGATGGAGTTCCTCTATCATTAACTTCTTCGGGATTTCGTTATTACTCATATGAGCCACATATCCGGCCCAGTGGTCATGTCTATGTCACTATGCATGTCATAGATTTCTCCTTCTTCTCTATGTGTCTGCTTCCCTCACTGGTTCAAATATCCTTCTCATCACCATTCTCACGAATAAGAGGAGCTTTGTTTCATCAGCTTTTGTTGGCTATGCCAACAACTTGGATCCTTGGGTGAGAATAGGTCGCACTAATGTTTTGTGTTTGTAAATTTTGGTTTTGTTAGAGAGGAACTTGCTTTTGAGGTTGTCGCCATTCCCAAACAACCCCTGTTGGCATCTCCAGATAGACAAAGGAATTCACTTATTCGAATTTGTATTGCTCAATTTCTAACTAGGTTTCCTGCTTTTCTGTTTTTCTACATGCATGCATGTATTTTTTTTTTTTTTTTTCACCACCAATCCAAACTCTCTGGTAGACCTTTCAAAAGCTGAAAAGCCTTTATTAGTGCTATACAAAAGTTCAAACTGAAGAAAATCTGAAACCTTTTATCATTTTGCAGACAGCCTTATAGTTCATATATGGATTTATTATTTATCTTGTTATGATTAACTATCTTCTCATGTCAGTTACATTTTTCTAGGATTTTTTTTTATTAAAGCACATATTACTATAAACGTGGTCTTAATAATTATTATTATTTCTTTATGCAGATTGGAATGAATTATTTACCACTAAATGCTTCTCCTGTGGTTTCCCAATTGAAGCTGGTGATCGCTGGGTTGAAGCTCTTAACAATAACTATCATAGCCAGTGTTTTAACTGCACGGTATGTATATACATCAATAACATATATAAATGAATAAATTAGTAGAGTTCATGTCAAAAAAAGTAATAAGAAAAAATTATTAAATATAATATCAATTGATTTTATTTTTTTAGATGTGTAAAAAGAACCTTGAAGGGCAAAGTTTCTATGCTAAGGCAGGAAGGCCATTCTGCAAGAACCATGCTCGCTAATTTTAATTAAACCAATTACAATCCTAGTCATGGTTCACAGTCGGGTTTGCTTTGTAAACACTTCTGTTTATTTATACATAAATAATATTATCTCATGTTGATAGTCAATGATAAAAAATATTTTAAGTTATGTATTTTCATTTATTTGGCATCATCAATTGAGAATTGAATAGAATTTTATTTTTGTTTTCAAAAGCATAAACTGTTTATTTTGATTGGAAAAAAAAAATATATATGTATACTATTATAAATGGTAAATTAAAAAAAAATTATTATTTTCTAATAAATTGGATCAGTTCTCAATTTTCTCTAATTGTATCTGTAAGATTTCCTACTTTACTAAATAATTGATTTTGTAAAATTTAGATAAAAATGTAATATTTTTATAGTGGATAAATGTTAATAACTTAATATTAATAACATTGTATGGGCAGTTCAAAATGTGAGAAGACGTGTAGGATCAGTTACCATTGCATATGTTAAGTCAATAATTCTGTACACAAGATTTTTTTTTTTTTTAAGTACATTAGGAAATAATGTAAATATAAATGTTAGCATTGAACTAAAAACTAACAAAAATGAGTTGTTAAATTCAGATATATACCAAAATAAACATAATGCAGCAGAATATAATATTAGTATTATTGAGGGAATCATAACTACAGTCATTCATTGCAATTTGGAATTTCTTCCTTACTGTTGTTACACTGTAATATACAGCAAAGTTAGAATAAATCCAAAAAATAAAATAAAAAAAATTATACTAACTATTAATAATATACATTGGAATGTTTGCCTTACGTACTACAAAGCAACAACATTTTCATGCAGCAACTCGCCTCAAGAGAATTTCAAGGCTGCGTGAAATGCTATAGATGTAATTAGTTAGTCGTGTGAGTAATGTAATCTAAAATTAGATGTTAAGTTGTCTTTTCTGAACTATTTATACAGCATATCGACAGGATACCTGCAAATCTCACAAGTTCCTATTTATTTCAGTATCACTTACGAGGTTTTGCAGGTATACTGACGATATATTTATTCATATTGAATTAGTAATTTAGAACATATCTGTATTAAGAATTTTTTTAAAATCAATTGTTAATATGCTGGCAATCATTTGTGTGCTTATGTTGTAATTATATAAAGCTTGCCTGTCAGTGTACTGTTCAATTTATCATAGCTGCATAAATAAAAATATTTTTTCTGCTAATTTTGTCTATTATTTAATTTGGCCATATGTCACTTGTTGTAATCAGTTTCTTGATTCAGAGGCATAAAAGTACAGAATATTACATTGATTCCTTAAATATAGTAATTATTTTCTCATTGAAGGGTCTCTTTAATATTTATTAGATAAGACTTCTGGAAGTTAAATCATCCTTTTATAATCTTTATCAGATATACTTTTTTTTCATTATTTCATGTTTTCATTTTTACTTCATCCATATTTAAAAAAAAAAAATCAGTTTTTTCATGTTCATTTTTCATAGTTTATTCTATTTTATGTTGTTATTGTTGAGATGGTTCACATTTAATATTTGATTGCATATTTTTAAAAATTGGTATTAAAATGTTTTAGTAATTTAAATTTTTTTTATATTAAAAAGAATAAAAATCTTATTAAAATTATGAAAGGATGATTCAACTTCTAGAAACCTTATTTAATAAATACTACACTGATTTTAAGTGGCATGAAAGCGTTAAATGAACTGCTGGCAAAATAATACAAAATATATAATATATTTGAGTATAATAAAATTCTTTCCTTTTCCCCTCCTGTAGTTCATCTCGGGATTAATAAGCTATAAGAGGACCTTAACCGAATTGGCACTTGATCTACCAATAACCTATTTCTTTAAGCCCAAATAAATCCAAATCCATTATTATTGGATATGATACCTTTCTGAAATCCATTCAATCCTTTTTCTAACAACACCCACTTCAAAGTTGTTCGTCAATAAAAAAAACTTGTAGTCGTGTTTGATCAAACTCTTTCCTGGAAAGATCACATATCTCAAATTTCCCGTCTTTCAGTGTCCTGTCTGACACTCCTGATTTTATAGATATGTAATGAATTTTTTCATATGCTTTCTGTCTGCACTAAGAATGCCATATTTCAGGAATATAAAATGGTAAATTTTATTCAACCACTATGAGAAAAACCTAAAATACTGACTTTCTGAAGAGATTTGTATTAGTGAATCTAGTTTTTGTTTTACACCTTTATTTGTCTTTGAGAAAAATATTATTGACTGAAACAGTGTTCACATAGATTATGAACACGGTTCCATTAGGTGAAGTAAATAAAACTGAGCACATGCTCATTTCTCGAAAATTAAGCATACGTTTCGATTATATGTGAATAAAGAAAAGTTACTCAATGGAGTACTTATGGTGCACATGCTCCAAATATGGTTGGTTATTGATTCGGAATACCTGCTCACCTTTCTAAGTGAATAAAACTGAGAACATGTGTGCGTAGGCACTCAGTAAAATGCCAATCTACTCTTTCATAGACTCAGCTTGCTCAAGTGAAGACGTTTTCATTTATGATAGATGGAAAATAATTCATATGCATATTAAATTAATGCCTCTTAATCATATGCATTTTATAATAAAAAACATATGTGATTATGATTAATTACGATCGAGAAATAGTACCTAAATAGTAGAATAATTATTTTAAATAAATTATAAGCGTTTTGATAGGTCTTTGAATCACATATCCTTTCTGAGGATGCCATATTATGTTAAAATTTAAGCATTATAGAAACATTATTTGTGACTCATAAATAGTAAATTTTTGACTTATCCAATTTTCGAAATTTTGGAGCGATTTGACGGGTCCAATGAATTACACGTAATGAAAACAGTATTTTTCTATGGAGTATATATTAAAAATGTTATGAATTGAAAAATCGTTTTTGGAATTGATATTGATAAATTGTAAAACAAAATTAACAATTTGAAACATAAAATTGATATTTTAGATAAATAGAGCGTATATATAAAAAAAAAATCAGATGTGATAATTACAATATTCTTTTTTATTTATTTTGTTGATTCAATTGAAGGGCTTGGGGGAAGAAGGTGACAAGCCACAATTTAGAAGTTTTTTTTTTTTTTTTATTTATTTATTGAAATTTACAACTGTATTACATAATACAACAAGTAAATGTGAATTTGAAGTACAAGACATGAGAATTACTTGTAAGGAACCACCCATTGGTAGCACTTCAATGTCTATTTTAAGTTAGAAGGTCCCGTGGCCATCTTCTTTTCAGACGCCTCAGAGGATTATCAGGAATACATGGGGATGAAAGGCTACAAACAAGAGGGTTGGTATGGGCAAGGAGTTTGAAATTAAAGGAGGTATATCTATTTCGGGCTAAATCTGCAACAAATGGGATATTGAGATCTTTGTGGATAATTTTATTTGTGACAAAATAAGGAGCATTAAGGATTTTTCGAAGGATTTCGGATTGCAAGGATTGGATGCGGGAGGAATTTGATGGTTTAGTGGTACCCCAAAGCTCTATCCCGTATGTCCAAATAGGCCTGATAATGGTGATGTAAATGAGCTTTTTGTAGAAAATCGGTAATTTGCAGCATTTGTCAAGTAAGTGTTGTAGTAATCGGAATCTTCGAGCAGTTTCTTGTCGTTTCAGTCTTGTGTGAGGGGTTCCATGTAAGGCATTTATCAAGATGGAGTCCTAGGTAGCGGATCTGTTCGACAGGGATAAATGGTATATTATTAAAGGATACTGTAGGACAGGATGTAGTGGGCTTACGACGTAGGGTAAAGGTGATTTGATGGGATTTGTTGGGATTTATTTTAATTCTCCAGTTTTGACACCATTCTTTAATGACTGTGATGTGTGACTGCAGGGTTTGAGATGCGGCAAATGGGTCATTGTTCACAGATAACACACATGTGTCATCAGCGTAAGTAGTGAGGATGGTGCTAGGATGGGTTGGGATATCAGCTGTATACACCGTGTAAAGGATGGGGCCAAGGGTACTACCTTGAGGTACACCGGCAGACTGAGAGAATAGTGATGAGTAGGCAAGATTATGGTTTACTTTGAAGGTTCTATCGGTGAGGTAGGAACGGATTAATAGAAAATATGTCGGGGGAAGGAATTGACGGAGTTTGTAAAGCAGTCCCGGGTGCCAGACTCGGTCAAAAGCTTGTTCTACATCGAGAAAGGCTCCCGTGCAGTACATTCTGCGCTCCAATGTGGAGGATATCACATCCACCACACGATGGCACTGCTGAATAGTAGAATGGGATGTTCGAAATCCAAACTGATGGTCAGGAATCACTTGATTTAATTCTAGGATTGGGTACAGTCTCTTTAATATGAGTTTTTCTAGGATTTTGCCCATAGTGGGCAAGAGGGAAATAGAACGATAGGAGGATGGATATTCAGATGGTTTTTTTGGTTTAGGTATCATTTTTATAATAGAAAGTTTCCAAGGATCAGGGAAATAGGTGGTTCTGAGTGATGCATTGTATATATAGGTTAGGAATAGGACAGCTTTTCGAGGGAGCTGTTTTAGGATGTGCAATTTAGAACTTAATGAGTATTTTGTGTAAAACGCAAGTTTGTTATTCTATATAGCTCTTTATTAGGTTAGTTTAGCTACATTTCATGAGATAATCATATTATCTTATGGAATGAACCCAAACTAACATCATAAAGAGCTATATAGAGAAACAAAGTAGCGTTTTAAACATTAATTTCTAATAAATTGTGGCTTGTCACATTCTTGCCCCCAATCCCTTCAATTATATTTGTATATTTTTTTTTTAACAATGTAAGAAAATAAAAATTTATAACTTAAGAAGTTTTTTTTTATTGCAAGTATTTCAAGATAATAACTTTATATTTCACTGGAAGTGTTGGGTGATAAATATTCTCTTGATCAATACATCCCTGTTACATTGTCTTTTAACCTGTGATAGTTCAGATAAGTTTTCATTTTCAAAATTATCATTATCATCACAAATTATTTTCCTCTCCTTACAATGTGAACTTACGTAGTGTAAAACTGCACATGCAGAAATTGCATGAGTTATGGTTGTTACATTGTTTGCCATTTTCCTAGACAGGCAATAAAAATGTCTTTTCCGCACCCCTAAGAGTCTCTATACAGAGTGTCAGGCTCAATGTGTGCATTGCTGAAACTGGTTCTGATTCAAGGTTCAGCACAGGAGTAAAAAGGTACCCACAAGGTACCACTGTCTCCAAACAAAATACCTTTAATGGTCTGTATATCAAATTTAACAGAGAGCTATAAAAAATTCTACTATCATGAGTAGATGCTGGCCAACTTGCGACTAAGTCAATTATCTCTCCTTCTGGACCATCAACTGCCTAAACATTTATAGTGAAGTGTCCTTTCCTGTTGCAGTACTTTCTCCTTCTTGCCTTTTTTGGATCTTATTATCCTGTTTTTTTTGGGAGCGGGGTAGCTCAATAAGTAAGGCACTGTGCTCCTATTTTTCGGACCTTGGTTCGAGTCCGGCAGTGGCAGATAATCACTTATACTGTTATTATATCAGCCATACCGATCCTGTGAGTTCAGGAGACCCTTCTGGGTCTCACCCAGCCTCCATGAAGTGGATACCCTTAATTGGAGAAAAAACCTGGCGGTTGAGTATGATCACCTCCTTGCACAACCGGTACAGAATCAGTGTGGTGCTTACTAAATACTGAACCCAAGACCCTTCATGGTGGTTTAATGGTACAGGTTTCCTCCCTCCCTATGTTTCAGCCTCATCTGGCAGCTTAGCAAATAGCTAGTTGGAGAGACTTTCTAGACCAATGGCACACTGTTGGCTGGCTCAAACTGCATAGATCCCAACAAACAACATGAAATCGAGGCAGGTCTAAGCTACAAATACATAAATCTGCATGTGTAAACAAAATATTCTGTACCGAAAAAATATAAGGCCTCGTCCACTTCGGAGCACTAGCCATCACCCTCTCAAAACGTATCTCTCTGCCGCTTCAGTAGAATTTTAAACATAATGATGAACAGAACATCTTCTGACCAAGATATTGTGCTGAATTCAATGGCATTCAATTATTATTATCTCTACCGCATAAGAAAGAGGATCGGAGTTTATTTTTTGAATAGATGGTGTAATCAGTATGGTGAATTCCTTCAATTGAAAGAGGATTAGAAGAAATTTTAATCTTAATTTAATTTAGTTTAAAATTATAAGAAATTTTATTAAGAATTGGAGATAGTCTACAAAGAGACTACTTTTCAGTTTAATTTATCAGTGTCTCTTTGAGTTGTTTTCACAGAATTGGAAAACAACTTACAAAAACAAAATCCTACAGCATTACAAATATTTTAATCTGGAACCAACCATGTGTCTCTTCATTTGCCTTATTGCTTCCAGTTAGTTTTGTTGAATTATAATATAATCAATTGATGTTTGTATGGCTATGTAAAGCATTATTCGATTACTTTTTTTGCTAACGAATAAATAATAAATTTTTAGTTGACATCCGCATGATGGTATAGAAGGATCAATCTAATTAGGGATTGATAAATTATTTGCCACTTCTATAAAATTGTTTTATTGCATAACATTCGAAACTAGTTTTCAATAAAACAAATTTATAAAGTGGCAAATAATTTATCAATCACTAATAAATTTTTATCAGTTATTTGTTTATAATTGCTTTATTCGTTATTCAACAGATAATCTGAGTCATCTGTTATCTCTTATTCGTTATTTAAATCAATTATCTCATTTAATTTTTAAAAAATAAATAAATAAAAATAAACACCCTGATACACCATATTTAATCTATTTAGTTCTCCACAAAAATTATAACCGCTGCCTCACCCATTCATCCCACTAAAAAAATAGCCGACTTTTCATTTACTTTTCCTCTTATATCTACCTCTAAATAGTCAGAAAATTGTTTGAACTACGATAATCCATTCACATGATATAAAAGGAAAAGTCGAAAATTTTCAAACTATTTTTACTTTTAGCCTACCTCTAAATAGTGGGAAAATCATTTGAACAGCAAAAACCCATTCATCCGTTTGTGAGACATAAGAGAAAAAATGAATGGAGTCAGAAATTTTTACACACTCATTTTTCCTCTTAATCTACCTTTAAATAGTCAGGAAATAGTTCAAACAGGGAAAATCCATCCAGGAGTTTTAATAAGAAAAGAGAATGAAAATTCAGAAAATTTTCACACAAGTTTTTCCTTATAATCTGCCTCTAAAGTCAGAAATTCGTTTGAACAGCGAAAATCCATTCTCCTTTCATGAGATATAAGAGGAAAAGTGTATAGAAAGTAGGAAAACTTTCATTCATTTTTCCTTTTAATGTACCTTTAAATAGTCGGAAAATCTTTTAAACTATGAAAACTCATTAATCCATTCACGAAGACTAAGAGGAAAAGGGAATGAAAATTCAGAAAATTTTCACAATTGTTTTTCCTGTTAATCTATCTTTAATTCGTCGTAAAATAGTTTGAACAGCGAAAATCCATTGATGAGTTCTAATAAGAAAAGCGAATGAAAATTCGGAAAATTTTCACACAAGTTTTTCAACAAATAATTATTGACGAAGTAAAATTTTACGGATGTGGGAACATGAGGAGGGCACTGTGTATTTAAAGGTAATATAAAATTTTAATAAGTAACAAGAAATAATGAATATTTATTCGTTGTATTGTAGAAAATAAACATCCTGAAGAAGAATGTTATATGTCAATGGGAAGTTGTCTTTCACAAATAATTAACTCTTAAGTTTTTCATTATAATCTATCTCTAAATTGACGGAAATATATAAAAGATAATATAAAATGATTTATTAAATTTTGACGTTCTCAGGCCGGGATCTGCGAGGGTCCAGGGTAAAAGAATTGACAAAGCATTCCTTGGTTTGGTGCTAGGCTAGGGTGAGGCTTCGTTATGGCTAGTCCTATAGGGAACTGTTTATTTTTTTCTTGGTATGAGGCTCTAGGGACGAGTAGGTCGATGCTCCATTGTGGACGAGGCCGAACACTAACCTGTATTTCAGGATAAAAGATTCTTCACAGTATATAAAAGATTTTCGATATCTCTCCAATACATTTCAGATGCTCTTGTGGTGCCTGATTTGATTAAAACACAAATTCTACATTGAATTACACAGAAATTCTAAGGAGTCATTTTGTTCTTCATACATTTTATGGTTGTTTTAATAAAAATTGAAGTTCTGCTTTGGAGCCAATTAAGTTTTTCTTAACAAATTAGAAAAAAATATTTATACGACAAACATTGTTTATTCCTGTAAAACTGAACTGTTGTTAAGAAAATAAAGGTAGCCCAATACCGAGACTTATAATAAAACTTTTTATACATCAGCTCTTGGCCTAATCAAGATAGTCTCTGGAATTCAGAATAAATCAGGAATTAGATAATAATTAACAAAAATACATTAACAAAAACAAAATTCTTTATTTTAAAATTCAGTATTACATTCATAAAAATATATATGAGTATTAAAAAATTATCGGTAACTTTAGTATTTTAATAATACTATCAAATTAAATCCAATTTTATATTGTATAAACTAATATTAAACTTTAACAGTTTCCTTGGTCTTCGGTGTTTTGATTTCTTCAGCTTCTGAGTTGAATTTTTCCTACAGGAATAAAACAATTACCAAAACTTGTCAAAAATTAAAAATATTACAGTTCTTCAAATCTTAGTATACTTACTATATCATAAATAACTTTAATTATCAAGGAACAGCTAGGACAAGTAGCTATTTCTTCACCAGCTGCAAGTTCTTCCTGTAAAAGAATTTCAGTAATCATAAATAGATACTATCATTATATTTTGAAAACAGAAACTGCTCATAGTCAACAAATTATTTAAAAAATAATGTAATATACAAAAACCAAGGGAAAGAAGTTGGTAAGAACCATTTTATAAAAATAAATAACCATTCAATGTACAGATCTTAATTGATAAAACCCAATATAATTTTAGTACCATAATTACTTAAGAGATAAAATGATTTATTAAATCCAGAAACATGTCCATATTCTCCAGCATTAGTTATCAATATTCAGTAAAGTTTAAATATAAATACAAGGGTCATTCGAATATAAACTAGAATTTTTTTAAAGAAAATTAATAACATAAGTAAATGGTTAACTATAATGACAAATTTTTTGATAAAGCTTTTGTATTTCTTCACTGTAAAAAGAAGGGAAGCGTTCCATGGGCCAATTGCTCACAAAAACTCTCAATCCCTGCATCAATGACAAAACACTGAATTCCTAAAGCCTCTTTCAATTGTCTAAACATGTGAAAGTCATATGACGATGAATCTGAACATTTCATTTCATCAAGCTTATGGGGCATTAGAGAAGAAGTATGGGACCAAGCATTGTCATGCAGCAAAATGACGTTCCTGATGGATTTTTGCCATCTTTTGTTCCGATAAGCAGCCTTAGCTTGATCCAAGACAGTGCAGTAGTAGACAGCTTTTCACTGTTCTCTGTTCGTGAAGAAAATTTAGCAAAAGAATACCTTATGAATATAGTTTTCTGTCAAACTTGTCCTCGGTCTGCGATTGTAGGGTTCATGTTTCATTCATTTTCATTTTCTCGTCCTTCAGAGAAAGTTTTGTGCCAATAAAACACTCTTGACAATGAAAGGTTGTTTTCAAAATTTAATTATTATACGTTGCACAACTGACAAACGTACTTCCTTCTCACTCATCATTGTTACAGGCTCCTCTGCTTGCTACAAGGGTGGGCTAGTGGTCGCTCTGCACTCTCATAGTTTTCCTCTACTGTTCAACCCATGACTCAAGTCAAACCCCACTCTTGCTGGACCGTCAGCTCAATATCCATGTAAATATTTGAATGGCATAGGTGTATACATTTAAGAATCAAAATAAATATCAAGAGAAATTTTTTAAATTAGTTATATCAATCTAATCTCTATTGAAATGTTAAAGCTGTTTTGTAAAAAAAAAAGTAAATAACATAAACATAGAATACTTGTTATCTTTTATTGGGAAGTCTTCAGGAATTTCAATATTTATTAGTGAACAAAACTTCCTTTAATTGTGAAAACAGTGGATATGTGCTACATCGGAGAAACATCTAAAAAACTTAAAACAAGAATAAGGCTTCATCCACAACGGAGCACCGACCCAAGCACCGCCCCTAGAGCCTCGCACCAAGAAAAAAATAAAAACACACTTCCCTATGGGACTTGCCATAACGAAGCCTTGTCCCGCGCATCGATCCTAGCCTAGCACCAAACCACAAAATTGATTCATCAATTCTTTTATCCTGGACCCTCATACCTCCCAGCCTCAGAATGTCGAGATTTGTTAAAATCTTTTTATATTATCTTATTTTTACAACAACCAATTATAACTAGATTTCTTTAATTATTCATATAATTATGTACTTTACAAATATTAAAAACTTTATAATTTTTATTTGATTTTTGTGCTACTATTATTTTATTTTGATGCTAAAGTTATTTTAAACCTACTTAGTTTAATAATTTACATATTTTTATCTTTATATTCGTTAATCGATTTTTTCAACTAAAATATCGAATAATTGAATTATAATTATTTGGGCCAGCTTTTCCTCACCATATTTTGTGAACGGATAAATAGATTTTCGCTGTTCAAAGGATTTTCTGAATACTTAGATTAAAAGGAAAAATGAGTGTGAAAGTTTTCAGAATTTTCATTCGCTTTTCTTGTTATAACTCGTGAAGGGATGAATGAGGTTTCGCAGTTCAAATTATTTTCCGACTATTTAAAGGTAGATTAAAAGGAAAAACGAGTGTAAATTTTTTTTTGAATTTTCAATGGCTTTACTTCTTATGTCTCGTGAACTGATAAATGGGTTTTCGTAGTTTAAAAGATTTTCCGACTATTTAAAGGTACATTAAAAGGAAAAATGAGTGAAAGTTTTCCTACTTTCTATACGCTTTTCCTCTTATAACTCACGAAAGAGAATGGATTTTCGCAGCTCAAACGATTTTCCGACTATTTAGAGGTAGACTAAAAATAAAACTAGTTTGAAAATTTTCCTACTTTTCAATCGCTTTTTCTTTTATATCTCGTGTAATGGGTTATCGTAGTTCAAACAATTTTGTGACTATTTAGAGGTAGATATAAGAGGAAAAGGGAATGAGAAGTCGGAAAAATTTTCAGTACAGTGAATGGCTGAGGCAGCGGTTATAATTTTCGTGGGGAACTAAATAGATTAAACATGGTGTCTCAGGGTGTTTACTTTTATTCATTTATTTTATAAAAATTAGATGAGATAATTAATTTAAATAATGGATAATAGATAACGGATGATTCAGATTATCTGTGGAATAATGAATAAATCCATTATAAACAACTAACGAATATCTGATAAAAATGTATTCATTAATTGTTAGTTAGATAAAAAATTAATCGTTTAACGCCCTATATGTCAGAAGGGTATCCCGAGCTCACAGGGTCGGTATGGCTGATATAATAGTATAAGTAATTATCTGCCACAGCCTAACTCGAACCAGGACCCAAGAAATAGGAGCACAGTGCCTTACTTACTGAGCTACCTCACCCCAATTAAATTAAGATTAAAATTTCTTCTAATACACCTACAAATAATGGAATTCACCATACTGATTAAGCCAACTATCCAAAAATGAACTCCTTTTTCTTTTACGGTAGATATAATAATGATCATTTTTCTTTTGCGGTAGATATAATAATAATTGGATGACATTGAATTCAGCCCCATATCTTTGAAGATGAACCGTTCATCATGATGTTAAAAATTCTACTGAAATGGCAGAGAGATAAGTTTGGAGAGAGTAATGGTTAGTGCCCCAATGTGGACAGACCGGGGGCTAGGGGAGAGGGTATTTGGGTTGGTACGAAGGATTATCCCAAGTTCTAGTGCGAAGGGCGGTGCTCCATTGTGGACGAGGCCTAATGCAGCACATAGAAAACTGTAAAAACTAAAAAAAAGTAAATTTAAGAGCTGGTACAACATAAAATGAGGTTAAATCATAAATTTGATTTTAAAATCCTTGAATTCTGGATCAAGAAAAATATGTAAAAGATTCCCATTACAAAAAATATAAAATTGGCTGTAAACCACAAAATGAAAACTAAAAACTAAAACATCCATTATGTAGGTATTATAAACAAATTAAAAATATACTAAATAAACAAATATAATACCAGAAATATGTTTATTAAAAACAGAATCAGTTTATTGCAAATAATTAGAGTGAAACAGTTCAGATTAATTATAAATTAACAAATTAAGGAAATAAATATGTGGAAGATGAAAAGCTGAAGGATAATACTTAATAAGAACAAGTTCAAAGGACAAATATCTATTTAGGAATAGCTCAGTTGTGACAGGAAAGAGATGGTTAAAAGATGTAGGGACTTCTATAAAAATGTATACATTGAACATTATAATTTTATTTATTGATTAATGACGATATTGTAAGATCCCGGGTTCGAGAACGGCTGTGGCAGGTAATTATTTATTCTGTTATCAGCCGTGGATCGAGCCTGTGGGATCGGGAGACCCTTCTGGGAGCCACCCAGCCTCTATAAAGTGGGTTCCCTTAATTGGGGGAAAAACCTGGCGGTTGAGCGTGATCTCAGATATATCACCTCCTTGCATAACCATTGGCTTAGAAACAGTATGGTCCTTACCAAGTACTGAACCCAAGACCCTTCATGGGTTGTAGTGGTACAGATTTTTTTATTTATTTTTTTATTGTAAGATTGAAAGGTACAAGTAATATAAAGGACTAAAGGTAATTATATCGTACTGCAAATTAAGAAATATTATAATTGAGAAATCAATATAAATAAGTAATATAACAATAATATATTACAATGTATTGCAGAAAAATTGGATGTTCTGATGATGGAGATGAGACCCTGAAATGCCAAAATTGAAATGAATGAGTGATAAATTAAATCAATTCAAGGAAGTCTTGTTCACTAGAAATATTAAGAATATTTGTTTTTCATACAGTTTATTAAACGAAGCACTTTCACATGTGATGCTAAAAAAAAATAAATTTCAGATTCCAACAGATCAATCATTGTGATATGAAATAAAGCATGGCTGAACACGAACAAAGGCCCATGAGGACTAAGTTACCCAGAATGGTAACTCCAAAATTCCTGAGAAATGAATCTTGGCTGACTCTTCCAACGTAGTTAAAGGACTAGTTCCCACGAATATATGCAAACAAACAGATAAACTCTTGCATTACCCAGGCTTACAGGAAGGAAATACAAATTATTTAAAAAGATCATGACGACCACTACAATGGAATAGTATTAGAAAATAGATCATCTGTCAAACTAGACATCCCATTGAAAAGAAAAAAGTATCAACAAATAGAACTAACTTGTCAATTCAAGCCCTTTATCCTTATAATAAATAAAAATCTAGTAATTAGCTGTGAGAGATAGAAAAATGAATACTATACACTTAACATTAACATTAACTATGCAAGAGTAAAACACAATATAAGATAGCTATCGGTATAGCTATAAACATATATCCGAGGGATTGAACATTAACACCAAGTAATTTTTAGGACTACGTCGAGGTAAATAAATATTTAAATCAGAAGAGACATTACAAAATATGATACAATAACTGCAGGTCAGAAGGAAAAGAATTATTGTAAAAGTGCTAATTCATACACGGCCAAACAGGATATAAAACAAGCTAGCAAGACACTAAACTTACTTTGGTTATTTGAAAACGGTCTCCGCAAGGACAAGGATAATAATAAGTTTCTTCTTCTGGATCATAATCGAAATCTTCTATTTCAATTTCATCATGAAACACAGCCATTTACTGTAAATATGAAAGAAGAAAAAATACGAAAGAACACGGCAGGATAATTATAAAATAAATAATATAAGGAAGGTTCAAGAATACATTATTCATCACAATCGATTGACAAAGATGTCGGATCAAGAGTAGTCTAACTTAAAAAGAACTTAAAGAATCACCAAATTTATTGTACTGCTGGCCCAGAGGATCTTTAAAGCTCATGGTCCATAAACATTCAAAAGCACTCAAACATTTTCTTCAAACCATTTAGCAGAAACAGGATTTGAATGCCTCATAATTGTGGATACTGTAAGCAAAGAATTAAAATATCTCTCTGAATGAACTAAATAAATGCTGAAAAATTGGAGTTCCTTACGAAGCCATAAATACGAAACTAAATATTTTTCCGGATAGTTAATTAAATTTATATTTAACATAAAGTAATAAACTATATAGTGCGGTTAACTTTTTGGGATATTCGGTTCAAAGACAAAGAGGGAGAGAATATATTCGGGTTTAGGAGCGTTGTATGTATCTTCATAACCAATTTCAGCTATCCTATTGTTATGCAGCACTGAAAAATATAGCCTCCTTATCTCAATATCTTCATATTCTCTACTAGTCATTACTAATTGTGCTTTACAGTTATGTTATTTATGTGTTTGTATACAATTCGTGTTGTACCTATGTTTAAAGTGAATAAAAGCCTTTCTTAAGGTTCTAATCGTTGCTTTATTCGATTGCATTCATAATCATAACAATTTTATTCATTATAACCTAACCGCTACGAAAACTAAGATGGATAAATTTCTCAGACCGCCTAAGGCCTCGTCCACAATGGAGCACCGAGTGATAATCCCTCGCACCGACCCTAGTACCCTCGCCCCTAGCCCCCTGTCTGTCCACATTGGAGCACCACCATCACCCCTCTTCAAAGCTAGCAGGAATGATATCTCTCTGCCCCTTCAGTTGAATTTCAGATATCATGAGATACCATCTTTCAGATATCATATACCATCTTCTGACGAAGATATCTTCTTAAAGATTTTTCGGTTATATGAGGATGAAGATCTCCACGTTTGATTATATCATTAATCTAATCAAACCTCAAATTCAAAAACAGTGGAAAAATTGTCACGCTCAGCCAATTTCAACAGAGGAACGACTGATGCTCACGTTAAGGTAAGTAAACATTGATATTAATGATGATTGATATTAATTTTAATAAAAAAAGCAAAACAAAAATTCAGCGCTTCTGTCGTAATGTCCACTGAAAGGGTGTTTGGACTACACTTTTTTTTCTTTTTATAATCTGTCGCAAATTAAACTTCAATTTAATAATATACAAGATGCTAGAATTACATACTGTGAAACATTATTAATATAATTTAATTGCTCATCAATCATTGTTTTCCATTTCAATCAAATATTCAGTGCAGTTATAAATGTTCTTTTTTTAATCTTTATTAATTTTGTGTGTATGTATATATATATATATATATATATATATATATATATATATATATATATATATATATATATATATATATATATATATAAGCTAAGCGTCGGCAGCTCCAAACATAAAAAAAAAAAGGAAAAACGTTAAAGTAATGACACGCACAGTATCCGAAATAAGACTGACTTTATTCAGCTTTTAATTCGCCTTTTATACATTCTGGCTGTTGTTTACAGCCGTATATGGTATTAAGGCTAATACTGCTGCACTCCGGGCCTTAACTCCCCCCTGCCAGTTTACGAACATTTCGTAAACTTTACAAATACATAGGAACGAAGTGCACAGTATTCAGCCGTTAATACCTTACATTCCAAACTTACTAAACTATGACTATACTTACATTTCACTGTTCTCTATAATCACTGCACTCACATTTTAAAACTATGTCCATAAATGGTAAATGCAAAAGAAAAAACAAAATTCAAAATCCCGCTAAAGAATGAAAGAATTTCATATGTGAAGGAGAGGCGATACCCGCAAGCTCTACGCCGTCATATTAGGGACGAACTAGAGAACTTAAAGTGGCAGGGAATCATTATTGACAGCACCTCACCGTATAACAGTCCTCTGTGGGCGGTGAAGAAGAAGGCAGTGGCGGGAGAGGAGAAATATAGGGTGGTCATCGACTACCGGAAGTTGAACGAAAACACAGTCGATGAGAAATACCCCATCCCGCGCTTCGAGGATATTTTAGATCGGTTGAGTGGGGGGGAGGAAATATTTAGTAACCTTGATCTCAAAGCCGGTTACCACCAAATCAGGATGCATCCCCGGGACCAACCAAAGACAGCCTTTACGTTTGAGAGAGGGCATTACGAATTCACCAGAATGCCCCAATCACATTCCAGAGGCTCATGGATGAATTCCTGAGGGGGATCGATGAGTCTATGTGTCAAATATACATGGACGATCTTCTAGTTTTTAGCAGATCGGAGGAGGATCACATCGAACATTTGCGGATAGTTTTTGACAGGGTGCGCCAATTTGGCCTAAAACTATCGGAGGAAAAGTCCCTGCTAGGCCAAGGACAAATCAATTTTTTAGGCCACACTCTCTCTAAAGAAGGAGTTCGACCGGACGCCTAAAAAGTGGATGCCATTAAGAGGATGCAGGTTCCTAAGGGCGTAAAAGGGATTCAGAGACTACTGGGGACGTTAAATTATTATCGTAGGTTCGTCCCGGACATGGCGGAGCGCCTTGTTCCTATTAACAACCTGCTCAAAAAGGGAGCTCAACTCGTAGTAACGCCGATCATGGAAAATAACATCCGGAAATGCATGGAAAGTCTACAAGCAGAACCCGTGCTTGCATTCCCCAACTTCCAGAAGTCTTTCGCACTAACGACGGATGCAAGTGAATACGCGCTGGGGGCAGTGCTGTCACAAGGCGAAGATGAGTGCGAGCGTCCGATAGCGTATGCCAGCAGACGTCTGACTGACGCAGAAACAAGGTACAGCGCCCTGGAAAGAGAACTCCTTGCCATTGTATGGGCAATAGAACATTTCCGGCCTTACATCTTCGGACGGAAGTTCCGCGTACATACAGACCATCGGCCACTTCAATGGGTAGGTAAACTTAAAGAAACGTCAGCAAGAGTGTCCAGGTGGAAGGAGTTTTTGGCACAGTATAATATGGAAGTTATATATAAGCCCGGAAAGGAAGATGTAGTGGCCGACTGGTTGTCGCGCGCAATCACAGTGAACGCCGTGGAAGAAGTAGGGGAGTCGTCGAGAGATGTGCGTCAATTCCTTAGCGAATGGACACCGGAGAGAGAAGGGGAGGATGTAATGGAGACACATGATACACCATCGGATGAGAGTTCGACAGCAGACAGGCCCGACAATATGGAGGAAATAGATGACATTATTAACGACAAGAGGCGTCAGGTCATCTGGAAGACACGAACATCGGGGCTGTTAAAGATCGATTTCGCGAAGTACGGAGCAACTAACGTTACTACGATCTGGTCGCAACCTGGGATCGGGGATGACCAAATCTGTATGGTCCTAAGAGATGCATCAAAGCCGGGAAAAATCCATCATATCTACTTGGGGAACGCCACCATTTGGGAAAAGATCCAACGGGTATGGAGGTCGGAAAGGATTGGGGTAGACCGCAGTTTCATTCGCTGCAAGCGGATGGTTGAGACAATCCGAGAGGTGGAACGCCAAAAAGAAGTGACCTTAGCACACCACCAAGGAAAAACAAACCACCGCGGGATCTCGGAAACTTTGGTAGCATTACGACGAAGATACTTTTGGTGGGGTATGAAAAAGACAGTTAGCGAGATCATCGGGACCTGTGAAGTGTGCCTACGCACAAAATATGATCGACGCCCACCAAAAGCTATACAGGAAGAAACACCTACAGCAGAAACACCCCTCATGGATGTCCAGATCGACACATTCACTTGGAGAGGATACAAATGGGTGACGATGGTGGACCTATTCAGCAAAGCCGCAATGGCATACCAAGTGCAGGAAAGATCAGCAGACGCGGTACCAGGAGCATTGCAGCGATGATTCGGGTTTTACGGGGTCCCAGGAAGAATTTCTTCGGACGGCGGTCGAGAGTTCGACAACGCAGCCATTCGGAGATGCGCACCCTAGACGTAATATGGCACCTCAACACGCCTGGACACCCTAAAAGCAGAGGATGTATCGAGCGCCTTCATAGTACCCTAAGCGAGCATCTTCGGGTATACCAAGGAGAGAAGGGGCTGGAACCGGACATTGCCATGACCAAGGCCATCGTCGCTTATAATCATTCCATCCATGCGGCCACGGGATTCTTACCGTTTGAGATACTCTTCGGTCTGAGGGAGCATCGGAGAGATTTTAGAGGGGTGACGGAGGACGAGAGGCAGATGGTGGCAAACCGCATGGAAATGCTAATTCTGTGGAAAAAGGTCCGAAGTAAGTTACGAGCCGAGAAAAGCAAGAGGGTAACGCGGGAGAATTTGTCGGTGCGGGACGTGATGGGGGGAGTGAAGATCGGAACAATCGTATACCGAAAAATTGGGTCGAACAGAGGGAAAGAGCTATTGCGATATGAAGGACCATCTAGGGTGATCGTTATCCGAGAGCATAACGTGGTTACGATTGAGGGTATTGCCAAACCGCACAAGCGGAGGACAGTCCATATTGAACAATTAAAGATACCAGCACCGGAATCGCCGGTCGGGTAATGTACTGGAGTATCCTCCCTTGGGAACATATTGTTTTACATTTTGCTAATGATAGATGTAATAATTTTTTTTTACATGTATTGTTATATTTATTTTCTAATTTATGTATAATTATGAGGACAGTAAGTCGATTTTCTGTCGTTATTGCTTTATTAGTATTACTATTATTGTATATATATCGTAGTGATGGATAAGATTCTTTTTTTTTTTTTGTTTGTTGTACATAATCATTGGAATTTTCAAAGTTGCGAGTACTTATTTTCTGTTATTGTGGTAGCTTATAAGATTTTTTATTTTTATTTTTAAGTT